>CAMGYJ010000002.1:16590491-17190491 GCA_946122785.1 Linum tenue | reverse complement strand
GAACCGTCAACATGAGTTCATAGCGATGAATCCATACAGTGAGGAGGTTTTAGCCTACCACTCAGAGCATATGGAGTGGTATCGAGATGTCACCAGACGTTCAGGCACACGGAGAGAAGCTGCAGTGGAGGCATTGGTTAGTCATTTATTGTTTAATATTTTTTTGTATTTGTCTTGAATTTCTTAACTGTGTGAAATCTCAGACATTTCAATTTAAATTTCAGTACGACACTTTGGAGCATGCTGAGCTGAGTTTTAGTGATTGAATACAGATTGGAGGGATGTCCACCGACCAGATGGAAAAGTTGGCCAACATGATGGCATTAGGGGTTGCTACTTTAGGTTTGGAGCGGCGCAGGCATCCTGATGTTACAGTACCTGTACAGCCTTCTTATGATCAGTCCAGCATGGCTGCCTGGCCAGAGTGTACTGATCCGACACCGGACTGGGTCGTCCCGGAGCTACAGTTCATACATGAGCATAGGCCACATAGATAGCGACGTGAGCTTCGTGATGTACCTAACCCAGTACGGATTTCAGATCGACAGCGAGCACAGCTAGTCCGGCCTACTATGACCTTCCAGTTTAATCCGTCGTTTCAGCCAAGCACTTATTCGGAACATCAGACAGGCGCCACTTCTTCAGGTTTTCAGGCAGGACCTCATCCAGCCTTTCATCCTCCTCCTCAGCCGCAGTTTCACTCGGATCCTTCTTCGAGCTTCCATCCACCACAGGATAGCTTGTATCCACCGTAACATGCTACGATGGGAGGCAGATACATGGTCTCAGGTAGCGATACTAGATCAGTGACACGCTAAAACACAACACCAAACTGCGACCAAGTGTAATCGCAGTCCGGAAATGCAGAATAGTGGCAAGTTCTATTTATCAACCCGGGGTCTAGATCTACTGCCTACTCTGTGATTATCTATTATCTAGCAAACTAAGTCGAGTGATTGTTGTTTTAACTAAAAGCAGTAAGAAAACATGAATTGGTTTGGTTTTCTGAAGCAAGGGAAGAGTCACTCGGGAATGAGTCCCCCTAGCTCCTTAGTTAGGTCATAGTTGTAATTACCCTGGGTTGATTTACTGTTGATTAAACTGTGGAAGATCTGACAGTAGCTTGGAATCTCTTAAGCTGACAAAGCCCTCTCAGTCCAACTACACGGTAGACGACTAGTCTTCACCGGGATAGAAAGCTGAGGCTATGAACACAGAACTCCACTACTGGAATTGGATTCCAGTACAAAAGCAGTACATTGACTAACTCTCGTATAACCAATCTACTACTACCGAATGATGAAGCGCTAACAACCTAATCAGATTCTATCTATCTCAGGTTGCAGCAGAAATCAAGAAAAGCTGATCAGACTTCAATTAATTCAATGAATCATGCATCATTCAATTAAAACCAAATAGTATAACAATCCCAAGTCATTACAATCAAGATCCCTAACACATGGAACTAGGGTTCTTCATACCCAAGTGAGAGAGAGTTCTACTCCATAGAGAGAGAGAGAGAGAGAGAGGAAAACAGAATACAAAGCAATCATACTCATAACAATGGAAAGAATCTGCTCTGGGATGATGATCTTCTCTCCAAGGATGATTTCCAAGCTTGATTGATGAAACCCAGCTCCAAAACCACTCGTAGGAGGTGTTCTTCGCACTTTCTCTCTCTAGGGCTCTGTTTTTGCTCCAAAAAGTCATCCCCTCTCCTATGGCTCGAAGTTGGGTTAAAACCCAGAAATTCCCGACCACACGGGCAGGCCACATGGCCGTGTGGCTTTCCCAGCTGCCTGTGTGAGTATCAAAATACGGAGTTTCGATTAAGTGGACTTCAGGCTTTCTACACGGCCAGGGACACACGGCCGTGTGGAATTTCCAGGATGCCCGTGTGAAGACTCGGTAACTTCCACACGGCCACATGGGTTCCCTTACACGACCGTGTGGGTTTTAGGCGTGCCCGTGTGGCTTCCTCAGCTTCTTGCCAAACGTCCGATCTTCCTCCAATCGACCTCGAACTCATCCCCAAACCTTCATTCACGTACTAAGACCTGAAATATCACAAACAAGAACAACCTAGCGTGAAATCGGCCTAAAACACGAGAGATAAGACTCAAACTGTATAAGAATGGTGGGCAAAAACATGTGTATATATCACGTCATCAATCAGCCTCACATTCAGACCCGTGGGACGCTCTAGAGGGTGATCAGACCTTTCAAGAGACAATGTGGAATAATGAGCTAGAGCTTCAGGCACGGCAGTATGGTGGCGGTCTACCTGAGGAGCAGATTCAGTCTCAGTAGGATTATATCTTCGGTACACAGGATCGGGATGGTGGTGTCGAGGGAGATCATTGATAGACCGTTAATTACACATGTTTTCACCCCTGTTCTTACACCGTTTGAGATGTGATTTCTCGTGTTTTAGACCGATTTCACGCTAGGTTGTGCTTGTTTGTGATATTTCAGGTCCTGGCAAGTGAATGAAGGTTTAGGAGCGAGTTCGGGGTCGATTGGGCGAAGATCGGGCGCGTGGCGAGGTGCTAAGGAAGCTGCACGGGCACACACAAACATCACACGGCCGTGCAACTGACAAGCCTGGCCGTGTGGGATTATGGAGCCAAAACACGGGCACACTTCAAGCAGAACACGGCCGTGTTCCTAGGCCGTGCTTTTACTGCCGAGAGCAAATTCGAGTTTGGCAAATATTGACTAAAAACACGGGCAGGGCTTAGACAAAGCACGGCTGTGTCCACCCAAAGCACGGTCGTGTCCTCTCCAAAGCACGGCCGTGTTTGCACCAACAAGCTAGCCGGGTAATTAAACCTAGCCAAAGCACGGGCGGGCTGAGGCATTACACGGCCGTGCACTCGACCGTTCTTTGGCCACTGATGCCTTTTAAGAAGATTTTTAGCCAAAGAGAAGGGGGATGGGATTTCTTGAGCAAAAACAGAGCCCTAGAGAGAGAAAGGACGAAGAACACATCCTAGAAGCTATCTTGGAGCTGGGTTTCATCAAATCAAGCTTGGAGATCATCATAGGAGTGGAAATCATCATCCCAGAGCAGATTCTTCCAATAATTATGAGTATGACTGCTTTGTATCTTGTTTTCCTCTCTCTCTATGGAGTAGAACCCCTCTTTCACTTGGGGATGAAGAACCCTAGTTCTATGTGTTAGGGATTGATTGTAATGACTTGGGATGATATTACTGTTTGATTTTAATCAAATGATGCATGTTTATTGAGTCAATTGAAGTCTGATCAACTTTTCCTGATTCCTGCTGCAATCTGAGATAGATAGAATCTGATTAGGTTGCTAGAGTCTCATCATTCGGTAGTAAGAGATTGGCTATACGAGAGTTAGCCAGTTTACTGCTTTGTACTGGAATCCAATTCCAGTAGTGGAGTTCTGTTCTTACTGCTTCAGCTTTCTATCCCGGTGAAGACTAGTCGTCTGCCGGGTAGTTAGACTGAGAGGGCTTGGTCAGCTTAAGAGATTCCAAGCTACTGTCGGATCTTCCGCAGTCTAATCAACAGTAAATCAACCCAGGGAAATACAATTGAAACCTAACTAAGGAGCTAGGGGAACTCGACTATTACCTGCTTGAGAAAACCGTACCAATTCCTGCTTTCTTTCTGCTTTTGCTTTTAAAACAACAATCACTTACTTCAGTTGGCTAGATAATAGATAATCACTGAGTAAGCAGTAGATCTAGACCCCGAGTTGATAATATCACTTGTCACTTTACTGCATTCCCGGTCTGCGATTACACTTGGTCGCAGATTGGTGTTGTGTTTTAGAGCATCAAGTTTTTGGCGCCGTTGCCGGGGAATCCTCTAGGTTATTGGGGAAACGTGAGAATTTGTTACTCTAGCTTTTTATTTACTGCATTTTATCTCTTCCACCTGTGTGCCTTCACGGGTTGCTTCTGCTGATTGTGTGCAGGTAGTGCATGACCCGTAGCCAGTCGGGAGATCTACTACCACTAGACCAGGAGCTTGAACGAACCTGCAGAAACTTCAAGCGGGCTCTAAAGGCGCGACTGGCTGCGGAGGAGGCAGTAGCACAGCTACAGATCACTGAAGAGGAGGAGATGGCTGATCCACAAGACCATGATGTGGTCAATCCTGGGGAGCAGACCATGGGTCATTACTGGACCGCCAGGGCTGCAGACATGAGGTCACCCATTCAACACCCTCATGTCCCAGCCAATAATTTCGAGGTGAGCACCTCAGTAATCACCATGCTGCGCAGTTCAGTGGTGTTCCGTGGCAAAGAGGGGGAGTGCCCCCGATCACATCTCGGGCGATTCCACGAGCTCATCGATGGAATCAAGATCAACGGGGTCCCAGCAGATGCCATCCAGCTGAGGTACTTCCCATTCACCCTGGAGGGGCAGGCCAAGGAGTGGCTAGACACTCGACCTCCGGCCTCCATCACCACGTTCGCCAACCTGGAGGACAAGTTCCTTACCCGCTACCATCCTCCGTCGAAGACGGCGGACTTGCAGAAGCAGATCATCCACTTCACCCAGGATGAAGATGAGACTATCCGGGATGCTTGGGAGAGATACAACAGTCTCTTCCTGAGGTGTCCCAATCATGGTTTCAACGATGCTTTCAAGGTGGGAACCTTCTATCATGCCCTCTTCCCAGAAGATAAGCAGCTAATTGACTCAGTTTGTGGCGGGAACATACTAACTAAAACACCACCACAGCTGAATCAACTCTTTGAGGAGATGGCAGAGAACAGGTATGATTGGGGCACTGCGAGGAGGTCGAGGAGAGCATCGAGCCGAGGTGTACATTCTGTGGGAAACCATTCCTCTGATTTGGTGCAGGTGGTGTCGAAGCTGGTTTCTGCTATCGATCATTCCGGGATGATTCCAGGGACCGGACAGCAGCAGGCGATGCTCAGCCACTGGTGCGAGAGCACCCATCATACAGTGGAAGACTGCCAGGCGATGAAGGAATCGACCACACCTCAGGAGCAGGTGAACTTCATCAACAATGTCAGGCGCAATGACCCCTACAGTAACACCTACAATGAGGGGTGGCGCCAGCATCCCAACTTCTCCTGGGGTGGGGCAAATTCCAGACCACCAGTCCCCCAGGGACCACCGGGCTTCCAGAGGCCACCATATCAGCCCAGACAGGGGCAATTCCAGCAGCAGCAGTCTCTCTACCAGCCCATGCAGGGGCATGTTGCTCCATCACAGTCGCGACCTTTCCAGCAGTCAGGTGCAGCCCCTGCCGCCCCAGTGCAGAATGATCAGATGGCTGAAATGCGGGAATTGGTGGGTTCTCTCGCCAGTTCTAGTGCTCAAAAATTTAACACTATCGAGCAGTTCATGGAAAAGGCATCGGGTAAATTCCTGGCCGTTGAAGCTGGCCAGAGGAACACACAGGCTGTCTTGCAGGATATCCAAACCCAGCTGGGGAGTGTGGCTCAAGCAGTGGCACAAAGGGCTCCTGGTACTTTTCCCGGTCAGACCATCCCTCACCCTCAGAACCCGAATGAGCACTGCAATGCCATCATGACCAGGAGTGGCAAGATGACTGTTGATCCACCTGCTCGGGCACAAGAGAGAGAGGCCCCTGCCTCAGCATCTCCAGCAGCTGAAGAAGAAGCAGAGAAGGAGGTTGAGGTGCCTGCACCTAAACCGCAACCGGTAGTGAAGGAGTATATCCCTAAACTCCCCTTCCCTACTCGGCTGCACAAAGACAGGCTGGAGGCAGAGTTCGAGAGCTTCATGGTCATGCTTAGGAAGCTGAATGTCCAAGTACCTTTCCTGGAGGCACTATCTCAAATGCCTAAGTATGCGAAGTTCCTGAACGATCTTCTCTCAAAGAAGCAGAAGCTGAGCGAGCTAGCCACTGTGAAGCTCAGCGAGGAGTGCTCGGCCATTCTGCAGAACAAAGATCCGCAGAAGCAGAAGGACCCAGGTAGTTTTACTATCCCGTGCTCTATAGATAATTTGCATGTAGAGAGGTCCTTGGCGGATTTAGGTGCTAGTATAAATGTTATGCCATATAAACTGTTTAAGAAACTAGGCCTAGGTGAACCCCGTGCTACTAGGATGAGCCTTCAATTAGCTGACCGATTTGTAGTGCATCCTAGGGGCATAGTGGAAGACCTTCTGGTTAAGGTTGGCAAATTCAATTATCCTGTTGATTTTGTGATTTTGGACATAAATGAGGATGTGGATGTGCCATTGATAATGGGAAGGCCTTTGCTGGCCACCGCCAAGGCCCTCATAGATGTGCATGATGGGACCTTAGTTTTGAGGGATGGTGAGGAGCGAATAGCATTTTCAATTTCTAATACTCGTCCTGCTTCTTCGCCTTTGCATGTCGTATCTCACCAGGAGCACGAGTCTCTCGTGTATCCTTCTGGGTTGCCTATTTTGCAGGATCCGCCTCCCATACCTTCGCCGCCACTCCCGTCCACTCCGTCATCGAAGGAACAAATCAGGGAGGAGTGGCGGCCGAAACAGCAGGCAGCTAAGCCTGCACGAAAGAAAGCCGGAGACCACTATAAGCTGGTCCCGCCCCCACCTTGGCCATCCGAGTATTCACTCGCTTGCATCCTGCCGGATGGCCAAGTTGAGTTGGCAAATGTTGGTGGCCACATTCGGCGTGTGCATGGCCACCATTTGAAGCTATACCTCAAGAGCGAGGTGGATCCGCTCTTGAAGGCACCTGCTCCTTCACCCCACTGAGCATCCACCGACTGGCGTCCAGCTAAAAGACGGTAAAGAAGCGCTTGTGGGGAGGCAACCCCACCACGGTTTGACTTTCTTTCTTTTGTTTTGAGTCGGATTGTAAACCAGTTGGTTTTGGTTTGTTTTCTTTTGTTTTGGATGATGTCTTATTTGGCTGACATTGGACCTAACATATTGTGTTTGAGATCTTCTGTTCCCCTTTAGCTGTGCTTTGTCTTGACTGGTCCTCTCTCCAGTCTGCTTCACTCCGATTGGTCCGCTTCCAGTCCCCTGCAGTCCATGCATACCGGTAACATCATTCCCCTTTTCCTTCCCTCTTCTCCATTGAGGGCAATGTCGATCTTAAGTGTGGGGGGATGTTTATCTTTTGACTGCATTAGATCTGTTTGTGTGCTTGGAGCCTAGTCCACTGTCCAAATTTTTAAATTTGAGGGCTCCAAGTACGTGTTCCTTGCAATTGCCTGCTCAGTATGCTTTGAATTGACAGTCTTTATAGTAATATGCAACCTAGGGAGGTAGTGTAGCACTATGGAGGATGTTGATGCATTTAAGAAATCTCATTGCTTCTTCATATTGTGTTGGTTGATTGAGTAAATTAGTGATCTTAGGACCCTTGAATTGTGTGGTGTAGTGGACTCTCTCCCTGTCATGGACTCTTGTTTCATGTTTCGAGTTTAACAGGTGCTCGAAAATGTGCTTCAAAATAACGTCTCCCGTGCGAATAGTGCGAAAGTGTGTAAAGGGAGACGGGAATCCGTTCCCAATTTCCACCTACTACCTCCAGCCCCTTTACATGTCTTTCCCCCGCATGAGGCTCGAGACATCCGCTCCTGGCATGGCCGGTAAGAGCAGGTTGGGACCCTTGAAAGAAAAAAAAGGAAATAAAATAACAGAAAACAAGCAAAACAGAAAGAAAAGGGGTTCCAACCATCTTCAAGAAGAAAATAGAGCACCTTGAAAAAATGTGAGTCCATGATTCTTTGTTTTTGAGAATCTCTTCATCCACAATTCATTTGTCCTCTATTCACTATTTGCCATGATGCCGACTCGATACTAGTGCTCTCGCCGAAGAAGCTATGAGATGACTTGTGCGTCTGTTAACCTCGTAAGTTGCTAAATGATCTAGGAAGTCCTCTACCTACGATCTGGGTGGTTGTTGCTATAGAGGTCTGGAGAGTTGCATTGGTTTGAGTTAGGTTTGCTTGGGGATAAGCAAACGGTTAAGTGTGGGGGAGTTTGATAGACCGTTAATTACACATGTTTTCACCCCTGTTCTTACACCGTTTGAGATGTGGTTTCTCGTGTTTTAGACCGATTTCACGCTAGGTTGTGCTTGTTTGTGATATTTCAGGTCCTGGCAAGTGAATGAAGGTTTAGGAGCGAGTTCGGGGTCGATTGGGCGAAGATCGGGCGCGTGGCGAGGTGCTAAGGAAGCTGCACAGGCACACACAAACATCACACGGCCGTGCAACTGACAAGCCTGGCCGTGTGGGATTATGGAGCAAAAACACGGGCACACTTCAAGCAGAACACGACCGTGTTCCTAGGCCGTGCTTTTACTGCCGAGAGCAAATTCGAGTTTGGGAAATATTGGCTAAAAACACGGGCAGGGCTTAGACAAAGCACGGTCGTGTCCACCCAAAGCACGACCGTGTCCTCTCTAAAGCACGGTCGTGTTTGCACCAATAAGCTGGCCGTGTAATTAAACCTAGCCAAAGCACGGGCGGGCTGAGGCATTACACGGCCGTGCACTCGACCGTGCTTTGGCCACTGATGCCTTTTAAGAAGATTTTTAGCCAAAGAGAAGGGGGATGGGATTTCTTGAGCAAAAACAGAGCCCTAGAGAGAGAAAGGACGAAGAACACATCCTAGAAGCTATCTTGGAGCTGGGTTTCATCAAATCAAGCTTGGAGATCGTCATAGGAGTGGAAATCATCATCCCAGAGCAGATTCTTCCAATAATTATGAGTATGACTGCTTTGTATCTTGTTTTCCTCTCTCTCTATGGAGTAGAACCCCTCTTTCACTTGGGGATGAAGAACCCTAGTTCTATGTGTTAGGGATTGATTGTAATGACTTGGGATGATATTACTGTTTGATTTTAATCAAATGATGCATGTTTATTGAGTCAATTGAAGTCTGATCAACTTTTCCTGATTCCTGCTGCAATCTGAGATAGATAGAATCTGATTAGGTTGCTAGAGTCTCATCATTCGGTAGTAAGAGATTGGCTATACGAGAGTTAGCCAGTTTACTGCTTTGTACTGGAATCCAATTCCAGTAGTGGAGTTCTGTTCTTACTGCTTCAGCTTTCTATCCCGGTGAAAACTAGTCGTCTGCCGGGTAGTTAGACTGAGAGGGCTTGGTCAGCTTAAGAGATTCCAAGCTACTGTCGGATCTTTCGCAGTCTAATCAACAGTAAATCAACCCAGGGAAATACAATTGAAACCTAACTAAGGAGCTAGGGGGACTCATTCCCGAGTGACTCTTACCTGCTTGAGAAAACCGTACCAATTCCTGCTTTCTTTCTGCTTTTGCTTTTAAAACAACAATCACTTACTTTAGTTGGCTAGATGATAGATAATCACTGAGTAAGCAGTAGATCTAGACCCCGGGTTGATAATATCACTTGTCACTTTACTGCATTCCCGGTCTGCGATTACACTTGGTCGCAGATTGGTGTTGTGTTTTAGAGCATCAATCATCCCCAGCATTATGATGGTAGGCCTCCACTGATCAGGGTGCCAGCGAGGTGTGGTACTGGCGGCCATCTAGTGGATTAGCATTGTGGTCATCGTGGTGATCGTTAGTGAGACTATTATTATTGTTATGTTATTATTATGTAATTCTTTGGGATATTTATGTGGACTATTATGTGGACTATTTTTAATTTCATGGATTATGTTATTAACTTTAACTATTTGGAACAACAAATAACAAACAACAACTCGGATATTTTATAATTTGGCCAACAACAACAACCTAGGCATGAAAAAAAAAAACAACTACTTCAAACCATAGCAACTACTTGAAAAACAACAACTACTTCAAACCATAACAAGTACTACATTTGATAAAAATTCGACCAAATGACATACCACGTCTATTACCACTACTTCCTCTTCCACCACCTCTCGCACGTCGTTGGCCACCACTTTCTCTTTGCTAGCTCCCACTCCCACTTGGTTGGCCACCACAAGTTGATGCATTATGGCCACTTTGGTTATAGTTGCTACACACTTGTTGTGACACACCCTCTCTTGGCCACCATTTCGTTGTGAATTCTTGTAACTCGTGGCGTCCCCGACTTCCTAATCATGTGCACATTAGGATGGAGAATAAGACCAGTATGCTTCTTCCAACCCTTAGGTTCACCAAGAGGTGTGAAACTTGTCCCATAACAAGCCAACACTGTTTCAAGCTTGAAGACATCGTTTACAAACCTATACGGATTAGCCCCCATTCGGTTGCAAGCTGCAATGGCATGAGAGCAAGGAGTTTTATTTCCTTGAAATTTCCCACAAGTGCAAAATCACGTCCGGTTGTTGTTGTCGAAGTGCACTGTGAGTGTGTTCGAACCCGTCATGTTGAAATTGTTGGGAGGAGTCTTAACTACATAGATGCCTTGATGTCGATCAACCCCCGTCACGGTATGTCCAACTGTCTTTTGTGACCATAACTTCATCTTCTCTTCACACTTGATGGTGTACTGTGAACGACCACTTCTGATTTGTGCTTCTGTCTCCAATCTCATCTTATCGAATTTCTCCAACAATCGCCAATAAGTATGTTGCACAAGAGAAGCTATAGGAAGTCAACGGATACCTTTGAAAACACCATTGATGCTCTCTGCCATGTTGGATGTCATGATAGACCATTGACGCCCACCATTATAGTTATCATGCGCTAAGGTCCAACAAATTTGATGTTGATCCACCCAGTTATTACAATAAATATTCCTATCAGCGGCCACCTTCTTAAATTGCTCAACTTGACGATCGAACTTCTCCAAGCGTTTTTCTTCGGCTAACAAAGTAAATAACCACACGAGTTAGATAAATTCATGACAAAATTACTCTACGGTAAATAACAAAATTAAATGAAGAAGGCTTACCGACTCTAAATAGTTGCTCATACATAATTTTGCTTTTAGTCTTTCTTGCAAGTTGCTTGCATAGTATCGCATGCACCACCTCCACTCCCAACCTCTTTCGATGTCACTTATGCCTTCATAAAGTCCCGCATGTCTATCTGAGATGATGCAGACATCATTTCGATCGGCCAAACCTTGAACGTGATTTATGAACCATGACCAACTTTCAGTATTCTCGCTCTCCACGATGGCAAATGCTATTTGAAAAATCTTCTTCCGTCCATCAAATGAGCTCGCCATGAATAGCACTCCTTTATACTTCCCAGTAAGAAATGTTCCATCAACAACCATGACTCCTGGACAATTCTTGAATCCATATATACAAGGTCCATAAGCTCATAATACTCGCTGAAAGATCGAATAACCTGGTTGAGCTGAAGGAACTCTTCCCCAATCAATCACTAATGTTGGCATTTTTCTCTTTACCACCCGCAAGAATGTTTGCAAATAATCGTAGGATTCTTCCCAATTTCCATGCAACTTCTCTAATGCTCTTTGTTTCCCATACCAAGCCTTCTTGTAAGTAACTTGCATATTAAACTTATCTTTCAACTCTGCCTGCACATTTAGAACACTCAGATTTGGTTGGGCACGTACCAAATGTTTGACGGACTCAGATATAATATCGACATCAAGATGGCGATGATCCGTCAGTTGAGTCGTACTGCTACAAGAATGCACCAACTCGGCCTTTCTCACAATCCATTTTCTTCCAACATCTCGACATCCAAACCACACCATCCAAGGACAATTGTCATCCTTATGCTTTAAGCATATGACCTTCCAGATTGAAGGTGATGACTCCACCACGTCATACTGAAAGTTGCGTTGTAGTGCGTGATATTTAATCGCCACCTGTGCAGCTTGTTTCAAGTGAAATATCTGCCCCCTATAGAATTCTCCTTCAAAACTAGCAACAATAGGCATTGGAATTACGCCATATGAATCAGCATATGATAATGTGTCGTCCTCTTCATTACCTGCAAGTAAAAATATGGAGGATAATTAGGCCGCTCTCCTTCGCCATCTTCCTCCTCCTCCTCCTCCTCCTCCTTCTCCTCCTCCTCTTCCGCATCATCCTCCTCTCTGTCAACATCGTCATGATCGGATGGCATGCTCCATGTATCTTCTTCCTCTCCATCCCGATTCTCACTGAGCTCAACATGTATCTCAGCACCCAAACAGTAATGGTTTTGTGCCATAAAATCGAAAAGCATATTCAAACTATCATCATCCACAATAGGCATCGCATAATGAAATAAAACACCATTCTGCCATTCTGGAAGACGGTAAGTGAAACCTGTGATCACATCACTATCTTGTACTGCTTAGTCTCTACGTCGTATTCTCGGAATTAGATTCTCACAAAGTTTGTGATATGTCACCCTGGATGGAACCGTCAACTGAAAACTACTACCATCAACGAATTGGATGCCCAAATTATCCTCTACTTTCTCCGATTTCCACTGAACGACTAATTCAAATCTTCTAAAATCACTACAGAAAAACAAACTCACTAATTAACTAAACAAAATCATAATAGCATTTGAAGAATATAATTAAAAAAAAAATTTGTCTCTTACCTATTAGCCATTTTTGCAGCAGCAACCAAAGCTTCTCCTCCTCTAAAGTCGTCGATTTTTTTTGGTGAACTACTAAAATGAAATTCGCTGGTATTATAGGGGGTAGCCAGCAATACGCCAGGGGACCCGCCATAGTCATGGGCGCCATCCTTAGGTACAAATTCCCACCAACTCGCCTCAGTCTCTGGCGTAACCGCCTCAGTCTTGGGCACTGCCGCTGTCACCTTAATCAAATGATCCAAAAAAACAGAAATAGCGGCAGCGCCTGAGTCTCGGGCGGTCTCGCCGGTTTTGCTCTCCAAAACACAATAATGTGTCAATACTTTTTAATCCGCCATATTGATGGTAAATTAAAAAATACAATATTTATATCATTACCCCCCCCCCCCCAAAGTACACACGTTATTAAAAAAATTCTCAAAATACACACATTTGATGAATATTCTCAATCTACACATATTTGGACCTCACCACGGCCGCCGGAAGCGGTGAACGCCTAATCTAGGCCAAAACTTCGAACGAATGTAATTTTGCCTCGGTTATCCGATCGTAGCGAAAAAAAATTTGGTTTAGCATAATTTTCAAGATCTTGCAAGTCTTAAACAGCCAGAGACGTGTATGGTCACTCTTTCGTCGCGAAAAAACGTTGTTTACTATCCCAAACGAGCAACTTTTAGATTTTGTCAACCTTTGTACGATAATAACTTTGTGCTCTGCTATCCAAACGTTTTATATTTTTTTTCCGGTTTTAATGACTACAACTTCTACTATAAAGTAAATTTCAAAATATAGCGGCAGAGGGTCAACTTAGTACTCATCGTTTGTTTTTGTTCTCGTCGTTTGTTGTACAAGTCAACAGTTGACAATGGTGCATTGTGATTGTGAGTCCCAAGTCCTAACCATCAACCAAGAGGTGATCAATAATGGTTCCAAAATGTTTTTTTTTTTTCGAATAAAGGGATGCAAAAGTCAGGATTCAAATTACAAAGGGGAACAGCCCACTAAGCGGCCAATGGTTCCAAAATCCAAAGTGTTTGTTACACACCAACTCAATAACGTGTAAATTGCAAGATTGGTCATTAAAAGTACTAAAAAATTCACGTTTGGTCACTAAAAGTGTTTTATTCCATTTATGGTCACTGAAAGTGATTAAATGTTTCACGTTTGGTTACTCTCCGTAAGTCTCCGTTAACACTGTTAGTTTTTTTGCTGACATGGCTAACAAAACCGCCAATTCATCAAATTTTAACCGGCCACGTCAGACCCTATCATAACCCAACCTAACTCAACCCCTAACCCAAGCTAAATCGACCATACCCCACCCACCTTCCCACCACCGTCGCCGCTTACCATCCCCATCTGCAACCACAGCACCGTCGCAGCCTTGACGCTCTACTCTCCGCCTCCTTTGTGACCTCCACAACTCTCTTCAATCCCCTCCCGTTGACTCCCTAGAAACCTCGATTGCGGCTCTTCATCCAAATCTTCCTGCAAGCGATTGATGACCAAAGATAGCAAGAAGATCTAGATCTACAATTAAAACTTGGACGAGGTTTTCTGCTGTGAACCAGATCGATGTCGACTGTTCCGACTGTGATAATCGAACAAGATAGATCTGCTGCCCCAGTTTGAGATCTTCCTTGTTGCGGCTCTGCTCTCGCCTCTCGCTGCCCTCTAATCTTCTGACCACCTCTAATCAACCGAACGTCTGTTGTCTCGGTTCGATTCCCATCGTCGTCTCGCCTTCTCATCTCTAGCAACTCAAGGAGAGGTGAGGCAGAATCTTAATCAGGTCTTCCTCTCCGATTGGAAAGTCAGCGACGAGTAGGCCGGAATAGAGAGGGAGGAGGCACGCATTGAGAGAAAAGGAGCATCATCGGTGAGGAAGTTACAGTTGGAAGGAGGGAGATCGGGAGTCGGTGTCCTCCCTCAACTCTCATTTATCATCAGCGTTCTCCTCTGTATTGTCCTTCTTTCGATCAGAAACCCCAAAGAAGCAAAGTGGGAGAAAGGCGACAATTCGTAGAGGGAGGAGAAATAAAGGTGAAGAAGAGAGGCTCGAATCGGTGGGGGTTAAATTGGGTTGGGTTGAGTTATTTACTGGGTCTGATTTGGCGGGTTATATGACGTGGCACGTCAAAATTTGGTGAATCAGCGTTTCTGTTAGCCACGTTAGCAAAAAACTGACAGTGTTAATGGAGACTAACGGAGAGTGACCAAACATGAAACGTTTAACCACTTTAAGTGACCACGAATGGAATAAAACACTTTTAGTGAACAAACGTGAATTTTTTAGCACTTCGAGTGACCAACCTTGCAATTTACCCACTCAATAACTCATGCACTACAACATTTAATTAATCCAATTCAATTTATTTCAAATTCAATGGGTTAGTGTGTGCGAATGGTTATTATTAAGGGTAACATGCAAATGACTAATATTTTGATACGTTACAAAATATTTGTTCAATATTTTGTATTTCGAAAATTTTGGCTAATAAATTGTATTTATCTTAAAATATAGTTCAAACATTATATTTTTTGTTCCTGAAATTTTTTATGATGACATTAGTACCTAAAATTTTCAGAATGGTCTAAAAGTTGGATGTCACTTGGATTCACCAATTCAATACATGAAACCACAATCTATTTAGTATTATGTTCTTTACTTTTATTAAGAGATCTGACACCGGAAACAGAAAACACAAAAGGTAACATCAAATTGAAGCATAAGAAGAAAAAAGAGGACGGTGGTACAAAATAGAATCAATCAATCATCAAGAGGAAGTTCGGTTCCCTGCAATTTGAACTGTGTGAGTTGGTCGATGCGCTCAGCCATCTGAGGAGTCAAGTAGTTCTTCCAATCCCCCACAGTTCCTTTCCTGAAGAAGTGGGCATTTGATAATTGGCCTACCAGTACACCGTTCTTGTTAACCTCCAACTCCTTGAGCCTACCCAAACTGCTACGCCACAACACTTTCTCCACCCCCTCATCATCATCTCCATCGCGCGTCGTCAACGTCGAGGGAAACGGCCTCCCCATAAAAGAAGCCAGCTTCCTCACCTGCTCTTTGGGCTCCCTGCACAGCTCCTCGTACTTGAGAAACAACACCTCCTCGGGTCGCCTCTGGCTCTCTTCCCAGTAGCCCAGCACGTGTTCGTAAAATGGCCCGTAAGGCACAGCCCCGCTGCAGAAGCTCTCCACCGCTCCCTCCAGAGGGAACGGCTCGGAACCACCGTCGCGCGTGAACATCTTGTTGTAGAAATGCCACATCGACACCACAGTGTCCTTCGGGTTACGAGCCACGTACACGAACCTGCACCCGGACTCCCTCACCGCCTCCGGCAAGTAACAGTAAGGCACGTGAGTGTGGAGCAGCCGGGGTGGCGAACAGCTGAGCAGCATACGCTGGACTCCGTCCTCGACGAAATTGATTTCCAACGAGGGAACCACTTCGTGGGGGTTCATCTTCGCCAGACGGTCTTCTTCTTCGTCGTCGTCGAATTTAAGGATGTTGTAACAGAGAGCCTTGAGCCAGGTGGTTCCGGTTTTGATAAAGGATGTCAAGAAGATGTCGTCGCTTCTCGGCCGGAATCCGGACCGGAATGCGGCAATGCGTTCCGTACCCACCACAAAATACCAAAAGCCGTCTATCTGGCAGATCTCGAGAGAGTTCCAAAACAGCACCTTTGGCATATTATTGTTCATCGCAGCGCAATTAACACAACAGTACTACTACTAGTTGAAGAGACAAATACTGCTGTGCTTATTTCACGGCCCTACCAGCGCTTTTAGTAGCACCATAGCAGAGGGTCAACTGGTTCGAAAAAGTTTGTTAAATACAAAGTTGTCCTTGGCCATTGTAAAAGTGACTTCCTACATTCAGGGGCGGAGACACAGTGTTAGAAGGGTGTGCCGTGGCACACCCTTGGCTCGGGGCTAGAACATTAAAAAATAGGGGTATTAGTTTATGTTATAGTTAGGATTTGAACATGGAATCCCCTTACTATTAGCTTTGACATCTTCCACTAAACAACAATTACTTACATGATACAATAATACATTCTATTGCATATATATAATTTACCGTTTACAAATAATAAGTAAATTAAATTAAAAAACCTCATAATTACATGCTTATTCAAGAACTAAACGAATGTATTTTACAGACTTTTCAAAATATGAAAACCCGGGTCACTATAAAAAATTGATAGTTATTTTAATTTTTTTAAATTGGCACCCCCTTACTCAAAATCCTGGCTACGCCACTGCCTACATTAACAGGAAATTCTATGATTGTGAGTTGTGACATTTCACACTCAAATCAGTGGTTGATGATTCCAAAACATTTGTTATACACCAAGTTGCCATTCTCTGGAGTCGTAGTCAACTCTTGGTTTCAGAAACTAGACGGTTGACCTGCCGGATTATGAGCACGAGCAACCAGCCGTTCGATGGTGACTCGCCAGCTGATATCATATTCGATAGGGCGGAAAATTGGCATGATCCGCCCCTGACCCTGTCCTTGTATGACCTGTCCCTAAAAGATCAACATGTATAACTTATCCGCCCTGTCCCTGTTTCTTTCATGACCCTGTCTGACCCTTTAGGGTCGGGGCGGGTGAGGAAGGGTCGGGCCAGTGGATCGACCCTGATAAATACACTACATTTAAAAAAAAAAAAAATTTGTTACCCGAATTTATTTTTTCTTACATTTTAGTACCTAAATTATATTTTTTACAAATAAGTCCCAAAATTTGATGGTAAAATTATATTTTGGTACCCAAAATCATTTTTTGTTACAATTTAGTACATAAACTTTTAAAACTTTACAAATAGGTTCAACGTGTTTGTATGATGCTAAGGGTCATAGGGTCAAAAAGTGACCCGACCCTACCTGACCCTGACCCTGACCCTAAGATGTCCCTGTAGACAAACTAACTCAGCCCGACCCTCAGGATCGGGGCGGGGCGATGGGTTTTAAGGGTCAAACTTACACCCCTATTATTCGACGCCTAAGCCACAAAGCAATGTAGTCAAAAGCGAGTTTCTACGTAGAAACGTTTTGGTGATCTAGAAGCGTAAAATCGTAAGTTCTTAAATTTTAAAGCGGAGTTTTTAGCTACATAAGTTATAAAAACTAAGATTTTGTGTAGAAACGTTTTAGTGACCTAGGAACGTAAAATCGTAAGTTTTTAAGTTTTAAAGCGTGATTTTGACTACATTGCCACATAGTACAAGTCACTAAGTTGGTCGCAGGCCGACGCTGCCACCTCCGACGAAGAAATTACGGTGGCTGCAGCGTAAGATTGAACAAGGATTTGAATGGCCCTTCCGACATTCATATCAAACAAACACCCAGACCGCGGTATTGTCTACAGGTCATGGTGACTGGAATAAGCATAAAATTAAATCTGTCACAAGTCCTTTTGCATTAAGGCTTTGATCATTTCATTCAAACATTCTGCCCATGTTCCCCAAACAACATCTTATCAGGAAACAAAAAGCACAAAGACACAGCTGCGTGACCCTCAGATGAATCATTCAACTTGGAGACAGTCTTAGTCTTCCCCAGTGTTCATGGATCAACCCTATCTGCATATTCGATAACAAATCTGTAAGACAGATGCGAACATCTTCTACTTATAATAAAAAGGGAGGTTTTACAGCATAAACCCAAAGGAATAACAGCAACAGTTTCTAACAAGAATGACTTGGTGGGGAAATGAGCATTACTGAATCCAAAATGAACACAGTTTTGGAACATCAGTTGTTATAATCCGACCACACAGCAGAAATGACTCGAATACAACCTTAATCAAGAAATACAATAGGAGCTGCACTTAGCAAACGTCAGTGGAGCTAACCTTTTTATTATTGCACTGGAAAAGAGGCAGGTTTCAGTCATTATCTTCTCGGCCATAATTGTAGACGATCTCAATCTGCAGAAGAAACCAAAATATCGTATGGGGAAAGGATCAGGCAGGTTATAAGGTAATCAAAGCTACAACCTTGCAGCCTAAGCCATCCATTACAGTTAAAGCATACTGCACAATTGATAATGACAGACTTGCCAGCATCTTTCCTTCCTCCTATCCTGTTCAGCAATCAAGTTGCAAGAGAAAGAAGATCTAAAACAGTAGAGTAGAGCCAGCCACTAACAAGCATGTACTGAATCAGGAAACAATTTAGACCAAAAGCAAGCAAAAAGAGACTTTAAGTCTCTTCAGACCATCTAACCAATCACCAACGAGGTATTAAGATAGACTACCCAAGTTGGGATCCCAGAGTTCAAATTGCATCTTTCACATAGAGTTGACATCAGCAAATTCAAGCTACAAACAATCCATGAAGTGCATATCCCATTCATGAACCTTTAAGCTCTCCGGTACAATGCATAAAGGTGAAATAACTGTTCTCATCCGACGAAAAAAGATAAAATCTTATCTAACAAATTCTTCTTATGGAAATTTTTTACCCAACCTGAAGTCTATGTATTTGTCTGAGAGATAAAGACTACTGAGAGATAAAGACTACCAAAAACAATTCTCATAGGGAAGACCAAAATACGTTTGCAAGAGAAAACAAAGGCATCAACAAGAAATCGTAACATGACTAACCAGTATATCTGCATAACAGAAAACGATAATTACAGCCTCGAATAGGAAAGCAGCGCAGTATTTATTCTTTTACTAGTGGGGAAAACCTTAACTTCAGCGAAACAGAAGGAAAATAACAGACTTTAGAAATTGAAGTTTCATATCAACTTTGATCCCCCCTAGAGTAAAATTAACACAGAAACATAAACCCATTCTCTCCAGACTTCGACATAACATCAACCAGAACATCATAAATGGAACATCAAAGACGAAAGTGTAAGTCTAGAAAGCAGAGATAGCTCTTTCTCGTCAAGTTTGAATTTTTTTCATAACAATTGCTATAGATACAATTACACGAAGCACCCACATGATCCAAATGTAGCTCTGTGTTCTGATTTTCAGGAGAATGCATCAAACCAGAACACCTAATTCGCTAGGAGTGCTGATAAAACACTCCCCAAGTACAAAGCGATAGAATTAAGAAAAATTCTCTGAAAAGAAGAATCTGTATACAGCTTATCATTTCATAAGCACGGCCATCACGTTCACTGGCAAATGGAGATCCCAAGAACCCTAAAGACTGAAAGAACAAAAAAAAAAAAAAAAAACTATATGATGGTGAATTAGAAGGCGTACCACTCCTTTATTCACCTCAAAATGCAACACCAAATTGAAGCAGAACAAGACAAAAAAAGGTTGGTGGTATGACTATAGCATCAATTAATCGTCAAGAGAAAGTCCGGTCCCCTGGAACTTCAAACGTGTGAGTTGGTCGATGCGCTCAGCCATCTGAGAAGTCAAGTAGTTCTTCCAATCACCCACCATCCCTTTCCTGAAGAAGTGGGCATTCAGTGCTCGAGCTGTCTCCCATGTGCCATTCTTGTTAACCTCCAAATCCTTGAGCCTACCCAAGCTGCTACGCCACAACACCTTCTCCACCACCACCTCATCATCATCTCCACTCGCCATCGACGAGGAAAACGGCTTCCCCATAAATGAAGCCAGCTTCCTCACCTGCTCTTTGGGCTCCCTGCACAGCTCCTCGTACTTGAGAAACAACATCTCCTCAGGTCGTCTCTTGCTCTCTTTCCAATAGCCCACCACGTGTTCGTAAAAAGGCCCGAAGGGCACAACCCCGCTGCAGAAGCTCTCCACCGCTCCCTCCAACGGGAACGGCTCGGGGCCGCCGCGTGTGAGCAGCTTGTTGTAGAAATGCCACATCGACACCACTGTGTCCTTCGGGTTACGAGCCACGTACACAAACCTGCATCCGGACTCCCTCACCGCCTCCGGCAAGTAACTGTAAGGCACGTGAGTGTGGAGCAATCGGGGAGGCGAGCAGCTGAGCAACATACGTTGGACTCCGTCCTCGAGGAAATTGATCTCCAGCGAGGGGACCACTTCGTGCGGATTCTTCTTTGCCAGACGGTCTTCTTCTTCGTCGGCGTCGAGGTTAAGGATGTTGTAACAGAGAGCCATGAGCCAGGTGGTTCCGGTTTTGGTGAAGGATGTCAAGAGTATGTCGTCGTTTCTCGGCTTGAATCCGGACCTGAATGCGGCAATGCGTTCTGTACCTTCGACGAAATACCAGAAGCCGTCTATCTGGCAGATCTCGTGAGAGTTCCAAAACAGCTGCTTTGGCATGATATTATTCATCGCTGCCAAAACAAGGCAATGAACACAACAGTACGTGCCTACCAGCGCTATACCTATATAGTAGCAAAGGGACAACTTAGTGAATTAATTGTTAGAAAGTATGAGCATTTGGATTATGGATAGTCATTATTTATTTTTGTTTCGTTGTTGCCATTGGAGCATTGTGATTGTGAGCCTTTACTCTCAACCAAGAGGTCAATGGTTCCAAAACGGATTGTTATACACCAAGTAGCCATTAGCCATTGTAATAGTGACTTCTTACATTATTAACAAAGCGGTCAATGGTTCCAAAAATGTTTGTTATACACCAAGTGGTCATTGGTCATTGCGATTGTTAGTTCTGACAATCAACTTAGTGATAAGTGTTTCTGAAACGATTGTTATACCCCAACTTTTCATTGGACGTTGTGATTGTTATTACACTCAACTAAGTGGTAAAGGATTCCATAGGGTTTGTCGTACCCCAACCATTTGCCAATGTGGTCAACGGTTCCAAAGCGTTTGACATGCCTCAAGTTGGCATTGACCATTGTGATTGTTAAACACTTATCCGAGGTCAATGGTTCCAAAATATTTGTTAGACGCCAAGTTGTCATTAGCCATTGCGATTATTAGTTTACACGCTCAACCAAATGATCAATGATTCCAAAACGTTCATTACACACCAAGTTGCCATTAACCATTGTGACTGACATTTTACACTCAACTTGTGGTCAACGGTTCCAAGACATTTGTTACACACCATGATGTCATTGTCCACTGTGATTGGGACATAACATTTCACACTCAACAGAGTGGTTAATGATTCCATATTATTTGTTATACACCAAGTTGCCATTTGTCATTGTGAAGAATTCTTACACTCAACCGAGTGGTCAATGGTTCCAAACCGTTTGTTATACACCAAGTTGTCATTAAAACTTTGTGATTATAAATTTGTTACAATGGTCGATGGATCCATAGCATTTGTTATACTTATACACCAAGTTGCCATTCTCTGTAGTCGTAGTCAACACTTGGTTTCAGAAACTAGCCGGTTGACCTGCCGGATTAGGAGCACGAGCAACCAGCCCTTCGATGGCGACTCCCCAGCTGATATCATATTCGACGCCTAAGCCACAGAGTACAATTCACTAAGTTGGTGGCAGACCGATGCTGCCACCTTCGAGGAAGAAATCATGGTGGCTGCAGCATGCGATTGAACAAGGGTTTGAATGGCCATTCCCACATTCTATCAAACAAACACCCAGACCGCGGTATTGTCTACAGGGCATGGTGACTGGAATAGGAATAAAATTAAATGTGTCACAAGTCCTTTGGCATTTAAGGCTTGATCATTTCATTCAAACATTCTGCCCATGTTCCCCAAACCACATTTTATCAGGAAACAAAAAGCACAAAGACAGCTGCGTGACCCTCAGATGAATCAACCAAACTGGGGACCGAGTCTTAATCTTCCCCAGCGTTCATGGATCAACCCTATCTGCATATTCGATGACAAAGCTGTAAGATAGGTGCGAACAGCCTCTACTCATAATATAAAGGGAGGTTATTACAGTATAAACCCAAAGGAATAACAGTAACAGTTTCTAACAAGAATTACTCCATGGGGAAATGAGCATTACTGACACCAAAATGAACACTATTTTGGAGCATCAGTTGTTATATTCCGACCACACAGCAGAAGTGACTTGAATACTACCCCAATCAAGAAAGTTAAAAGGAGCTGCACTTAGAAAACGTCAGTGGAGCTAACCTTTATTATTGCACGGGAAAAGAGGCAGGTTTCAGTCATTATCTTCTCGGCCATAATTGTAGACGATCTCAATCTGCAGAAGAAACCAAAATATCGTATGCTGAAAGGATCAGGCTGGTTACAAGGCAATCGACGCTATAACCTTGCAGCCTAAGCCATGCATTACAGTTAAAGCATACTGCACATTTGATAATGACAGACTTGACGCATCTTTCCTTCCACCCTATCCTATTCCCCAATCAAGTTGTAAGAGAGAATATCTAAAACAGCAGAGCCAGCCACTAACAAGCATGCACTGAATCAGGATACAATTTAGATCAAAAGCAAGAAAAAAGAGACTTTAAGTCTCTTAAGACCCTCTAAGCAATCACCAACGAGGTATTAAGATAGGCTACCCAAATTGTGGTCCTAGAGTTCACATTGCATCTTTCACATAGAGTTGACATCAGCAAATTCAAGCTACAAACAATCCATGAACTGCAAATCCCATTCACGAACTAAGCTCTCCGGTACAATGCATAAAGATGAATTTCTCATTCGATGAAAAGATCAAATTTAATCTAACAAATTCTTATTATGGAAATTGTTTACCCAACCTGAAGTCTATGTATTTGAGTCTACGTCCATTTTTTCCCTTCATCACGAACTCAATAGACAATTGCAGACTACCAAGATTCAATTAGCGTACGCAAGAAATCATTACCTCAACTTCTGGCAATATTTTGCCATCAGGGAAGATACGTTTAATGACATTATAAAACATCAGAAAAAAAAGGTTGACTTACCCCTTCAGGCGGAGTTGGGTTTCGAGTGAACTTAGAACCACCAGGAGCCCATGGAACTGTAAACAAGCAGCAAAAGTAAAATTAAGGATTGAATGGGTAGCTTTAGAACTGAATATTCTGAGCAACAGCAAACTTGAATACTAAAACCAACAATCTAAGGAATACATCTATAAGGAGTAGGACAACATGTATGGCTGAAATGCTATTGAGAGCTCAATCAGAACAAGAACCTGAGTCAATCAGGTCTCGGTATGATTATTTACCTATGTAAGGATCAGGATGCCGCCACTTATTGTATTGTGCCTCACCATCAGCAATGAGCCTATCAATTGTGTCAGGATCTTCCTGCCAATGAATAAAATAGAACCCAACAACAAAACAATCAAAGCATCAAAAGAAAGCCACAAAGTGGGGGGTGGGAATTACAACACAAGGCCATCCACCGAGAGATAAAGACTACCAAACACAATTCTCATATAGAACACCAAAATACGTTTGCAAGAGGAAACAAAGGCATCAACATGAAATCGTAACATGACTAACCAGTATATCAACATTTCCAAGCCCTACATATCAGAAACCGATAATCACAGCTTCGCATAAAAAAGCAGCACAGCATTTGTTCTTTACTAGTGGGGAAAACCTTAACTTCAGCAAAGCAGATGGATAAGAACAGGTTTCGAAATTGAAGCTTCATATCAACTTTGATCCACCGTAGAGTAAAAGTAACACAGAAACATTAACTCTTTCTCTCCAGACTTCGACATATCATCAACCAGATCATCATACATGGAACATCAAAGACGAAAATGTAAGCCCAGAAAGCAGAGATGGCTCGTTCATGTCAAGTTTGAATTTTTCCATTACAATTGCTATAGATACGATTATACGAAGCACCCACATGATACAAATGTAGCTCTATGTTCTGATTTTCAGGAAAATGCATCAAACCAGAACGCCTAAAATTCGCGAGTCGTGCTGATAAAACACTTTCCAATTACAAAAGGATAGAATTAAGAAAAATTCTCAGAAACGAGGAATCTGCATACAGCTTATCATTTCATGAGCACGGCCATTACGTTCACTGGCAAATGGAGATCGCAAGAACCCTAAAGACTGAAAGAACAAAAAAAAAACTATATGATGGGGAATTAGAAGGCGTACCACTCCTCTATTCACCTCAAACCTCGCCCGAAGATTATCAGCCTGTGACCAATAAGTCAGCGGAGTTAGCAAACGATTCAAGATACCACGAAAAGGCGCAAATGTAATGCCAATGAGATCCAATCGCGAAGGAAATGATCGTATAAAGAGATGAACGTACATCTTCGTAGAAGAGGTGACGGTGGACTGCCCAGTTCAGAGTGTCCTTCAGAGCCTTCCGGTAGAGGATCCGAACCCGCTCCCGCTGCGCTGCCCGCCGAGCAGCGTACGCCGCCGTTGACGCCACACTCATATCTTCGTCTCTCTCTCCGTCAATTGATCGAGCGTCTGCTCCTTCCTCTGAGAGCTGGAGATGACACCAAACAGAGGAATCATATGAAAGGCCAACAAACTTGGGCCAGAATGCTTTTCATGGGCTCAAGGACCCGAAAACTCAGTGTCTTGTTTTTGCGCTAGCTTGGGCCAGATAGCCCTTGATAATAACGTCCGCTTACTCACTGTATTTTCTCTTTCTTGCTCTATTTCTCTCCGCATTCTTGCTTTTTTCTTCACTGAATCGGAAACTTGAAGATGGCCGGAATCGAGAGACTCCAGCGGATGCTTGGCGGCGCCGGCGGTGGGTTCGGGCATCCCCCGACCGATGGCCCCGCCGTTGACTCGTCGGAGCAGGTCTATATTTCATCGCTCGCCCTTCTGAAGATGCTTAAACACGGTACCATTCTTCCCTCTACGCTGCTCAGTTGCCGGGTCTAGGGTTTTGGGATCTGTTGGGGTTGTGGCTTGTTTGGATGCTTGCCACCAAATGCTCTCCAGATTTTGGTTCCATGGCCATGGCTGGGTGCTGCCGTTTTGTGGTCCTGTTGAATTGAAAATCGAGATCGATCGTAATTTTGCTTCTTACTTTTTCTCCACAGGAAGAGCTGGAGTTCCCATGGAGGTCATGGGTCTGATGCTTGGAGAGTTTGTGGACGACTATACTGTTCGTGTCGTGGACGTCTTTGCGATGCCGCAGAGTGGTACTGGCGTCAGTGTTGAAGCTGTCGACCATGTTTTCCAGACTAACATGCTCGATATGCTCAAGCAGACTGGGAGGTGAGTTTGTACGGATTGCGTTGTTGCTGTAGAATAACATTGGGCATGGTATCAAAACATAAATTTGCTTGATACTTACTGCTGAGATTGCTTAAACAATGAAAAAGATATCTTTGAGGTTGACATATGATGTTCCAGAAAGAAAAAAGAGATCTCTTGATTGTAATGAAACTGCTACAATTGTGGATCAGCTCAAGGAATCTCTGTGTGGTTCTCTTTACTAGAATTGGAGAGTTTAGTTTGCTAGTTAGCTTGTTCACAGGCAGGAACGAAATGACATAATGTTGTTTCTAGTTGTTTTGCTGAACTGGCTACTCAGTTCAAAGCTGCCTACTATTTGACGGCTGTAACCTAACTGTTTCCTATTCATTCCAGGCCGGAGATGGTTGTTGGATGGTACCATTCTCATCCAGGATTTGGATGCTGGCTCTCTGGTGTTGATATTAACACACAGCAGGTTTGTTTAGTTTCATTATGTTTGTCTTTTTTTTTTTCTAGTATTCTTATTATTGTATTTCATAGTTTAACTACTTTTGATTGATTATGTTAGTGATTGATCATTTTGAGATTGTTGAGCCTTTGTTAAGAATGTGCAAATCAAGCATTATCATTGAGTCTTATCTTTACTGGCAGAGTTTTGAAGCTTTAAATCAACGGGCAGTTGCTGTTGTGGTGGATCCTATTCAAAGTGTGAGAGGGAAGGTCGTGATTGATGCCTTCCGTCTCATCAACCCTCAGACGATGATGCTCGGTCAGGAACCCAGGCAAACAACTTCCAATCTTGGGAATCTCAACAAACCATCCATTCAGGTGAAAAATAATGCTGGTCTATACTATTCTGTACTGAACAACGCCTTTTTTCCTTTCTGTCCTCCACTAACAACTCATATGATTACTCCAAAACTTCAGGCGTTGATCCATGGACTGAATAGGCATTACTATTCAATTGCCATTAACTACCGGAAAAATGAACTTGAGGAGAAAATGCTTCTCAACTTGCACAAGAAGAAATGGACTGATGGATTGACTCTCAGGCGGTTTGATGGTCATTCAAAAACCAATGAGCAGACTGTTCAGGTGGGTACAGATTTTTTCCTCTTACATTGGGCCTTATGTCAATGTTCCCTTTTCGTGCTTACATTGTTGAGAGAAGGATGCTAAGTGTTGTCATACAGGAATTTAGATATTAAGGTTATCAGTTTTTTACTGAAGCTCATTTAATCTAGATAGCCTGAAAATTAAGTACAAGATATTTGAACAAACGGGAAAAGTTAATCCCTCTAGTGCTTGGTTTACTGTCAGTCAGACTTAGTATTGTGGCTTTTCAAGTGACCTTCCATACGGTACTTTTCTTCATTTCAGTGAGTGTATAACTGGTTAATCGTTGGTTTGTGTACAAATAGTCCCTACTCCGACTCTTGTAATTCCATAATTGGGATTGGACTAGCATAAACTATAAACCACCGCTGGCAGTTTGCTTTGTTCTTTGTTTAATTGTAATTAGATCATTTCGAGTTATGCATGTGTTTCTAGTGCGATCCCATTTGCTAATGCTGATGAACTCTGTATCTCCTTGTCGTTTGGCATGGTTTGGATTGCAGGAGATGTTGAACTTAGCAGTCAAGTATAACAAGGCAGTGCAAGAAGAAGACGAGCTTCCACCTGAGAAGCTTGCTATTGCAAATGTGGGACGACAAGATGCCAAAAAGCACCTTGAAGAACACGTTTCTAATCTGATGTCGTCCAACATCATCCAGACTCTCGGCACCATGCTTGACACAGTTGTCTTCTAAGCTTAATGTCTCTCAATCAGCGTTACTCTTCGTCTGGTTTTTGTATTCAAAGGATCCTGGTACTTTGTACTATAGACTCAATAGTTCGTGTCACATGGATAACCGAACTACTCTTGTATTCATTTTTAGTTTGCGAAAGAAGTAACAGCTTTTGATAATGGTTTCACTTCAGTAGCTAAAAATTCTGTAGTTACAGTCCCCATGAAACAACCAGCTTTCGCAGACTGCAGAATCTCAAGTCTCAAAAGATATGGATTCTTGTACTGTAAATCAGAAGCCAATACATTCATTCCCCACCAGAAAATCTACTCTATAGTCAATCAAACTACTACACATTAGAATTTACACTCTTCAATCTTCACTCTTGTTTCAAACATCACCCATCACTCCATACAAAAATCAAAAAATGGGGGAAACCCCAAATCACACTCGACCTGTAATACTCTACTCATGATCCGCTACTACAAAAGAGAAGACTTGCTGTAAGTCCAGCCCAGGGAGTTCGTTCTTGTTGTGCTTGGAGGTGTGAAACTCAGCCCAAACATCTCCTTGAGTGCCTGTCCTTGCTCTGCAAACCTCACCAGCTTTGCAACAATGGCTGCACTCTCTGTGATGTGGTCTACGTCTTTCGTGTTGCCCCACAGTCGGTTGACCAACTGAAGCTTTCTTCGCTTTGAGTTCAACCCAATACCCCATTTCTGATATAGCCTGTTCCTTTCGTCTCCAGACAACCTCCTCTGCATCAGCTTGCTCAGCATCACTCTCTCTCTATGAAGCGCCTTTATGCTGTCCACCCATGCAGAAAGTAGGCACATTCAGTTAGAACGCAAAAGCTTATGGAAAGAAAGAAGGCTGGAGATTGCTAAGCTGAATAGTACCTTGAGGCCAGTGTGAGAGTATGGCCTCCCGTATGGTTTGCATGAGAAAATGTTTCCTTAAGGAAGGAGAGCCTCCTTAGCTCCACCTCGAGATATATAGAATCCAATGGATCGCCTTTAAAGAGCAAGAAGAAGTACGTCCTGTGAACCAATGAGACATTGCAAGTATGCCAGAGTTCGATAATAGTTCTCTGCTGTCTCTCAAACTTCAGTGGTGAATCAGGAGTTGTTAGTTCATCGAGCATAGCATCCAATCCAATGTCCTTGACGTTAGTCTTCTTCTTATCATCCCCTAGAGTCTAACATGAACAAACCAAAATAACCAATGTCATGAGGGACTACATGGCAAACATGCTGTTGTTACAGAAGAAGAAGAAGAAAAAAAAAAAAAAAAAAGAGGGAATATTTTCTCACCTGGTTGACAAGCTGTTTTTCATACTCCTGCTTGGCCATTTCCTTCAGTCCAGCAACAAAAGTTTCAACTGTTGGAATATCCTCATCTGCAGTTGCTACACCCTGAGTCTCAACTGTTGCAGCACTCTCGATAGATGACTGAGAATCACTTCTTGTCAGTCTTGCAGCATCGGTGTCATACAACATGGATGGAAACCTTCTCCTGACGCTCTCTGGTCGCCCAGCATACTTCCTCTCCAACCCATTGGGAGGCGTGCTGTCACCAATTGTGGGGTTCTCTTTCGAGCTCCGGCTCCTCCCTAATTTCGTGCTTATAGAACTTGACCCATTAACAAGATGCAGCCTTTGTTCCATTGCTTCGTTTGTAAATCCATTATTCTGCGAGTGTTGTGCTTCTCTATCTCCGATTCCTTGAGTTGGTACTTCCTGCTCTACCCTGACTGCAGCTTGTCCTTCACTTCCACCATGTGAGATTGATGACGGATGGTGTTCAGGGTTGTTTTGCCTCGTCTCCTCCATTTCAATACACTGTACTTCTTTGCAGTACTCATCATCATCATCATCAATAATCGCAAGGCTCTGGCGAGAATTTGATCTGGCAATCTTCTTCCCAAATGGGACAAGTGAAGAAGTGGCATCAGAATCATCATCATCATCAAGACCACTGTCCTGTAGATGGCTCCCGCTGTCTCCATCAAAACGGGTTCCGTATACTCTTCTTGCACCGCCGCCATAAGTAGGGGGGTATGATTCTGACACTGAACATTCATCTTCTTCCCATCTACGCCTTTCTTGTTGGTCTGGATTCTGACTAATCTCACTCTGTAACATTACAGTTTCAAATAAAATTAAATCAATCTATCCAGCACGATCCTCAACCTTCATTAAAATGGGCGCAGTTTTGAGGGGTCAAACACAATACCGTTCTTCTTGAATTTTGATCTTGACCAATCATTTGGAGCAAATCCTGAATACGAGATTCAGCAAGATCGCGTTGCTTAGTCAGCTCCCTGATTTCTTTCTCCATCTGAAAAAAAAAATCAGAGTGAAATTAAGCAAATGCTATTGGCTGTTGGTGAAGGGATGTAATTACATATAGAGTGGAAGAGAAAGGAAAGGAAAACCTTTTGAATCTGAAGGTCTTTCTTTCTCAGCAACGTTGTATGATCGTTAGTTGATGAAGCGGGGGAAGGACTTCTCAGTTCACTCTCCAATCTAGCTAACTCTTTCTGCAGATGCTTGACCAAAGCCTTATCGGACATGACAACATTAACTTGTGCTTTCGTAGTGACTTCTTTAGCACAACAAGCAAATAGTAGCGTGTTTCTAGTTTGCTCCACATGACTCCTTGATGGGCTCAATGTGCAGATGATGGCAGTTCTAGCGTTGCCACCTAAAGCTGGTTGAAGCAACCTAGTCAGTTTTGAATCTCTGTAGTTGATGTGTCCATTTCTCCCCTTACTGTTATCAGCAGATGAAAAAGAGGACTGTTAGCAAGAGGTCTTTGCACTGCTTCCTAATTGAAGAGGCTAAAAGTGTAGCATAACTAGAATGACCAGTGGTAACATTTCATTTACCTTAGCTTACGAATAACAGTACTCAAAGTCAGTAAACTGCGGTTAATGTGGCATCCTTCCTTTAATCTTGCCCCAGAAGACAATGCCTGAGATGCACGTTCACTCCCTGCCAAGTCGACAAAATTCTACCAAAAACCAGTAAATTAGAGAAACTCCCCCAACTGCTTGGATAATATTTTTTCAATTTAGTCCAACAACCCATCAACCAGAAGCAGTTCATACCACAGTGGCTGAAAGGGTGGTCGAGTTTTCTTTGCCTAAGAACTCACGAGAAGAACTTTCAATTGTCTGAAATAAGCAGACAATAAGCACGTGTTAGAGAATGAAGACAATGGATATAGTCATAAGACAATCTTAAACCATAAGAATCAAAGAGGTATGGAAGTACCAATCTAAGGATTTGATGTGATCTGGAGCTTTTCTCATTCAAAAAGGTCTCCCCTATCTGTCTTTGAGCTGTATAGCAATAGGAAAGATTTAGTAAAAGACAGAAATAATCAGTTCCCTGAAGGGAAGGTGTTGTACGAATGCTTACTTTCACAAACTGATAGGAGCTCCTTTAGATGGTTCCAGTCCCTTAGAGTCTCTTCAGTGGCTTTCTCTACCACAGTCCCTTTCTGATAAAATAAAAAAAAAAGGAGAAAGAAACAAAACCCAGAACACGTAAGAGACTTTGTTGACTGACAACACCTTTTGCCCGAGCCAACAGGTGATGAAGCAACGCAACTCACCTCTGGATCATCTAGGAGTCTAAGTGAAGTGTTATCTGTGCTTAGGAGATCTCTGATAGCCTCGTTGTATATCTCAATTGCTGAGAACTTCAGAACAAAGGCTCTTTCTTCATGCTGCAACAGATGCGTTCTTCATGAGTACAAAATGTCCTCTAAACTAACTAAAAGTTTGACCTACAACATCGAGTCAGAATTCCAAATATACCTTGTTTATATAGTCGAATATGTCAGCTACTGTATACTCAGTGATACCATTCATTGTATACGTCTTTCCACTGCTTGTTTGACCATAAGCAAATATGCTTGCTGTAGAAAAGGTATAATAGATGCTAAGTTATGATTGCAAAGATGAAAGATAAAATCTCAAATTAAGAAGGTAATACGATGCTTACCATTGATGCCACTAACAACTGAAAGGGCCACTTCTCTGGGTCCATCCTCGTACACTTGCCTCGTTGTACAATCACCCCGAAATACTCTATCTATCCTCCAGAAGAGCAGGACAGGACAAAAATTAAGTTTCACCAAAATCAGAAGCTTTCTGGCGATCAAATGTTGCTTTGATAAAATAACATGTTCAATAAATCCCCTGCTGGGCAGAAACACAGTGTATCATGCAGTCTGTTTAACTAAAAATCTGCAGCCCAGAATCAACAAGGCATCGCTGATACATGGAGATGGAGCCAAACCAAGAACACTAACAAGCACATTACAGTTATGTGAGTTCCTCAGCTGAATCTGATTCTGCAACTTGAACATTGGAGCATAATAACAATGTGTTGAGCATGGATAAAATATACAGGAAGCTACAACATCAAAGATTTACACTCTCGATCATTCAAAACATTCAACAAGGAGAACTTACCATGGGTCTTTCATATTCTATTTCAAAATAATGGGAAAGTGAAAAAACCCCTTAATACGCCAGACTTCAACTGCATCTAGTTCAGAGCATAAAGACAGAAGACTTATGGTGGTGGCATCTAGATGATTCACAATACAAGACCAGGTGAATAACAATGCCAAAGAATCATGCATGTTATCAATCTGGCCATGAGCAATCCACTTACCAAAAGTGTAGGCCGAGGGAAACGTGGAGCCTTCACGGAGGGTATTCCGGTACAAGACAGTAGTATCATTAATACATTCCCAATCTGAAACTTCATCTCCCATGATCTCCTTGTCACTCAAAGGTCTGAGTCTCACCAAGACAAGAATCTTCTCTTCTCGTGTGCTCGCCGCCATTTGCATCTTCTCCATCTTCGGTGAGCTTTCAGCTCCAATTGACCCCATTTTTTTAGCCACACTGAATCAAATCAATCCCATCGATCAAAAAAAAGTTCTAAAAATAGCAAACCATAAGTCTCTTGAGTCAAAAGCACTCACAGTTTAGCTACTCTTTCCCCGCAAAGCAAGATGGTTTTAAGTTGTTATAGGTAAAGCTGCAGCATTGTCGCTAAAGGCATTGCAATCCATTGCTCCCTTCCTTCACCACCCAAACTGACTGTAAATAAGAAGTTAATCACCGTCATTATCCAACTAACCCAAGGGTTAAGTACTCACATTAGAGGACGGAATAAAAGAAGCAGAATATTGATCAACAGTTTCCATCAAACAAGCTATACTTGGTCGCTCTAACTAACCACCTAACAAATTTACACCCAACTTTAGAACACCAAGAAAAGAAAGAGAGAAGGCTAATGACAGCTGCCAAGCGTGAAAGTGCAAAGAAGAGAGCAAAATATATTAAAGTGGGAGCACCAAATAGGAAGCCAGAAAAGAAGAATAAGGCAAATAGCAAGTGAAAAAGGAAGACAATCGTGGAAGGGTAGTTAAGAATGAAAGCTCTTGCGTAACCTTCAGTCCTAAGATTTGATTATTTATAAATAGAAACACAAGCCCACAAAGAAAATTAAGTGAAAAAAAAGTGAAGGAACCCAAAAAACCTCATTCCTTCAACATTCATCAATTGCCATTGTCAATCCAATCATAACCCACAAAAACCAGACGAATTGCTTCAACACCAAGCCAAAGAACTGTTGAAGCTACTCTTCCCCCAACTGGGAGAGTTTAAAAGCGAAGTTTTTGGATCTTTTGCTGCTGGCATTCATGGTCCCCATTCCCAACTCTTCTCTCTAACAAAGAACCATCAAAAGAGGAAGATAGAGACAGGGAAATGGTAAGTGTACCTACAAACTCCGAGTCATTTTCAATGCCAGGAGTAAAGTTGAGTGAACGCAGTTCACAAAGTTGTGCAGGCAGCTTCCGATAAGGTAATGGAGGGGAAGTAGATTGATCCGGTGGTTTAATTACAACGCCATTTCCCCCCTCCTCACTTGCTCTGCTGCCCTGATCTGGAAAAAATTGCCAAAGACATAAATGATCCTTTCTGCAAATCTAGGACGAAAATGAAATCCCTGGCTTTGGGAAATTGAACAATGCAAGTGGTAGGTTATGTTTCCTTCCCCCGAGTTTCATGTTAATCTGATAACCGTTGCCATTAAAAGGGATCCCGTTATGCAAACATTTAAAAACTACCATTTTTGTTCCTCTCGGTAAACAACAACAAAAAAAACCCCTGTCTACTGGCTCAGAAAAAATCATGGGAGAGACGGTAGAAGAAAACAAAACAGTGGAATCAAAGCCCAACCCATCTTTCATTTTCCACCAATTTCCGAAGTCTCGAATCAGTCAAAAGAAGAACAAGCAAACCTGCAACTGGGTTTTCGTCCTTACGATCAACTGATCCGGGGGATTGAATGGGTTCACAGGCAAAATCATGAGGAACCCATTACTTTAGGCTAGGAATGAAGTCGAAATCAAGGAACAAAACTCCCCAAAAACTAGGAATAAAGTGAGGCAAAGCGGGAAACTGCGAGCAAAAGAGAAGAGAAAGGAGCTATGGAACAGTGAAGCAGAGATTTCCTTCTCAATGGCCCAAAAAAGAAACACACAAAGAAGAAAAAAAGAAGGAAGAACGAACTTGAGAATGGGAATGTTGGGAGAAACAAAAATGAGAATGAGAGGGAGAGCAGAAAATTACAGGAGGAAGAAAGTCGTGGCGTCGGTTTCTTGCCCCTCTCTCTCTCTCTCTCTCTCTCTCTCTCTGCTGTCTGTGGAGGAAGAAAGATGGAGGAGGGAAGGGGAAGGAGTGTTGGAGTGGGAAGCTGCTACTTCTGCCGCGTCCAAACGTCGTTCAAGTTCGTTTTCTTCTTTGTTTATTTATCAAAGAAGGGAATATTTTTGGTTTTATGCATTTGGTTTCTCTAATATGTTTTTACGAGCTCCATTGAAGAAAAGGAGACACCGATTTCTTTGAACAATTAAAAATAACAACAACAAAAAAAGTACTACCAAGGTTTAGGGAGGGCCGGATGATTTGTTATGTGTTTCTTTTTGAATTTCAGTTAACTAATTGTCCTAAAATTTGGAATTACGCGTTTCTTATATTTTGGAAAAGTTAATGACGAGATGATCTCTTCTAATTATCATATTTTGAATAAGTAAGAAGCTAATAACTAAATGATTAATCGAATTTGTCAGTAACCGTTGAGTTATTAAGTAGTTGCAAGATAATAAAAAATATGATCAAAGTTTACTCTAAATGTAAAAAAAAAAAAATTGTTGGGAACTGATATTAGGGCTGGCTATTTGGTCCGGGTTTTTGGTTTTACCAGAAACCGGACCGTATAACCCGGACCGGGACCGGATAGTAAACAACCAAATTCAATCTTTGGTCTTGGATTTGAGGTAAAAAAACCATTCGGGACCGGATCGAAAACTAGATAAAGAGCGGGTAAGAGAGCTCAACATCCAAAACTTAAGGGTAATTTGCATAAACGGTCACAAACATTTGCACTTAGTACAAAACTTAACCAACTCCTCACCCTTTCAGGTCTTAGGGCACTCAAATCCCCACAAGCTCGATATAAAATCAAGACCGAATTGGAACCGGACCGGGTCAAAACCGGACTGGATCAAGACCGGACTGTATCAAATCCAATCTTTGGTCCTTACATATTCAAAAAGACCGGACTGGACTGGATCAATTTGGCCCAATTTAACCGGACCGGACCGTATAGCCACCCCTAACTGATATAATCAATATCTATATATTCTTATCATAAAGTAACAAGTAATAAACCATAGTAGATATTATATACGTTAAACAATTACATCTAAAACAATGTATTTAATCAATTTATATTCTTTTTTTTTTTGACAAAAGATAATCAGATATATTGATAACAAAGAAAGTTACAACGTGGCACAAAGCCAACCCATGAAATCAAACCAGCGACTTGCAGTCGGATACAATAAAAGGGCTTTCCTGGCCACCCTATGGGCCACCCAATTGTTCCTACGACCTACAAACCGCACTCTATAACCACTATTCATTGACAAGTATCCCAGGACCTCCTCCAAAATAGCACCTATTTTGCTATCCCTGGTATCAGCTTGCAGAAGCTTGTCAATCACCACCTTAGCATCCCCCTCAAAGCGCACTTCCGATATCCCCATACCTAAGCACCAACGGATCGCCTCCCGTAAAACCAGTACTTCCGCCACCATAGGATCATCCACCACAACAAACTGAATCCCTGTAGCTAACATGAGCTGACCCTCTTGGTCGAGGAGGACCATCCCGCCTGCCGAATGCGATCCATGCTTAGTGGCACCATCCCATTGGCAAACCAACATATCACCTCCTGCACCATTACCAGGCTGCATTGGTTGCGTTGGTTTCTCACCCCGGCGAATGCTCTGATCAGTAGGAAGCTGGGCCCATTCCTGAAACTGCTGATAATACTGGCGCATGAGCGCCGATATCCCGAATTGCTTGCCCTCGAATACCACCCAATTCCTTGATCGCCAGATCCTCCATAAAAGGGCCACCACTGCCCACCACTGGTCCGGGGACACAACAGCCAACAACTTTTTGAGGAAAAAAGGAAAGGAGCGGCGCGGCAGAGCCTGACCCAGATCATCCAGCCCCGAGTGGTCCCAAAGGGCCCTAGCCACCGGGCAGTCCCAAAATAAATGCTCCATCGTCTCCTTTGCTGCCCAGCACACCGGACACCGCGGGAGGACCCCCACCTTTTTCTCAATTAGGGCCTCTGTTGTTGGAAGGATCCTATTGAAAATTTGCCAAATAAACACCCTTAGCTTAGGCGGAATGCTAGAGGACCATAACCGAATCCAACTAGCCCTGTCCATCCAACTTGCCGTTGCCCTCCAAGGACCTTCCTGCTTATCCAGAAGAACGGCCAAATGATAGGCCGATTTGACAGTAAAAACCCCATCCGGCGTATCATGCCAAATCAAACGATCCTCCACCTCATGCCGGGGGATCGGAATAGCCTTAATTGCAAGGCACGTCGCCGGATCGAACCATTGACTAAGCTTTTGATCACACCACCCCCCCTCCGTCTGACAAATTACTTCTGCCACCTTCAAACTCTCCCCAGCAGGAATCACCTGGGGGTTATGCACCGGCACCTGCGGATGGATTCGGGGGACCCAGTTTGAATCTAACAACGGAGCCGTCCTTCCATTCCCAATTTGCCAACGTGAGCCCTTTACAAGCAACTCCCGCCCATACAAAATGCTTTGCCACCCCCAAGACGGACGCGACCGCGCATTAGCTGACAGGAACGACCCTCTTGGAAAGTACTTCCCTTTGTATACCTGGGCAATCAGAGACTGGGGTTCATTAAGGATCTAATCAATTTATATTAGATCGATCTAAAACGAACTTAGTTATCCGATGGAAGAAAACATTGCATTACCCTCTCTTAAGTTTCTGAGCTAAAAAAATGGCTATCTCGATCTACACTTGTTGATTAAAGCCATTGTGAGTTTCTAGCAAAAATATATATTTTTAGAGCTTTGAGAGCACCAAAGCTATTATTTCTTCTCTTTTCCCAGCTTTCTTTTTAAAAGATGAAGTGAAGAAGGGTTGAGTCACGTCACGTGCGATCGAATAAAGGCCTATTCTGAATTTTTTAGGACTAAAATTCATATTTCAAATTTTCAACAAAATAAATAATGAAAAGGAATAAAACTAAAGTGTTGCCGAATAAACATATTTTTCGAACTTACAAAGTAAGATGTAGACCAATTTCAATCTCATTTAGGTTGTGAATAAATAATTAATACTTCAAAAGCGTTTAAAACATTTAAACTATTGAGATGAACAAATTCGGTCCCAAAAAGAATTTAATTTCAACAAAAACAAATCTCAATTTTTTTGTTCTTAATGCATCATCAAAAAAAGGATTCTTAAAATTATAATAATTACATATCATGAAGTCCCAAGTCCTAACACATAGAATCTCCATTTCAGATAAGGTAACTCACTCATGAAGAGGCTTTTGTTGATAGGCAATCAATTGAATGCACAATTTATTGAAGCTCTTGCTACACTCCCAATCAAAACTGAATCCCCTTACACCTCTCGTCTATTGTTTTCGATTTATCGATTTAAACCGAAACCCATAATGTACAAACAATTTGGAATATATATATTATTAAATATATATAAAAAAAAGCGATACCAATGATATTCTTATCGGTCCAGTTTCGATCAATATCCCAACACTATTATTTGCTTGCTTCACCGCCATAGAAGTCTACCATGAAGATGAGCTAAACCATCATCAATAGGGATGGCAAAGGGGCGGGTTTGGGGAGGGTTTGGCTAAACCATCCCCATCCCCATATTCAAATATCCAAACCCATACCCGCCCCATACCCACGCGGGCAAATGTTTAGCAAACCCATCCCCATACCCGTGGGTTTCGGGTACCCATGGGTAATACCCATACCCGTACATCCAACATTATTATCCTAAAATTTACATGAAAAGTTTTAACTACAACTCTAAACGTACCTATTATATCATGAATTCAACAAAACGCGATCATTTTCTTAATACGGTTCAAAGAATATGATCCTAAAACATTCATTAATAAATAATATAGAGTATAATATTTTTCAAATTATTATGTTCTAACTCTGATACATCTACTAAGTAATAATTAACTAGCATAATCTTGTTGACAAGGGGGAAAGTGAAAGAGTGAAAAGAGAATTGAGAGAAATGAATTAGGTTTTTATTAAGGTGGTCACTCAATTGCATTTCTACTATTTATTTCCTCGAGGTATCCTCATCACCATTGATAGGTTACAATTTTATCCATATATTTTTGTATATGTGAATAAATTCTCTTGGTGGGGCGGATATGGGTATGGGTATGGGGCGGGGAGGCTAAAACCATACCCGCCCCATACCCATCAAACTTTTTGCGGGTTTTACCCATACCCGGTCAAAGCGGGGATTACCCACGTTGACTAGATCGGGGGCGATCGAGTACCCGCAGCCATAGATTTGATTGCCATCCCTAATCATCAACACCTACAAATAAAGAAGTGGGAAAGAAGTAGTGGTGGTTTGCATGTTGCACCGCCGGACACCATCATAAGTCAAAGGAGGGTGGTGTTGGTTGGTCGAGAAATAGGCAGACGTGGATAGCGGACCGGCCTTTTCGGTGGGAAAATTAAACCCAGCCAAAAAAAAAGGGTGGATGGATCTCTATGTAGAAACTCAGCAACCCAAGGCAGAAGCAAAACCACCATTAAACAAATGCAATCAAACACAGTCACAGGTCAGGTGGGAAAACCACCATTAGAGAATGTACAATCACATGCTGAACATTCAATAACCAACATTGTTGTTCATGAGGAGAAACATGAAGATACCATGGATAAAACCGGGGGTTGTACATCAAAATCAAGTCTTTCCTGCATCAGGTTCTCACCAAACGGAACCTTCAAGCCGTTATGAACACACTAGTTGAGAAGTAAGGAGGAACTCCCTGGCTAAATTGAACGAGGCGTTTGTGTAACATGTAGAGCATGTTTTACCCTGGAGAGTTTGGTAAGAGCTCGTTGCGCCGTTTAGTAGATGGTTTGCACGATTACAGGTACTTTCTGGCTAGAGCGCGGACTTTTGTGTCGAAATGTGAAGAAGCAATGCGGGCACCGGGCAGGTAGAGGGGGTTCAGCAGTACCTGCATTGATCATCATACGTTAACCAAGGAACACGGATGAAGAATTGGTTGGTGCTGGAACACCAAGACCCAGCAAAAGGTCTTACAACATTGGATAGATGTTTAGATTTTAAATGGCTTTGCAAAAAGAGCTAATATGAACTTTGGCACGGGACTGGTATTTGCCCACTACTTGAGGAGCTGGAACTCTCTTTGCTAGGATTGTAATGCCAAAACTGTAGAGTTTAGGGTGTGTGGATTCCAAGTTCTTCAACTATGCAAAAGACAAATGCACCAGAGAGTTGCCAAAAGTTAACAAACTGCGTCATATTATAGGTATGGCTTCTAAATTGCTATCAAAATAGAGTAATAATCTTTACTTCAGGGTCATGCTTTTAAATCTCCGATGAATCTAGGTGAGCAACTAATAGCAGCCAAAATATGGTTCTTGAAATCTATGAGATGTTTGTGAACATATGTCGTCAGAACCTATAACACATTTTACCCTCCCCCATCTTCGTAAGTCCAACGTTTCAGTTCATCTCAACTAACAGACCTAGCTAGTTTTTTCACAGTTGACAACTGAAAAACCAACACATGAACAGAGCATCCAAGTCAGAACAAGTTTACCTTTATATAAAGTTCATGCACCTCCTGAAAAAAGCTCTTAATCCCATCATCATTGCGGGAGTCATGAAGTAGCATCAATCGTGTATGTTTGAAAATGTCAAGGAAATACCTGATACTGAATGCTTTAAGTGTAATGCATCTTACTGACTTATCTATCCACGAGCAGCACAGATTAGATTGTGCTTTGGACTACAGATCGAGTGGTATGCATGTTTAGAGACTCTAAAATGCTGATGCACAGATTACGGTAGTCACCATTAACAAGTGTGAAATTCTAATGTGCAGATCCTGGTAGTCACCACAAATGAAGAGGTATACTGTACATGCTAGCATGAAACTTTAACCAACCAAGGAAACTACTAAGTCAGGGTTATATTATGTGCAGACAAAGTTATCCCTGCTTTGCCTAGTTAATCCTTGCGAATAACTACTACTTAAGATACTAGCAACGGCGATGATAAAGGGAATCAATATATAAAAAGGATATGACCAGCTGTAACATACACCGATACCACCAGGTCGTTGAACCTGTCAATGTTTTTCAAGAACCTGTTACACAAGCAAGGAAATGAACCGTCAAGGATCATTTGATAAACGATAACACTAGAACATAAAATTAAAACTGCATTGATGAATGAAGAGAACAGGGGTTGAGAAGATAGGAAAATACATGGCACTAGTGGTCCAAGCGAGGTCCTGAACAATATCTAACGCTGCATGTAGTACAAATTGATGCAACTGAGCTGCATCCTCTCTCTGTAGTCATGATCCAAAAGCGAAACACGAAATGTCAAATCCAGGGCATCGAAGAACCACCATCAAAGTAACTTCTCATCAGCTTTTCGTCTACTGGGTTTTCATACACTCAAGAAAAATGCAATGCTGAATTGCACAAAGTTCCATCCGAAAGCTAATCTATCCAGAAGATCGACATGCCCAATCCAAAGGTTCCAATTTCATATATGTTCATGAAGAATTCAAAACGAAAATGGCTATATGGATTGCAAGCAAATGAACAATAGCAAAAGATCGGGAGCAGAGATCAATTTACTTTAGTAGCAGATCCAACTTCAGCTTCATATATCGGGATGTCATTCCGGCTCACGATGATAAATGACGCAGTGGTCGCCATATCCCTTCAAAGTTCAACCAACCAAAATGAATGAACTCAAACTTTCAGATAGTTAATTACTTAATTTCTAGTTCTAGGAGAGAGAGTTCGAACAATTCAAAGGCGGGGAATCTCGGAACACAATCAGGGAGATCTATCGTCTACCTGAATCAAATCTACTGCTAATGATACCACTGTTAGCTTTCGGATTCAGGAAGCTCGCATTTCCTTTTACTCTCCAGTTTTGGAATCTAAGGAAGAGAGAACAGAGAGAGGGAAAACGTACTTCTAGCGGAGGTGATCGTTTGGTGGCTTTAGTAGAAGAAAGTGAAAGACAGCAGATCAGGATGCGAGGAAGCCCTCGACTTCCCTGCAATGAAATACCTACAGAAGACGAAATTGCTTCGTTTCGCCAACCGGAGAACAGTGCAAACAATGGCGATTGAGGAGACCGACAAGAGGTGCGACGGCGAGTCGGCGACCAAGAAAGCGGGAACGCGAGCGAGGAACAGATAGTGAGATCAAAGTTCAAAGCCCCGGACAGTAGTGAACGGCGAACAAAGAAAAGGCTTATTACCAATGTAACGCCTCTACTTGATACATCTAACAAATCTGTCCCTTAACTTGGGACTTTTCCACAACACATCGTTGAACTATTTATATCCTAACAATCAAGTCCTTTCTTGAGTTTTCTTTACTTGCAGAAAGCTTAAACAAATCTGACTCATTAAAATTGAGCCACAAAAATGAGGTAATTGTTCACTCAACAATGGCATCACTACTATCATACACCTAGCCTACAGCCGCTTGCCTCTTTCACAGTCGATTTTGTGTTGCCGACGAGACTCGCCGATGAAGACCCGACAATTTCGCTGCTCCACTTCCTTCCTAGACATTTGGCTTTGAAAACGATATTTAGGGTTGTAAGAAATGAGAGCAGGAGTGATGTTTGCTATAAGTTGTTCATGGACTTGAAGTTTCATTATCCCTTTCCAAAAGGGATCCAAACATGATATCATACACCCTGCCAATTGATCACATTAAGCTAAGCTCTATGTGCTGTTCTCATTGATCTTTCCAAATAATGCTCAAACAAAAGAGAGGGAGATGGAGAGGCACCTTGCCACGGTCCTCGATCCATCGACAAATCCCTATTACAGAGACATTTGCAACTATAATATAGGAAGTCTTTCAGACACTGTTCGGAGTGCGAATAGCAACATCTATATTTCTATAATGCTGTTTCTATAGCGGCATGAGTCTTCTGTACTTGAAGAACCATACAAATGCACAGAATATGGTAATCCCGCACACTGCTGTGATCATAAGCACCCACTTAAAAGCACCTGGGTAATCAAACAGAGGTATCGCAAAGTTCATGCCGAAGACACCTGCTACTACCCCAAAAATCGCCACGACGAATGTAGCAGTAGTGAGTATCAGCTCGAATTGGATCAGCTGATTTCTGACGTTATCCTGCAAAACCACGAATCTCAACTTAGTACAAAATCAAACGACGTGGACAGCTGCTATTAATTTCGTCACCCACTCAGAATGTAAACTCTCGCTTAATGTTTCCAGGGTTCAAGTTCCAGATCACTTAGAATCTTGCGCCTCTATTTGATCCAACTATAGCTTTACTTCTATTGTGTGCTTCTATTTGACGAGATAAGAAGCTGGAACAGGGACAAAGAGAGGTACCAGCTGGATATTGATGAAATCTTCAGTGTCATCAATGTACTCCTTCAACTGAACACAAAGTGGATCATCAGAAAACAAATATTGCAGCGAGCCAACAAGCGAAAGGAATGAGAGAAGGAAAAAAAAAAGGTGAGCTGCTCTTACCGATGTCAACTTGTTTAAGGTACTATCAATGACCACAAAATATGCTTCCAGCAACATTTCCAACTCCTCTATACTCTCAGTACCGCTTTCTGAGCTCCTCATGCTTTCATGTCGACTCCTAGCAATACTCAAGCACTTCTCCAGCCGCCTGGAATCAGGTGGTGAAGAAACAGGGGAAACTGGAGCTGAAGCGGATACCCCTCCATCATTTGACTTGAATCCTATAGAGCCCTGTTCATAAAACGATGACTCCATTCGGCTTTTCTTTTCAGTGAGGTACATTTCAGCCATATCTCCATCATCATCCATCAGCTGCTCTATCTCATCCCTAACCTGGATTGTATGGCCCAAGAGAGATGCAAGAGAACACAACCATATTTTAACGAATGTTCACATCCAGAGTTTTGGAGGAAAAATTGGGATGCCTTTTACCTTCTGGACTCTTCTGGTTAAAGCTACAAGTCTGCTTTTTAATCGACGCACTCGTTCCAAATTGAGTGTGCTGATCTTGGATGTCAGTTCATCTAGCAATGGGTAGGCTTCAATCTCTAACTCTGCTGCCTTTGATTATATGAAATAAAATCACCGACTTAAATCGCAGCAGAATTTTAAAGAATGAAAGATAGCAGACCAAACAAGACCTAATAGAGCACAATGCTCTCTCGTTACTCCTAGTAGGCAGATTTTCAATTTCCTACATATATATGACTAAGAAAAAACTAACTGGAAATAATTTGGCAGATGATCAATTTGTTACATGTACCTGGACAAGCGAAACCTACCTGAGCAAAAGGCTCTTATTACTCCAATTAGGCAGATAATATCTCAAATGTATATGGACAGGAGCAACATATACAGAACATATTAATAATGAGGACGCCATGCTGGTGTTCCATTTTATTTTATTTTTCGTTGAATGCTGGTGTTCCAGTTCCAGTTCCAGTATGAATACAATCGTTATTTTGTGATGAAAGGAACAACTGAGTGAAAAAGTTCCAAGAAGAAAACGAATTGAGGAGACATTATGACCGACGATCTTTTCACCCCAACTCTTCCTACGATAATCAACCCTGAATCTTCTCAAGGAAGAATTTTGAGAGACAATGGATTACAAGTTCTTTACAGCCCCTAGCTGGGAGCATTAAGCTTTACAGCGCAAAATTCATAAAAATTTAACTCCGGCATATAATGGGACAAACAGGGACATTTAAAACTTTTGAGCATTACTTCTTACATAGCATATGCAAACTAAGTCATATGCATGAAGCCTTAAGACATATAATCTATACATTGCACCAAACCCAGAACCCAACTTTATAAAGGAGGTTCTTATAATATGTACAACTGGTCAATATACTAGAATGCCCCTTACATCCAATGAGGATATCCATGCAAGAACCTAAATACCTGAGCATATTATTGAAGAACTGCTAGCAAATACTTATAACCTTATCCGTTTTATCAGTATGAACAACTAATGAGGAACTACAATTAGACAGCTAAATGCTGGGTTTAACCTCAAGACAGACTAGCAAAGCAAATGGTCTATACAGGCAGTCAACAAGAACAAAAGAGCCCAATGTTCAACTTCGATTCTCCCATTGAGACTTACAAATTATCCCTGAACCATGAATAAAATCAATCTACGTGAGCGTCTATGAAGATGCTAGGTAAAGGGCATGCAAAATTCTTAACAATAACCTCACTTTTTTACTTGGGTTACAAAGCAGTAGCAGGTATGTTCCATCTAATACAATGAACGACTTGATTCGGTTATTTCCAAGAGTTGCACTACATATCAACCAAATAGCCAGAGAGTGCAAAGAAACAGTCACTATGAAATATTAAAGCACTTCATATGTATGTGTTTGGGCAAGTAGATATCAGATTGATGGAGCAAACCAAGTTGAAATTCTTTTCAATCACACACCTGAGAATCAAGGAAAGTGCAGGCAGCCTCCAGAGCAACCTCGAGTGCCTTAAACTCAAACGGCAAATAATCCGGGGATGGAGTGCCAAAAACACTATCGTAAATCCTACTACTCCTCCTTCTATTCAATTCCGGACCTTCCGACTGCCAAACCTCACCTACTCCAGCTGTAGTCAGTCGCCGTTGCAGCTCTACCACATACTGCAGCACATAGTTGTCAAGCGAATTCAGAAGTAGAACCTCATCAGCTGTAATTATGCACCTAATCTGCTCTAAGTTCACAACTATAGCCTTCTCTCGTCCAAGAATCGTCGAAGGGTAGACAAACAGAGGGTCGAGCAGGCGAAGATCGCGGGCAGGTAAATCACAGCGCCTCATCATAGTAAACTTGTCAACCTCGATAATCTGGGAGTTGCCAGATGAATCAACCCGTATCCAAGACCTAAGTCCCTGCCCACGTTTCTTCAAACCCATAACATCCACCCCTTGAAATGGCTGACGACCAGAAGCTGACGGCCTATATGACCCATCCCTAAGGTTTACTGCTGATGCTGTTTTTGGTGGAAGCAACCGCTCTTTGAGATCCGCCATTGGCGATTGGTAATGCACACAGAACGAACACAAGAGAATGAAAACAAACAACCACCAATGGCCCCCTTTTCCCCGCCTTCCGTTACAAACAAAGGAAAATTCTAGTGAAGGACAGGAGTTCAACCCTTCCAGCAGATTTGGAAGTGCTGGATGCTCTCCTATTTCAATTCCACAGGAAGCTCCAATTATAAAACGAACACGGAAAATTGCAAGCGAAAAGGCGGCACCTTGCGAGGGCTTCGGTTCCGACGATTAACGAATGATTGGAATCATTTCCAGATGAAGACGGGTATGTGTCCTATCGCCTCCCCTTCGTTTTCTTCCCACCGATCAGTCTCTCCGTCGCCGTACTGAAGTCCGTTATCTTCTCCTTCCTCGTTATTCGTAGTCGGCGACTCCGCCGTTGGATTGCGGCAGCAATAACAATCTTTATCCGGGGGACCTTAGCCTTCGCGCGCGGACCGCCACCGGGTACGATAGAGGTTTCGATTTTCGACACGCAGAATCACGCTGGAAAGTTATGCAGTAGGACGGGACCCGAATCCCGGTCGATTATCTTTGGTGGGATTCTTTTCTGAGGTTGCTGTTGATTTTCCTGCTATGCTGTTTGGTCAAGAAGGCGTTGGGCCAAATCCTAGCATGTCGACGCCAAGGTGTTTTTTTTTTTTTTTTTTTCTGAGGTAGATATGTAATAGATAGGGAATTACAAAGAGTTGTAAAATAAATAGCGGTAATCAGCCAAGTGCTGATTTACCGATGCAAGAGCCATTTTCGCCACGCAATGGGCAGCCCTGTTAGTTCTACGAGGAGAGTAAACAAAACGAATAAACGCGAACGAAGCTTTCAGCAACCTAACTTCCTCCAGAATCAGCCCACCCCGATTGTGCTGAACTTCATTCTCCATTGCTCGCCGGATCACCAGTTGAGAATCGCCACAAAAACAAATAGATGAAAATCTCAACGCTAAAAGTTCCAATAAGAATGGATCGAATAAGCCTTCATAATACTTACCGTAGGCATGGAGGATCATATCTGATGCCGAGATACCCACAAAACCGATACTGCCGCCAACTTCCCGGCGGGTCGCCCCGTCAAAGCGAATCAACAAACCCCCTGGCGGACAGGACGGAGAAGGTGAAGTGTTTGGGAGACGACCAGGGGCATTCCTGTGTTGCGTGCCTGTCGCTGTTGCTGCTACCCACTCGTCCCTTTGCTGCAGAAATTGGCGAAGAAGAGGGCCTGGCAAATACTGGACTCGATCATAACAAGACCAACAACGAGCCTTCCATATTCGCCAAATGAGGAACAGGATCTCCGCCATCTCTAGCTTGATGAGCCGCAGTGATTTAAACATAACAGACCAAGCCAAGTCAGGGGAAAGATTCGCTACCATAACTCTAATGTGCTCTTTTCCAGCCAAGCTCCAGACCCCTCGAGCTATCCTGCATTCAAAAAGACAATGAGAGATGGACTCTATACCCGAAGAACAAACAGGGCATTCATTTGAATCGCATAGGGATTTAAGCTGCAGAATTTCTTGGCATGGTAGAAACCCGCGGACAACCCTCCACAGAAAAAGTTTGAGCTTGGGCGCAACCGGCAAACTCCATAGTGTTTTCCAAAATTGAGAATCAAGATGCGGCGGAAGGTTGGAAAACATCTCTGCTCGCTCGTCCGAGAGGAGGTGGTATCCGGACTTCACTGTATATTCCCCTTGTTCCAATTCCGGGATAGGGGATGAATCAAGGAAGCCACAAACTGTTCCGTAAGTTGAACTCCAGGCAGCAGGATCGGAGAAGAAGGAGGTGATGTAGGTAGCCAAGGATCGTCGAGAATTCTGATTGCTGTCCCACAACCGACCTGCCACCGAAGACCTTTGCACAGGAGCTTACGACCTTCTAGAACGCCTTGCCAAGCCCAAGATGGTCGATTTCCCGTTGGAGCATTGAGAAATGAGCATTGGGGGTGATACCTCGCTTTATACATCTTCGCCAACGTGGCAGATGGGGATTGTAAAATCTTCCAAGCTTGTTTTGCCAACATGGCTACGTTGAATAAGTCAAAATCCCGGAATCCCAATCCGCCCCTAAACTTACTGACACACACTGCTGGCCAGGCAATCCAATGAATCCCTTTCTCCTTGTCCTGACTCGCCCACCAAAAGCGAGAGAGTTGACCATTCATTCAACGACATGAGGTGGCTGGTAAGCGAAAAGACAGCATCGCATACACCGGGGTCGCTGAACCGACAGCTTTTATAACCACTTCCTTTGCTGCCAGGGAAAAAGACTTCGACTTCCAGCCGTGTATCCTCTTGGCCAAGGCATCCTCAATAAACCGGAAAGTTTGGACTTTAGAGCGTTGCACTTGAGCAGGTAAGCCAAGATACTTGTTTAATGCACCAATGGATTCCACTCCCAGCAAGTTCGCCAACGCAGCAGCATCTTGGTCTGAAACGTTGGAACTGAAGCATACCTTTGACTTTTGCAGGTTGATCTTTTGGCCACTCGCAGCTTCGTAGACACCAAGCAATTGCAGTAGTTGATTGCATTCCGTTGTTGAGGCTCGCAAAAACAAATAGGTGTCATCAACAAACATCAAATGAGAATTCGTTGGGGCTGAATGATGAATTTTCAGACCATGTAATTGCTGAGACGCCAGGGCATTAGAAATCAGGGTGGAAAATGCTTCTGTGTAAATTGCAAAAAGGAGAGGAGATAACGGATCACCTTGGCGGAGACCCCGTTCAGGCCGGAAGTATCCATGTGTGTTGCCATTTAGGAGAACTGAGAAAGTGACAGTAGTTACACAAGCCTTAATAAGTCTGATCCAGGAAGAATCAAAGCCCAGAGACTCCATAACAGCAAAAAGGAAGTTCCACTCCACTCGATCGTAAGCTTTTTCCATGTCGAGTTTCAATGCCATCCACTTGTCTCTACCTTGGTTTTTCGTCTTGAGAAAATGCATCACCTCCTGTGCGATAAGGATGTTGTTCGAGATATCCCTTCCTTTGACGAAGCCATTTTGAGTATCACTAACCACAGAAGGCAGCACCTGGCTCAACTTTGATGATAACACTTTTGAGATGATCTTATAAAAGACCTGGCATAAACCAATTGGGCGCATCTGTTTCATCGTATCTGCATTAGGGACCAATGATCTCCCAATAAGCTCGATAGAACGCAGCAGTAAATCCATCGGACCCTGGGGCCTGGGTCGCACCAATGCTAAAGACCGCTGCTCGGATCTCCTCCCTAGAGACCATATCTATGAGGAATCTGTTTTGAGAAGAGTTGACCTTTCGCGGCAATCCAAGAGATTTAGCTGGCTCTTCAATGTGAATCCCCCCGTTTCATCACGGAGTAACTCTATTTGGTTCTGCCGTCTCCGCTGAGCAGTCGTTATATGGAAATAGTTCGTATTTGCATCCCCTTCCCGCAGCCAGCTGTTCCTTGACTTTTGTTTCCATAAAATCTCTTCCTGCTGGTATGCTGCCACTAATTGAGTTTCCAGGCCCTGTATGGTGTTCCATTCGACAGGAAAGCTTTCCCTGGCAGCTTCTATTGCTAGTCGTAGCTCTCTAATGAGTCTAGCCGAGTTCGGCGTCCCCAAGCGTGCCCATTCCACGAAGCAGTGTCTCGCTGATTTGAGAGAGGAAAAGAGCTGGAATTGAGGCGTTCCAATATACACCTCACCCCAAGTTTGCTGCACAATGACCTTGGCTTCCTCCTTTGGTGTCCATCTCCTATCAAACTGGAATCTGGGTTTGCCTTTACCTGCTCCAGGGATCAGCTGCAGTAGGATCATCCTGTGATCAGAGCCAAGATCAGTCAAGTGTGAAACCTGCATATTCGGCCAAGCTTGAATGATTAGTTCACAGCCTAAGCTACGATCAATCCGTTCAAGGATGTGGGTGGAAAGTCCTTGACGATTTGACCATGTGAAAGGAGGGCCTTTAAATCCCAAATCCAATAGACCTACACTATCAATGAATGAATGAAACTGTTCCAGAACCGAGAAGGAAGGAGGCCGACCTCCCTGTTTTTCAGAGGCAAACAATATGCAGTTGAAATCACCAATGACAATGGTAGGAATGGAACACAACGTGATCAAATGTAGTAGTTCATTGAATTGATTACCACGAACATGTACATCATAGCTTAAATGAACAAAGAACACAACAATACTACCCCAAACGATGTGTTGTACCTCAACAAATATATAAAACGCAGCTGAACCTAACACATGACTCTGGACATTCGAAGCACACGCAAACGCTAGGCCACCAGCCCTCCCAACCGGGGATACACAACTGACCACGACATAACCTAAACGATTTAACTTCTTAATTACATAATCATCATCATGCTTCGTCTCACTTAGACAGACAATCGTGGGTGAGAATCGGCAGATGGCTCCAAAGAGGGATGGAATTGTCCGGGGAGAGCCAAGGCCCCGACAATTCCAAGCGAGGATGCTCATCGGTCAATTTGGGACCAGTCCGGGCTGGTTGCCACCACCGCATCAGGATTGCGCCGAGTTTGCAGAGGCTCGGAACCCTCTATCTTCTGTTTCTTACCCCCAGGATTGTGGATCATCAAGTCTGCCACGTCTGGTCTCTCGTGAGCCAAGGCTGGAGACCCTGACATGCCCTCACCCTCATTCAGGATCAGGGCTGCTGAGGAGCACGCTGTACCTGGAGCTGGGAGGAGTTTGAGTCCTCCCTGATCTGGTTGAGGAAGAGATAGATCTCTAGCCTGGCGAGTACATGTCAAGCCTCGACGTCCCAGCAGGTTCTTCTCGTTCACCTTAGGCCCCAACTTCTTGGAAATCAACTGCTTGCTATAAGGAGTAACCGTGCCCGCTAGTTCCTCCCGGCGAGGACATTGTTGTCAAATGTGACCCAGAATCCCACACAAGTAGCAAAATTGTGAGAGCTTCTCAAATTTCACAGTGGCAGTAAATTGACCTTTATCTGCCTTCTCATGTGATGCTGGAATAAAGACCGGAAGCGGGAGGCGAGAGTCCAGCCACACACAAGCCTCAAGTAGACCTCTATCGTTCCCGCCGCTCGATGAACCGCGCCAGGATCTGTCTTCCCCAGGTAACCGCCAAGAAGCGTGGCCATTCTCATTGAGCAGCAAGGAGTGGGAACTCCCCAAAACTGAAGAAAATGGGGGACCCGCCACATCTGTTCTGCAATTTCCGGAGAAACGGCCACCCAAGGAGCCAAGTTCACCAAGTACTTGGGTAGAATCCAAGGTGCCATCCTCAAGACCCTATTCATGTCAGCCGTGTTGGGGAAAATGAATTGGAGCAGCCCCTCTTCCGCTGGGAGAATCGACAGCGGCCCGTTACAGTTCCAGAGCCCCCCCCCCCAGGGTAGTGTGGAGTTGGCGGAGAGGGGGAAACGGACCAATGATCTTACCCAGCAAGGAGAGATCTTCGCGTTCAGCACCCGGAGCAACATCTGCATCTCCGAAAACCACCATGTTCCCCGCCGCCATGTTAATCACAGAGGGAAGGAGCAAGGAAGCAATTCGATTGTTCCGAGAGGTAGGATGAAGGAGAAGTCAATCAATGGCCAGAGAAAGAATGCCCACGGAGGGGGCTTTAAAAGCCCCATGGGATCGGTGGCCGATACCGGTGCGGCACGATGGCGGAGCAGCCGGTAACCGCTTATCGCACTTCGGCGAGGTCCTCGCTCCCACTTTCCACGACAGTGCGATGTTGGGAGAGGATGAGAGGGTTTTTTTTTCGCTTTCTCCTACACTTCAGTGAGTTTCTCCCGGCTAACGCCAAGGTGTTTTAGCAAAAATAGTATATTTTAATAAAAATAATAATTTTTTTAGCACATTTTTACTTTAATTTAATTTGAAATGGTAATAATTTGGCTAACCAATAATCAAATCTAGGCTTTTGTTGTTCGCGCCGGGATGAGTGTGACAATTAAGTTATTACATTTCCATTTTTAATGGTTGAAGTATTGGAGGTACCATGATTTAGATGAATGAGAGCGATTCAACATGAATATGAATTTAACGGGGCCAAAAAAATGAACAATTAAGTAAAATATGAATACGAATTTCCTAATCAGACTTGACAGCTTTGTTAAAAAGTATAAACAACCATATAATTCAATCAATGTTTCTATCTATTTTTCTTTTGGTATCTGCACATTTAGATTATGTTTCCCATATATTTGTGTGGTTAATTACTTGCTATTTGGTAATTAATAAGACATACACAAATAATCAAGCGAATACATGTATGCATGTTGTGAGTTCATGCTGCTTCTGCACTATTTACAGAATATGTTATTTAGCATGCATGGATGAAACATTGTTTACCATTTCAAGCCTGCCAAAATAATCCAGGGATTACAAAATAAATTTGCTCCAAAATCAAAATAGCTTACTTACTGTAGAGCACTAAGTTTAAACTGTTTGATATTGTTTTGGAGATAGGAAGATCAGGTAGATGGGAAAGGAGTTTAGCAGAGTTCACATTCAGATGTTTTAGTCAGCCTCTACAATGCTTTGGTAGGAATGCTAATGATCATTTGTCAAATGCTGAGCTGTTCCCTAGTGTAGCCACTCTAGTTTGTACAGAGGGTGCTGAATTTGGGATGTCTTGTTTTGGCCATGCAACATACAATTCTCCTACAAACGCCTTTGCACAGTTCTTGACAATCAGTGCTTTGGCTTCGTCCTTGAGCAGCTTGCGGTATTCGGTGGGTGACAGAAAAATCACAGACAAAGCTGCTTCATGGTCAAGTACGACATCCACTTCGTCTGGCCCGTTACCGCATTTTGCTTGAATTTCATAATGGAGACTTGCGATGAAAGATGTATTTGGTTGTTAGTTATGTTGACATGTGTTCATGAGGGTAAGTAAAGGTATGTAATGTTCTGTTTGAACTTACTTTGGCTTTTCTTTGGTGGACCTACAGATGCTCCTCCGGTACACGATTTGTGAGATCACAAATTTGCAATGATACAATATCTGGAACCAAATTCATCGCTTTCATATATTAATGTGTAAAAGAGTCAGTATTGTTATTTAATATGTTCTTTTGTTTGAGTTTTGCACATACCTCTGGGCCATTTGTTTGAGAACCAATTTCAGTCTTGATTTCATCCAGGGTTTTCATTGGTGGAGTGAGACGCAAGTATCCTATTTTTTCTTTCGTGGCTGCATTGATGAATGACACTGGCTTTCGGTTTGCCAGGAAGCTGCATTGCGAAAAAGTGAACGTTGTCAGTAATGTTTTCATTCATTGGTTAAATACACAATTAAAAATATAAAGAAATTAGATGTACATGTTCATGATATCCTTGGAGGCAGCTGTATAGCAGCATATGATGAGACGACTGGCAGCTGTTGATTCAAACTCATATTGATACTTTTGGCCTGCTTTGGGAGGTAATCTCATCACATTGGTGATTGTGGTTATTAGAGGTAGGCGAGACTATACTGTTGGTGCTTTGTTCAAGTATTTGTTGATGTCTCATCCGCGGTAATGAACAGTCGCCTTGGCCCCATTGATTTAAGTGTCAAATAAGTTAACTGTCATATTATAGATAGGTTTAGATGTTTCATAAATGCTCTTAATATACCTAATGTCTTGTATGACCCGGATGAATTGCTTCAGGGTATCTCTAACATTTTCTGAAACTGTGAGTTGTTTAACACACCTTGTCACATCTGTAAGTTTGGAATGCGTTATGTTTGTGGTAGTATTGATCTATTTGTTAAAATGAGAAGCATGAAATGTTACCTGCATGGCAGTCATAGGTATCCTCCTGCATTGGCACCATTGAAACATAGGGTCCAGGGTATGAGCCCATTGGGTGTTCTAGATTTTCAGGGTCCTCCTCAATGTGTGAGATAAGCTGGTTGGACTTCATTATCAACTGCAACTCTCTTGGAACTACTCTTCCCTTTCTCTTTGCAGGGACATGAAAAATATCATCCAGGCGATATAGTTGGCCCACCTTAATTTTGGCAGCAATTTGTTCTATATGTTCCTCCTCGATATAACACTCAATCATTTGTTCCTGCAAGACCAAGCATTAATTTATGATTCCGTGCAAAAATTTGTAGGATTGTTTTGAATAATCGAAAATCATGCATGTATTGTAAAGTGAAACCTAATGCAGAAGTTATTATTGTTTAAGAATGCGGACATATATGATTTTGTAATGGTCCTTGGCATATATTATTTAATTAAAAGTTAGAGAAGTGGCATAAACTTTTTTATCGAGCCAAAGCATGTGCAGTGTCCTTTGTCTCCATAAGGTTGCCTCTCGGAACTCTAACCATGTGCTTATAAGGTGAGCAACGACGACTGCGATGGTTGATCCCCAAACGTAATCCTCGAAAAGTAATTGAAGATTCGATCGGTTTTGAAATTTCGATAATGACAACATGAAAGAGATAAGTATAAATGGAAGTTCTTACATAGGTATCGCGATCTATCGCAGGACCACAGATTGAAAATGGAAGGTGTTTACCTCGAAGATTGGTGGGACCATGTAATTGCGCGGTGTGGCCTGCTGGTTTTGGCGTAAAGTGTCCATCGTTGATTCTTGGTAGGGTCCCTGTTTTTCGCAGAACATAAATTAAATTATGAGTAGTACTTCATCGTCTTTGAATCTTGTGGCACAGAAGTAGTAGAAGAAGAAGGGTTTTACCTTCTCTCTAGGGTTTGTCTGCTGGATCTTGAACTGGGTCTCCCGCGGCGGGTCTGTTTGATTTTTTGAAATGGAGACTCTGATGGTAAGGGAGCATAGGGTTTAGAAAGGCTGACTTAATGTTCTGAAATTGGGCCACGATTGTTATGCAAACCGACATTTCCTTTGAGCTAGTGAGGTTCGATTTTTTTGCCGTGGGCCTTGTTTAGTTAGAGATTTTATTTTGGCTATGCTGGGATTTCTTTGTAAGGGGCTAATAAGCCCATCAGGTTGGCTAACATAAACATATGTTTTTAAAACTTTATGGATCCTATCGATAAAATGAAGTTTTTTTCACATACTTAGTTTGCCTTTATAAGAATAGCAAGAACAATAAAAACATTTTAGCTTGGTTAATAATAATGCAGGATTCGTTGTAGAGTCCAGAAAAATAGGAAGAGCATCTAAGTTAGATCTTCCAAAGACAACGGAACATGCACCTCAGATGCCCCAGCAGAAGTGTTGCCACTCTTGCCCTTAGATTCAGAAAAATCCAGCTTCTTAACCTTAACTTTTGCCAATGGTGAAATTAGCCTGGACACAACAGAGGACAATAAAGTTAAAATCAGTTAGGAGAATCTGTATAGAACTACATCACAGCTCAGGAAACAACAGACCACTCATAGGACTGCAGATGGAGACGATAATGGCAAATTTGAAGATGGTGTCGAAGACGGGGTTGTTGATGAGGTCTTTCTAATCTTACTCTGGGAAGTCTGAGTATTAGTCAAAAGAGAAGCCTAAGAAGCAATAGATATCTTATCAGAAGAATTCATTGAATCCCTAGTAATGTCGTCAAGAGACAGTGACGGTGCTTCAGGTTTTTTTATATAATGTCGTCAAGAGACAGTGACTTGATGATCAGCAACCTCCCAGTGTTCAGGACACCAATAACTATTGTTCCTCCATGTAGAACACTTCTTACGACACTGATTGCATGACACATAGTACCATGGGATCTGAGACTCAACGAACTTGACAACTCCACTACAACGATGCTTCTCATCCTAAATATATAAAAAATAGAACATGAAAACCAAAGGATAGGCAAACAATGGAAAACTTACAACACCAATAAATAAAAGATCGCACCAGTGAAGCACCACCACGATGAAGAGAACTCAGCTAAGAAATTGTCCTAGTGCGACGCTCAGCATCAGCCGCAGCTGCCTCATGAGTTGCAAATTGAACAACAAGCTCAGCCACCGGAGCCCTTGATCCAGCAAAGCTTATAAAGGAGGACATATTCAAACCAAACACTTCAAATAAAAGGAAGAAACAAAAAGTGCGAATAACGTACAGGGTGGCCAGCCCATATGCCTATGGAATGGGAGGGTTGATAGCCACACGGGGAACTCGAACACGTGTAAACACCATCTGAGTAACAAAAGACAAACCAAATTAGCCGATGCAGAATCGTCAAAAGATTAAAAGAAAGATGGGAAGCTCACCTAGCACCCGACCAACCATAAGACCTCCAAATGCAATAATAACAGGTTCAATGTTGTCTGCCTGAATAAGAGCAGCGCGATCTAGAACTGTAGTAAGCTCATTCCACAGGGTAATGAAAAACCTCTACCTCCTATACAAGAAAAAAAAAACCATCAGCGTACAGAAACAACAAACATGAGAACCCCAACACCGAAAAAGACCCCAAATAAAAAGGAGCTCATTAGTCATTTTCAAGTACCAAAACTTGTTTAGGAGCGGAACCATGAGTTGTTATCTGATGATCAACACCGCCAATAGAATGAAGACGACCAATTACATCTGCACAATAAGTTCGATTAAAGAATCATAAGAAAAGCGAATAACACAAAATAAACATCAATAAAAATGGATTTGGGGCCTGACCTGACAGGATACGATTGTTCCCAGCGTGTATAGGCAGCCCTGCGCATGGAACAATCTCGAAAGAGTCAGCAGGGAAATCAGCGGCTGGAAGACCGCACGGCTGGAAGCTAGTGGTTCTGGACAGATCCATTGTGAGATTCATCGAGCAAGCCCGATAGAGATTCATGGCAGCGCTGAGACCAAAACCCCTGATTATGTATATCGTTCCAACGCGTAGCAATCTTTCAAAATCAAGTCCCATCTTATGATCAGCAAGACTCTGAATCAACACCCCCTGCATGGAAGTGAAAAGACATAAATTTCCACAGTTTAGAGAAGAAGAGCATCGCGCATATGCTGGAAGAGAATAAAAAGGGACTCGTTAAATACCGTTTGATCCACCCTAAGACAACAGTAGCCGAAGACCCTGGTTCCAGCAGGATTCTTCGCGTACCAAACGTGCAGCAAACGCAAACAGAGAAACACTTCTCTGATTGCCCCTTTCAGATTGCAAAGCAACGTAGCATCCATCGCAAGCAGAACAAAACGCAAATCCAACTAAAGAAACAGGCGGAGAAAAGCGGAGAGAGAGAGTCGAAAGAAGTTCACAAAATAGAGAGAGAAACCAGTTCTGAAAGTGGCAAGACCCAGGTAGATAAACAAAGAAGAGTTCCCACTAAATCCCCTGTGCAATCCAAATTTCGTGAGATGTGACAAATCTTCTCCTAATCATTTCGTAAATAATTTGAGAGTCTAAAGAAGGCGACAAGCATTTATTGCCAATTCCCCCCCTGAGGAACCACCCCACTACCGTTGCAGCTCCTCCACTCAGCGTCTGCAGCTGACAACAGAAGTGACAAGCCCAACCATCAACTCGAACAACTGACCCAATCCCTCCCCCCATCCCGAAAAACCCCTCGTTGAGAACTCAACCAACCCACCGCCCATCCAACCTACGTCATCACATGGGGACGCATAACTCCTGGATCTCTGGCGGCCAACGCGTTCCAGGACAACAAATCAACAAAGTGCAAAACTAAATCTGAGTTACCCATCAGCTAGGGCCCAACGAAACAGGCAACAACCTATTGATCTCCGATGAGTCCACAGGCAATGGACGACCACTCCCAACCACCTTCCGGTTTGCTACAGTACTCATGAGTCTATATGTGCAGTAAAAGCAGTCTGGATGCACAGTAAAATGGGAAGTTGGAGGTTTTTCTTTCTTTAATAGGTCATGATCTAAAATTGCAATTTCCGTCTATCAATTTTTTTTTGCAATTTCAGATAAAGGAATCAGTGAAGGATGCGTTGAATAAACGAGAATTAGAGATAATGTCATTTGAAAAGATTAGCTATAATTCTTTTAATCCTTGATATGCTAGTGCAATTAAGCGTGCCGCACTTCGTTCGATCACACCTCACACCAATTAATCGTACCTATTATTATGTAAGTAATTATAAAAGCCTAATTATCTGCCTAGCACCTAGACAATACATTTTGTCACTATCTAGTACTTAGGACTTAGGCGTTCATAGAATTACTCTTTCTTGACCCTACCATCAACCCTTCCCTCCGCCATTGTAATGAGGTTAAAGATTAGAGTACTTTGTTTTGTTTGGGATGACAAAGTGTTAAGTAATATTTTCCCCATATACTATGACTGTCTCAACAACATTATCCAGATATGACTTTTTTTAATGGGATTTCTTGTTATTTTACGTAGTGAATTGGTTTCTAATGCATAGTTTTTTGTGGTGAATTTATGTGGTGATGCACAATCTCTTATTCAACATGTTTTTGGAACGGGACAATGTTGATGGACTCGTAGGAGTTTTATTGGATGTAATTCATTGTCTTTCTTTATCATTTATTTCATTTTAATGTACTTATACTTCGAATAGGTTTAATAAGATTATCCATATAGTGACACAGAATATTATTTTATCGAAAATATTTGTCAACAGCTGCATCTAGTTATACAAATTGTTGTGACTATCTATTTCGAACATGATATCTAGGGGGAAATAACATTATGTGATAGAGTATATTTATTTATCTTACTTAAACATAAGACGAGACAATAGATTTAACACTTTGATAATATGGTTAGTGGCTGAGCCAGAGGGTTTTGGTTTTGTCACGAGATACAGGTAAATTTTATAGAAAAACAATAAACTCGTATACATGCTTATGAAAGAGATAGATCTCATCACATTAAGATAACATAAGAGTATTTTGTGACTAAACTAAAACTTATTTTATTATTTAGTTGTTATAAATTTAATTTACTACACTTTAAATGAAATCTCCATTGAAATCATTTATTTTTTTTTTTAAAAAGGACAAACCTACTTTCAACATTTGGCTCCGTCAATGAATATGGTGAGGGCTAAAGAATATTCAGCATAACATAGAACTTAGGGGTCATTTAGAAGGTAGGATTTGTTACTATACTTAGAGGTTGTTTGGATTGAGTATTTAGGCGTGTTATTTAGGTCAAATAACACATTTTATGGCATACACAATCACGTATGCAAAACGTTGCATTTTATAATGTATCAAATTCGATAATACATGTGTACTATTATACACATATTCAGAACAAATACATCTATTTAACAATCACAACTTCTGAACGATCCCTTAATCTCGATGCACGAATCGTATTTAGATTGTGTAGTAGAATATTGCTGATGTTTTAGCGTATAACATCTTTTAGGACTTGACCCTCGATGTGGTCAGTACTCCCTAGTGTTGGGCAACGAAGTTCACACTTGTTCATTAATTATGACAGTTTGCCAGAGCCATTTTCCTCATCTTTTTCTGCTCACTCATAGGCATACTCCTAAACGGGCCAAGATCAGGTGACTAGGAGGGTCCCTTAGTCACATGACTAAGTCCATCTCAGTCATTGAGGTTCATTAAAATCTAATGGTTGTAATTGATCTCATTTAATGAAGGGTATTGTAGTAATTGCAAATTTATTTAATTTATTAATTAAAACAAATTATCCCTTACCTGTCGGCGTTCCTTTCTGTCCCGCCGATTTCCTCTCCTCTGCGCCAGCTTCCTGTGTTCTCGTCCCTTTTTGCCGGCGTCCCTTTGCTTTCGCCGGCAAGGGGATTTGTTGTCCCAGGTGAATAATTCCCCAGAAGAGAATACGAGAGAGTGTGAGAGAGAGATGGGGAATTTAATGCCCTGGGGGGAGGGGGGGGGGGGAGAGAGAGATTTCCGACGACAGTGTTGGATTTGTGATGTTTGCTCACCTATTTTGTAATGTTTGTATAGATTCGTTTTGTATTGTTTATCATTTTGTACGGTTAGTATGTTTTGTACTGTTTGTCGGTTTATTTTGTAATGTTTATATGCTTTGTTATTTTGTAATGTTTGTCAGTTTTTTTTGTAATGTTTGTAAATTTTGTTATTTTTGTGCACCATGTTTATCATTTTAAAAAACAACCGGGTTGACTTTGAGACGGAGCCCTCTATATAGGGATGAAGCCTCCAAAGTCAACCCGGGTGTTTTTCCAGTTTGTATGAATTTTTGGTCTAGTTTGTCATTTTTGTCCACCATGTTTGTATGTCTAAAAAACACCCGGGTTGACTTTGGGAAGGAGTCCCTCTATATAGGGATGAAGCCTCCAAAGTCAACCCGGTTGTTTTTTTTTTGTATGGTTTGTATTGTTTGTCGGTTTAGTTTGTATTGTTTGTACAGTTCATACGTTTGTAATGTTTGTAAATCTGTTTGTATGTTTTGTCGCTCTAGTTTGTAATGTTCGTATGTTTGTATGATTTGTACTGATTGTAAATCCGGTTTGTATACTTCGTAATTTTCCATAATACCCAAACTACCTCTGTCATTAATTAAATAGCCATTCGCCCATTCTCACTTTTTAAGCATTGGATTGAAGTGTCCAGATCTAATGTCTAGAAGGGGCTTAGTCAAGTGACTAAGGACCCCTTAGTCATGGGATCCGCCCTCCTCCTAAACCCTATATATATAGAACAACCACAAAAAGACTGTTGTTGCCGCTTGCCGACGTTCATTAACCAAAATCTACCAAAAGATCATTGAAACTGCCGGCCAGAAAACGAGATCCTGAAGTCACAAAGAAACTTCAATCAATGGATGAAGCCGAAACAACACCCACTCCAAGGAGACGACCACCAACAATTTGACAAAATCAGAAGAAAACACATGCAACAATCTCATGAGGCACCTCCACCTTCATTTCCAAAATCACATTCGAGCCGAAACATAAAGAAAAACTACCGCATCTTAAAATCATTTGGATAAAAAGATGGTTGGACTCCGTTTACAACATCCTTTGATGCTATCATTGAAACTTCATCTCATCACATCATCAAAACGATCAAGCCCATTATTTTCCCCTCAAATTTCAGATCACTCTGATGAAAAAGACAAAGCTTTGCCTCCCTTGACGTTTTGTTTCTTCCAGCGTTATTTACAATATTATTATTTGATGGCATCGCTTTTATTGTTATAAACGCGCTGCTACGGATCGGGAAATCGCCGGAATCGACAAAGCAAGAATACGAAAGCGAGAATCGAAAGAACACAGACACACGATTTACGTGATTCACTAACACGATGTGTGTTAGCTAGTCCACGGGCGAGAGAGAGCCAGTTTCACTATATTGAGGAGATTTCAGATTACAGAGGAGTATGAGAAGTATTTATAGTACTTCTCCATGTGGGTCTAAACCTAATCCAATATAGCAAAGGAAACGTTTACAGACCAGGCCCAGAACCCGAACCCAAATAACATTGAGCCCATACAGCGAGACCCCCGATTACCAGTCGTAGCGGCTGATAATCCGATTCAAGTCATATCAACATTTATAATTCAACTGAATACTAAAAAGGAAACCAAGTGGCACAACATGTTAAACCTAAAAGTTAAAACTCAAGATCTCAGGGGAAGAAGAAGATAATGGTGGACAACCACTCCACTCCATTTCCACTTTCAGCAAAAAAATTGAGCAATAGAAAATTATCAATTTCCTTTTGTGGGTTACTGTTTATTCACCCACGCTTTTCCCGAACATTTTCCCTTTTGTTTTAAATCGCCGACTGGTTTTTCACCAAGAGTGGCTCTGTGGCTGACTGGCTGATGGGGGCCGCTTGCCAAACTGGGGAAGTATTTCTGTTTTTTTTTTGGGATTTTAATTTGCAAATTTTCCAGAAAGAAGAAGTAGAGAGAGACAGCAGAGACGTATTGATTCCACTAACCAAAATCGTGTGGCCGTGGTTAGTCCAGAAATAAAGAAATCAAAATTCGTGTGGCCGTCGTCAAGAGCTCCCCCCACAGCCATGGCCCGCACTCTCACCTTTCCTTTTCCTTCCTCTTCCCTTCCCTTCCAGAAAATTTTCTCGCTTGGAAAGTCGAAAGCGGCTTCAGTTTCATCCAAAAAATCGTTCCATCTACCAGCTGCCAATAAACCCTCCGCCTTCTCCCGCCGCGGCCGCGCAAATCAAACTTCCCCGCCGATTTTCCTTCTCTTCTTGCAGCGGAGATCTGAAGCTCGGTTCAACTCTGTGCTTTTAATGGCGTTGACAGAGCGGAGAACAGAAGAAGATTTGTAGTGGAAGAGATTTTGAAGATAGAAGGCACTAGCAAAGGGAAGAGGAAGAAGCCGAAATAGTACACACTCAGCAGAGGGCGAAAAAAAATGCGGACGCTCTGTGACGTTTGCGAAAACGCCGCCGCCATCCTCTTCTGCGCCGCCGACGAGGCTGCTCTCTGCCGCGCCTGCGATGATAAGGTTTGAATTCACTCGTACGATTATGGAGCTCAGATGATGGTGTTAATAATAACAATAATAATACGCAGAAGTTCCGATCTCGGTCGAATCACGGGAATCGTATTCGTAGTTGAATTTGTCTTTCAACTTTTCAGGCCGGCCGAAGATTAGTGTAATTGGAAATTCAATTATTAATTTTAGATGAAGGCGATAAAGCTCTATTAATAGTATATAAGCATGTTCTGTGGCGTAGCGGCAACAGAGATTTGTATGCGATTTGCTTGTGCGAGTTTCTAGCTTAGAGTTAGTTGTGATGGCGACGGGTCTTTTGTGGTCCGTTTGCTTGCAGGTTCATTTGTGTAACAAGCTAGCTAGTCGGCATGTGCGTGTTGGGCTAGCTGTTCCGAACGCGGTTCCTCGTTGCGACATTTGTGAGAATGAACCTGGTATGTGACTGATTGAGTGAGTGATGAGATGCTTATTCTTGCGACGCCATGGTGCTGTGGTTGATTCACTTTCAAACTTAACCTGTACAAACATTCATTGTAGCGTTCTTTTATTGCGAGGTTGATGGTACTTCGCTCTGCCTGCAATGCGACATGTCTGTGCACGTTGGTGGCAAGAGGACGCACGGGAGATATCTCTTACTGAGGCAGAGGGTGGAGGTTTGTGTCTCTCCCCTGTATTGAAGCTTGCAGCAGAAGTAAGAGAAGTTTTGCTGAGAAAATTAACATGGTTTGGTGCTGTTTGATTTTCGTGTTGTTTTAGTTTCCAGGTGACAAACCTGGCCATGTGGAGGATGATGTTATGAGGGATCAAATGCCGCCACCTAAATTTATGAAGCCAGTAACTCAGCAAGATCGTAGGGTTTCTCCGGCTCCGGTGGCAGAGAACAACAATTCGGTTGGCAGGAATGGAACAATGGAAAATAATTTGTTTGACCTTAATTCCAGCCCTCGAAGAACTAATGGGAAAGATCCGACTAACCAGGTTCTTACATTTTTTTTAATAATTATTCTTGTAGTAGTATTAGGGTCTGTGCTGCATGATGAACATCATCACTGCTAGTTTCAAAGCATTAGCTTATTAGTCGTTAACCAAATTCTGTGGGATTCTCTTTGTATCAAAGGGACAGGGAGGTAACGTAGCGAATGGGGCAAACTGAAGAGTCTGCTAATGTTGTGGTTCAAGGACCCTTCAAAAGAGAGCATGCAAAAAGTAAATCAAGGTATGGCTACAGCTCTTTGGTTTGGCTTTGAGCTTGTAATGAGATAACTTTCATCCAAAGTGTTGTGTGGATCTGAACTGCAGACATTTTCGCCTAACTACGAACGTTTCAAATTAGTAGCAGGGGACATTCTAAGTCACTATATGTTTGGCATCAAAGGAAGAAACAGATAGTTTTTGATGCATATATGATCTCATTCATTGTTGACGATGAACTCTAAATTCTTGATTTTTGTGGATATAGATGACTCTCATGGTGCCCGATTCTGAAGACTTCAATAGCTCGAAACTCGGCCTTTCACACCATTATCATATAGGATAGATGGTTAGTACACTACTGCTGCCTACGGTTGGTTAGGAGAGAAGCTGAGATTTTTTCCTTCTTTTTTGTGTCTGTGTAAAGCAAAATGCAGCTTTTGTTGTGAACCAAGTACAAGAAACTCGTTCAGTAGGGCGGTTCTGATGCTAGTTAATGGTTAACATTTATACAAAACCACATGCTGTTTGATGTAAGGACCTCAATAATCTGTTAAACTAGTTCATCTTCCCAGAAACTGCTGCAAAATTAGGCCATCAACGCCTAAATTAGCCTCCCTAATCCTCCTCCTCGAAGGGTTGGGGTCAGAATTACTACAAAAAAAGTCACATCTAGGTTAGCCTTCTTGAGTCGCTCTCTCCCTTCAGGGGAAGGAAGAAGCAAAAGGTTCCCAAGTCTGGAATCAAGATCTACATGATGCGTAAAACAGTGCGTTGATCAAAATTCAATCATTCAAGTTGATGAATGATCTTACCTCCTGCTCAGAGCAAGTACATCTGCAGCAATCGGCGGACTCTCCATGAACAGAGCATCACTCCTGCATCTCAAGACCCACCTTGGAATCCTTAAACCAATGGAACTCCTGCCATTCCTGCCACAACTTTGAGATCCCTTCCTTCCTGGAACACGAATGGTAAGCTTCCTCTTGAGGGAGATCTTGGTTTCGATTCCATCTCTACCGTCTAAATCCTCCAGCAGCTTGTCTACGGCGTCTTCTCAGTAGCAGCTGCAGTGCTCAGTTTCAGGTGAAGCCAGACTGCACTGCCAACCACTCTTCTCTTGAATTTACAGGTCAGTTTCTTCAGCTATTTCACCTCGCTCTTCTTCCTCTCGGTGAGCTCGAGAACAACAGTTAAATTGACGAACCGGGGAAGCTCTTCCAAGAAATCACCTTTGGACTTTGGAGACTGGAGTAATGGAGGACTTTTGTCGTCATATCAAAAGATCAACGACGGCGTGATCCCGGGGTATAGAGACGGTGGGAAAGCAATCTTAAGAAACGCAGCTGCCGATCGATCACTGGAGCGCACAAATATCCGTCGGTGAGGGACGAACAACAGAGAGGTTAGGGTTTGAGAGGCAGATGAATCGCCGCTGCCGCCATCTACCTGGAGCTACCAATCTACATATATAAACCATCGTACATAGAACATTTGGAAGGATCAAGCCGATCATGCAACAACCAAAAGTTTAGATAGACAATGCAATAAGCGATAGGCGATCAATGGTCGAATTATTGGGAAGTCCTATTAAATTCGTCAGTATAAAACTACAAGAGAAAAATGAAGCAGAGAGTCGTCAGACATGGAAAAAAGTCAAAACTATCATTGTTTAAAAAAAATTAGGGGTCGTTTGGATGGGGTATTCAAACGAGTTATTTCGACCGGAGTAACTCATTCTGAGTTATTCCGGCCGAAATAACTCATTTGGATGGAAAATAATGAAATGCGTTATTTGATCATGAGTTATTTATAAATAACTCATAAATGAGGTATTTAGAATACCACATGGGGAGGAGTTATTCACAAATAATGGGTTTTGAGGGCTTTTTTATTCCAATCCTGTCCCTGCTTATTTTTTGTAAACCCCACTTTGTCCTTCTTGCATCATATCGAGACAGACTAACCATTTGCTTCTTCCTTCTTCTCATTCTGCTTGCTCCCGTCTCTCTCTCCTGGCGAACAGCTCACGAGTGAACAGAACAATCGCCGGCGGCATCGACCTGCTATTAGCACAAGGAAGCTGCCGGAGTTAGCGGATCGTCTGCTAGGGTCGGTGAGTGAATCTTCTTCTCTATTTCTCGTATCGTGTTCCTCTACCTCTTTTGCCATGTTCCACATTAGTATTTTCCGATTTAGGGTTAGAGAAGGGTTATAAATACAAGGGTTCATCTGATATCCTATATCTATGGAGTTTGCGTATTTCACAATCTGAATCAAAATAAAAGGGTGTTGTTCTCCTGATTATTCTGTTCGGTTCATTTTTATGTGTTGTGATGCGCTCTCCTTCTCGGCTTCGGTCGAGGGTTTTTCTTGGCAACTCGCTTGGTCTGCTGTTATGAAACCATTTGTGATGTCGATTTATTGGTCTGTTGTTGTTTCTTGGGGCACTTACTTTGTTCATCACAACGGTCCCTTTCAATTTGGTTTTGGGTGCTTTTCTACAATGTTCATGAAATGGCTCGGTCTTCTCAATCTGGTTTTTGGGAACACTATATATTGTTTAATGCAAACCATTGGGAAGCTTAGTAAGACGTTCCATAAAAGAGAGCGTTATCATGTAAATCACTAATTCAAAATTTCCTGTCTTGTAAGGGATGTCGCGTTTGTCCGCATTGAATCCGACGCGTAGGCGACAAGTGGTTGCTGCAATTAGCGCTTTCATGAATCTAATTGTGATATATGTGAGTCTAGGGATGGAATTGGCTAAAATCTTAGAGAAACGTCAATCTATACCTCGACTTGCTAGGCAACCATTGGATAGCTACTTGGTTAGGCACTATGATAGGCAAAGGCACCTTAGAAACACAACCAGACTAAGTGACACCTATACCTTTGACCAAGTCAGGATGAATCGTACATTATTTAGAAGGTTTTGTGAGGTTCTTATTGTAGAAGGAGGGTTGAAGAAAACTAGGAATGTAGACATTGATGAGATGGTTCATACCTTTCTTCGTACCATTTCACATAACGAGAAGAATAGGACTTTGCAATTGAATTTGCGACGATCTGGTGAGACTATATCTCGATCAATTCATCGTGTGCTGAAGGCTGTTATTAGATTGAACAATCTGCTGATGAAGAAGTCGGTTCCTATTCCTAACAAATGTACCAACAGTAGGTGGAAGCATTTTAAGGTCAATTTTTATGCCTTTTCAATCTTTTTATTCAACTTTGCTATATTTAACAACACTATATGTTAACACCTAATTGTTTCTGTTAATAGAAGTGCCTAGGAGCCCTAGATGGAACCCATATTGATGTTCGTCCATTGACTGAGGACAAACCTAGACACCGAGATAGGAAGGGTGACATCTCTATGAACGTCCTAGGTGTTTGCACTCCCAATTCATATACTGTCTTGCTGGTTGGGAGGGTAGTGCTCATGACAGTAGGGTGCTTCAGGATGCTCTCACTAGACCAAATGGCCTTGTTGTGCCTGAAGGTACAACATTTTGAATATAATTCAATGGAACTTACATCTGATATTGTTCAATGAATAGCATAACTGAATCTGTATATACTTTTGAATGAAGGAAATTACTATCTGTGTGATGCCGGGTATGTGAACAGCCCTGGATATTTGACCCCATATAGGGGTCAAAGATACCATCTCAAAGATTGGGGTAACAGACAACCTGAAACAGCTGAAGAGTATTACAACATGAAACATTCATCTGCTAGGAATGTAATAGAGCGCATTTTCAGTGTTATGAATATGAGATTTGCCATTTTGAGAAATGCAACATGGTTCACTCCAGAGCAAGTGTCCCGAATAGTTATAGCTTGCTGTATAATACATAATTTTATCAAGAAGGAATATGGAGTTGATGAGATTGACATAAATTATCAGGACGAAGAGCCCGAACATATTCCTTCAATTGATGTGGAGACCATTGATGGTACTAGCATGCAACCCTGCGCACAATGGACCCAGTTTCGCAATGAAAAGGCCACTACTATGTGAGCAAATAGATAGACATGTTATGATTTGTTTTGGTCCCTTTTGTAATTTTCCATGTTTTTTCTAGTGTAAGAACACTTGCTGGCAGAGCAATAGGGTGCTGAACTTTATGGTTTGTTTGGTAGATATGGCAGAAGAAACATTGAATGCTACCAAGTTGTCTCTTTTGTCAGTTTATTAATATGTAATGTAGGACAGATGTCTCGAGAACATGGTTTGTAATGTTGTTTAAATTGCCAAACTGTTTATCTTATGCCATGTTTATATCACTTTTGTGTGCTATTACTAGTGCAAATGAGTATCATGTTTATATTCTGCCATTGAGAAATGTCATGTCATGTATGAATGTTTTCAGGTATGGGGAGGAGAAAGAAAGTTGTTGGGGAGACGGGAGATGCCTCCAAAGCAGAATACAACTTCTGGGATACAGCTCATGATGGTCCCTTCCTGGAATGTTTGCTGGAGCTGACAGAGAGAGGATTCATCACCAACGGAACTTGCAAGAACGGTGTGTTTAAGCAGATACAAAAGATGATGGAGAAGAAAGTGCCCGGATGTGGTCTAAAAGCAAAGCCTACGATTCAGAATAGGTACAAGAAGCTGAAACACTGGTTTCATTCGACCGTCATAATGCGTGGGCTAAGCGGATTTGGTTGGGATCCGGTGCAAGAATGTATAAATGCAGACAAGGCAGTTTGGGACGTATTCATTGCGGTATGTCCTGTCATTTATGTTCTGATTTTAATGACAAACATTTGATGTTTGGTTGGTAGGTGTACTTTTATTTATTGTTGTCTTCTTTTTATACTTTGAAGCAAAACCCAACCTGTAAAAGCTATAAGGGACTTCCATTCCCACAATTCGATGACCTTGCACCGGTGTTCGCCAATGGACGTGCCACCGGAAGTGGAGGAATATCAGGTCCAGAATTGTCATTTGGAATTAATATGGTTGTTTCATATTTATGTTTATTGCTGTGTTCATACTAACGTAGTTAACTATACAGGAAATGACCCGGATATTAATGTTGATGACTCTATAGTGGCTCGGAGGATGATGAAGACCCTCCGCTTTTTATGGATGGTATGGTCCCTCCTACAACGGATGAAGACATGTTCAATATCATAAATGAGGGGGTGGCAGAGAAGAATCAGAACCAGCCAAGACTACCCATGGTGGATCATCAAAGAAGAAGAAAGGTCCAGCAGCACCATCTGATGATAATGGATCTGAAATGTCTAATGAAATGGCACTAATGAGGCCGCTGATCAAGGAGTCATTTGACACAATTGCTAGAGCTCTAGGAGAGAGTGAGGAGCATGATAAAATGCGAAAGGAGTTGATGACAAATTTGGACAAGCTCGAGGGCCTCACCCAACTACAGAAGGTGCAGGGATTTAGGAGACTCAATGCCACACCGTTAGATTTGAAGAGTTTCTATGAACTTGATGAAGGAAACAGGCTGACCCTTGTTCTTGATCTGCTGTCAAATTGAAGAAAGTCAGGATATGTAGCTGTATAGGTTTATAACAGGTCATGTGTTGTCTATTTTGCAAAGAGACCCATGTTTTTTGTCTATCTGTCATTCAGATGCACTCTTGATGACAGTCTTTGCAAATGGAAGACAACTTTTGTAAAGTACTTTGGTGAAGTGATCTGTGCATATGTATGAACTTTTGTACAGCAGTACTGGTTAGGAGCTCTAGCATAGGATGCAACTTTTGTACAACACTACTGGTCCTGTCTAGTATATTAGGAATTATTGTAAATCACTGATGGTTGTTTGCAACATTTGGCAGCATCTATGGAGCTGGTATTTATGGGTTTTCAACAGATATGATGTTCCTATTGTTCTGCACAATTTGGCAGCAAGTATATTGCTAGTTGTTCTTCAACATTCAACAACATTTGACATAACTCGTGAGCTCAGTTAACACAACAAACTTCACTAACAATAGAACACTAGTATTACACAAAAGTTACAGAATAAGCTTACAAACATACATCAATCTCAGTGTTCTTAACAAGCATGATTACAGATAAAAACAACTTCAAGCTACACTAGTACCAAACACAACACACAATCATCACTAGTTAATGGTTAATCGATTCATCAATTTAGTTGTTGATGTCGATTTTCTTTTAAGCACTTCAACCTCCACGACAAGTTTGCATTCCCCACTAGCACAATCGGACTCGTGTCTCGACTCACAAGAACATTGCTGTTTAAACAGCCTAGTGTTCTCCTCCTTCAGTTCGGCTAGTTGAAGCTCTAACTCAGCTATCCTTTTCAGGTGCATCTGCTCTCTATCTCGCATGGTGCGAAGATCGCACCAATAAAAAAAGTCACAGTAACGACCAACCTGAAAACCAAACAGCAAAAAACTCCTTTCCATGAGCTTTGACTTAATTGGGAAGCACTTGCAACCTCCTTGTTACCATAATCAAATATCTATTGATGAAGAGCCATTAAATCCAGCCGTTAAACTTTGGGTCTTATATATACATACAATAAATCAAAAACATACCTTCGATTTATAACTCGGGCATGACCAAAATTGACGATTTGGATTTCGAGGAGTACTGGAAGTTCGCATTATGGCTGCACTTCCACATTTGCACAAAACAACTCCATTCGCGAGGCCAGATTGAGAAGCTTGCATTGTTTCTATATCCTGGCTATGGAGCAGCAATGGAGGAGGGAGAAGATGGTCGGAGCTAGGCACAGAAGGCGCTGCCAGGTAAGAATCGGCGATGAGAATCACGGGGGGGGGGGGGGGGGGATAGGAGTCGACAGCAAAGAGCTCCCCACCTTCTGTTCGTGAGCAGATAGAGTTGGTGGGGATTGGAGATCTATTAAATAAATATAAGGGGGCATTGTAGTACTTTTGCAATTTGTGTTCACAAATACCACAGAAAAATAACCCATTATTTGGACCATCCAAACAACACAATTTAACTTTTAATTTCCTCAAATAACACACAAATATCACATTCATGATTTGTGAGTTATTTCACTTTATAAATACCACACAAAAAATTAACCCATCCAAACGACCCCTTATAAAATTACCACTCATACCGAAAAAATTTCAAATCTACCATCCTTAATTGAAAATCGCACCACGAAGGGGCGGTTACAATAAAAATGCATTGCAAGCTGGCGGTTTACCATGGAACCGCACGCCAGATGAGCGGTTTGTGTTTTTTTGGCAAAACTGCTCTTCGAAGGAGCAGTTCCCATGGCTTCCCTAGCACAAACCGCGTGTTATGGGTGCAGTTCTGCGTCGGCAACATAAACCGCCCTATTATGTCGATGCACACCCCCCGGCCAGCGGTTTGTGCCTCAGCCTCATTCCCCCGACATCCGACATGTCGGCATGCAGGAGGTTGCAGGGTTGGGGGCTGCATGCCAGACTAAAATCGCTTTCCCCTGCGGTTTTCAGTGTAAAATTTGCCTATAAAAGGCAGCCCCAGAAAACTCAAAATATTCACTCCTCTCCTTCTTCTTCTTCTTCTTCTTCAAATTTCAGTTGTGCACCTTTAATTTTTTTAGTTTTTGCGATTAACGTTAATTCGTAAGTTTGTTTTGTATTACTTTTCATTGTCATTTGTGATTTTTATGGTAGTAACTTAATTACGGTTTAATTGGAGATGACATTCCAAAAGTTCACGCTTGGGTTACGGTGGAATGGTTATACGGAAGAGACCGGAAAGGGGGTACGTTAAGTCGGTGACAAATTTTATAAAATGAAGGTCGCTACGAGACTGATGCTTGAAGAGCTCCATCAAATGTGTACTGAGATTACCTGCATGGATGACACTAGAAGAGTTGACCGTATGGTGTATCGATATCCAAACACACATGGCGGGTCGTTGTGGAATGAGGAATTTCTCATTACCACTCAGGAGGACGTTGATATCATGGTCCAATTTTTGACCACCAATAACATTAAACAAGCGGAGATGTTCGTTTACACCGAGGCGGTAGAAGGCGGTGTAGGTCATTCTGGAGATGGCCAAACATCTGGTATCCACGGTGGGGGTGGATTATACGAAGATCATCCAGACCAGGAGTACCAAGAACTAAGCTGGTGCCAGGAGTATCATGATGGAACTGGAGGTCATCATCAATCCTTCCTAGCATATGAAGAAGAAGCTCAATAGGCGGATGGGAACCAACAAGAAGGCTCCCAGTACCTACCCGAGTACAACTTCTACCAAGGCGGCGGTAGTTACCACAACTGCTATTGCGGAGCTGATGAAGGTGCCTTTCATGATCTTGATCGGATGGAAGATGTCTTTCCAAGTCTAGTTAGTGACCCTGAGGTTGAAGAAGAGGAAGACGATCTCAGTGCAGATAGCTTTGATCCTCTTGAAGGTGCTGATGATTCTGGTCCAGATTAAGACGCAGACGGTGATGAGGTGCCTCGCGATCGTGTACCTATCCCGTACTACAATCACATTCCAAATGAAGATTTGTATGTTGATGCCGACATGGAGCCTCCAGAGGTGCCAGTATGGGGTCCACCCACTGGCTTTACGAAGGGCCAACAATTTGCAACGAAGAATGAGGTGCGACACGCTATTGCCACTGAAGCAATGACTCGGAGTTTTGAATGACATACAACCCATTCCGACATGAAGAGGCTGATGGTTAGATGCCAAAATCAACACGAGGGATGCAAGGCTAGGGTCTGGGCCATCAAGAGTAAGAGAGTCGGCCATTGGGTCATATCACGTGCGATGAACACTCACACATGTGTGTCATCCATAACATCCCAATGCCATCGACAGTTGAAATCTAGGGTGGTTTCCGTTGCTATCAAACATCTAATTGAGGAGCAGCCCGACCTGAAGGTTAAAACCATCATCACCGACATTTCTAGTCGTTATGGATATCATTAACTACAAGAAGGCGTGGAATGGAAAGCAAAAAGCAATGGCCGCCGTGTTTGGTGACTGGGAAGAATAATATGCATTCCTTCCCATATTGATTTTGGCATTGGAGGGGTCTAACCCTGACACCGTTTTCTCTCCCCGCTACTAAGATGAAGAAATTCAGCCGCCAGAGCCCGGTAACAAGCGCCATTTAAAGCGTCTTTTCTGGTCATTCAAACCATCTATTGATGGTTTTCAATTCTGTGTTCCTGTGATTCAAGTTGATGGAACATTCCTTACTGGCAAGTACAAGGGTACTCTATTGATCGCCAGAGGAACATATGCAAATAGAGCAATATTTCCATTATCCTTTGCCATTGTCGAGGGAGAGAATACCGACAGCTGGGATAGTTCTTCAGACAAATTCAACTCCACGTAGGGATGGCAATGGGTCGGGTTGGGGCGGGTTTTGTCAAACCCAAACCCAAACCCGTGGGTTTATCCGCCAAAAAAACCCGGGGTAAAACCCGTTGGGTTTGAAAAACTCAAACCCAACCCAACCCGCTGGGTATCCGCGGGTTCATGGGTACCCGTGGGTTTTTGTGGTAAAAATTTACAATAACAAGTTTCTTTCAAAATAAAAGTTTAACATCAATTTTCTCATACAAATTAATCATACAAAAAACACCAATCTAGAGCATGCAAGCAAACCGCAAATGATCAATACAAATTATTCAAAATTAAAGATAAACATATATAAACAATAAGATTAATTGAAAGCTTCTTCCTCATCAACTAAGTTTCTTCACTCTCCACTTCATAATATCAACTTCATTCTAAACAATTAGAAAGACCAAATTATACATGTCTCCACAAACATTTAGAATATTAGTTGTTTAAGAAAGATATTTTATTTAGAATATTAAATATACCGGGAAAGTAATTATATGTGTGTGAGCGGGTACCCATGGGGCGGGTTTACCTAAACCCAACCCGACCCGGTGAATAGTGTAGCGGGTTTAAACCCGAACCCGGCCCAAAACCCGTCAACATGGGTTTTACCCACGTTGACCGGGTTGGGTCGGGTGGGTACCCGTGGGTTCGGGTTTTGTTGCCATCCCTAACTCCACGTCACCAGGCGGACGAACCTAACCATCGTCACTGATCGCCATGCCGGGATAAGGGCTGCCATTTTAGGCTTGGATCCAGCCTGGAAGTGGTCACAGAGATGGTACATACAACACTTCAAGAGCAATTGGAACCATCATTTCAAGCAAAAAAAGCTTGCTGATAGTCTATGGTGGACCGGTAAGAGTTCTATTTCATTGGTCTAATAATTTTGTTAACTGGAAAACGATACTAAATTAATACAACACTTATTTAGACTCTTTATAAAGAAATGCATGCCTAAGGAAATGTGGTCTTAAGCGATCATCATGATCCTACCATTTCCTGGGAAAATAGGGTTCTAAGCGATCCACAGATCCCCCTTTTTCTGTAAAAAAAGCTGTGTTTGTAAGGATATGTATACCTCTCCTAAGAGTCTTACGAGTGTACTTGTATTGCTCAAATTCTTTCGAAAACAACCTAAACTCATTAGAACACCTAAACTCAAGGAAACTACTTATTGTATGAGCCAATAATTAACACATCTGATTATAAATATATAAATTTGCTTGATGTTTGTCTCAAATGGATGTTTACGTTTGATAAGATAACGAAATGAGCTAGCTCCGTCCCTACTCGCCGACGTGTCGCCGACACGTCGGCACTGCCCTCGGCTTCGCCAACCTCCTCTATGTCGCCCCCTCCACTGCTCTCGCATTCGTCTGCCCTTGGCTTACCCTGTGTCGTCGGTTTCTCGTCTGCTCCACCGTTTCGCATTCGCCCGCCCTCAACTTCGCTTGTGCGACCGTCGTCGGATATTGTATTCTTTTGAGAGCATCCGACTCTTGAGGATTAATTCCCTAAATACAGATAAAACTAAAACAAATTCCTAAACTATCACACTTTTAAAAAAAATTCCCAAAATACCTAAGTTTGGAATGGTTCGAGTTTGAGGACTACAACTTTTATAATAGAAATATTTTCAGAATATATGTGAAAATGTGAAAAATAAAGTTAAATGTACTCCAAAACCACCTTATATTAAAAACTGTTCCTATTTTGAAAATTTATTCCTAGTAAATGTTGTAGTACTCAAAAAATTATGCAAAACAAAAAAAAACTTTGCGACGTTCGGATTGCGGAGCACAAAGTTATGATCCTCCAAAGTTTGACAAATTCGAAAATTTGCTCGTTTATGGGTAGCAAATGACGTTTTCTAGGAAGATAGCCATCCAAAAATTTCCTGTTTGGAAAAATATTGCTCTTTTGGCAGAAATTCCCTATATATAAAAAAATTTCCCGTGCCTTCGCCCCGAGAAAATGTCATTTGTTACCCCTAAATGAGCAATTTTTTGATTTTGCCAAACTTTAGAGGATCATAACTTTGTGCTCCGCAATCCGAATGTCACAAAGTTTTTTTTATTTTGCATAATTTTTTGAGTACTACAACATTTACTAGGAATAAATTTTCAAAATAGGAACATTTTTTAATATAAGGTGGTTTGGGAGTAAATGTAACTTTATTTTTCACATTTTCACATATATTCTGAAAATATTTCTATTATAAAAGTTGTAGTCCTCGAAAAGTTATGCGAAATGAAAAAAAAGTTTGCTACGATCGGATAACCGAGCACAAAGTTAAGGTTGTTGGAAATTTCAAAGGAGTGGTTCGAGTTACCACTTCAGCTCCACATGGTTCGAGGCTTATTTCATCGATCTACGACTAGATCGAGTCTCCTAAACTCGAACCGGTTAGTAGTTCCAGTTCCTCAAACTCGAACCACTCCAAACTTAGGTATTTTGGGAAATTTTTTTAAAAGTATGGTAGTTTAGGAATTTGTTTTAGTTTTATATGTATTTAGAGAATTAATCCGACTCTTGATTCCCTCACCGGTGCAATTGCATGCAACCATCTCTTGTCTAACTTTTTGGGATTGCAACAATGATTTTATTGTTTCTTGAACATTAGTAGTGATTCATGATTGTGGGCGTAGGCAGTAGTGTTACTTCAGATATAATAGTGTTTTAATTGTTAGTAATGTTTTAGGCGTTTACTTTGTTAATAATTTTTAATTTTAGTAGTGTTTTTCTTCTTGCTTATACTCATATTAATTAGTAGTGTTTCTTTGTTATTGATTTTGAATAACCTGAAGATTAGTAGTATTTTTGAATGTTTGAGATCCTTTGAAAATATTGTAGTAGTGTTTATTAGTGTTAGTAGTGGTTTCCTGTTAGTAATTCCCATACCAGTAGTGTTTTTTCATTGATTTGGAAGAATTGGTAGTGTTTATGAATGTTTGACATCCTTTCAAAATAGTGTTGTAGTGTTTATCTATTGTGGGATCCTGACAGATTAGTAGTGATTTTTATTTTGCGAATGTGTAGTTAGTATTGTTTTTTGTTTTTTTGGGATCGCAATTGCTTCCGACGGAAATCCCGCAAAATCCACGAGTGCACTTTCTCGTAAATCAACATTAATTTCATTTTCTCATTTTTTCTTAGTTTCCGATTATACCCTTTATTAAAATATAAGTAAATCTATGCATAATATTATGGCAATTCAAATGTAATTTTTTGCCACATAAGCACTTGGAGAACTCACAAGTTGCCAAGGTGGACAATTCTCTTACAAACAAAAAATTAATTATTGATATATTTATGAAGCTATCTCTCTCTTCATTAAATATTTACTTTTCTTTTATCCAATAATTCCTTTTTGTTTGTGCTTTTGAATTATACCAATGTACATTGTAGTAGACTAATGTTTGAAGAGTGACATATATGATATATCACATTTGTTTGAACCCAAAATACATTATTAGATCTTACTAAGTAAGTTTTATACTTTTTTTACCTAAAACTTAATAATAAGTTACATTTTTATGAACAATTTAAAAAAACACACATAATTAATAACCTTATTTCAATTAAACACAATATAAAAATGAAAACAGAGAGTGACATATATTATCTTTTTTAAACTAAAAATATCTACTTAAATCTTATCATGTAAATTTTCTACATTTTGATGAAAAATTAAACAAACACATATAAATAATAATTTTTTTTATTAATCGATAGTAATAATAATGATAATATTTTGTCGATAGAACAAAATATAAAGATTGAAAAAGAGAAAAAAAATATATGAATTATAAACTTGACCAAAAAATCATATTAATTTCTTAAAAAATCTTCTTATTCATTCTGATCAAGTAAAAACTTAGGAATCACATGTGCAAAAATTTATAATTTATCCTAAGTTTACATCATATATTAATGCTCTAGATCATGTTCATTGAGCAAGCTCGAGTCATTAATAATCGAGGATAATAAATTAAAATTTTCAAAATGACTTAAGTATGATTGTTGACGTACTTTGCCTTCATTTTCCAGGATGAGAATGACATGTGTGAAAGTTAGAAATCTTTGTTGAGGATGTACGTTAAGGATCACGTTTCGTCAACCCCTGACCCTGCAATAATTAAATAAGGGTTGAAAATTGTTGTTTAAAATGTCTTGAGAGACAAAACTATCATTGTGTTACTTGATATATATATGGGGAGTTCTACGGTACCCCGGGTGAAATCCGGGATACCGCATACCTTGAGTAAGAAAACGCTATCCAGAACTTGAATTGACTGATCTTTCGGATATGATACAATACTCTAACCCTTAAAGATCAAAATCTATGTCTGAATTCTCTAAATCTTATACCCCAAGATCAATTTAATTAGAAACAATAATCGACGGTTATGATTCATCCAAATATGGGGGGGAAAATCAATGCACCATCTTAGGGTTTATAGTTTATGATTTAGATACTTAGGACCTAGGGTTCACTCATTAAGGGTAGGGCATAGTATCATGCCAAAAAATCCTGCTAATTCGAGGTCTAGATAGTGTTTTCATACTCAAAGTATGTCGTACCCCGGATTTCACCCGGGGTACCGTAGAAGGCACCATATATATATATATATATATAAATAATATAGTAACAATAGTCTAAACCGAGGCATTTGGTTAATATGATGAATCTTTAACAAGGACGAGTTCATTAAGACAATTGTAAGAACTCATTTAGTTATATGGTTGTGAGTCTGACTCCATACAAATTTTGGCAGTAAAAAAATTACCCGATATCAAAGTTTCAAAATGAAAATATTTTAGTTTGTAAGAGTAAGAAATTTGTATTTACATCGAGTTACCTTAGCCACAAACTTTTTGTATTCAGCCAATGAGTTGAGTTCGAAGGTATTGATTAGTGTTAAAAGTAAACTAAACTCTATGTATATTACAAAGGCTAGCATACACCTGGGCATACACTTACCTTACAATACGTCCGTTGAGTATTGTTATTTAGACAACGAATTAACCGGAGTTTGGTGCATGATACTATACCCTAACCCCTAATGCGTGAACCTCAGTCCCAATTCACTATCCCAAAGCATAAGATTTATTTAATCTTGAAATGAAAATCAACAATTCTGATTAATCGAAATTATCGTTGATTTTCATTTTAAGATTAACAAAATTTCATGGTTTGGGTTAGAAATTTAGGAACCGGGGGATCATCCATTAGAGGTTAGGGTATAATATGATACCCTATGGGAAGTCACCTTGAATTGTAACCCAAGTCGAAAACCGTGAAGGTCGAGGCCCAAAGCGGACAATATCTTCGTCAGGAAAGGTTCGAAATATTGCACTAAATTTGAGTGTCTTGATAGACAAATTTTATAATAAGATCCTACAGTGAGACTTCATGAACATCCACAATGAACATGAGCAATGATTGCAGCATTTGATCATCATAAGGGTGTACGATGCGTGTCAAGTTTCATTCGGGATGGACATAATTTATCGGGGAATCAAGCATCTTTATACAATAATCTGAACACTCATTAATTGTTGAGAGTGTGTCAAAACTCGAGAATCACGTATTGATATATGTTGTATAAGATAATAAATTTGAGTGTCTTGGTTGAAAAATATTAATATATGATACTAAATGGGACGTGACAAACCTTCACAACAATATGATTTATGAATCAAAACATCATAAGTAAGTGTGCTAACTACTAAGTATTAAGAATTTTTAATATAGGTATACCACCTTCACTTATGAAGCAAGAAAATAAAATATCTATAAAATTCAAAAAATTAAGCATAAAGCTAAATTAATTAATATTAATAATAAAAATGAAATTCCCCGACCAACAGGTCGGGTAGGTAGTTAGGATGATGCTAACCTACTATGAAGTTAGCACCCTATCTTCTCCCACGGCGGCTACGCTCTTGAGATTTTTCTTAACAATGCCCCTAGGATTAGCTTAGGGTTTCCACCAGCAACATTTTAGATTTAATTAATGAGAGAGGTAATTTAGAAATTTCAGAATAAGTAGATGCCGGGTGTTCAATTTCTCCTCGACAGGCTGCCAGAAATTAACTTTTTTCAAAAATTAAAATATATACAATGTAATTTTTTAGACAACTGCGAACTACCTAAAATCCGTAAAAAAGGGCCAAACTTTATTTTTTTGGGTTAATTGCAAGTTTGGTCACTGGAATTACTTACAAAGTTTACATTTGCCACTAAAATTAATTTATTTAATCCGTAGTCACTAAAATTATTTCAACAGTTTATGTTTGGTTACTCTTCGTTAGTCTCTGTTAAATTTTTCTGATGTGGCAGTCAACTCTGATAGTTGACCGTTAAATTAGTGATGTGATAGATAAAAAATAATTAAAAATAAAAATAATATTTTAAATTTCCACCTCAGTTTAACAATAAAAATTAATTATAATCCTTTTAATTATAATCACCAGCCACCGGACCGGAAAATCCAAAGATTCTCGTCGCCCCTCCTCTGCTGCCGTCAAACCCTCGAGCAAAGATGGGGAAGAAGAATAGCGACCGCCACTAGTTCTCGAGCAAGTACAAGCCTTGAGAGGCAGAGGTTGACACGACCGAGAGGAGAACTGCTGTGGTCGTCAGAGAGGAGAATCGCAGGCAAGGAGCTGGAATCAGTGGCGGTCCCATAAATTATACCAAGGGTATTTAAAAAAAAATCATAAAGCACTTCGATTCATCATGTTTACAACGAGGCACTACGTATTTTCATATTTTGAAAAGTTTTTTTTATAATACATTCAACACTTATATTGTGACTCACACTTTTTTCAATGAATGTAACCAGACAATCATTCATAAAATGTTCCCTCATCCGATTTCGAAGGTCGTTCTTGACGAGTTTCACTATTGTAAATGCACTTTAAACGCTTGCAGTTGCAATATGTAAATTCAACAGGTATACCAAAAATAATAATTATTCTCAAAAGAGGACAAAAAAAAAACTTAATTAATAATTTATAGTCTATAGACTTGGAATCCACATGATTTAATATGTTCAGGAATTAATTTGGTACTTATATATTTGCTTTGTATTCCAATAACAACAATTGGGTATGGCTTAATGGAAATTTCACATTGCAATCTGCAAGGATTGTCAAATTGGAGAGGTTTCAAATCCTAGCATAAATCTGTCTTAATTTTTATATATTTTGACTTGACCCAACCCTTAAATTAAGGTTTGTCAATTGACAACCCTTAAGAAAGAGTAGGTCTGCTCCTTACTGGAATCAATGGGAAGACAGCAACAAATAGAGAGTCGAAGGGGAATGATCTAAATTTCCTCCAGGGCTCGAGGGTTTGACGGCAACGGAGAAGGAGTGGTGAACGAATTTTTTTGGATTTTTCGGGCCGGTGGCTGGTGATTATAATTATTTTATATTTTTATTGTTAAACTCAGGTGGAAATTAAAGAAATTATATTATTTTTAAAATTATTTTTTATCTGCCACGTCACTAATTTAACGGTCAACTGTTCGAGTTGACTGCCACATTAGAAAAAATTAACGGAGAGTGACCATACTTGAACTGTTGAACTAATGAAAGTGATTACGAATAAAATAAATTAATTTTAGTGACAAACATAAACTTTTTAAGTAATTCTAGTGATCAGACTTGCAATTTACCCTTATCTACAGATTACTATAAAGGAATGTCAATATATTGCATTCTCCACGTCAGCCCCTCCTTGATTTGCCGCAGACTTCGGAGGGACAAATCAGTCAATTTGTTTGCTATTTTTCCACTCGCTCTCTGCCTCCCGAAACGCCTCCGGAGTTCCCCTTCTAAACCCACCGCCCACTTCACCTTTTCTTTCCGACTGGGAAAATGAGAATGGAATAGCATTTTCAATCTTGGTAACTTCATATTTCTCTTTGCTGCCTACAGATATAAGTCCGTTTCTTGAAAAACTATTACAATTTCAGTAAGAGAGGTGGCTCTCTATCTCTCTTCGACTCTTCCTCTCCTATCCCTATCCGTGTCCGATGTTGTTTCTCGCCGAGTCTAAAACCCCAACAGCATTTGTGCTCCCCAAGGTAACAATTCTCAGGATTAAAATATTTGATTATGCTGGCTTGGTTGTTCGGGAGGCTCTCTCCCTCGCCGTCTCTCTGTTCCATCCCTTGCTGCTACTGTGTCTTGCTGACTTTGTTATCTCGACAGCAGCTGTACCCCAGATTATTGATGGATTTTGCTGGAATTGTTCGGTTCCCTTTTCTATCCAATCTTCGATTCTATTTCCGGCGCCGAATTGCTATGGGTTTCGGTAGTTGTTACAGCCCTTGGAGTTACATCAATTCAACTTGATGTCTCTGAGAGTAGGGGTGGATTCGGCACCACATGTGATGTAATACACGACCAGAAAGTGGCTGGGGAATGCTTGAAAATTTATTCAGTAATGTGTTCATTATTTAATTGTGATAATAATGTGATGCTACTTCACTTCCCTGGATTATAATGTAATTGTGCTTCCATTCGTGGCTATGCAACAACTGGCGACTGCAAAGGGTGCATTATTTTTTTTTTTATGGTCGAGCATCTCTCTCTTGCATCGGCTATGTAATCTTGAGCATCCCAATTTGAGCCTACACCGATTCAAAAAAGCTCTGACAACAGTAAGCCATGAAACCACTATCCCTATCAGCATTTGGACTACCTCATGTTTCCCAGAATCTAATGATTCCGAAGATTTTGTTGCTGGGTTTCAGGTATGCCAACTTTTAGATGAACGAATTCCATATTTGTACATTCCACAATTGCTCAAAGATTACATAGAACATCATACTATCTGAAGCCATAGCACTTGCATTTAAACCATCTTAGTCAAATTGAATATATTTCGCTCGGTGTAAAGTAATAGTTATCGATTAATTCCCAACAAACTCTTTCGTACTCAAATCTATTTCGTTTTAACATGACATCATTTCCATTTTTAATTGGGACAAGTTTAAGCTTTTTATTTGTCTTAGTTAGGTGAGCCTGAGCTTCATCACCCCTCCAGACATGATCATTGATGGGAATGGCCCTAACACCAAAACTAGGTCTTACGATGACCAGAATGATAATGAGAGTGCTAGAAATGGATGTGATGAGGTTTGATATTGGTCCTTTGTTGCTTCATTGAGTTTTGATATGGAGTCTTCATATTCGATTGGAATGGAGTGTACACACCGGCCCCTTCTGTTCCTTTTGAAGATGTGCAGGGTAGTAGTCTTTCTAAATAGAGATGAGACATTAGAAGTCTGTTTTTGTTGTGTTTAGTGTCTTTTATAACTGTTTATTTATTTAATAAAATCACACCACCATTACAAAAAAAAAAAAAAAACTGAAACATTCATAGCTCAAGTACTTAGCTTATGTGCTCTCATATAATAATTGTTTGAAACCAATATGTTGTGGGCTACATTTATCTTACTCCATGTTACTATCTCCTCTACAGATCCCACTTAAGTTACATGTTTAAAAAATGCATCATGTCAGTTTCTAACATCTAAATGAGGGGAATCAGATGAGGTGATAACAAAATATGAGAAGCTCCCCAAGCCACCAGCAACATACCACTGTGCTAAAAGTTGTTGCAGAATCTATAAATCAATCTAACATGCTTTGATTGTAGCAACAATTGATTGAGACACCAAGTCTTGAGAACCTTGGTGGGACAATCTTAACAGAGTTGAAAAGGAAACACGTGTTGTCGACTGTGACCCTGAGGAGGGGAAGTAGTATTGCCAAAAACTATGTAGTTAAGGACCACTATGTGAAGCTTCAATTTAATATTCTGTTTTCATCTATTTGAAGTTTAGTATTATGTTAGGAAATGTCTATTTTTTTATTCAAACCTTCTTCAGATTTTTTTTATATTATCCAAACTTATTAAAATGCTATTAATTAGCCAAATCTTTCATAATGCATCAAAATATTAGCCATTTTTACGTTATTGTTAATAATTTTGTAACCCTTTTCTTAGTTAAAATACTAAAATTTTGAGATGTTGACCTTCATGTGTCTTTTCCAAGTCAGTATCATGTTGCCAAATCAATATTACTAACAAAATTGCTAACTGAAAGTTAACATTTGGCTAATTCTTAGTATTTCGATAGGTTTGGCTAATAAATTGTCATTACCCTGTTATGTTTCATTGAGGTCGATATTGAAAGTTTGTTTTAGGTCTTTCCTTATGGATTGTCTTCTTTTGTTCAGTTTCATTTGTGAAATACAATGCGGGATTTTTCCTTTAATTATTTTCTCATACGTTGGATAGCTTTACCCTTATGTATTGTCTTTTTTGTTTCTCAAGTTTGGTTCATAACTGCTAAATCAATCTCAAGGTTAGTCAAGTTTGAATGTAGCTCTGTTTGTTATGAATGAAATCCACTTGCAAGGTTTTGCTGTATTTTTTATATGATCTGATTGCTGGTGTTTTCTTTCTTTCTTGCCTGTTGAGGCGTTAGCTATTTGCTTATAAATTTGAAGGATTCGAATTGATAAGTAGAATGAATGTTTTTGTCAAAAGATAATGCTCTTATATAGGTGTTATTTGTGTTGTTTTCCATGGAATAAAATCTCACAAACTACCGATTTTTGTAATAAACATAAGAGAAAGATTTGGCTAAGCATAATCATTTGCTACATATTCTACTATTTAATCTTTTATATGTTCTTCAAATAGTATAAAATAAAATTCATGGATAGGTTTTATACGACACCGGCCAACGGGCCGGGCGCAATGCTAGTTTTTATTAATTCGATGCTGGAGAAACAGTGAAACACAGCTTACTACTGCAGGAAGAAAGAACGCGCGCACAGCGTGAAAACACGCAACTCTAACACTACACTAGGCGACAAGTAAGCCCAGAGAAAGCCCCAAATCCTACAGCATGGAGATTAATTAATTAAACGCTTCTACGCTAATCTTCTCTCAAGGCAGGCAGGCAGGCCCAGTCCATGGACAGAATCCTCATCGCTCTTTATTCTTGCATCAAATCGTAAACCCCTACCACCACGTCATCTGAATAAGAGATGGCCGTTTATCAATGACGGCAGATCACCAACGGGAGAATCGGCGGGCCGGGAGGGCACGGCGTCCGCCAAGTGCTGCAGCAGAGCGGTGAGCGGTGGGCCGGGCCTGCAGCTTACTGCTATGAACCTTCTGGCGGATCAGGGTCTGGCCCGTGGGAGCGTTCCTGTTGAGGAAGTTGGTGTACCAGCAGGCCGAGCTCTTCGGGTAGCGGGTCAGATGGCCGTCGGTGTAGTCGATGTAATAGAACCCGAACCGGACCGAGTAGCCGTCGTTCCACTCGTAGTTGTCCGCAAACGACCACGCGAAGAATCCCGACACGTTCACGTTGTACCCGCTGCACATATGATTATATTCAAGTGAACACAACCGCAAGCCACGATCGAATTAGTTCCCGATCATTATTAATAATAATTATCAGGAAAATTATGTGCTAAAGATTAAAACTGACGTCATGGACTGGAGGACACTGTCGAGGTGGCTGTCATAGAACTGTATCCTGGTGTCGTCTTGTGTCGCTTCCTCGATTGTTTGTGTGGGATCGTCCTCTTGAGAAAGTCCTGATGAATTGAATGATCAGAAACACAATAATAAATCAAATCAGCTTAATGACCCTTCTAAGAAACTGTTTATATTTAAACTAAGAGTTAATTAACTGGCAGATTACCATTTTCGGTGATGTAAATATGAGGATTTCTGTATTCATCTTTGGTGTAGTTCAAAAGATATTGAAGCCCTTGTGGGTACAGGTACTGCCAGGACGAACCCAACTGCACAAATTTTGTCATCATCAAACAATTTTCATCATACTAGCTAGTTCACAAATTAAAGCCATGTAGTTTTACCAATTGATTGATTGATGTTTTTGCTTATTTACCTGTGGTCCAATGAGTTTTCCATCGGCCCCAGTCGCTGTTCATAAAACAATGAAATCATCAACGAGTTAATTAGTAGAGTTGTATGTATATATGTGTTGGTAGCCGCAATCAATCCATCCAACAACACCGCAAAAGTTTTCACTGCGAAACAATATGCCAACTCACAAGGCCACCAAACCTGAAGCATGCATATATATATATATATAACTGAATAAACTACCTGTAGTTATGGCGTGGGAATCCTTGAGATACTCGAGATGTTCAGGGTCGAAGGCAGGATTGTTCATGGAGTAATACGCTGTGTAATAGTTAAGCCCCAGAAAATCGTACGACCCTCTCAACGATGCGGAGTCCTCATCATTGAAGGTGGGCAAACGAGTTCCGACGAGGTCAACCATGTTCTGCGGATAGCGACCATAGGTTATGGGATCCATGTACCTGTATACGCGATTCATTTAAAACGAGTTAATTTACTATATATATATAACGTTGGTTAATATTCCAGTTTACGGCGATAGGTTAGAGAAAATAATACTCACCACCCGAACATAAAGTCTAGGGATCTCTTAGCTGCATCTCTATCCGCTGGGGTATCGGTGTAAGGAACGAACCAGAAAGTAACAATGGTGATTCCCACTTCCCCTCCTTGACTTGCCTATTAAAAAAAAAAAACAACCAACCATTGTTAGGAAAAATATACACGACTGATTACTTAATTAATGACTATAGAGATTACATTAATTAATGTAGGTTCTATATATGCTGCGAATTAATAACCTTGTATTTCTGCTCGTACAATCGATAACCTGCAGCATGAGCGAGAAGGAGATTGTGGGTGACGATGTAAGGCTCGGTCCCGGAGTTTCCAGCGAGACATGCTCGGTTAACCCACACCGAGCAACGCCCCGGTGCCATCAGCCCTTCGTCGTAGCCTCTCATCACGTAAGTCACCGGTTCATTCAGCGTTATCCATTTCGTTACCTTTTTACCGTATTCTTCGAATAACAGGTCACAATAATCTTCAAAATCCTTCCTACATAATTATATAACACAACATGAAACGATTGATCAGTATTAAAGTGGACATAACGGACTTAGATTTTATATATATCCCCTCGTCACTTACACAATGTTAGAGCTTAAGAAGCCACCGTACTCGGCTTCGAGCGCCTGAGGGGTATCCCAATGCCATATTGTGACGTAAGGCTCGATACCTAAAATCAATTATTGTAACATACACACACAAATACGCATTATATTAGAATTTCATTAATTTAATTTCCAATTTGATTTTATATATATTAGTTTTTTTTAGCAAGCCAAAAATCTTCACCATTTTCTAGGAGCAAATCAATAATCGTGTGATAAAATTGGATTCCTTTGCGGTTCACCCCTGTGCTCCGTTTCCCGTCTGATATCAAAATTTTAAAATTGTCACCACATGAATTAGATAAATTAGCTTGAAGAAAAAACATCAGATTAATAGAGATATATATATGTGGAGATAACTACTGACATGGGATAACCCGAGACCAGGAGATGGAGAGCCTGTAAGCATCCACATTCATATACTTCATTCTTTGTATATCCTCCTGTACGTATTAGTTAGTTTCGTAAGTACCGATCGAGTATAAATACACATCAAATACGTACGTACGTATTTGCACTGCATAAATAAGTAGACTTAATTAATACCCGAAACAGGTTATACATATCAATGGCCTCATCTCCATTACTTCCATCAGCAATTCTCTCTGCACGAAACGGAATCGTTAACGATATACCACGATATGATATACAGGAAAAGATGAACAAGTAGCTAGCTATAGAGATGGACCTGGGAATTCATGGGCGAATTTGTCCCATACGCTTGGCCCCCTGCAACTCGTGTTGGCGGCACCTTCGACCTTTGATTCACCAAACGAATTACACGATTTGTTATTGCCAAGGAAATTTAGTAACTCGGAACAGATTAATTAATAGTTAGCTAGGTAGCTTAGCTTTACCTGATAAGCAGAAGTGGCAGTGCCAAAGACGAAGCCAGGAGGGAAATCGTTGCGGCCATTGAGGAGGCCGGTGCCTGTAGGAGGGTGGTCATAGCCCGCGCAAGGGTCAGGAATCTGCGCCGTGGCACGAGCCAGAAGTAGGGTTATCGAGATCAGGACAGAAAGAGCTGGAAACCCTCGAAAACGAGCCATGTCTTTGGGCCAAGCAGAAAGTAACAATTAGGATGGAGAAATATATATGTGGAACTCCAACTGGCTAAGCTGAGTAGTAGTAGTAGTGTGGGTTTAATTAAGACCTTTGGGGCAGCCCTCTTTATATAGATAAGATACCTGCAGGCCATAGGTGGCTTCTGCAGATTGCTGTTTGTTTTAATCAATTTTTTTTCTTACTGATTTACTGGTATAATACAGCCAACATGATGGATACATAGATATAGATTAATGTTTTACAGTCTGCTATATCGGTTTTTATGGATCTACATTATTTGATAGTAAACAAGTATTTACTACTGTAATATTCTCATCGAGATCTACCCATGAAGGGGGGTTTTTGTTTCCCCCTCTCTAATTAACGAGTAGATTCTCACAGAATTTGTATTTTTTTTTTTCAAACTGAACTAGAAGGAACATTTGCATTTGCATTTGTTTCATTGCAGACCTTTGTTTTTCCGCTCTTGCATTTCGTAAGCTACCTCATACGGCCAATCTGAAGATTGATGGTATCACAACTGAGGTTCTTTGGCTCACATGTCTAACTTGGAGACCAGGTTCGCTTTTGCTGCTGCTTGAAAGAGAGCCCTATACGACGCCATTGCTCCACTTAATAATCACTTAATCGTTCATTTTAATTTGTTTCAGTTGCATATTAATTACAAAGTGTTTATTTTCTATTGGTCCTTTACTGTAGTTAGATAGTGTTAATATTTTTTTTTTTGACAAAAGATAATCTTCATTAATCAAAACAAATGAAAGTTACATCCTGGCCAGAAGCCAGGCCTGAAAATCAAAGTTACGACTCGCAGTCGGGTACAAAGAAAGGGCCTTACGAGCCACCAAATGGGCTACCCTATTGCTACGCCGACCTACAAATCTAACACTAAACCCTGAGCGACCCGCCAAGTGATGAATAATTTCCGCAAGAATAGCACCAATCCGACTATCACTAGCATCCGCCTGGTTGATTTTATCAATAATAACCTTAGCATCCCCTTCCAGACATACCTCCATGATACCCCGATTCAGGCACCAGACAACAGCCTCTCGGAGCACCAGCACTTCAACTACCATGGGATCATCAATGCCCGAGAACTGAACCCCACCAGCCATCAGGACCTCTCTCGCCGGGGTCATAAGAACAATCCCCCCCCGCAGAGTGGGACCCCCTCCTCGTAGCCCCATCCCACATACAAACCAGCTTATCCGCCTCTCCCAACACCGGTTGAGGTGGGGGAAGGATAAAGGAGAGAGACTGCCGATCCACAGGCAGCCCTACCCACTCCTCAACCTGCTGATTGTACTGACGCATCAGAGCAGGGATCCCAAACTGCTTGCCCTCAAATACTACCCAGTTCCGAGAACACCATATCCTCCAGAGGATAGCAACAACCGCCATGAGAACTGATGGCTGATTAATCAGAGACATTAACCTCTTCAGGAACAGGGGAAAGGTTTGACGAGGAAACCCTTCTCCCAGGGAATGAAGCTCCGAATAGTCCCAGAGTGCTCGAGCCACCGGGCAAGAGAGGAACAAATGTTCTAAGGTCTCGGACTCCTCCCAGCAGACCGGACACCTAGGTAAAACCTGGACACCTTTGTCAATCAGAGCTTCCGTCGTTGGGAGAATGCGATTCAGGATTTGCCAAACAAACACCTTCAACTTGGGCGGCAAATTAGCCTCCCCACCGTAGTTAACAGCGATTCTTCGCCTCCTACATCGGACGGGGGTGGGAGCCAAAATCGCCATCCTTTCAAAGGTATATGTCTAGCTCGTTTCGAGCGCAGAACAAAAGAGGGACCAATCTCCTCCTTCAACTCGTCTCTCTTCCTTTTAGGTAAAGATCCCCGAACACCGGTGACAGTCCCATTAGGGTACTGTTGATAAGCAGCTTTGCTGACCAAGAACACCGGCAATCTTCTTTCATATTGGTTGATACCCGGTCTGCCGGACGATTCCGGCGTAGCAAATCCTCGACCTCTGTCACTTTTCTGATTCCTCAAACTGGCGGCGAAGAGACTTGAGCATATTTGCAGAAGACGTTCACCTAGCCAAAGCGAAAACTCAAGGAGAGAGGAGAGAGCTCCTCGCATGAATTTTCTCTCTCGTTAGAACCTGAAGTTGGTTATTGTTGCCAAACAAATTACAAATTAGTTACTGTTTAACAAATTACAAATTAGTCACTATAATGTATATTTTACATTTTGATACCCCAAATTTAATTTTAATGTAAATCGATTGAAAAATTATTGTTTGGTACCTAAATTTTATGAGGTTTTCGTAATTACAATTTTTTAAATTTACATATTGGTCAAATATTTAGATTTCACTTGAATACATGAATCCAATCCACCAGTCCTTTTGAACCAATCCATGAATCCAATCCACCATAACATAAATGTATAAATTTAGTTTGTATCATATAATAAGGTTGGAGGAATCGTTATTTCTTATGTATCAATCAAATATACGTGTTAAATAAGTCACCCGTAATAATAAGACACTACGTAAAGTTTATGTAAGTGACTTAATTGAACTATCTTGTGAATAATTTTATTTCAACTAAATCATTAAATGAGTAAATGATATTTTGTCAAAAAAAAAAAAGAAGTTGATTACTGACTCGCTCAAAACTACCCCGCGAATTATATACGACTAGAGCCCAAAATTTTAAACTCTAGCCGGGTGCAGTATAGGGCAAGTATTTAATTGTCAAACCTGGGGCGGTCCATGTACCCCTAGTGATGGCAATGGGGCGGGGCGGGGCGGGTACGTACCTCAATTCTCATGCCCCGCCCACGCTACTACGGGTCGGGGCGGGTAAAACCCGCGCGGGTACGGGGTGGGGTGAGTCGACCCACTCTTACATGTTGTTCAAAAAAAATACAAGTAAATTTTACTTTTTACAATAAAACGTAGGGGAAAACACTTTAAGAATGAAAAATATTGATAATAGAATGGATAATTGAGTCTAACAAGTTGAAAGATCGATTCTAACTAGTTGAAGAAAAGTCAAAATAGGAGAAATATGTATAGATATTGTAATAAATTGAGATAAAATGAGTCTAGAATGGGGCGGGGCATGGCGGATCGGAAGTAGATATCCATGCCCTGCCCCACGCTACTGCGGGTCGGGTAATACCCGCCCCATCGAGGGTCAGGTCGGGTAATACCCGCGGAGCGGGTTGAAATGGCCATCACTATGTACCCCTACTTCAATCGCTTAAGTTGTTATCTAGCAAAACAGTTTTGGATTTAAAACTAAGAAAACTACAAACTAAACAAGCAATGAAAGTAAATGGAGGAGAATTCTACTCAAGAGGACTTAACCCGGGTATTGCTCTCTCTAGTCTCATGCTAAGAAGCGACAAACAAAAGTTCAAGAACCAGCTGCTGGTCAACCATGGGAGACGAAGAGTCAAGGGGTCTGGGAGCCAGAGAATCGAACTTTGCTCGGGAGAGAGATCCGGAGTGGGAAAGGTATTGGGGGAGGGATGCTTATTCTTTTTGCAGGTCTGAAGCGGAGGAGTTGTCGATCGGCAGCGGCGAAGCGAGAGGGGAGTGCAGACGTCAGGTTCTCTTGGGATCAAAGGTCGTGTCAGTACGCAAAGAATGGAGATTCAGGCAGATGCAATATAGACTTCAGACAGAGGAAGGAGGCAAGAAATGGTTCGTGGTGCTCGATTACGAGCTCATATCTTGGCTCCAAGGATGTTTACAGACAGCTGCGATGAAGGAGTGGTTATTCCCAAAGTATTGCGTTAAGAAAAGCGGTTCGCGTTCTATTCATATTGGCAGAGGAAGTAACCGTCGGGGAATGTTCTTACAGATTTCAGAGCAATCCAGGAGGAACAGATACTTCAAAATCATTATCCCTGCATCAGGAGGCGGATGGGCGCCGTTGACAAGATTACTTCAGGATTTTTACACATACGAGCTTCTCTCGAGGATTCCTCTCTCAAGAGCAGTAGCTCAATCCGAAATTCCGTTGCCTTCATCTTCAGGGGACAGGAGTTTGAAACTTTGTAGCAAGTCTTACGCCGAAGCAGTTAAAGGTACTGGGTTTTATGGAGCAGGATCGTGCAAGATTATTAGAAAAGGTAATCAGAAGTTCATTGACATAGGAACTGATGGTGTGGTCGAGAGAAGAAATTTGTTGGGAAGATGCCTGGTACTTGTCTCGAAAGCCTTCAGGTCGGACAACATCGTTATCTTCAAGCAGTGGGCGATAAAGAACTGGGCTATCGACCATAACTTTGTCATCGAGGATAGAGCAGATGGAAGTTGGTTCTTAATTTGTCCAAGCGTGAAGGAAGCAATTAGGATCCAGAAGCTTAACCACCTGAAGTTCAAAGGAGAAATGATTCATATTTCTGCATGGAATGAGAGTGAAGGTTTCTGTTCTGCGGAGGATTCTTGGATCTTCGCATTCAACATTCCACTGCATATTAAGAGTGTGGATCTTCTGAAAACAATAGGGGATTTCTGTGGATCATTCAAGGAAATTGATTGGAATTATTGGTGTCTTCCGTTCGTCAGGATAAGAATTCATAAATCACATCCTATTCCGGAGAACGTTGAGCTTCGTTTTGGTTCTCAATCTTATTACATAAAAATCGTGGAACAGCCAGCGGTGAGTCAACGAATCAGGCGTGATCAGACGAACGGGAAGCCGGAGCGTTTTTCCTCGGTGGTCACAACGCCGTCTGAAAATTCTAGAAGGTTGAACACGCATGCTGAAAGTGGCGACGTGGGTATGGCGACTCTTTCTATGCAGGACGCTCCGGCTACCGGGGAAGGAAGTAAAGGCGTAACGTTCAATTCTAGGAACGTTGGTACAGAAAGGGCCAGAACCAAACAAATTTGGGTAAGAAAAGAAGGCCCGATTTGGATTGGAAAAAGGAAGAAGAGGTTGGACATGGAGCCCATCCAGGTTACTCAGAATAACGGGAATAAGGAAGTAAACAGTTTGGGTTCGGAAATCTGGGCTAAGCCCAATTCTCTAATATTATGTTATAAAGTCCTGCTTGAGATCCATCGGGGTACTTTCTTCATTCCTGAAATCCCGAGGAAGATTTTTTGGGCCGGGTTATGGAAATTTGTTAAGCCCGTTACAGGGAACAGGAAATCCGCTATCACTTCATCCGACGACGAATCCCTCAACACTTTTCTGCTCGGAAACAGGGAGACACCCTCTTCTCTTCAACAATCAATGACAGTGAGGGAGACTTTAGATTTCGAGGACTTTGCGGACTCGGAAAGAATCGAATCTTTGGAAGCCCAGTACCAGAAGGCCGTGGTCACCGATGGAGATTTTAGCGAGGTTCCAGAATCACCGCCAGATGCTATTATGGATCAAAATCCCATTTCCGATCTTATCATAGAACTTCCTTCCCCTTCATGCGTTTCGTTTGGATCAAACCGGGAGTGGGAGTCCAATGTTTTTCCGTTCAATAAGGAGAGTCTGGCGCAAGCGTGCATTTCGGTGGGGAGAATTCTTGATCTGGGTCATGTAGAAGGGTCAGATCGGGCGGAACAACAAATCTCTCAAACGGTGGAGGAAACACATCAAAGAAAGATCAAGAGTTCCCGCTCGAAGCTTGAAAGGGAATCTATTCGTTTGGGTCCAGCGATGTCTCCCCCGAAGGGCCCGAGGAAATGCAAGAAAGGGAGAGGTGGGTATGTCTCTTGAACTTGTTTTATGGATACCAATATTTGCATTTGGAATGTGAGGGGTCTCGGCGATCCGGATAAAAGATGCAGAATCAAGAGGTTGATTGGTCGTCACAAGCCGAAAATTGTTGGTCTGGTGGAAACGAAGTGGTCTCAATGCAACGAGATCTTGATTGGCAGTCTATGCAACAGGAAGGAAGTTGATTGGGCGGTCAAAAATGCAGTCGGAAGTTCTGGGGGTATAGCTGCTTTCTGGGACAAGGCCTTCTTCTCGAAACTGTCTTGTGTGGAGGGTTCTCATTTCTTGGCTATAGAACTTATGGAAATATCTTATTCGAAATCTTGGCACTTCGTCTTCGTTTACGGCCCACAGGACAGGAGTGACAAGCTGGTTTTTCTTGATGAACTTAACAGATTCTGTAATCAGCACTCCGGAGCAGTTTGCATCGCAGGGGATTTTAACATGGTTAGGAACCACGAAGAGTATATTGGGGGGAGGAGAAGCTCTGAAATTATGAACGCTTTCAACGCATTCATCGACACCAACAGCCTTCTGGAACTTCCTCTCTGTGGAAGTAAGTTCACTTGGAGACACGGGGAAAATAGAGATTCCATGTCTAGAATTGATAGAGTGTTGATTTCTCACGACTTTGATACTTTATACCCTGATTGCACTCTTACTGCTTTGAATAGAGTCGAATCTGACCATAATTTGCTTCTGTTGAGATGGGGTGAGGATAAGAAAATCAAGAGGCCCTGGCGATTTCAAAATATGTGGTTAGAAGATCCTCGTTTCTTCCTGGAATTGAGTAATTGGACGGCTGAAAGGATGCAGGGGTCGGGAGATGTCTTTCTTCTCGCTAGGAGGCTATTGTTTATTAAAACCAAAGCCAAGGTCTGGAATAAAGAAGTATTTGGGAATATCGATAAGAGAGTGGAAGAGCTGGGTGCTGAGATTATGGGAATTGATACTAGCGAAGAAGAGCGCATTCTATCATCCGATGAGAAAGAGAGAAGAACCGGGTTGGCTCTAGAACTCAGTAGGAGTCTATTACTCCAAGAAATCTGTTGGCGCCAAAAATCCAGGGAAGTGTGGATTAAGTTGGGTGAAAGAAACAGTGGCTACTTTCATAAAATGGCCAACTATAGGAGAAGGGTTAATTTCATTGATAGAATCAGTATCAGTGGGCGAATGTTGGACAAGAAGGAAGAGATTGAGGAAGGTATGGTTAGTTTCTATCAAAATCTATTTCAAGAAAGCATTACCCATCGTCCATTCCCAAATCAGATTATGATCCAGTGCCTGTCCAATACAGAGAGGTGTATGCTCGATAGTCCGTTCACTGAACAGGAAATCTGGTTGGGATTACGTGATATGGATGGAAGTAAAGCTCCCGGTCCAGATGGTTTTACGTTGGAGTTCTATAAGAAATGTTGGCAATGGATAAAAGGAGATATTCTGAAGGCGTTCCAAGAATTTCACACATCTGGATTCTTGCCTGATTGCGTCACACATTCTTTCGTTTGTTTAGCTCCTAAGAAAGATACCATCGAGGATATAAAAGACCTAAGGCCTATAAACTTGATCGGGAGCATTAATAAGTTGATCAGCAAGGTTCTCTCGAAAAGATTCAGCTTAGTTCTGCCGAATCTTATCTCCCAACAGCAACTCTCATCAGTCAAGGGGAGGCAGATTACGGAGGCGGGTCTTATCGCTAATGAGCTGGTTGATAGCAGAAAGAAGAGCAGGAAGGCTGGCCTCATATTTAAGCTTGATATTGAGAAGGCCTTCGACAATGTGAACTGGGAATGTTTATTCAAGATTCTTTCTGGTCTGGGTTTTTCGGAGAAATGGAAGAGTTGGGTAAAGGGATCCATGTGCTCTTCTATGATTTCTGTTTTGGTTAACGGCGAGGCGAAAGGGTATTTCAGAGCTTCTAAAGGTCTTCGTCAGGGCGATCCCCTCTCACCGGGCTTATTCGTTCTAGTTATGGATGTCTTGTCAATGATGCTGAAAGCAGTAAGAGAGGCTGGTAAATTTGAAGGATTTTATATGAACGAAGACTCAAAAAACGGCGAAGTTACCCACCTCCTGTTCGCTGACGACACTGTGATATTTTGCGACGCCAATCACGATCAGGTTCTGAATATTCTGGCTACTATAGTGTGTTTTCAGTCCGTGACCGGTTTAAGGGTTAATCTTGACAAGTCGGTGATGTATACTGTCGGCGACGTGGCTGATCCTAGTTTCTACGCTGCCATTTTTGGGTGCAAATGGAGCCGTGATCCGGCGAAGTACCTCGGCTTCCCCCTTGGAGCCAAACCGAACGATCCGGTAATTTGGGACCCCATGATTGACAAAATGAAGAATAAACTTAACGGCTGGGGGAGCAGACATTTATCTTATGGAGCTAGGCTCGTCTTGTGCACTGCGGTTCTGGGGAGCATGCCGACGTACATGTTTTCCCTATTCAAGGCTCCTGTTTCGGTTATTCAGGATTTGGAAAGAACCCAAAGGAGGTTCTTATGGAATGGTGGGCGCGACATCAATAAGAAGGCCCTCGTGGAATGGAAACTCTGCAAAACCGAGAAAAGCAAGGGTGGGCTGGGGATCCATGACTTGAAAGCTTTCAATGATGCAATGTTGTCCAAGTGGCTGTGGCGGTTTGCCACGGAGAGAGATAGTTGGTGGCGTAAGCTTATAGATATCAAGTATCACAATCCCTCATCGGTTTGGCAAACGGAAAAGGTTAGAAGGGGTTTTTCACAATCGGTGTGGGCAAACATAACTAAAGAACATGAACTATTTTGGAAGTTCGCAAGTATAGACCCGGGAAATGGAACTATGATCTCCTTTTGGCACGACGTTTGGAATCAGGGGATGGTGCTGTCTTCTGCATTCCCCCGCGTTGCTGCTGCCGTTGTCGACTCCGAAGCAAGACTCTCCGATGTAGCATCCCTCAATGGTGAGTTGGTGAGTTGGTCTTTCAATCTTAAATATAATCTGAGGGGGGGTGCTGAAAGGGAAAGGGTAGAATTGTTGAATTTTCTTAATAATATCCCCATGAACAATAATGCTCTTAGTCCTTGCAGAATAGTTTGGAATCCTGATCCCAACAGCAAGTTCTCGGTGAGCTCGTTGTACAGGATGCTTGTGCAGGAAACGTTGCCAGGAGTGATTGATTTTCCATCGAAACAAATCTGGAAGAAACTGATTCCTAGTAAAGTGTGCTTTTTTATGTGGTTGGTTTATCATAACAAATTAATCACTGTTGACAGCTTGAAGAAGAGAGGGTGGTCGATGGCAAATAGATGTTGTCTCTGTTGTAAAAATGAAGAGAACATTAATCACTTATTGGTGGAGTGTGAGTTCGTGAAGGAAGTATGGAGAATTATCAACAGGGGTAGATTGGTGTTGTCCTACCAAGACAGGGAGGTGAAACTCATAATCAAGCACAGCCCTCATTCCAAGCCGGGAAACGTAGGGGATTGGTTTACTTACTGTATCCTACATGCAGTTTGGTGGTTTGTGTGGTTGGAAAGGAATCAACGTGTGTTCGAAGAGAAGAAGTCGACTGCTATCGGGGTGGCTAGAAGAGCAGCGAGGAACGCGATGGAATGGCTGGTGTCCCATGGTCACATTGATAAAACTCAGGGGTTGACCTGGTTACAGGAGAGTTTATTGATCGGCTGATCTTTGGCAACGAGGCCGGACTTTGAGTTGTTGCAGGTCGGTTGGTTCTGGTTTTTGCCGCTTTACTCCTTCGAACTTGCTGGAATGGTCAACGGCGTATGGCAGGATAGATTCAGAGGCTGGAGCCAGGCGTTGCTGCTGTTCTGCTGTGCTGCTGTCCCTTGGTCACATTATTAAAACTCAGGGACTGAATTGGCTGCAGGAGAGTTAGACTGGTTGATCTGTGGCGGCGAGGCCGGACTTGGAGTTGTTGCTGGTCGTTTTGTTCAGATTGCTGCCGCTATGCTCTTTCGATCTTGCTGGTTTGGGCAACGGCGTTTGGCATGTTTGTCTCAGAGGCTGGAGGCAGAGTCTTTTGGCGTTTTGTTGCTGATGTTCTGCTGTGCTGCTTCCCTTCCTTTGTTTTGTCTGGCAGGGATGGTTTGGCCCATCTAGCCAGTTTTTTGTCTTTGTGGCTGTTCGCTGCTATTTTTCGGTTTTGTTCTTGTTCGCAGCTTGGTTCAATTCTCTTGAGCTTTAGCTGCTTTTCTCGAGTGTAACTCTTTTTCGTCTTCTTAATATATTCTTTCACCATTATCAAAAAGAAGCGACAAACAAAGCTCTAGTGTGAAGGACGTGTTCATACACCGTGAGGTGGGTGCAACTAGCTAGAGACAAACTCTCTTAGTCGATCAATGAAAGAAAATCAACAAATATAAGCTAGGAGAACTAGCTCTCTTAACCGTTAGGTTAAGGATTGTGATTTATAGGTAGGGAACCTAACCCTCTTCACCGATCAACCAAGGAGATCCCTAACTCTCGTTGTTATTTAGTTCGTTAGTACTGTTTTATTGCTTTCTTCTTATGTAAGTACCCACTAGGGTTTCCGCAAACTTAATTAATGAAACAAAGTTCCATCCATTCCCTTCTCTTAGCTAAAAAATTAAATTACGGTGTATTAGTTTGTATCATATCATTTTGGAGTGACTGTTGGTTTCCAAATACTATCCTGGCAAATTCTTTTCCACAAATGTATGTAGCTGCTATCACTAAAGTCCAACACTCTAATTAAAGTCGTTACTACTCGGCATAATGATCAATTAGAGTGGAAACCTGAATTCCTTTACGATTTCAAAGGAATCATGATCAAATAACTGCTGCGTGTAGGCACATATATATGAAATAGTGGCGATCGCGGGATTCTGGAAAAGATGAATACTGAGGGCAAGTAGCTAGGAGTGATCTTCTCCTAGGTCTGTATTCTATGCAATAGCCAAGACATGCAACATTGAACTTTATTACTTCGTGGCCTTAGGGTGCTCCCACACTTTCCTCACTGATTACTAGCTACTTGTCCCCAGCATATGAAGTACCCTCAACAGAGCCCTGATTTAGAGGATTTTATTCTTAAGCCCAAGATCCTGGGATACTCACCTGATCACAAAAGGAAACATTTCTTCTCATCCGTATGTATTCCTTAACTCAAGCAATGATGCTAATTAAGCTAGCCGTTATGTATGTGTCTGATTACGTACACAAACAGTATTCCAACTCTTAGAACCCTAGCTAGCCCCCTTTTTCTTTAGGCAATGCTAACCTCTCCCCAGAAACCTTTGATTTTTCTTCTCAAAGCTCAAGGAGTATAAGAACTCTGAGCACGTACAACCTTTCAACTTTCTTTTTACTATATATTGTGCCTGGTAACTTAAAAATACGTACCCAGTGTAATGCTTGCTAGTACAGAGATAACCAACTGGAACTTGCCTGCATAGGTGATCATTAGCTTGTCTTTCCAGTCCTGAATTCTCTTTGTGATCTTTAATTTCTACCAGTGCTTTACAATCCTTTCTACTGATCGAATTACCACGTACATGACATTTGCAGCTGTAACGTAACTTTGTCCACTAAAAGGTAAAAGCCATCCCACAAGACTTACGATAGCCTTTCTACCCAATGCTATATCTATATCTATATGGGTCTTCATCAGATCTCGCTTTCCAGCTTACCTTGACACTACTAAAAAACAGACTTATACTGAGGGTTCTATACCAAGGGTTTAGTAAACCCTTTCTAGCTTTTTTGAAACTTACTCTTGCACCGGTTTGTTGCAAGGGTTCATGAACCCCTGTTATAGACATAATATAATTAGTTAATACACAATCCAGAGACCCCACAGTTTCGTTTCCCAGTCCAGAAACCCCCTTTTTGGTTTCGTTCTTTCCAGCTCAATTTCATTCTCTTTTTTCTAAATCAGTAAGACAGGGTAAACGAATTCAAAATCATTTCATAAGATTTTCTGATCTCTCTCTCGATCCGGTGGGTTTTTCGCAATCACTCGGCGTGATTCTACGATCGCTCTCTCTCGCGATCTCGATCTGGAGGATTTTCTCGAGAAATCACTTCGGCGCGGTTCTCCGATCGCACTTTCTTGTTCCGACGCGATTCTCCCGTCTCTCTCTCGTTTCGATGCGATTTTTCGATCTCTTTCGTTCTGGCTGATAAGGTTATCTCTCTCGCATGCGCTCTTCTCCGACGATCAGTAGCTTTCTATTCTTATCTTTTTGCGCGCTCTCATTAGCTTCTATATCTCTTGTCATTTAGTCATGTTTTAGGGTTTTGTTGTGAATAGGACATTCAATCTTCAGGGGAAAGGGATGTTGGTTTCAAATGATGACCTTTGTTGTCCTTATTCTGGCTGAATCATTCTTTACAGAGCTAAATATTTTCCAATAGAAATCTGTATATGCACAAGTTGTTTATCTAGTTGGAACTTGGAACTTTGTAGATTAATCTATCATTACCTGCATTAGGAGACTGTCATCTTTTATTGGTTCTTCCTTGTGGTCTTTCGTTGGTTTGATGGGCAAACCTTCACATTCGCTTCATTCATGGGGATGTCAATTTTTGGGTCTTTTCTTCTTTGTCAACTAACTGCTACTTTTCAATGAATGTCATTTGAGTCCCATTTATAAGCACGCAGCTTTAAAACTTTGGTATACAGAGAGCCATAGTTGAATTTGTCCATTGCTGTATGAACTTAAAGTTAGCAGCACAGCCCTAACAAAGTTCACCAGTGCACGTTGATCATTCTAGCTTAGCTGATTCACCCTTATACCATCGCTACCTTGATCATTCTCTTGTCTGAACACCAAACAGCACTGCCCTAACAATCTAATCACTTATTTGTGCTTTGGACCAACACTATAAGAGCTGAGCTATGTGTTATCGAAGTAAAATGTTGTGCATGTGCTTTTTGTGTAAAGCTTAGATATGGAGATTGAGCTGCTTGCATAAGATTTTCCTTGGGTTACAAAACAGAGCATTACCGACTTGCATGCTATTTGATCTGATAAGAGTTGGGCTTTGTTCGCAGGATTGGTTAGGCCACTCTTTGCTACAATTGGAACCAGACTCCTCCAATAATAAAGGTGAAAAGTTGCATATCCTCTCTATTTTTGCCGTTAAATATGTTTTCGAGGTATATTAATTAGCTGATATAATATATTATGCTTTCCCCCTATAGTTCTGATGGGAATTGGGAAGCTCTTCAAACTTTTTCAGCAATCAAATCTGGGTTACATTTTCCATTGAATTGGGAAGTTCCAATTTAGATTGGGTTGTACTTGATGGTTATTTGGTTGCTCAACAAGTAGCATTGCTTGGCATTCTGGTATCATTCCAAGTACTATGATTTGCTCGTATCATAATGAGTAACATTTTAAGTAAATATTTTTGTAGGTACATCTAAACTTGATGGATCCACCTCCTGATAGTTATTTTGGCAACAGCCAAGCATGCAGACACTGGTATATCATACTTGATAGCTGATTCTTAACGTGTTGAAGAGTTCCCCGATGATATTGATGGTCCTGAGAGCTGGGGTTTTGCTGTCTAATTTTCAGGGACCACTCAATTCAATGCCCTCGAACAATGATGGATTTTTTTACCGGGCACAGTCTGGGATAATCCTAAACTATCTCTAGATTTTTCACCGTCTGGCTTCCTTCAATACATAGGTACATATAACTCAGATTTAATTAGTGGTCACCACTGTGTTATTATTGAATCAGACTTGAGGCTTGCTATTGAGTTAATTGACCAGAATGAATCCTCTTCCTAATTTCAGAGAGGTTGAGGCTGAAATTAACTTCAGCACAGGGATTGCGGGAAGCAAGTCTACATGGATAAGTTCTTTAAAGCTGTATAGTTAAATCTGGAAGAGGAATGGTGTTTAGTTCTTACTGATGAAAGTGGGTGTTATTATGTAGGGGGATTTGACACAACACATGCAGCTGCTCGGTGAGATTCTTCTCTTCCTCTCCTTTTCAATTTTATTTCTCTAGCATAGGGTGGTCACTTTCTTGGCAAACCTTGGAACATTCTTCTTCATATATAACATCTGATCACCGAGTAGATGAAAGCATCAACAGGGGGTTTTATTTGTTGTTTGCTGCAGTGCATATGATAAAGTGGCGATCAAGTTCATAGGGTGGAGGCTGACCTCAAACAGGTACATACAGCTAGCTAGAGAGATAGGGGAGGATATTGTTACTTTTGAGAATGTTTCAAACTCTTTTGACTATCCTAGTTGTGTACTCAGCAGCTGGTACTTGGTTTTCTCAGCATTTTCTCATTTAGGTTGTATCCATTTTCCTCTGCTTCTTTCTCAGGGATTCTAGAATGGCAGTCAACCCTTTATAGCTGTTGTGTTGCTGGTCAGAGTAATGGAAGATAATCCTGCTTGCTATTGGGTATATACTGAAATATACTTTTAATACTAGTAAAATCTATCAAGTAACTGAGTTTTATACGTTAAGTAACTGTACAGTAGGTTATTATTTGATTTTAATACTTTTAGTGCTCAATTCGATCTAGACACATTCTGTTGATTGGTGCTGGTGAGATGTGGGATGCCCAATCTTTGGCTCAAGCGGCATCTGGGAGATTTGACGAGCAAGGAAATAAAGAAGCTGGAGATCCAACCCGCCAAACTCTAGAATGGCCAACTAGTGCCCAAGTTGGGTCCCAAACAAAACAAGGATTACATTCTGGTGAGCTTCCTCTCACCTCCATAGGAGTGAGATATTGTTGTTATGAAACTTTGCTCTTTTTCTTATGGATGTCTTGCATTTTTTCATTGAACTTTTGTGTTTGATGTGCTGCTTGCGACACCTTAGGTAACAATCGAGGTGGCTATACATGGGACTTACCAACTTCCTTATGTTGGCTGTAGTAGTGACAAAATGAAAGATGCTCTCAACTCTCTGGATACCATACTTGATCAAATTTTGGCAAGCAATGTGCTACCAAGGAGAGGTGTTCGTACGATATTTCAAAGGGGTATTCTTCTTTGGCTTTCAAGGATGTTGGATAGTGACTAGATCATTAGGTAGTTTTGAGTACTTATAATATTATGAGTAGTAAACTATGTTCCTTTGGATTATGTTAGAATATCTATAGTTATTAGCATTTTACCATGTAAACAATATTATTTTTTTATCATAAATCATGGAATGAATCATGAAATATTGATGGGTATGGTGTATTGTATGATTTGGCTATCAAGAATGATATTTATAGTCAAATTAGCAAGAAAAATGCTTGGTTCTGGATTTATCAATAGTAACCAGTGCAATTGCAACCAAGTAATAGTCACAATCTGCGTGGTTCTCTTTAGCGACCATTTATTTGTACCTTTTAGTGACAGTTTTTAGTTGGTTGCAAATTGATTAGTGACGAACAAAGCAAGGGTTTTAACCCCTACTACAAACATCTCATTACTGAATTTTACACTGATGTGTAGCAAGGGTTTTAACCCCTGATACATGTAGCAGGGGTTTCAAACCCCTGCTACAACCCTTGGACAGGACTTCCACCGTGGGTTGCTCAAAACCCTTGCTACACCTAGCAGGGGCAGCATTGGCGAGGGTTCATGCAGGGGTTGGCGAAACCCTTGCTACAAATCGTAGCAGGGGTTCAAACCCTTGCTATAGGTAGAAAAAACCCTTGCCATAGACCCATTTTTTTGTAGTGTGAGGAACCTACTATGATTATGAATGGACAAATTTTCTATGCTATAATTTATAAGTTGTGGGTTTGATTAATAGTTGAGACTTAATTTGTTCTACCATGTTCTCCTCCTTATCTAATTTGTCTTTGTCTTCATCTCATTTTTTATGTAATACACCAATTTGTGTCACCAACTCACCATAATAAAATCCTACGTACTCATCATTCATTAAAAAAAAAGGTTGAGCATTGAAAATTAGGCTGAGTGCGAGTATCCCGCAGACCGCTGTGGAATATTCCTGAACCCAAGTGAGATTTGAGATCGAGCAGCGGCTTGGATGCTTACCACTGATCTCTCTCTCTCTCTCTCTCTCTCTCTCTCTCTCTCTCTCTCTCTCTCTCTCTCTCTCTCTCTCTCTCTCTCTCTCTCTCTCTCTCTCTCTCTCTCTCTCTCTCCAAATCTCAGTTGAAGCTTGCTCCTTGATCTCATCTTTTAGTACGTACAGCTCTCTCTGTTTACAACCCCTAAACGAATCAATCATTGAATACTATTATTTCCTTCACCTCTCAGCAACACGTGGGGTAATGACCAATTAATTATGCTAATTAATGCTACTCTTCTCTATGTATAAGTTAACTATCCGCAGGCTATATATGCCTCTCTTACTGAGACAGATGAGATCCGGGGAAAGAGGAGCATGTCTGCCTGGGAATAGTACCCAGAAAAACCCTACTCCACTGCGGCTAATTTACTGTGAACCAACTGCAGGGGAATAATACCCAGAAACCCTACTTTCCCTCCTTGTCCTCTTCATCATACTCTGAAATCAAGGTGAGCTTACCCACTACGCAGAACAACCCTACTGATGCAATATTTCAACTACCGCCAAAATTGAGGAAAAAATTCCATAATACACTAGGAAAAAAGTTCTGTAAGGCAGCTGGAGAAATCTGAGGGCTGGGTTTTTATAGGAAATTTTGGGGCTTAATCACCGCGATTGATATTAGCGGTGAACCATCACCGCTTTTGACCAAAACGGTGAATGCTAGGTCGGTGTTACCTAACTTTCAACCTACCATGGTTGTAAAATGTGGTAAAATATCCCCGTTTTGGACGATAGCGGTGAAGGGTTCACCGTTTTTGACAAAAACGGAGAAGGTTTCACCGTTTTAAACAAAGGCGGTGATAGTTTCCCCGCCTTTGTCTAAAACGGTCAACCCTTCACCGTTTTTGTTCGCAGCGATGATGATGTTCACTGTCTTGGTCTACAACGGTGATGATCAAACTGCTGTATTTTGGAAAATATTTTCATAAGTACTGTATTTTAGAAATTTTTTTAATAACTAGTGTAGTCTGGGATTTTTCCCCAAAATTGATGCGCCAAACATATAACTTGCATTAGTTAAGGTTACGTTATTGCTTGCAGAAATAATAACTTTACATCAGCGGAAGTCCAAATTTTCACCTGCTGCATGATGCTGATAATATAAACAACTCTACGGCGTCAGTCCTGGTCTTTTAAAAATGAACTATACTGTTGTATTCTATTTATAATATTCGTTAGCTAACAATATCAACTCACCTGGATTACAGGAAAAAAATATCAACTTACCTGATTTATGTTGGGTTTATATGTATGAGGGTGTAGGGAAATGATAGCCAAAAAAAAAAAAACAAATCTCGAGAATTTTGGTAGAGTAGTGATGGAAGAGACTCTTAGAAAAAAAATTTCCCTCCGGTAATCTCTTAGAATTTTTTGCTTACATACCAACCACATATTTTCGAATCAAAACATTGTCTAGTTAGACCGCGAATTAGAGAATATAGATGGCATGCATATATAATGTTGCGCTATTAAGAATCCATATCTCATTCTAAAGAAATAAATTCGTCATAGTTTAATTTTTAACACGATGGTTCATCCTAAACCTAACTTCTCCGATCCATGGCACTGACTTAAATTAAATAAGTGGGAAATATTGAATAAGACAAACGTTCTGCCTTGAGATTTGGGCTGGATGCGAGCAACCCGCAGACCGCAGTGGAATATTCCTGATGAAACGCAAGTGAGATTGCGAGCGAGCAGCGGCTTGGATGCCTTGTTGTAACTTGTAAAACCTATCTCTCCAATCTCAGTCAGGCTAGCTCCTTGATCTGATACTTTTTTTTTTTTTTTTTTTTTGGGTTAAGCTTGATCTGATCCTTTTGTACTTCAGCTCTTAATTTATAAACCCTACGTCCCTAAACAAATCAATGATTCAGTATTATTTGATTATTTCCTTGACCCAATTTTCATGATTCCTATGGGTATTGAGTTGAACCCAAATAGATCTATTCCCAGTTTTAATGGTTTTGAATTGGGTCAGAATTTTGTTCTATTTGTGTCAATTTATTTGGGTGAAACTGGTTCTAGATGATTGTATACACAAAAAAACAATATTAATCATTTTATTAATTATGTTCAACCCAATTATACACATTTGATTTACGTAGGTGTTCCCACAATTTTATTTTTTTATAACAAAAATAAGACAAATACTGTATTATAATAGCGTATCCATTTTCTTTTGCACTCCAATACTATGAATCCAATTTAGAACCAAACTATCTTCAACTTTGATAGGATTCATAATAAATTGGGTTCAGACAAGTGGAATATTCCTGAACACAAGTGAAGTGAGTTTGCAATGCGTTAGGACCTACCACAGTACCACTTATCTCTGTCTCTCTCCAAATCTCAGTTGAACCTTGCTTCTTGATCTGATCTTTTAGTACAGCTCTTCTCTCTATTTACAAACCCTAAACATGTCAATCATTGAATATTATCTCCTTGACCTCTCAGCGACACGTGGGGTAGTGACCAATTAATTATGCTACTCTTTTCTACAAACTTTTTAGCTAGTCACAGCCGGTAGGCTGGAATTTATAACATTTCTAAGTAAACTATATTTTAAAATTATAAAGCTTATAATAAAAATACAGTTAAAGTAATTTTGTCTCTATATTTTAAATGAAAAGTACCCAAAATTATTTTTCATTCGCAGTCCTTACAAATTAATTTTCCGTGAAAACCAGAAAATTTGTGGTGCATTGACCCATATTAATATAGTTATATTGAAGTAAAAAATTAAAAATAAAATTACAAGAGAAATAATGGGCAGTCGATCCATAATATGGAAAAAAATAAAACCAACAACTACCAACCGTTAATTTTCTTTCATGAAACGTAAAAAAAAAACTAATGTCTCTATTTCACATATTGACTATTATCTTAGCCTAATTTTATCATTTAGGGGATCCAAAAATATCAGATCAATTATTATCTACAAAACTATATATACTTAATACATATGAACATAAACCCACCAACAGTGTCATCAAACTCATATAACTATTGTGTGTCATTATCGTACAACCCTATACCTAGATAATATAAAAATATACAACAATATTGGTACATAAACTAATCTCATAACTCATTTCAATGTTCTCTGGCATTGTAGTACTTACGTCCCATGAATGACCGACTCAGTAGAAAACACAATGAACAATAGTGAAACTAATTAAGATGTATGTCTAAACTTAACATGTCATGATACTAATCATGTCTTGTGAAGGATTAAAATTTATTTCAAAACATAGTAAAAAGGATATATATAATTTTGTAGATTATATAAACTTTGATCTATCTGTACCAAAAATACACGAGAGTTTAAAATGAAAGCTTTACGGACCAGTTAAAAATAATATGAAATTAAAAAGAGTAGCAATTGAATAAGACAAACGTCCTACTTTGGAAATAGGGTTGGATGCGAGCAGCCCGCCGACCGCACAGCGGAATATTCCTGAAACACAAGTGAGATTTGCGAGCTTGGATGCCTTCTTGTAAAACCTACCTGCGATCTCTTTCTGTCTCTCTCCAAATCTCAGTTGAAGGCTTGAAGCTCCTTGATCTCATCTTTTGGCTACTACGAACAGAACAGCCCTCTCTGTTTACAAACCCTAAACGAATCAATCATTGAATACTATTTCCTTCACCTCGCTCTGAACGACACGTGGGCTAGGCTAGGCTAGGCTAGGCTAGGCTACATCTCTATATTATCATCGAGTATCGAGTTAGTGAGCATATGAGATCCGGAGAAAGAGGAAGGACCAACTCTGCCTGCAAATATATCAGAGCTTGCAGAGACAACGTGCGTGCATGGACCTTTGCATGTTGGCATCGATTCGATCGAACTGTCATTTTTATTTACTACCGTACGTACGTTGGTTATTGTTCTTGGACCGGTATTTGCTCCAATATCGGTCATTCAGTATTCACCCAAATTGCCTTCTTATAGGTTGATTAATTAAGTAGCTGGACTGTGTTTCTCTTCATGGCCCTCCAAAAAAGAAGGAAACACGCATGAATTTCCCAAAACAATAATGTGTCCTTCAAATCCAAACCTGGTTGTCAACTGACATGTGTGTGTTCTCTTCTTCTCGACCTTTATTCAGTTCACTTTTACAAACTGGATACAGAAATCCAAACTTCCGCCTGCTGATAGTAAACTAGCATTCTATGCGTCAGTCTCGGTCTTTTAAAACTAACTAAACTGGCCGGTATTCAAAAAAAAAAGAATTATGAAATAAAATCTTTTTTCATAAAAAAAATAATGAACAAATTGATATTCGTCAGTTAACAATCAAACTTGCCAACTTATCTCTGTCGGGTTGACAAAACAAGAAGCTGAAAGGATATTTTTGGACATGCACGAAATCAAGACTCTTCAAGCCTGATTGTCCCTTGGAAACATCAAAGAGTAGAGTGGAGAAAAATGTCATAAACCAATTGGTCCCAATAACTCGAATTGTTGAGAGAAATTTGTACTAGATCTTATACTACTCTCTCTAATACTTCCCCTCAAACGAAAGCCAATCCATGGGATTGAAGTTTGCACATGCGATCACCATACCTTGTGCTTTAATCAACTGTTAAGATTGGGGTTGTGGAGATTCGAACACATGACCACTTGACCAAACCAATTCCGATACCATGTCAAGAACCAGTTGCTCCCAATAACTCGAGTTGTTGGGCAAAAATTATGTTGAATCTTATACCACTCTCTAATATAAAAAACTTCATGTTGGGTGAGGATCTAACGATGAAGATCAAAAGATCGACTTTCCACTTTTGAATTTTGAATTTGATTAAAATTCGGATATATAATATGTTCTACTAATTAATTAATTAATGAGCATATTTTGTCATTGATGATGATATGGCTTGGTGAATGGACTCTCGAGCCAACATAGATATAAACATGGCTCTAAAAAGCGTGCCTAGGTGCAAGGTAGAAGGAAAACACCTTGTCTTGGCCATAAGCAGCGATGTAAGCATCACGATCACATTGTGGCATCAGCGACTCCTAGTCAACATTGAGTTGCACCTCAAAATGATCTATTTTCTATCTGTTGATATGCTACTAGGTTATAGAAAAATTAAGACCGTCCTCCTTTTTCTTCTTCAACTCCCGGGTATTCCTTGCTGGTAGGCTAGAGTTAGAAACCATCACCTTTGGAGTAGCTACTTCTTTATTTTTTTGCGCTACTTCGCTCTCCAAACCATGTATGCAACCATTCTATACTTTGTTATGTTCATACCACCATGACACACTTCCATACCACGTGGTATAATCTTATTCTATCAAGTATTACCAAATGGTATGGACTAGTAATAAATGTCTAAATTTTTTGTTCCAAAATATATCAAAGTAAATATCATTTTGAAGAGCACAACTAATTTGATTTATTTATGAAAAAATTAAAATTACGACTTAAAACAAAATAAATATAACTTGTTAATTGAAAAAAAAAACTAGTTATGTTCCATAAATTGTAAGTTTAGCGTTACACATGATCATGCATAATCTTATGCATGCTATCCGCTTCCCTTTTATCTGTGTCAAATGTAGTTATACCAAAAGGATTCCTTGGTCAAACGAGCTTAATAAAGGAGCCAAAGTAGTCATTAACTCTAAATAAAAAAAAATAAAGATCAAACTTTTATTATTACCAATTCAATGCTGGAGAAACACGTACAGCTTACTGCAGGAAGGAAGGAAGTAGAGCGTGAAAACAAAACACGCAACTCTAACACTACACTACGCAACAAGGAAGCCCAGAAAAGCCCCAAACCCTAGAAGATGAAGATTAATACAATCAAAGCTTTTTCTCTCCTAACTCTCTCCAGGCAGAATCCTCGTGGCTCTTTATTCTTGCACCAAATCGGAAATCCGTACCATGACCATCACTCTCTTGACAAGAGACAGCCGTTTATTAATGATGGTAGATGATCACCAGCGGGAGAATCGGCGGGGGAGAGCACGACGTCCGCCAGCTGCCGAAGGGCCGCGAGCCGGCAGCTTATTGCTGCCAATATTCTTCTGGCGGATTAGGGTCTGGCCCCTGGGAGAGTTCCTGTTGAGAAAATTGGTGTACCAGCAGGCCGAGCTCTTCGGGTAGCGGGTCAGCTGACCGTCCGTGTAGTCGATGTAGTAGAACCCGAACCGGACCGAGTAGCCATCGTTCCACTCGTAGTTGTCCGCAAACGACCATGCGAAGAACCCCGACACGTTCACGTTGTACCCGCTGCACAAGTAAAATATTATATTCAAGTGAACACAACCGCAACTCCGCAAGCCAACGATCGAATTATATTATTAGTTCAATGATGTTGTGTGCAAGATGATCGAATTACTGACATCATAGACTGGAGAACGCTGTCAAGGTGGCTGTCGTAGAAACTTATCCTAGTGTCGTCTTTGGTCGCTGCCTCGATCGACTGTGTCGGATCGTCCTCTTGAGAGAGTCCTGATTATGATCACAAACACAAATACATAAATAATAAAAATCAGCTTAATTTACCCTTTCTCATGAGCTATTTAAACTACAAGTTAATTAAAGAATTACCATTCTCGGTGATGTAAATGTGAGGGTTTCTGTATGTGTCTTTGGTGTAGTTCAACAGATACTGAAGCCCTTGTGGGTACAAGTACTGCCAAGACGTACCCAACTGCACAAATTTTTTGTATCAACAATTAATTTTCATTATAATAGGTAGTTTATCAAATTCATTGACTGTTTCTGGTTTTTGTTTTTTCTTACCTCTGGTCCAATGAGGTCTCCATTTGCTCCAGTAGCTGATAACAAAGGAACCAACGAGCGTTAGTAGAGTCCTATACATATATGCTAGCTCACACGGCCATACCAAACCTGAAGCATGCATATATATAACTGAATAAATTACCTGTTGTTATGGCGTGGGAATCCTTAAGATACTCGAGATGTTCAGGGTCGAAGTTGGGGTTGTTCATGGAGTAATAAGCTGTGTAATAGTTAAGCCCCAGAAAATCGTACGACCCTTTCAACGATCTCGACTCCTCCGACGTGAAGGTGGGCAAGCGAGGTCCGACGAGGTCGATCATGTTCCTCGGATAGTGACCATATGTTATGGGATCCATGTACCTATACGATACCACGTTACAAATTAATTTACCGACTAGCTTCCTAATTTGGATCAGGTAGAGATTGTCATCCGTGGATAGGCCGGTCGAGAGAGAAATACTCACCACCCATACATAAAGTCTAGGGATCTTTGAGCTGCATCGATATCCGCTGTGGTTTCGGTGTAAGGAACGAACCAGAAAGTAACAATGGTGATTCCTACTTCCCCGCCTTGACTTGCCTATGCAAAACAAACAAGTACTGTTGTAATTAGTACAATATCCGAGGATTAATTAATTAGTGTGACTAGAGATTAATTACTTGAAATAGTGTACGTTTTATATGCTATATCAATATACCTTGTATTTCTGCTGGTACAATCGATAACCAGCAGCATGAGCAAGAAGGAGATTGTGGGTGACTATGTAAGGCTCGGTCCCGGAGTTTCCGGCGAGACATGCGTGGTTAACCCACGTGGAACAACGCCCCGGTGCCATCAGCCCTTCGTCGTATCCTCTCATCACGTAAGTTACCGGCTCGTTCAGCGTGATCCATTTCGTTATCTTTCCACCGTACTCTTCGAATAACAAGTCGCAGTAATCTTCAAAGTCCTTCCTGCATAACATAACATAACATAACACGAAACGATTGATCAGTATTAATTTGGACGTAACGGACTTAGATTTAACGTATTACGAAATCATGTAATTAATTGCTTACACTATGTCACGGCTTAAGAAGCCACCGTACTCGGCTTCGAGTGCCTGAGGGGTATCCCAATGCCATATTGTGACATAAGGCTCGATACCTAGATCAATTTAGGTAACCATATACATACAAAATTACAAATGCATTATATTAGTATTTCCATTAATTTAATTTCCAATTTGATTTAAACTAGTTTTTTTTAGCAATCCAAGTCTTCAGTACCGTTTTCTTTGAGCAAATCAATAACCCTGTGATAGAAATCGATTCCTTCTCTGTTCACCCCTGTGCTCCGCTTCCCGTCTGATCATCACATTTTAAAAATTGTCCACTTAGAAAAATCAGGTTGATAATCAAGAAAAAAATAGCAGATTAACAGAAAGATGGAGATAACTACTGACATGGGATAACTCGAGACCAGGAGATGGAGAGCCTGTAAGCATCCACATTCATATACTTCATTCTTTGAATATCCTCCTGTTATTTCATTAAGTTCGTTTCGTACATACGTACGTGTTATATAGCGTAGTAAGAGCCTAGTACAAAAACACATGAAATACGATATGATTCGTTATTGCGTACCACAAAGAGGTTATACATATCAATGGCCACATCTCCATTACTTCGATCAGCAATCCTTTCTGCACGAAACTCGTAGAATCATCGAAATCGTCAGGTCCATCGTTAACGATACCACAATATGATATACAGGAAAGGGGAGAGACCTGGGAATTGATGGGCGAATTTGTCCCATACGCTTGGGCCTCTGCAGCTCTGATTGGCGGCACCTTCCACCTTTGATATGATTCACCAAACAAAGAAGATAAACCATTACCATGCTATGGTATGGTATGGAGACATATATATATAACACCACGTACTCAGAACAGATTAAATAGTTAGCTAGCTAGCTAGCTAGCTTTACCTGGTAAGCAGATGTGGCGGTGCCGAAGACAAAGCCAGGAGGGAAATTGGCTCGACCGTAGGGCAGAGTGTCCGAAGGGGTGTAGGTATAGCCTTGGCAAGGGTCAGGAAAGGCAGGATCCTGCGCCATGGCACGAGCCAGCAGTAGGGTTATTGAGATGAGGACAGGAAGAAATGACATCGTTGGAAACCCTCGAAAACGACCCATGTTGTTGGGCCAAGCAAAAAGAAAATTAAGAAGAATGGTAGTGTGGGTTTAGGAGCTTTGGGGCAGCCCTCATTATATAGATACCAGCAGGCCATAGGTGCCTTCTGCAGGTTACTGTTTGTTTTAATCAATTTCTTACTGATTTACTGTTAATACAGCTAGGCCAACATGGATATGTAGATTAGTAAAATGTTAAAATGTTTTATAGTTTAGTTACTATCTCTTTTTATGGATCCAAATCTGACTAGCTAGTAAATTAAACAAGTGTTTACTACTGTAGTATTCTCATCGAGATCTACCCAGTGAGGGTTTTTTTTTCTTCTAGTGATGAGTAGGTTCTCACTGAATATGTATTTTAAAAAAAAAAAACTGAACTAGTTTTTTTTGTTATTGTGTAGATTAGTTTTGAAGAGGAACATATCTTAGATCGAGGTGAACATCCTCCGTGTTCAAGAGGTATCATCTATTGATTTGAGGTGAATATGGTGTGCGTGATTTTGAATTGAACGGCGAAATGTATGATAATACATAATAGAGTGTGGTATGGTCTGGTTTTGTGAATATGCTAGGAAATTATTTTTTGAGGAAGAGTAGTCAAAGACTATGTAATATAGCATTTTCTCAGGCCCAAACTTAAATCATAAATGTTATTATCGAATTATATTGACAGAGATTATCATAACGATTTATTATTTCACTGACAAAAAAAAAATACATACATAGTTAGTTCTCAAAAAGGTTTTGGAAGAACCCAAAAGAACACAAAAGTTCAGCAATAATTAACAAGAGAAGAGGTACGAAACATTAATAGCATGATACACAACAAGCACATCAGAGTTCATGCCAAGCTTGCACTAAATAATTTGTATTGACCCAAACTTGATCCAACCCTTTAGGTTTACCCACCTTCTTCAATCTTCTCGAGTACTTCTTTCTAGCAACTCATGTGCCATACTGCCATTCTCATGCATACATTCATTTCTATGTTAAGACTTTACAGTGTTCCCTCATAAAGTTGAGAAATTATGATATCATTCAGTTACTTAAGCATGATCATTATCGTAGAGAATCGTTTGTTGTAATGCTTAGCCTAGATTTCTTCATGATTCGCTATGCTCGATTGAGATCATTAAACATATCGCCCAAGTTACTTCCTAGATCGAGCAGTTATAACTTCGTATTCTGGAGAATGAGCTTTGACAAACCCATCATTAGTATAATTAATCGGCGAGTAGACTTAAGGGGTCTAGGCAGGTACGGGGGGTCTACCGTAGGTTTGATGCACCCCATTTTTCAATTCGTAGTTTTCAGTTCGATTTCAATTTCATCGAACTCCGTTCTTTCCACCCCTTTTGCCCCTCCGTTGATCCCCTGGCGGTTGGGCAAGAGATCTAGCCGGCGAAGAGCCGATACGGACGGATTCGCAGTAAGTTTTATGCACCCGCGTATTTCCCGTACCTCCCCTCCGACGATTCCTAGACGGCTGGTCAAGTTGGATTGCCAGATTTACTCCCGTTGCTAGCTGTTGAGAAGTTGAGAAGCAGAAGCCGACCTAGAAGTTCCCTTGCGTGCCTTCTGGCAGCTCCACTGGTCTTCTATCCTTCCCCTTCTCCCCAAATCGTATAGGAAGTTTTTGTATCCCCATCCTGATCCCAGGCGTGTGGCCGATGGCCATGTCAATTGAAGCGACTGGTGAAGCAAAATTATTCCATCTATAATTCTCTACTCCATGAAATCAAAGCGAATCGTAACTCAACCCGCTGCAACAACCATCGATCGACTCCTTGATTTCGTTTTCTCTTCCTCGATGAGCTCATACCTGAAGCATCAAGTTCCCACTGGAAAATTTTAGGGAGCACCGGTTTGGGGTTTTGGTGGTGAAGAGGGATCAATATTGCAGGTTCAGAAAAGCTACGAGCAATTAGTACTGGGATGGTAGGATGTGAAATGCCCATCCATTTTCATCACTTACTTTAGATTATTCTCACATTAGCTTTTTCCCCCTTCTCTTTGCCCGGAGCTCCAGCTGTTGCCCAGTGATTCCTTTCATATGCGTGCATGAGTTACAAATGTATGTGTTTGCACACTAACAAAGAGCAATAAGTTATATATGAAGCAGGGACGGATACATGGGCCTCTAGGGGTGTCCCGGGACACCCCTAAAATTTGGGGAAACGATTATCCAATTTCCGATAATAGTTTCGTATGGGTATACAAAATATAATTGGTAATCCGGGACACCCTAACATTTGAAAAAATGATTATCCTACCCTCGATAATAGTTTGCTTATGATTAACAAAATATAAGTGGTAGTCCGTGTTATTCCAACCTAGGACACTACTATTATCAAACATATTCTAATTATTATGCTACTCATTTGTTATTCTATTTTAAACATCATGCAACAGTAAAACGCTATTTCTTTATCCCCAACTATTTTCAATACCTAATAATTAAACTACGTACATGCTACCCTTAATTTTGAATTGATTTTATGGTTACATGGCAAGTGTTGAAAGAGTCTTTTCTACTTCGAGCTACATTAAGAACAAGGTTAGAAATCGAATATATGATAAGTTCGTGAAGTATTGTCTAGTAGGATATGTAGATTTTTTTAATAGTGCAGACACGGAGTTTAATTATATTATTTTTTCAAAATATGAAAACACATCATGAATTTTAATAAAAAATTTATACAAGTATGATATTTTTAATATGCGAATTATTTAATTTATTATTTAATTAAATTTAATTTTTCAGAGGACACCCCTATAAAAATTTTCTGAATCCGCCACTGATATGAAGTATAAGCTTTTGTTTCTTTTTTCTGTATGAGAGAGTTAATAAAAACTATGAATGTGTGTATGCATAATTCACAATATAACTTTGAGGAATATTAGCTAGGTTAATGTATACTAATTCTCTAACCACTACAAAACCTCATATGTATTTAGTTGAGTTTATTAAATATTGACAAAGATTCTACCCAAAATTAAGGGTAAAGATTGCATTTTCTTACGGTTTGTAAGTGTACAAAGTTCAAACACCACTTATGTATAAACATAAATATAGCCAAGTACTATATGGTCTAGTCAATAATTATTTAGAAAATACCAACTCTACTGTTATATATTCAACTATTCAATCTAAGTTCATGTTGTATAAATATAAGTTTAGTTATTTAACTCAAGATTATATCAAACGACTTCTAAAGGGATTGAGAAGTTGATTATGGTTCTAAGTACACCAATATATTTTTTTAACATTAACTGATTGATTTATTTTCAATAACCTGCCGCAGAGCGCGGGCCAAATTTCTAGTGGAAATTAAGAATGGAGAATACAAAAATACGACCCTTCTAATCCGAACCTCCTGATCAACTACAATGGACACTAGTATGCCCATCTAGGGAGTATTATTTTTAATTAATGGCATCTGGTTGCTACTTCTCTTTACAATTGTTTTCTCTAGCTATTTATCATTCAAGAGTCTCCATTGATAGATAGTGATCATATGTAATGTGAGTTTGTCCAAGATCAACAAGATACTATCAAGTAATAAAATTCGCGACTTTATCACCACTATGAAGATTATATTTTCAACCATATCTGATTTAGATTGACCAAACATGCAGTTTCAGTCTCAGAATTGGTTTTGTCTTTGGAGCACCTATATCTTTGGTCTAGCGATATTGCAAGCATTTAATAATGACAAAGTTTTCACGTTTAGGATTCAAATTATCATCTATAATAATGATCGAATAGATTCAAAATTCAATTTATATATCTATCTGATGAATGTATAACCAAGATTACTTAGGAGTTGAGACTTTTGGTGGTAGTAGACTGTGAATTTGATGCCAGAATTGTCCCCAACCGAAAACACATTTTTAAGTAGAAAAGTGGAGAAGTTGTGTTGGTGTTGGTTTTTCCAATTGTACAACTTTAAACGTCTTTTCACTCTAATTACTTCCTCGCGCCCTTGATCATTGAACCCCTGATGAATATTCTTCGGACAAGCTAGTGGTAACCTATTTTATGGAGATTCGGCCGAACCACAAAACCTTTGGGTTGGATTCATGGTGAAGAGCCGAGAGAATTAGTGAATTGCACATTTTTTGCCAAAATTCTCATCCAGGCCCTATTGCTCGAGTGATGAGTGATTTTCCTTAAGTTCTGTTACAGTAGACGGTCTTGGAGAAAGAACTGCTCTTAGTCTTGGGAATCGAATAAGAAGATCACCTCTCCTCGAAGATGGATGTATGCTCTAAATTTCAGGAAGGTCCCAGTTTGTTTGACTTCTCATGCTATCTTTCATGTTCTCTATGCTTGGATGATTGGGGGTTACTACTTACTATGCCACTATTTAGGTACACATAATATTTTATTAAGTCTAAGGTGGAGTCTCCCGGTTACAGGCATAAGAATTAGTATCCTTATTATGCTATTTTGTGTGTTGCATATATAATGCATATGTGATTCACCTTTTTAATGCCTCTATGAGATGAGATCCGTACAAAAAGACTTCAAAGAGAGTTTAGAGAGTCGATAACCTACAAGAATGGGTTCGAATAGTAAGATACGTACGGGAGTTATAAGCAAAATACCAGTACTGGAGGTTAAAGTGCATAGGCGAGACGGTTTTACAAATCTTGGTTATAACATGGTGTACGCTTAGGATGCGAGTCTTGCAATATATCATTTTGAAAGGAAAAAAGCGGTGTATCTTTATAATGCAAGTAGAAACTAGGCATATAATGCATGTATACTTAATTTTCGTAAATTAGATCCTCTATTCGGCGATATAGGATGTCCATGCATATAACTTTCTAACATATTATTTCTCGTACAAATAAAATGTTTTTCCTTGATGTTTGCTCTTACCAACGATCATGTTTTGAAACAAAACGTTGTCTATTGAAATCTGGCCTGGGTGCGAACAACCCGCAGACCGCAGTGGAATATTCCTGATCAACCCAAGTGAGATTGCGATTTGTAAAACCTACCACAGATTTCTCTCTCTCTCTCTCCAAATCTCAGTTGAAGCTTGCTCCTTGACCTGATCTCTTAGTACGTTCAGCTCTCTCTATTTACAAACCCTAAACAACGTTATTTCCTTCACCTCTCAGCGACACGTGGGGTAATAACCAAATTAATTATGCTTTCTCTACTAATGACCTCACTGTCCATCATCGAGTATCGAGTTACTGAGTTCATGAGATCCGCAGAAAGAGGAGCATGCATGTCTGCCTGCAACTTGGACCTTTGCATGTGGTGATCCATCGACCTGTCACATTTTTATTTATTACTTACTTCGTACTTAGGTTTGTGCCGCTGCTGCAGCCTGAGTGATGTTCTTGGAGCGGTATTAATTTGCTGCATCGATCATTCATCCAGTTGCCTTTCTTTTGAGAAGCAGTCATGAGCCCATCCTGCTAACTACTGTGGAAGCTAGCTAGGGGTAATCGGAGGAGGGAAGGGAGCTAATGATGAGAATAAATGTTTATGTTCGGGCATTTGGATTAGTGCGTAGGGTGTTTGGATTATTTGTGTATAGGCCGAGTCGGGTTAGTAAGATGTTAGGAGTCTTTGTTAGGTTGCCGAGTCGACTAGGGTAAGTTCCTTTTGGCTGTAGTTATGGTTACTTATTAGGTTTTCTCAACTATATAAATGTAGTTTCGGCGTAGTCTGATCAAACAATTAATATTAATTATTATTATTATTATTATTATATAATTATAGCGTAAGTACCTCATAATTAGTTGTACCTAAGGTTGTCAACCCGCGGGTCGACCCACTTTGACTCTGACCCGGTGAGAAAAACGGGTCGCACGTACCCGCTGGGTCGACCGCTATAAGGTACCGGGTTGGAGGACAAATTGTGTCATTTTTTTCTTTGTTTTTGAAAATGTGCCTATTTTCCGATTTTTCTTTTCGCCTAACTCAATCTTTGGAATTCTAAGTTGAATATTTGAATATTGATGTTATATAAGTGTGTGTGAATTTTCACTATATGTTGGATCTAAGTACGATATGTTATTTTGGTGTAATATTAAATGTTATAACTCATATGTTAGATAAGATTTGATATAATTTATGACGATAAGTACAATATAATGACTCTTTCCATATTTCCGACCTAAAATGGTTGACCCATTAACTCGACCGGGTCTGGGTCAACCCGCGGGTTGACAACCTTGGCGTTACTGTTCCTCACGACATTTTAGCTACCTCTAATTGCGGGTTACTGTTCACAGTGAGTCCATGCTCCGGTGTGACAACATCCACAATACCAGTCTTGGCCTCCTGGGGCACTTTCTCTAACGTGTTTCCCATTATGTATTGTTTTTCAATTATTCTCATTATTTAATAACAATGCTTACTATGTAATGTTTATGTGAGAAAACAATGGTGGTATTGTGAAATAATCCACAAGGGATCTTTGGTGGCTCAAGGCCCTTTTATATACTCTGTCTACTTCTCAAGGAAGGAGAGTCAGCTGTACAAATTACCTTAGGGTAACGGTAACAAACGAACAAAGCTCTACCTACAAATAAGAAAAGGACAAGTGTACAATCTACAGTAAAAACGGAAGACCCCTTTACACTAACTAATACGACTGCGTTCTACTCAGCTCCTTTGTTGCTTCTGAGGGAAACTTTGTCGTATCAGAGACTCTTTAGTGCATTAGGAGAAGGATCAGCTTCCTTCCTATAATCTGCATCTGCATCTCCAATACCCTCCCTCAAGCTGACACATACAGGTTTTGTATGTTCAGCTTGGACATCAGATAATGGAGTCTGAATCGGCTGAGACCTTTTGTAAACAAATATGCAATTTGGTTTTCAGTTTCCAGGTGACTCAGACCTATCAGTTTTGATTGAAGGAACTGTCGAACAATGTGACAGTCAATCTCAATATGTTTCGTTCTTTCATGAAAAACATGATTTTCTGCGATGTAAATGATTGATCGACTGTCACAGAAAAGATCGACAAGCTGAGGATGATCAATACTAAGCTCCTGTAATAATCTTTTCACCAAAACAATGTCACACGTTAATTGAGCTAAAGCCCTATACTCAGCTTCAGAGGAACTTCTGGAAACGGTGCCTTGCTTCTTGGATTTCCATATAATCAATGCAGTTCCAAAGGTAATGCAATACCCAGTTGTAGATCTTCTTGTGTTAGGGCAAGATGCCCAATCCGAGTCAGTATACCCTCTAAGATGCAAATCAGAGGAAGAGGGATAGAAGAGGTCCAGACCTGGTGCATTTTTTTAGGTATTTAAGAACTCTATAGGCCAACTGCATATGAGTGGTGGTTGGTGCAGCTTGGTACTGACAGAGTTGTTGAAGAGCAAAGGTAATCTCAGGTCTTGTGATGGTCAAATAGTGTAAACGACCCACAATCCTTCTAAACAACCAAGGATCATCCAAAAGAGGATCATCATCTGCTGAAAGACGAGTCTTCATGTCAATGGGAGTCATACAACTGGCTTAGAATCAGCAAATACAGTATCACTGAGGAGGTCAGTGCAATACTTCTTCTGGCATATATGTAATCCCTCCCTGGATTGTGCCATTTCTAGACCAAGGAAATAATGGAGATGGCCTAGATCCCGAAGCTTGAACTGATTACTTAAATGTGTTTTCAGGGCTTGCATACCCACAACATCATCTCTAGCAATGATGATGTCGTCAACATAAACAAGAAGCGCTGAAGTACCTGCAGAAGAATGATGAAGGAACAGTGAATGATCATTCTTGGACTGTGTATAGCCAAAATCAAGCAACACTGAAGTAAGTTTGGCAAATCATTGCCTGGATGCCTATTTTAGGCCATAGAGGGACTTGTTCAGTTTACAGACATAGCCAGGCTTTGAGATACCAGGAGGAAGTTCCATGTAGACATCTTCCTCCAAGTCACCATTGAGGAAAGCATTACTTACATCGAGTTGATACGTGTCCCAATTCTGTGCTGCTACTGACAACAAGGTCTTGACAGAGTTTAACTTAGCCACTGGAGAATAAGTATCCAGAAAGTCAACACCATAAATTTGTGTAAATCTCTTAGCCACCAACCTGGCTTTATATCGTTCAATAGTACCATCTGCTTGATACTTGATGTTGTAAACCCATATGTTACCAATAACATTTTGATGAGAAGGTCTGGGAACTAAATCCCAGGTGTGGTTAGCCTCCAATGCTTCCAATTCTAAGTCCATGGCTCCTCTCCAATATTCCTCTTTAACTGCTTCTTCAAAGGAACCAGGAATGATTGTGGACTCCACTGCCAAAACATATTTCCTTTAACTGTTGGACAGTTGTTCATATGACAAGCAAGCAACCATTGGATATAAAGTTTTTGAATCAGCTGTTCCTAGGTGCATTACATAATCATTGTATCGAATAGGTTTGATAGGAACATGAGGATCTTTCCCGAGAGCAATTGGCTGAGGAGAAGAGATGGAGAAGGTGAAACTGGAATAGGAGAAACATGTAAAGGAGAGGGAACAGTTGGTTCTGTGTGGACAGGGCTGGTAGGTGGCAAGGAAGAAGGAGAATGAGATGGTGAGACTGATGATTGGGGTTGAGCAAGAGGAATATCAGGTTCATGTGTAGTATCTGATTCTCGAAAGGGGAAAAGAGGAGAAAGGGAAGGAATCATGGGAATAGGAGGTGTATCTCAGGAAGATGTAGTGGAAGATTCAGATAGGCAAGGAATGATATATTCATGGAAAATAACATCCCTAGAAAAGAACACTTTCTGGTCTTGTAGATCATATTATAACCCTTCACACCTATAGGGTAACCCAAGAACACACACTGTTTGGCCCTAGGTAAGAACTTGGTTCTGTTGTGTCCCAAAGTGCTAGCATAGCATAGACAACCAAATACCTTAAGGTTTGATAAATCTGATGGATGACCATTTTGATATAAATCTTTGTAAAAATTTGGATGTAACTTTTTTGTCACTAAACATAACGTCATCCAGGGGCGGAGCAAAACGTCTTAGGATTGTGGGAAATTACGTATAAACTTAATGTAGTTATATAAAAGCTGAGTGCGCATTATTGAAACAAGGAATTGATAGTGGTCTAGTTGCTAAGATGCTCACCTCTTCCCTCGGAAATTCAAGTTCGACTCTCACTCGCAGCAATTTAATTTTATGTCATTTTTGCTACTTTTCATAACCACCCTACCTCCTGTCAAAAAAAAAAAAAAAAAAATAACCACCCTACCATGCTTGTGCTTTTTTACGTTAGTTAACTCTTGCCCTTCTGCATACTAAACCACCCTAACACAGGGTTGTTTTGGTAATATAATGAATTGTATTTTCAAACAATTATATCGAAGGGGATTCATTTTCCATTTATGAAAATGTTGAAAATGTACTACATATAAAACGTATGGTTAACTTTTTTCCGTCATTTGCCTCATTGTTTCAAACAATTATATTGAAGGGGATTCATTTTCCATTTATGAAAATGTTGAAAATGCACTACATATAAAATGTATGGTTAACTTTTTTCCGTCATTTGCTCATTTGTTTCGAACATATCATGTAGTAATTATAATGTAGAATGATTTTCATAATTTTAAATGATGTATTGTGTCGTTATAATAATAATAAATTTATATTATATTATTTTGTGATAATAAACTAAGTAAATCCGCCCCCTAGACTCAAATCCTAGCTCCGCCCCTGACGTCATCAATGATGAAAATATAGTAACTAGTTCATATTGTTATAAGAGTTATATAGATTTTTTTTGTTAAGTAATATTTAGGGTTCAGCGGTTAACCGTTACAAAGTTGATGGTGAACCGTTGATAAAACCGTTCATGATATACAACATATAAGACTTGTATATTACACTAATTTAAGAATAAAGTTATCATTGGCTATAAGCAATTGCAAATTCATATCATCACCAAAATATTTAATAAATCATTCAAACCAAATCATATATTTTTTAATTGAATTAAAAAGGGATAATACCACTAGAAAATCCGAACTATTAAGAATGTGTCATTTGTGTCCTAAAGTATCTAATATGACATTTGTGTCCTAAACTATTTTTTCGTTAGAGTTGACCGGCATTGACTATAAGTATTTAACTAATGACACATTCTTAATAGTTCGGGTTAGGATATAAATGACACAATACTATAATAGATTGGGACATAAATGACACAAAACTATAATAGGTTGGGACACAAATGTCATATTAGATACGTTAGGACACAAATGACACATTTTTAATAGTTCAGGTTTCCTAGTGGTATTAGCCCAATTAAAAATTACGGTACCAGTCGGTAGTGGACAACATAAGGTTGACAACAAGGTTGAAATGAGAAGAGGAAACATATATAAATTAATAAGTATGGTTTGATGGTCTTAGTTTATATTAAAGCATTTTTTTGTTAAAATAGTGAACCAATGGACCAGTATAGCCATGGTCGTGCATCTGATTTTATGTTGAACTGTGAAATATCGTTTAGTCCATCAATAACCATCCAAACAATGAATCGGACCACAATCATAACTGGTTTGATGGTTCTACTAGCCCGACCATTGATTCGGTTCGGTTCTTATAATAATGGTATTACCACTAGTCCAAACCCTTGTTGGCCACAACAGCGGGGCAGCAAAAGTAATTCCCTATGTTTGGCATGGCTTTTAGATGTGTTTTTCGGCTTCAAAAGCTGAAGCAGAGCCAAACACCTGTAAAAGCTCGGCTTTTGAAAAGTCGAAAAGCGCTTTTGTATAACTTAAAAGCAGAAGCTCCGATTTGGAGCTTCTGCGAAAAGTTGTTTGTAAAATACAAGATTATCCTTACCATATTTTAATTTTATTTCAGAAAATATAATTTTCCTTCATTTATATCATTTTAAAAATAAAATAAATTATAAAACCATATTATTTAATATAAAAGAAATCTAACAAGATTCATTTTGACTACTTTTTATTGTTTAGAATTTGTATTCATATTTTATATTATAAGTCCTTTATAGTCATTTTACGCAATCTCTCATATTAAAAAACACTTCTAATAGTTTTATAGCCAAACACTCAACTGTTTTTTTTTTTTTTTTTTGAAAAGTACTTATCTGAATACTCCAGCGAGAAGCTGCTTCTGGAAAAGCTACAACGACAGGACCAAACTAAGCTATTATATAGTACCGAAAGGATTCATTTGTTGAAACATCATAATGAAATGAAGGAGAAGTAGTCATTGACTCTTAACTTAACAGTAGAAACTTTATTATCACCAAGTCGTTAATGCTTGAGAAACACGTACAGCTTAGTAGTGCGGAAAGGAAGGAAGTAGATCGATCAAGCGTGAAAACAAACACGCAACTGTAACACTAGAATACGCTACAAGGAAGCCCAGGAAAAGCCCCAAACCCTAGAAGATGGAGATTAATCAAGGCAGACCACGCCACGGGCAGAACCCTAGCTAGCTCATGCCTCTTTATTATTCTTGCACCAAATCGAAAATCCGTACCACGACCATCACTCTCTCGAAGAAGGATACATAACCCACCACGGCAGATCACCAACGGGAGAATCGGCGGGCCGGGAGGGCACGACGTCCGCCAGCTGCGGCAGAATGGCGAGCGGACCGAGCCTGCAGCTTATTATTGCTACGAACATTCTTCTGACGGATCAGGGTCTGGCCCGTGGGAGCGTTCCAGTTAAGGAAGTTGGTGTACCAGCAGGCCGAGCTCTTCGGGTAGCGGGTCAGATGACCGTCGGTGTAGTCGATGTAGTAGAACCCGAACCGGACCGAGTAGCCATCGTTCCACTCGTAGTTGTCCGCAAGCGACCACGCGAAGAACCCCGACACGTTCACGTTGTACCCGCTGAACGTACACCACGCGACGTCGTATTATATTCAAGCGAACACAACCAAGTCACTCGAATTAGCTCATCGATGATGATATTATTATCGGAACTGAAGTAATAATATATAGTTAATACGTGGGAAAGATGGGAAAACTGACATCATGGACTGGAGAACACTGTCGAGGTGGGTGTCGTAGAAATTTATCCTATCGTCGTCTTGTGTCGCTTCGTCGATCGATTGTGTAGGATCGTCCAATTGAGAAAGTCCTGATGATCATGCATCATCACAAACCCCAGTCAGCTTGATAAATCACCCTTCTTCTTCTCATGAGCTATTTATACTTTACCAGTTAGTAATTGAAATGACAAATTATTACCATTCTCGGTGATGTAAATATGAGGGTTTCGGTATGTATCTTTGGTGTAGTTCAAAAGATATTGAAGCCCTTGTGGGTAAAGGTACTGCCACGACGTGCCCAACTGCACAATTTCATATCATCAAACAGTTTTCATTATAATTAATACTTCACATAGCCATGCATGCATGTACGTAGTTTTATCAAATTCACTGACTGACTGATTTTTTTTTTCTTTTTTTTTTTTTACCTCCGGTCCAATGAGTTCTCCATTGGCTCCAGTAGCTGACAACAATGGAACCCAACGAGAGTTAGTACAATTTGATATAAAGATGATATATATGAAACCTGAAAGATTCATATATCATTCATAACTGCATAATTAATTAATTAATTAATTACCTGTAGTAATGGCGTGGGAATCCTTAAGATACTCGAGATGTTCAGGGTCGAAGTTGGTGTTGTTCATGGAGTAATACGCAGTGTAGTAATTGAGCCCCAGAAAATCGTACGAGCCTTTCAACGATCTCGACTCCTCCGACGTGAAGGTGGGCAAGCGAGATCCGACCAGGTCGATCATGTTCCTCGGGTAGTGACCATAGGTGATAGGATCCATGTACCTTTAATTAATACGCGCGAATTAGTTTACCGTGACTTGTAATTTGGATCAGGTAGAGATTGCCATCCGTAACGTAGGTCGAGAGAGGAATATACTCACCACCCAAACATGAAGTCTAGGGATCTTTGAGCTGCATCAATATCCGCTGTGGTATCGGTGTAAGGAACGTACCAGTAAGTAACAATGGTGATTCCTACTTCCCCACCTTGACTTGCCTATTAAAAAAAACTACTATTGTTAGAACAATAGTCGAGAGGATTAATTACTTAGTAACTAGAGATTATTACTTGGATTAATGTACATTCTAAATGCTATATATCAACAATACCTTGTATTTTTGCTGGTACAATTTATAACCAGCAGCATGAGCAAGAAGGAGATTGTGGGTGACGATGTAAGGCTCGGTCCCGGAGTTTCCGGCGAGACATGCGTGGTTAACCCACGTGGAACAACGCCCCGGTGCCATCAGCCCTTCGTCGTATCCTCTCATTACGTAAGTTACAGGTTCGTTCAGCGTGATCCATTTTGTTATCTTTTTGCCGTACTCTTCGAATAACAAGTCGCAGTAATCTTCAAAATCCTTCCTGCATAACACAACACACACATAGGAAATTAACGATTAATTTGGACGTAACGGACTAGCTAGATAATCTTACATATTACGAATTAATCGCTTACACTATGTCACGGCTTAAGAAGCCACCGTACTCGGCTTCGAGTGCCTGAGGGGTGTCCCAATGCCATATTGTGACGTAAGGCTCGATACCTAAATCAATCAATGTAGGTAACATACACAAAATGCTATGAGCATTTTTATTAATTTAATTTTCAATTTGATTTATGTTAGGTTTTTTAGCAAGCCAAGCTAGTCTTTCATTACCGTTATGTTTGAGCAAATCAATAACCTTGTGGTAAAAATCGAGTCCTTCTCTGTTCACCCCTGTGCTCCGTTTCCCGTCTGATCATCACATTTTAAAATGGTAACCAAATAAATTAGAAAAATCTGCCATGAAAAAAATCAGATCAATCGAAATATGGATCGACGACGATGACGACTAGGTACTGACATGGGATAACTCGAGACCAGGAGATGGAGAGCCTGTAAGCATCCACGTTCATATACTTCATTCTTTGAATATCCTCCTGTACGTACGTATTAATTAGTTCGTTTCGTCCGTCCGTAAATATAGCGTAGTAAAAAGCTGAGTACAAAAATACACATGAAATACGTATTATATATATATATGCATTCATTGCGTACCACAAAGAGGTTATACATATCAATGGCCACATCTCCATTACTTCGATCAGCAATCCTTTCTGCACAATTAATACGTAGAAAATCGATCGAAATCGCGTCAGGTCCATGCCTCCTAACGATGAGAAGGATTACACAAGAAAGAGGAAGAAACCTGGGAATTGATGGGCGAATTTGTCCCATACGCTTGGACCTCTGCAGCTCTGATTTGCGGCACCTTCCACCTTTGATATGATTCACCAAACAAATTAAAGAAGAAATCATTTGTTACCATGGAGGCATATATAACACCACGTACGGTTTATTGGAACAAGATTAATAGTTAGCTAGCTTTACCTGATAAGCAGAAGCGGCGGTGCCAAAGACGAAGCCAGGAGGGAAAGTGTGGCGACCGTAGGGAAGGTTGTCCGAAGGCGTGTAGGTAGAGCCTTGGCAAGGGTCGGGAAAGCTAGGATCGCTCTGCGCCATGGCACGAGCCAACAGAAGTAGGGTTACAGTTGAGATAACGAGGACAGCAGGAACTGACATCGTTGGAAACCCTCGAAAACGAGTGGCTGGAGCCATGTTTGGGCCAACCAAAAGGAAACAAGGATGGAGAAATATAAATTGAACTCCAACTAGCTGATGAGTAGTAGTAGTAGTAGTAGTGTGGGTTTAAGACCTTTGGGGCAACCCTCTTTATATAGATAACAGGCCATATGCATGTGCTTTCTGCATATTGCTGTTTGTTTTGATGAAGTTCTTACTGATTTAATTTACTGGTTTAATTATTACACCCAACATGGATAGAGAGATTAGTAATATTTGGTTTTATTGTTTAATTACTATCGGTTTTTATGGATCCAAATCTGGCTAGTAAACAAATAGTTACTACTGTAATATTCTCATCGAGATCTACCCAGTGAGGGTTTTTTTTTTTTTCCTAGTTAGTAGCTTCTCACGTACTGAATATGTATTTTTAAAACTGAACTAATTTTTTGTTGTTGTGTTTATTCTTAAATCTTAACCTCCTTTGGCCTCTATGAAATGCGGTGTGATTTTTGAATTGAACTGCGAAATGTATGATAAATTGATAATAGAGTGTGATATGTTTGAAACGCAACTCATGCTGGGATGCAATTTCTAAAAACAAAATATTTGAAACGCACTTCAGTTTAGTCTTTGATGTTAGAAATTATTGCAAATTTACTTTTGGATTTCATTTTGATTGCTCCGCCATCAAAATCACCTTATCCACACAATTTCATCTTCATTAATGAAACTTCATATTCTACATAAAAATCTCTTCCTTCTTCTCCTACATTGCATTAAAAATCAAATTTTAATGGTAAAATATTTGAAAATGCGAAACATCTTTTCACGATACTATAATTTCACCTCATCCAAATCATAAATATTATCAACCATTCAATCCCTACTCCCATCTTTGAAATTTCTATATCCACCATCAATAATCTCTTCCTTTATCTCAATAAAGTAATTACCTACATCACTGAATTCTCTGTCTCCGTTGTTAACATACTCTTCCTTCTAAACCCGCATTTCACTGAATGCAAATTTCTAATGGCAACATTTTTAGAATTGTTCAAGAACTTAAATTTATCGAGTATATGTCATGAACTTTCTTTGAGAATGCTCTCTTCACCCTTAATTATCTTCAAAATATGTACGCACTAATGGGGTTCACGGATGTTGTAATCGTTGAGCTTGAGCTGAAATTAACTTCATGCTCTCAGTTTGGATGGGTTAAGGAGGTGAAAAATCTCTAATTTTGTCAATATCTTTGAGTAGTTTCTCTGAACATTCCAAAAGATCTAGCTACTTCGCGATACAAACAAATAAAGCTAGATTAAATAATGTTGTCTACAACACGCAGCTGGTCCTGAATCTATAAAGATCTAGCTATAAAATAGCAAAATAAAGTAATATGACAGTGCCAAAGGAATTTTTTGTAAGAATTATCATCACACTAATATAATTTTTCCACGAATATTTTATCAAAACCAAGCAAAGTTATAAATAACAAAAGAAAAAGGAGTTTGCAGTTTGTCATATGATAAAAGAAAACTATATATAGAAAACCTAGGTCTAAGATGGTATGATCTCTTAATTTTTTTATCCTTGTTCAAAAAGAACCTATGAAATAAATTATTTAACTACTTGTTTTAAACTTTGAACTTCTAGCCCCTAAATTGGGATTGTAATATACATTTCATCGTTCTAAGAAAAAACTAATATCTAAAAGAAGAATTGAGGAATTAACTTATAAATAATTAAACAATCACTTATAATTATATTCATAAACCTCCTCGCCCTTATCAATTCCTGTTAACGCGTTGAATTATTTTATTTTGTACATGTTTTATGGAAACCCTCAAATCCAAATTTATAATTGAAAATTATTTTATTTGAGTTAATTTATTAAAAATTAATTATTTAGTCAAGTCACATATAAGAATTTGTCTCAAACACTGAAAGGAAATAAAATAAACAAACTAAAAATTATAAGAATTTGTCTCAAATGTAACCATCTTTAATAATAATAATAATATAATTAGTTTTAAATATTTCCTATGGAATCTATTCTCCATTAGTATAATTAACATAATCTCGGTTTCTAATAGAGTCCGGGTTATATTAATTAAATTGAATAAATGTCTTTTCTAAATTATTCAGAAGGTTTGAAATTTAAAATTAAGCATATTCTAACAGAGAACCTCTTTATATTAGTGATAGGATAGAATGCAGTAAGATAATTTGTCCAAATCGATTAACATTGGCCCAAACTTGGCCCAACTCGTTAGGGTTACCCACTCTTATACTTCGAGCAACTCACGTGCCATTCTCATAACATAACATTCACCTCTTTATAACCGGAACAAATCTAGGCATCTCTACACTACTCATAATACATTTTAAAGAGTTTGATTTGCTTCATTTTAAATTTTCTGCAACGAGAGTAAAAGTAGGAAGGGTATTTTCGTCTACACAATCAATTTTATTTCCTATAAAAATATATCGATGTTAGGATTTGAACCATGGTCTATTCCATCAAAGACAAGAATTGTAACCAATTAGACTAGACACATTTGTTGTACTTTATTAATACAAAACATAGGAGGAAGTTAAAATTATGAAAACAGGGTACTTTCCTATCACGGTTAGTTAGCCTGCTAAATCTCCTGTAAGTATTTTGTAGTGTTTGATAAATGAAGGATAATCTTAAAGAAAAATCTCCCGCTAAATATCATTGGTTGGAATATTGCGCATTGATTGAAGTGTTCAATGAAGTGTTCAATGACGACATAAGAACATTGGTACCATACATTTCAAGAAAAATAAACATGACAAACACCGATACGAATTATCTCGACAGTCTATGCTAAAATTCAAATTTGTTTAATCATTCAATTCAATGAGTGATAGTTTAGTCAAAACAAGCAAATAATTCACGATTGTGTATGAACAAAAATAAAAAAACATATGTATTGTATTATGAAAATGTATTTATTTTAACAATCTAAAAAAAACAATCAAGACTTCCATATACAACCCCTTATTTCTGCATTGTAATTAATGAACATTTTTTATCAACATGATGCAATGTTCAAGCTAAGGTCCAATTATAAATTACCAGTATATAGTATTCAGCTTAGTGAACTATTTCAATATCCACAGCTAACTATTAATGATTATTTGCTTTCTGTTTGAGGGTTTTATGTAACACTCTCATGCTTACACTCTAAGCATTTTTTTTTCTTTTTTCCAATATTTTTTGCAGTTATTTGTTAAATCAACTATGTTTCTAGCTTTCCATTCCTAATTATTCACTGCTTCCTACCAACTTATGGGAATGATGAATATTTTTTTCATGGATAATCTAATGACTATGAATGTTGCTTATTACTTAAATTCAACGGTATCCATGTTAGGTTTGATGTCTCCAACATATATTCTCACAATTTCTCGAAAAAGCATCATATCTTGCGATTGATATTATAGTTTTGTTAGGTAAAGTTCAACAAACTCAATCAATATTCGAACTCTTTGAAGTAGCTATCTACATGTGAATATGAAGTACTGAGTAACTAAAACTCTACTTGAGTTAGTATGATCTTTTGCGCTATCAATTAAAATTCAATACATGATTATCTTATTACAATTTAGTCATACTAATTGTGCAGTAGGGGACATCTTATCAAAATCATATCGAAAGACTCCTTGATTGATCAATTTCAGGATGTAATCAATTATACCAAATAGAAGTGATCAAATTTATAAGATGCTCTCAAAGTTTGCTATAATTATTGAGGTTCAACAACACGTTAATCGTAAGGTGGTCATTGGGCCTTTGTCTATCTTCTAGCTCGCCTAGACACGCTTAGACGTTGTAATAAAAATAGTAATTTTTAATAATAATGAATGAAGTAACAGTTCTGAAGCACTTTCATACTTCAGTTCAAATGATTTAACAACAAGCAAAATAACTCTCAAGTTTATAATTTTTTATACCAAATGGTATAATTAATTCATTTATGAGTTGAAATAGCTAATTATAAGTACTTAAATTTTTAAGTTAAAACTCATATGATAAAATTGTTTGACGAAATGGTTTTTATCATAGAGTGGTACTATCGAGAGAAGTCTCTAAGAAACATGGCTTATTTTATTATTCCTTAGGTAGATATAATATATATCTTCATCGTTACATTTACATTGGATTCAATTTAGTATACTTTTTCATTTAGATAGATTTTTTTAATGATTTTTTGGGATATAATATATCATTATTGTATGATGGTGTAGGATATTAGTTCCTCTCATTTTAGATTCAAATTGATGCATTTTCCCCTTTATCGTTCCCTTTTATCAGTTAATAATTTTTATGATATTTTCACTATGAAAAATCGTGAGCAGAATCTATACACAACAATTTGTGTTTTGTTCGCTTCCTCTTCTCTTGATTAGATATTGTATTCATATTGATTCTTATATTGATTATTGAATTACTACTTTTTGTTCTGAAGTTTATGAAACTAAGATGCATTTTTTTTAGAAACATGAAACTAAGATGCATATTGATAAAGAATGTAAGGTGTCATCTTCCCTCTTAAGGCTTAAGCACTACATATCATTGTTTACCTACAGTTAAATCAAAGTCTTTCTAACTTGAGTACGAGCTACAATGAATTTTATTGTTGTCAATTTCCCCAAAAATATTAGGTATGTTGCTTTTAGTTTTCGCATTCTTTTTTCAGTTTGATTTAGCTTTTTATGTGTTGCTCTATTAGTTGAACTTGCCAGTTGGAGATCTGCATGCTTCGACTACATTAATGTCACAACGACTTCTATATGAAATGCCACTCGAAACATGAGTGTGTGATTTAGTTTGTTTCTTATTAAGGACACTCTAAACATATAATTTGTTCCATTATATCATTGAATACACTAAAGTCAATGGAAAAGTCGAAACATTTTATCGTATACTGAAGATTGATTATGCATGTATGATGTAAAACAACTCTTACCATTGTTCTTCTCTTCATTGAAAATATGTATTTATGTTAGTGTAGTTGGACGTTGTTCGTCATTTTTAAAACTTCGTTAGTCAAATACATCGAATACTTTCCTATCTTATTAATGGAGAACTTACCAAACTAAATAGTTACTTCAAACTTCAACAAAATGAACCATAACAAAAATATATACCTACACTTATACATAACAACATAAGAATCAAACTCTCCCGGCCAAGAGGTCGGGCCATAATCTAGTGTATAGTTAATCTTCGTGAAGTAGATTCTCTATTCGTCGATATAAGATGTCCATACATAATTTCCTCCTAACATATTATTTCTCGTACAAATAGATGTTTCTTCTTGATATTTGCTCTTACCAACTCATATTTTCTTTCTTTTTTTTTTTTTGAATCAAAACGTTGTCTATTTAAACCACGAACTAGCTAGAGATTCATTTTAAATCTAACTTCTCCATGGCACTAACCTTACTTAAATAACTGGAAGGATTGAATAAGACAAACGTTCTGCATTGAAATCTGTCCTTGTTAGTATGTGGTATATGATCCAGAATTGAACCTCTCCCAACAACTCGAGTTATTGGGAGCAACTGGTTCATGACATGGTATCAGAGCCTAGAACCAAAAGGTCATGTGTTCGAATCTCCACGACCCCCAATATTAACTGTTGTCTTTCAAGCACATGGTATGGTGGGCCTGTGCAAACTTCAAGCCCGTGGGTTGGCTTTCGTTTGAGGGGGCGTGTTAGAGAGTGGTATAAGATCCAGCGTAACCTTCTCCCAACAACTCGAGTTATTGGGAGCAACTGGTTCTTGACATGGTATCAGAGCCTTCTGTAACCGAAAGGTCTTGTGTTCGAATCCCGGTAACCCCCATTTGTTTGCACATGGTGTCTGATGCCTGTGCAAACTTCAAGCCCATATATGGTGGCTTTCGTTTGAGGGGGTGTGTTAGTATGTGGTATATGATCCAGAATTGAACCTCTCCCAACAACTCGAGTTATTGGGAGCAACTGGTTCTTGACAGTCCTGGATGCGAGCAACCCGCAGACCGCAGTGGAATATTCCTGATCAACCCAAGTGAGATTGCGATTTGAAAAACCTACCACTCAACTCTCTCTCTCTCTCTCTCTCTCTAAATCTCAGTTGAGTTGAAGGTCCTTGATCTGATATTTTCGTACGTACAGCTCTCACTATTTACAAACCTAAACAACATTATTTCCTTCCTTCACCTCTCAGCGACACGTGGGGTAATAAACAAATTAACTAAGCTTTCTCTACTAACTACCGCAGGTTAATTACCTCGAATCTCTATCCATCATCGACTATCGGGTTACCGAGTTCATGATATCCGCAGAAAGAGGAGCATGTCTGCCTGCAACTTGGACCTTGCTGCCATGTGGTGATCGATCCAACTGTCATTTTTATTTGTTACTAGGTAGGTTTGAGGAGTCTTTGTTAGGTTGCCGATCGAGTCGGCTAGGGTAACGTAAGTTCGTAGGTTTTTTGTTGTAGTTAGATTTACGTATTATATATGAGAACTAGTAACAGATACGGTGTTTACGTGGTATCCCCGATTGATCGGGACTAGTCCACGGGAGAGATTAGCCTCTCCAGCTTTAGCTCTTATTGATTACTTCAGTGATTAGCCAACCGGCTGTACAACAGGACTTATATCAAGACTAGTAGCAGCTAGGGTTACAAGCTCTCTTCCTTTCCCACTCGTATGAGGAAGCTTAGCTTCCACGTTGCTATGAGTTAAGGCATGGGCTTGCGTGTCTTGGGCTTCAACTCGAATGTCACGGCCCAATACGTCCCCGCAAGTTGAACGGTAGAGGTCACGAACGTTCAGCTTGGAGGTCAAGAACTGAAAACGCTCCGTGCCCAAGCCTTTAGTGAAGAGATGAGCAAGCTGCAAATCGGAGCTAACCTTACGGGGAGCGATATCACCAAAGACTACACGCTCACGAACAAAGTGACAATCCATCTCCACGTGCTTCGTACGTTCGTGGAAAACAGGGTTGGCAGCAATATGTAGGGTTGCCTGGTTATCGCAGTAGAGTGGAGTAGCGTGGGAGGAGGAGACCCCTAGCTCCCGAAGTAACCAGCGAAGCCATAAGACTTCGCTAACAATGGTGGCCATGGCACGGTACTCTGCTTCAGCAGACGATCGGGCAACCACCTTCTGCTTCTTAGAACTCCAGGAAATGGGAGCAGAACCAAGAGTGACAAGATACCCTGTGGTGGAGCAACGCATGCTCTGACAACCGACCCAATCAGCGTCACAATAGGCAACGAGATCGAGAGATCCCTTGGCTGGGAAAAAGAGACCCTGTCCAGGGGACAACTTTAGGTACCGAAGGATGCGGACGGCAGCATCCATGTGAGCCTTAGTAGGAGCATGGACAAAACGACTGAAGATGTTCACGCCATAGGTGATATCTGGACGAGTGACAGTCAGGCATTGAAGACGGCCAATAAGACGGCGATACGGTGACCCATCGGCCAACGGTTCAGAAATCTCTAGCTTGGTCAGCTGGTGATTCTGTTCCATAGGAAAGTGACTGGGGCGAGCTCCTTGAACTCCGGCCTCCTCAAGAATATCAAGTACATATTTTCGCTGACTAAGAACCACATCAGTCGGGGAATGAGCAACCTCAATACCCAAGAAGTAACAAAGAGGACCAAGGTCCTTAATACTGACTGCTGATCCAAGAAAAGCTTAACCCGGTTGATGAAAACGAGGTCATTTCCCCCAAGGATGACGTCGTCGACATATATAAGTGCCGCCACATAGGATTCACCACGCTGATAGACAAACAAGGAGTGATCTGCTGCTGAGGACCGAAAACCCATGGAACACAGAGCAGCAGTGAACTTTTGATACCAGTTCTGGGAGGCTTGACGAAGTCCATACAAGGACTTGTTAAGACGACAAACACGCTGATCACCAGGTGCAGCAAACCCGGGTGGTAATCACATGTAACCTCTTCCTGCAGATCACCATGCAAGAAGGTGTTATTGACATCCAACTGGTGCAGAAACCACCCTCGTTGAACAGCAACTGCAATAAAACAACAAACTGTGACCAGCTTAGCAATTGGAGCAAACATATCATGGAAATCGACACCCTCGATCTGTGTGAATCCCTTGGCGACGAGTCGTGCCTTGTAGCGCTCAATCGTCCCATCTGGCCGATACTTGATCTTGAATACCCATTTTCCATCAATAATCCGACGATTGGAAGGTGGTATGACGAGAGTCCAAGTCCCATTCTTCTCCAAGGCGTCCATCTCGGCAGCCATGGCAGCGCGCCAGCTGGCCAGGCGCACAGCTTGATTGAACATGCGGGGCTCGTCATCATTCGTGATAGCTGCAAGGAAAGCACGATAATGTTGCGAGACGTTAGCATAAGAAACAAAGTTGGCCAAGGGATACCTGACAGTGGAAGCAATGGCGGTGTTGGTGACATAGAGATCGTGGTGCTTCGGCCTCACACGAACACGATCCCCTCGTCGCGGCACCGGGTTGACGTCATGCATGGCCTTCATGGGAGCCACAGCGGGACTGGAGGGCGAACTGCCGGCAATACTGGCCGGGGACGAGGGTCCACCCGCGGGAGAGGTGGTGATGACTGGCGAGGATGAAGACCCTTCCTCTGACTGGGACGACAACGGGGGTGCGGCTGGTGACGAGGGATCCGCCAGGGGGTTTTGCGAGGAGGTGGCTGGCGCTTCAATGCCATCATCGCTAAAGACAGCTGGGAGATCCAATGATAATCCGTGGGGTCCTGTGCACGGTAAGGAAAATGAGACTCGTGAAAGATTACGTCACGTGAAACTATTACCTTCTGCGCATCCAAATCAAAGAGACGATATCCTTTCTGACTGGCGGCGTAACCTAGAAAAACACATGTCCGCCCCCGTGCAGCGAACTTATCGAGATGATGATGTGTGTCTTTGGCGTAAGCAAGCAGCCGAACACACGTAGATGATCATACTTGGCCACATGGCCAAACAGTACCTCAAAGGGAGTCTTCCCAGTTGCCGAGGTTGGAAGGCGATTGAGAAGATAAACTTATGTGAGAACACACTCTCCCCAGAAACGGAGAGGTAACCCAGCATGGAACCGAAGAGCTCGAGCAGTGTCCAAGATATGGCGATGTTTGCGTTCAACCACGCCATTCTGTTGCGGAGTATCAGTACAACTAGTCTGTAGAACAATACCGGAACGATCATAGAAATCGCGCAGAGAGGAGGTGCGAAATTCTAGACCATTATCTGCCTGAATCCGACGAACACGTTTGTTAAATTGTGTGCGAACCATTTCGCAGAACATCATGACAAGACGGGCAACGTCTGACTTAAACTTGAGTAGATATACCCTGACACCATGACTGTAATCGTCAACTATAGTGAGAAAATAATGAGCACCACTGAGAGACGGCTGCTGATAAGCACCCCAAATATCCATGTGAATTAATTCAAAACAATCCTTGGTCTTAATGGAGCTAACAGAAAACGGCAACCGACTCTGTTTAGCTCAAGAGCAAGGATGACAAGGCTCCGAGTGTTTAATAACTGAAAATGAAATAACTGAACTGAGCTTAGACATAAATTCCAAAGATGGATGTCCCCGACGCTCATGCCACCTCTCCTGCTCAATGAGATGCGCATGATTAATGGCAAAGGCCGAAGACTAACTATTCCTCAACAGCTTCAAGTAGTATGGACCATGATGGGCCTCGTCGTGGCGATTCTGATGCTACTAATGGACCTCGTCATGGGCTTCGTCGTTCAGCAAGGGGTCGCCAGCCCAACCCTCATTTTATCAACGAGTAACAGACGAAGAGTATGCAGCAGCTTGCCATGCCATGTAGTTAGGGGTTTGTTATTCTGTTTCTATTTTTCAAGTGAACGTTAGAGAATAAGGGAGTTCCACCTTAAGTGGAGCTGGGTAGTTAGTATGTTAGCTAGTTTTAGATTTGATTTGTTGATGTCGTTTGTAGCCTACTTATAGGCTTTGAATCTCTTCGAATAAGGAAGCAATTATTTTTCTGCAAAGTAGTAGCGTGGTTATTCTCACCAAGAAACGAGAAACACTGGCCCAATCCCGCCAAGAAAAGGGATCTATACATTCATACAACTTTGATCCGTATCATCTGGTATCAGAGCCGAGAATGGGCACCAACGCGCAACGACTGGAGGCTCTCGAAGCCGCCGACACCAACAATCAGCAAAACTTCCAAATGATCCAAGACCAATTGGCAGTGATGCAACTCACGATGAACCAGATCGTTCAAGCTCAGGAAACCAAGGCCGCCGTACCTGTAACATCCCGTTCCGGCAAAACCCATATTTTGATCGCTAGAAAGTTCGCGATTTAGAATCGAGCATTTTGCTAATATTTCGGCGAAAATCGGATTATCGATCAATCGGATAAGTATACGTATTAATTATATATATATATATATATATGGTGGCTTCTACGGTACCCCGGGTGAAATCTGGGGTATCGCATACCTTGAGTATGAAAACGTTATCTAGACATCGAATTAGCAGGAATTTTGGGTCTGATACTATACCCTAACCCTTAATGAGTGAACCCTATGTCCTAATTATCTAAATCATAATATATAAACTCTAAGATAGTGCATTCCTTTTTGTGCCTATATTTTGATGAATCGTAACCGTCGATTATTGTTTCTAATTATATTGATCTTGGAGTATAAGATTGGGAGAATTTTAAGACCTAGATTTTGATCTTTAAAGGTTAGAGTATAGTATCATGTCCAAAAGATCGGCCAATTAAAGGTTTAGATAGTGTTTTCATACTCAAGGTATGCGGTACCCCGGATTTCACCCACGATACCGTAAAACTCGCCATATATATATATATATATATATATGTATATCCCTGTCCATTTAATTCCCCACCACCGTTTCATTTAATTTTCCCCATCTTCATCTTCTTTTCACTTTCGGACCGAGAGAGAAGCAGAGCGAGCGAAGTGCAGGGGAGCGACTGGGTAAAAATTCCAAAGCTCCAATCTTGAGCCCTAGTGATCCAAAAATCCCGTAAGTTATGCCTAATCCATCCATTCATCGTGATTTATCGATTTAGAGCTTTAAAACAAGTTTTTGGTCCAGGAATTTCTTGAATTCCCGATAAGTCAAATTAGGGTTTCGGAGTATCCGGAAGCCGGATTGAGCCCAAATTTCATATACGAGCTTCCTGCAGCGAGGTAATCAATCCTCTAGTTCTAATCCCTGAATTTCGGCAATTATTTAAGTCGGGGTCCAAATCGCTGAATTTAGCTCCGGCCAGGGTTTGATGTGTTTTTATCAAGAATTTGACCTGGAGCCAAGAACTAATATTGACGGGGATACAGCACGGGATATAAGGACGGTCTCGGATTTTAATTCGGGATTCGTTGGTGAAATTGACGTTTTAGTACGGGAAGGTTAAACCGGTGTTTGAACGACCAGAGCTGGTGAGGGATTAGCACGGCATACCGGGTTTGTCGTATCACGATAATTATATTGATGCTTAGAATTGACCTAGGTGAATTAGAATGGCATGATTAGGGGTGTATGGACTTTTGTGCTATATGATGAACCCTGGACTGTTGTATGATATTATTGACTTGCCCTAATCAATATGGACCTGGTTTATGCTGATGATTGTGCATATGTTGCAAATTGTGGGCTTGACTGTTGATATGCTTTATGATGGCTCGAGAAAGTGATTGGGTATGATTTTTCATGACTGATGTATTTGAACGTATAAGTGGGAAAATATATATCCCATGGTGATATTATGATGTTCTAGGAGGATGACTTGCACGAGGGTTTATCCCGAGGAAGTGCAATTATACGACTCCTGATTTATGAAACAGTATTGCTCTTTGCCGAGGTTATATGAATTGTTATTGTTTGCTTCATTTTGAACGCTATCAGATTGGTGCAGTTTCAGATTTTCAGTTATCCAGACTTACTAGCTTCGAAGGTTTGCATGGTTGTTCAAGGAGTCATCAATCTAGCTATCACTAGGAGGATTCCAGGAAAAGGGATGCATAGAATATCAGAAGCACATATAGGACGATACACCTGTAAGAAGCTCTTACTTACAGTTTAACATACCAAACCTAGCTCCCTTGTCCTTCATATATTAACATCTTTATTTACTCGTACAAGAAGCCGTTTATTTGACTATGTTGATACATTGTAGAGTTGGTATTACTAATTCCATGAAGATATAAGTTGTTGGTAGGTTTATGAGGGCTTGTTGAGGTCCTGGTCTCTGTAAAGCTGAAAATCGTGGGTCTACTGCTTTGGCTCTTGCTAGTCAGGTGAGTGTAAAACTGCAGCAACTTGTTATAACTATGAATTTTGTTGTATCATCTACTAAGAACATGGTTTTGATATGTAGCTCTCGTTTATGCAAGCTTGATGCATCCGTAATGGTTTCTTTGGCTGTATGTATGCTTGCAGGGTTCAAGCAACTAAATGACAGAAATTGTTGTGGGAATGGTTCCCAGGTATGTAGCTCCCCTGACCTCGGCTGTGGCACTGGTTATTATGAAGAGAAACTTAATTACATCTCAATTGTCAGTAATTAAGCTAGCTATGTCTTGTATGTTAGCTCTTTTGAACTAATTGGCACTGTCCAAGGATATGTATATTTCTTTAACAAGAAAAAGTTAGTGTTAGAAACAAACTCTTGCATATATAGGCCACCTTTACGAATGCATTATAAGTATGATTTTTGCTAGTGATGCTGATACTGCATAACATGTGCTAAAGTGCTCATGATGCTCTCGTTTTGGGAATGCAGGAAAGAGCAGCAGGGGGCAAAGGAAAAGGAAGGGAATTAAAACTGATATTTATAAGAGGATCTATAGTCATGGCTACCTCTAATAGTAATATAGACGTGCATATCTCTGCAAAGGTGATTACTCATTTTGTGTCATAAACCATTGAAGCATGAGATAAATGACTATCTAGATGATGAACCAGAATATATCAGTCGTCTCCTTTCTTTCTCAGAAACTGTGCAAGCTTATTAAAGCATAATCCCTCTTCCTTTTGGAATTTTTGTTCAGTTTGGTATGAATTTTTGACAATCCCCTTGCCGTAAGTTTAACCTTTACTCAATTCATGTCAAAGTTTTCTTGTCGACTCTGAACTACTTGTTAAGGCATGAACAAAGTAAGAGTTTAAGAAATGTTTTGTTGTTATTTAAGGTTTTATGTGGATGTTCTGGGTGGAAGGGTGTACAAGGAAAGCAACTTCACAGAAGCTGGTAACCTTTTCTCTATCTTACTTTATCCATAAGAGATAATGTATCTTGTGTGACCTTGTTGTGTGTCTTTCTCATTTTGTTATAGGAAACTTTATCAGCAGCTCCGGTTCCAGCATAAAGCTTTGGTACTGAACTTAATCTCAATTAAAGACTTGAGATTAAATCCGAAACTTTCTTTGTTTACCATGACGAAGTTCTTCTTTAATCATCTGGTTATTTTCTCTGTAAGGGATATTTATCAATCATAAAACTATGTCTGTAATGGATTCTAACCAGCTAGGAATTGGTGTGTGTGCAGGCCAGTGACTAAGTTTGAGGTTGCCTCCTGTTTTAAATGGATCCAAGCCATTGGTGACATTCAAGACTAGTTTATCCGTCTGTGTCTCTCTGAGACTTGGGTTCTCTCAACCACACGAAAAAGGAACCAACTTTCAGATGATAAAGGTAGATATGTGTGTACCTCTCTGTTCTCCATTAAATTATATGTTCTTGTTAAATGCTATGTTATCCAACGTTGTATTCACTACTCTGGCTTACAATTTTGTTACTTTATGGATTGTTAATTTTTTATTTGATGAATTGGGTTTGGTTCCTCTTTAGGTTTGGCGAACTAGGTGCTAGTTGAGACTTGAGAAAAAACAAAGAAGGATTAGTAGTCGAGCCAAAATTACTAGAACTTCTAGAGAGAATATGAACAAATGCTTGTTTGCTAGTGTAGTGGTGGCTTGGTGGATTGAGTAAGTGTCAACCCATGATGTTGTTCATGCACGTCTCACTACCAATGGTCAAGAATATGGAATGCTTGGTGAGGAAAAACACTATCTTCCTATTATCAAATATTAATGATTGATCTATTTAACTATGCTGAAATATAACTTTCAGGTTTTCTGATTTTCTTTACTACTCCAGAGTTGAGGAGCTAGAGACAAGCTCATGGAGATATCCGTGCTCCATTGTTGAGTTCTCAAGCTTCTCCAATATTATAATAAACAATTTCTTTTGATTATGTTTGAATATTATTCTAATATTGTCTTGGATCCTAAATCGTAGTATATTTATTAATGGTATGTATGATGGAATATTGATAGCATATTGTGTGGTATGAATATTTGGCTGCCAAGAAATATATATATGGAAAATTGACCAGCAAAAAGCTTGGTTTTGGATTTGTTTATAGTATTAGAGTATTTGTAACCAAGTTATAGCCACCGCCCACCAGCCTTGATGATTCACTTTAGCGATAGTTTTGGATTGTTCAGTATGTTTGCTAGCCTCTCTTTAGTGACCGCTTTGAATTCGTTGCAATTGATTTAGCCACAAATTAAGCAAGGGTTACTAGTTTTGTAACGAATTTACTAGGGGTTCTAACCCACGGTATGGACATCTCATCGTTGGAATTTACACTGCAGTGTAGCAGGGGTTTTAACCCTTAATACATGTAGCACGGGTTTTAACCCCTGCTACAACCCTTGGATGGGACTTTCACCGTGGGTTGCTCAAAACCCTTGCTACACTTAGCAGGGGTAGCATTGGCGAGGGTTCGTGCAGGGGTTGTAAAAACCCTTGCTACAATTTGTATCAGGGGTTATAACCCTTGCTACATATTAAAAAAACCCTTGGGATAGACCACTTTTGTTGTAGTGGCGGGTCGACCCGTGGGTTGACCCACTTTGATTCTGACCCTGTGAGAAAAACGGGTCGCAAGCACCCGTCGGATCGATTGTTACAAGGTATCGGGTTGGAGGTCAAATTGTGTCATTTTTTTCTTTGGTTTGCAAAATGCGCCTATTTTCCGATTTTTCTTTTCGCCTAACTCAATTTTTGGAATTCTTAGTTGAACATTGGAACATTGATGTTATATAAATGAGTGTGAACTTTCAGAATATGTTGGATCTAAGTACGACATGTTACTTTGGTGTAATGTTATATGTTATTATTCATATGTTAGATGAGATTTGATATAATTTATCAGGATAAGTACAATATAATGGCTCTTTCCATATTTCCGGGTTAAAACGAGCTAAAGCGGATGACCCATTAACCCTTGACCCACTAACTCGACCGGGTCTGGGTTAACTCGTGGGTTGACAACCTTGCTTTTGAGAAGAATCTAGTTCTTAAGGATGCATTAAATGTACCTAAGATTGAAAAAGAATTTTGTTTTTCTAAATATAATTAATAAATTTGGATATCACTTAAGTATATTATCTAAATCCTGGGTAAGGGTGTACAAATGGCTACCGATGCATTACCCAATCATTTTAATTTTTAAGTAACCAAATTAATAGAATATAGACCACTTGTCCGGATTTGTCTTCAGGAGACATAACCAGCATCATCGATCACTTTGATCCTAATATCGAAGGCGTTGAGGACTGGTTCGCATCTTGTGCCATTCATGCGATCTGCTGGTTTGTATGGAAGGAAAGAAACCAGAGAATTTTCCAGGACTCTTGCTGCCCTCCCCTGACTGTCACCAAGAAAATTACCAGGAACATCGTCGACTGGATTGTGGCGCATAAGAATATAGACCAACAGCAAGGGGCGCGCTTCATTCAGGATCGATTCAGGATTCGGGAGGCTAATGTTGTGTGATCGGCTCCTGGGCTGGTTTCCTGTCTTTTTTCTCCTTCAGTTTTTTCGTTGCTTTGGATCACGGTCAGCGTTGTAGTTCTTGCTGCTGTGGTCTCTTTTTTCTTTCTTGGCCCACTGCTTGTGGGTCTCTGCCATGTACTCCCATTATTTTCCTTCTAATTAAGTTCTTCATCATTATCAAAAAAAAAAAAAATAATAGAGCAACCATATTAGTAAAACTTCTCTTCATCAATGTAAAAATGTGCATGCATGCATAATTTCGTGACGTATTTCTCTTAATTTTACTCTTAATTTCGTATTTTAGGAATTATAGATGGCATAATGTTGCGCTAGTAATGAAGAACCCATATCCCATTCTAAAAATTGATTACGTGATAGTTTTTTTTTTTTTCCTTAACACACTTCATTTAATTTTAAACCTAACTTCTTCATGACTTATATTACTGGATAAAGATTGAATAAGACAAACGTTCTGCATTGAAATATGGGCTGGATGCGAGTAGCCCGCAGATCGCAGTGGAATATTCCTGATCAACCCAAGTGAGATTAATTGCGATTTGTAAAACCTACCACTCATCTCTCTCTATCTCTCTCCAAATCTCAGTTGAGTTGAAGCTACTTGATCTGATCTCTTAGTACGAACTGCAGCTCTCTGATCTGTTTACAAACCCTAAGCGAATCAATCATTGAATACTATTTCCTTCACCTCGCTCTCAGCAACACGTGGGGAAATAACCAAATTAACTATATATGCTACTCGATTATATATATTGCCTCTAGCTATTATAAATACCGCAGTCCGCAGGCTACCTCTCTATCCATCGTCGGCTATGGAGTTACTGTGAGCATACGAGATCCGCAGAAAGAGGAAGGAGCTACCATGTCTGCCTGCCTTCCTGCAAATATATGCAGAGGCTAACGTGCATGGAGAGCTTTGCATGTGGGCATCGATCCAACTGTCATTTTCGTTTATTACTACGTACGTAGGTTTCTTGAACCGATATTCGCTCCATTTCTTTGGAGAAGTATAGTCACATCGCATGTATATGTATAGGGACCTCCTCCCAGCAGACGTTGAAGTATTATAACTTGAACTTTTTGACCTGGTTTAGTAGGTTTTACTGGTTGCTTCACGTAAATCTAATGTTCATTACGTAACAATTACGTAATTCTTGTTACACTTACGTAACAGTTGAACTAAAAGCGTTACGGTATGTTTCATAATGACTTAACATTTTACATAACGCAAGGTTGATATTCGTTCCATTACATAATCTCCTTCTTGCATTGGGATTTTTACTAAGATAGATAAGATCTCCAGCAGCGATTCATGACATAACACCCACACCAGTTACTCATTAACTGACCCCCAACACTGGCAACTAAAGCACCGCTTCCTTATATATGACCAGGAGCCATGGATGGCAATAGAACTCGAATCCGCGGGTACCCTACCCGACCCAACTCGGTCAAAGTGGGTAAAACCCGCTTTGACGGATTGTGGGTCGAGTTTGAGTTTAAACCCGCTATACTTTTCGCTGGTTGTGTTTGGGTTTAGCCATATCCAACCCTGCGGATACCCGCACCCAAGTTCATACCCCTACGACCCACGGAACCCTTAACAAATTAACCATAATTTCTAAATTTATTCCTCACACGTTCAATTAATCATATTATTTGTGGATGTTTATCTTTAATCTTGAACAATTAGTATGAATGCATGATTTGCGAGTTAGTGTGTATGTAGTAGACAATAGTATTGAAAACTAGTGTAATTGCATCTTTGTACATGAAACCATGGGTAATCATGAACCCGTGGGCCGTGGATACCTAGCGGGTTGGGTTGGGTTTGAGTTTTTCAAATCCAGTGGGTTTTACTCCGGTTTTTCTTTTATGCTGGATAAAATCATGGGATTGGTTTTGGCAATAACCCGCCCCAACTCTACCAATTGTCATCCCTACCAGGAGCTCCTAGGCTTACAAAGTAAAGCAGTGACACATAAGACCTCTTCCGCAATGACATTTTACAACTGTTAATCACTACGTAAGGTTACAGAACGAAGGTTATTTCTTACTTAACGGTTAAATTAGAAGTGTTATGTAAGACTTTCGTAATAACTTAACACATTACGTAACTTTGAATATTATTCCGTAAATCCCTGGTCTTTTCAACTAATCTCTCAATACCCCAATCCCCATCCAAACCCCTAAGAACCCTAATAATCTTATAGGCACAAAGCCTAGTCACCACAAGTACTGTAAGTAAAGTAGGCATGATGTGGGAATCATGGGCGATAGCTAGTTCACCCCACCAAACCCTAAAACAAGTGAAGGACGCTCTTAGAGTATTCAACTGCAAATTGTAGATCTTATCCTCGAGGTCACAAATGCATACAAGCTCTGCACGACTGTTGCAGATGGTGCCATACTTTAAATCATCCACAATGGTGGTGCCAAAAATGATAATTTTAGAATTATTTTTTGCATTCTAGCTCCACAAAAAGTGGAAATGCTTTAATGGGGAAGGCCAAACGGTCAAATTCCTCATATGAAATATTTTTCCCTCTAATCTAATTTAGAGTAGATTTCATCATTTTATTTACATAATTTGTTGATTATTTTTATATAAATAGTAATAATTGGTTAAAAAATGAACATTTTGATATAAATCTTTGTAAAAATTTGGATGTAACTTTTTTGTCACTAAACATAACGTCATCCAGGGGCGGAGCAAAACGTCTTAGGATTGTGGGAAATTACGTATAAACTTAATGTAGTTATATAAAAGCTGAGTGCGCATTATTGAAACAAGGAATTGATAGTGGTCTAGTTGCTAAGATGCTCACCTCTTCCCTTGGAAATTCAAGTTCGACTCTCACTCGCAGCAATTTAATTTTATGTCATTTTTGCTACTTTCATAACCACCCTACCATGCTTGTGCTTTTTTACGTTAGTTAGCTCTTGCCCTTCTGCATACTAAACCACCCTAACACAGGGTTGTTTTGGTAATATAATGAATTGTATTTTCAAACAATTATATCGAAGGGGATTCTTTTTCCATTTATGAAAATGTTGAAAATGTACTACATATAAAACGTATGGTTAACTTTTTTCCGTCATTTGCCTCATTGTATTTTCAAACAATTATATTGAAGGGGGTTCATTTTCCATTTATGAAAATGTTGAAAATGTACTACATATAAAATGTATGGTTAACTTTTTCCGTCATTTGCTCATTTGTTTCGAACATATCATGTAGTAATTATAATGTAGAATGATTTATATTATATTTTTTTGTGATGATAAACTAAGTAAATCCGCGCCTAGACTCAAATCCTAGCTCCGCCCCTGACGTCATCAATGATGAAAATATAGTAACTAGTTCATATTATTATAAGAGTTATATAGATTTTTTTTGTTAAGTAATATTTAAGATATTTCGAACCTGAGACCTCCACATTCAATACTAATAGTATTACCCTCTGTTTTCATAACCGGACCGGAGGCTGAACCAGAAAATTTAGTGGTTTAGGGTTGAGTGGTTAACCGTTACAAAGCTGATGGTGAACCGTTGATAGAACCGTTCATGATATACAACATATAAGACTTGTATATTACACTAATTTAAGAATAAAGTTATCATTGGCTATAAGCAATTGCAAATTCATATCATCACCAAAATATCTAATAAATCATTCAAACCAAATCATATTTTTTTAATTGAATTAAAAATTACGGTACCAGTCGGTAGTGGACAACATAAGGTTGACAACAAGGTTGAAATGAGAAGAGGAAACATATATAAATTAATAAGTATGGTTTGATGGTCTTAGTTTATATTAAAGCATTTTTTTGTTAAAATAGTGAACCAATGGACCAGTATAACCATGGCCGTGCATCTGATTTTATGTTGAACCGTGAAAAGTCGTTTAGTCCATCAATAACCATCCAAACAATGAATCAGACCGCAATCATAACTGGTTTGACGGTTCTACTAGCCCGACCATTGATCCGGTTCGGTTCTTATAATAATGGTATTACCACTAGTCCAAACCCTTGTTGGCCACAACAGCGGGCCAGCAAAAGTAATTCCCTATGTTTACCTGGCTTTTAGATGAGTTTTTCGGCTTCAAAAGCTGAAGCAGAGCCAACCACATGTAAAAGCTCGGCTTTTGAAAAGTCGAAAAGCACTTTTGTATAACTTAAAAGCAGAAGCTCCGATTTGGAGCTTCTGCGAAAAGTTGTTTTGAAAATACAAGATTATCCTTACCATATTTTAATTTTATTTCAAAAAATATAATTTTCCTTCATTTATATCCTTTTAAAAATAAAATAAATTATAAAACCATATTATTTATTATAAAAGAAATCTAACCAGATTCATTTTAACTACTTTTTATTGATTAGAATTTGTATTCATATTTTATATTATAAGTTCTTTATAGTCATTTTACGCAATCTCTCATATTAAAAAGCACTTCTAATAGTTTTATAGCCAAACACTAAACTGTTTTTTTTTTTTTTTTTTGAAAAGTACTTATCTGAATACTCCAGCGAGAAGCTGCTTCTGGAAAAGCTACAACGACAGGACCAAACTAAGCTATTATATAGTACCGAAAGGATTCATTTGTTGAAACATCATAATGAAATGAAGGAGAAGTAGTCATTGACTCTTAACTTAACAGTAGAAACTTTATTATCACCAAGTCGTTAATGCTTGAGAAACACGTACAGCTTAGTAGTGCGGAAAGGAAGGAAGTAGATCGATCAAGCGTGAAAACAAACACGCAACTGTAACACTAGAATACGCTACAAGGAAGCCCAGGAAAAGCCCCAAACCCTAGAAGATGGAGATTAATCAAGGCAGACCACGCCACGGGCAGAACCCTAGCTAGCTCATGCCTCTTTATTATTCTTGCACCAAATCGAAAATCCGTACCACGACCATCACTCTCTCGAAGAAGGATACATAACCCACCACGGCAGATCACCAACGGGAGAATCGGCGGGCCGGGAGGGCACGACGTCCGCCAGCTGCGGCAGAATGGCGAGCGGACCGAGCCTGCAGCTTATTATTGCTACGAACATTCTTCTGACGGATCAGGGTCTGGCCCGTGGGAGCGTTCCAGTTAAGGAAGTTGGTGTACCAGCAGGCCGAGCTCTTCGGGTAGCGGGTCAGATGACCGTCGGTGTAGTCGATGTAGTAGAACCCGAACCGGACCGAGTAGCCATCGTTCCACTCGTAGTTGTCCGCAAGCGACCACGCGAAGAACCCCGACACGTTCACGTTGTACCCGCTGAACGTACACCACGCGACGTCGTATTATATTCAAGCGAACACAACCAAGTCACTCGAATTAGCTCATCGATGATGATATTATTATCGGAACTGAAGTAATAATATATAGTTAATACGTGGGAAAGATGGGAAAACTGACATCATGGACTGGAGAACACTGTCGAGGTGGGTGTCGTAGAAATTTATCCTATCGTCGTCTTGTGTCGCTTCGTCGATCGATTGTGTAGGATCGTCCAATTGAGAAAGTCCTGATGATCATGCATCATCACAAACCCCAGTCAGCTTGATAAATCACCCTTCTTCTTCTCATGAGCTATTTATACTTTACCAGTTAGTAATTGAAATGACAAATTATTACCATTCTCGGTGATGTAAATATGAGGGTTTCGGTATGTATCTTTGGTGTAGTTCAAAAGATATTGAAGCCCTTGTGGGTAAAGGTACTGCCACGACGTGCCCAACTGCACAATTTCATATCATCAAACAGTTTTCATTATAATTAATACTTCACATAGCCATGCATGCATGTACGTAGTTTTATCAAATTCACTGACTGACTGATTTTTTTTTTCTTTTTTTTTTTTTACCTCCGGTCCAATGAGTTCTCCATTGGCTCCAGTAGCTGACAACAATGGAACCCAACGAGAGTTAGTACAATTTGATATAAAGATGATATATATGAAACCTGAAAGATTCATATATCATTCATAACTGCATAATTAATTAATTAATTAATTACCTGTAGTAATGGCGTGGGAATCCTTAAGATACTCGAGATGTTCAGGGTCGAAGTTGGTGTTGTTCATGGAGTAATACGCAGTGTAGTAATTGAGCCCCAGAAAATCGTACGAGCCTTTCAACGATCTCGACTCCTCCGACGTGAAGGTGGGCAAGCGAGATCCGACCAGGTCGATCATGTTCCTCGGGTAGTGACCATAGGTGATAGGATCCATGTACCTTTAATTAATACGCGCGAATTAGTTTACCGTGACTTGTAATTTGGATCAGGTAGAGATTGCCATCCGTAACGTAGGTCGAGAGAGGAATATACTCACCACCCAAACATGAAGTCTAGGGATCTTTGAGCTGCATCAATATCCGCTGTGGTATCGGTGTAAGGAACGTACCAGTAAGTAACAATGGTGATTCCTACTTCCCCACCTTGACTTGCCTATTAAAAAAAACTACTATTGTTAGAACAATAGTCGAGAGGATTAATTACTTAGTAACTAGAGATTATTACTTGGATTAATGTACATTCTAAATGCTATATATCAACAATACCTTGTATTTTTGCTGGTACAATTTATAACCAGCAGCATGAGCAAGAAGGAGATTGTGGGTGACGATGTAAGGCTCGGTCCCGGAGTTTCCGGCGAGACATGCGTGGTTAACCCACGTGGAACAACGCCCCGGTGCCATCAGCCCTTCGTCGTATCCTCTCATTACGTAAGTTACAGGTTCGTTCAGCGTGATCCATTTTGTTATCTTTTTGCCGTACTCTTCGAATAACAAGTCGCAGTAATCTTCAAAATCCTTCCTGCATAACACAACACACACATAGGAAATTAACGATTAATTTGGACGTAACGGACTAGCTAGATAATCTTACATATTACGAATTAATCGCTTACACTATGTCACGGCTTAAGAAGCCACCGTACTCGGCTTCGAGTGCCTGAGGGGTGTCCCAATGCCATATTGTGACGTAAGGCTCGATACCTAAATCAATCAATGTAGGTAACATACACAAAATGCTATGAGCATTTTTATTAATTTAATTTTCAATTTGATTTATGTTAGGTTTTTTAGCAAGCCAAGCTAGTCTTTCATTACCGTTATGTTTGAGCAAATCAATAACCTTGTGGTAAAAATCGAGTCCTTCTCTGTTCACCCCTGTGCTCCGTTTCCCGTCTGATCATCACATTTTAAAATGGTAACCAAATAAATTAGAAAAATCTGCCATGAAAAAAATCAGATCAATCGAAATATGGATCGACGACGATGACGACTAGGTACTGACATGGGATAACTCGAGACCAGGAGATGGAGAGCCTGTAAGCATCCACGTTCATATACTTCATTCTTTGAATATCCTCCTGTACGTACGTATTAATTAGTTCGTTTCGTCCGTCCGTAAATATAGCGTAGTAAAAAGCTGAGTACAAAAATACACATGAAATACGTATTATATATATATATGCATTCATTGCGTACCACAAAGAGGTTATACATATCAATGGCCACATCTCCATTACTTCGATCAGCAATCCTTTCTGCACAATTAATACGTAGAAAATCGATCGAAATCGCGTCAGGTCCATGCCTCCTAACGATGAGAAGGATTACACAAGAAAGAGGAAGAAACCTGGGAATTGATGGGCGAATTTGTCCCATACGCTTGGACCTCTGCAGCTCTGATTTGCGGCACCTTCCACCTTTGATATGATTCACCAAACAAATTAAAGAAGAAATCATTTGTTACCATGGAGGCATATATAACACCACGTACGGTTTATTGGAACAAGATTAATAGTTAGCTAGCTTTACCTGATAAGCAGAAGCGGCGGTGCCAAAGACGAAGCCAGGAGGGAAAGTGTGGCGACCGTAGGGAAGGTTGTCCGAAGGCGTGTAGGTAGAGCCTTGGCAAGGGTCGGGAAAGCTAGGATCGCTCTGCGCCATGGCACGAGCCAACAGAAGTAGGGTTACAGTTGAGATAACGAGGACAGCAGGAACTGACATCGTTGGAAACCCTCGAAAACGAGTGGCTGGAGCCATGTTTGGGCCAACCAAAAGGAAACAAGGATGGAGAAATATAAATTGAACTCCAACTAGCTGATGAGTAGTAGTAGTAGTAGTAGTGTGGGTTTAAGACCTTTGGGGCAACCCTCTTTATATAGATAACAGGCCATATGCATGTGCTTTCTGCATATTGCTGTTTGTTTTGATGAAGTTCTTACTGATTTAATTTACTGGTTTAATTATTACACCCAACATGGATAGAGAGATTAGTAATATTTGGTTTTATTGTTTAATTACTATCGGTTTTTATGGATCCAAATCTGGCTAGTAAACAAATAGTTACTACTGTAATATTCTCATCGAGATCTACCCAGTGAGGGTTTTTTTTTTTTCCTAGTTAGTAGCTTCTCACGTACTGAATATGTATTTTTAAAACTGAACTAATTTTTTGTTGTTGTGTTTATTCTTAAATCTTAACCTCCTTTGGCCTCTATGAAATGCGGTGTGATTTTTGAATTGAACAGCGAAGGCCCTGTTCACTTCCATTTTCGTTTCCTGTTTTCTGTTTTCATGTTACAAATTTGGGAAACGAAACGAGAAAACATGTTTACTTTTCATTCTGTTTTCTATTCGTTTCCAACTCTGAAAACAGAAAGTGGCAAATTCCTATTGTTTTCGAAAACGAAAAAAATGTCGTTTTCACCTGTTTTCAACATCTGTTTTCTAAAAAACAGGAAACAGAAATGAAAGTAAACAGGGCCGAAATGTATGATAAATTGATAATAGAGTGTGATATGTTTGAAACGCAACTCATGCAGGGATGCAATTTCTAAAAACTAAATATTTGAAACGCACTTCAGTTTAGTCAAATTATTGCAAATTTACTTTTGGATTTCTTTTTATTGCTCCTCCATCAAAATCACCTTATCCACACAATTTCATCTTCATTAATGAAACTTCATATTCTACATAAAAATCTCTTCCTTCTTCTCCTACATTGCATTAAAAATCAAATTTTAATGGTAAAATATTTGAAAATGTGAAACATCTTTTCACGATACTATAATTTTACCTCATCCAAATCATAAATATTATCAACCATTCAATCCCTACTCCCATCTTTGAAATTTCTATATCCACCATCAATAATCTCTTCCTTTATCTCAATAACGTAATTACCTACATCACTGAATTCACTGTCTCCGGTGTTAAAATACTCTTCCTTCTACTCCCGCATTTCACTGAATGCAAATTTCTAATGGCAACATTTTTAGAATTGTTCAAGAACTTAAATTTATCGAGTATATGTCATGAACTTTCTTTGAGAATGCTCTCTTCATCCTTAATTATCTTCAAAATATGTACCCACTAATGGGATTCACGGATGTTGTAATCGCAGAGCTTGAGCTGAAATCAACTTCATGCTCTCAGTTTGGATGGGTTAAGGAGGTGAAAAATCTCTAATTTTGTCAATATCTTTGATTAGTTTCTCTGAACACTATTTGGTAAAAAACATATAAGAATTTGTCTCAGACACCGAAAGGAAATAAAATAAACAAACTAAAAATTATAAGAATTTGTCTCAAACGTAACCATCAATAATAACAATAATAATAATAATATAATTAGTTTTAAAATGTTTCCTATGGAATCTATTCTCCATTAGTATAATTAAGATAATCTCGGTTTCTAATAGAGTTTGGGTTTATATTAATTAAATTGACTAAAATGTCTTTTCTAAATTATTCAGAAGGTTTGAAATTTAAAATTAAGCATATTCTAACAGAGAACCTCTTTATAGTGATAGTATAGAATGCACTAAGATAATTTGTCCAAATCGATTAGCATTGGCCCAACTCGTTAGGTTTACCCACTCTTATACTTCGAGCAACTCACGTGCCATTCTCATAACATAACATTCACCTCTTTATAACAAGTACAAATCTAGGCATGTATAGTTAATCTTCGTGAAGTAGATTCTCTATTCGTCGATATAAGATATCCATACATAATTTCCTCCTAACATATTTCTCGTACAAATAGATGTTTCTTCTTGATATTTGCTCTTACCAACTCATATTTTCTTTGTCTTTTTTTTTTTTTTTTTTTTTGAATCAAAACGTTGTCTGTTTAAACCACGAACTAGCTAGAGATTCATTTTAAACCTAACTTCTCCATGGCACTAACCTTACTTAAATAACTGGAAGGATTGAATAAGACAAACGTTCTGCATTGAAATCTGTCCTGGATGCGAGCAACCCGCAGACCGAAGTGGAATATTCCTGATCAACCCAAGTGAGATTGCGATTTGAAAAACCTACCACTCAACTCTCTCTCTCTCTCTCTCTCTCTCTCTCTCTCTCTCTCTCTCTCTCTCTCTCCAAATCTCAGTTGAGTTGAAGGTCCTTGATCTGATATTTTCGTACGTACAGCTCTCACTATTTACAAACCTAAACAACATTATTTCCTTCCTTCACCTCTCAGCGACACGTGGGGTAATAAACAAATTAACTAAGCTTTCTCTACCAACTACCGCAGGTTAATTACCTCGAATCTCTATCCATCATCGACTATCGGGTTACCGAGTTCATGAGATCCGCAGAAAGAGGAGAGTATGTCTGCCTGCAACTTGGACCTTGCTGCCATGTGGTGATCGATCCAACTGTCATTTTTATTTGTTACTAGGTAGGTTTGAGGAGTCTTTGTTAGGTTGCCGATCGAGTCGGCTAGGGTAACGTAAGTTCGTAGGTTTACTTTGTTGTAGTTAGATTTACGTATTAGGTTTTCCCAACTATACAAATGTCACTTCGGTGTATAGTCCGATCAAGCCATTAAATGAAAGAATAATATAGTGTCTCGACACTTTACAACGTACTCTTGCCTGTGAGTTTACAACCAACTCTTGACCCGTGAGTTACTGGTTCATCAGGCTAACATCTCGTAGAATTTTAACCATAGCATCCTATCTAAGGAACTGGTTGGTCCTCTTACAATTTCATTTGATCTTTAGCAACTCAAAGTTTGAGCAGGCTGAATCCAGAAAGGTGAAGAAGATTACTACCTTGATTGTTACCAATGCAGTCAAAAGCGCGATTCTACCAACAAGCGGAAAAGGGGTAAAATCGTAAAGCGTAGAATCAAAGCGTAAAAACGTAAGTTTTTTACGCATACTGTAAAATAACTAAAAATCTGTTAAGCACGACATATATTGTGTAAAATATGAGTGCACAAAGTTAAGATAAGTTAATAAATACCTGCAATTCATGTCTAAAGTAGACAAAATCTTAGCATCTTAACAATAAGTTAGTTCATAAACATAGGTCTTAACAATAAGCCGTTTTTCTCTCTATGCTAATGAATTTGGGAAGGTCCTAGCATGCGAATCAGATTACTTTATTGAAGCTGAGAATGCGTCCAACTACCCGGTATGTATCTTTTAATCTCAAATGTATCATATTGTTGGCGATTTACCTTTAAAATATACTTTTTATCATTAATTTCATAAAAAGAATATCCATTTAGTAAACTAGAAGTGTAAAGCGTTTTAGTGAATGAGAAGCGTAAAAGCGTAAGTTTTTAAACTTTAAAGCGCAATTTAGTCCGATTTTATACACTAAAGACTTTATATGGAAACATAAGCGTTTTGGTGATCTAGAAGCGTGAAATCATAAGTTTTTAAATTTTAAAGTACGATTTTTTCTTCTAGTCAGTAGGTTCTCACTGAAAATGTATTTTTTAAAACTGAACTGATTTTTGGTATTGTGTTAATTAGTTTTGAAGAGGCACGTATCTTAAATTGAGGTGAACATCCTTAGCGCTCAAGAGGTATCATGTATTGATTTGAGGTGTGAATGTCCTTAATTAGGATTACAATTAAGTTTGTAACCTCCTTTAGCCTTTAGGAAATGTGGTATGATTTTGAATTGAACAGCGAAATGTATGATAATATATAGAGTGTGGTATGCTCTGGTTCTGTGAACATGCTAATGGGAAGGCTAAATTACACGTTTGGTCACTCAAATTATACAAATATTTCACGTTTGCCACCTGAATTACTTTTCTTTCTTATTCGCCACTAACTTTACGAATCGTTTCACGGTTGGTCACCGGCCGTTACACTCCGTTAAGTTTGTCCTACGTGGCAGTCAACTATAAAGTTTAACCGTTAACTAGATGACGTGGAAATTCAAAAAAAATAAAAAAATAAAAATTCTTTCCACCTCATCATTGCACTTATTTTGTCTATATAATTTATCATATTAATAATTTAATAAACTTTAATAAATTATAAAAATGGACACCCAGAGGCGAAGACTAGGAGCCATGAGTGGACGTCGGCGCCCCAGTTATCGGGGACGAGATTGAAGTCGGAAAACCGAGGCTTCCCCTTCAGCGTGACACTCCTGATCCTCAGGAACCGGCGGGCGACGATCTCCGGCGAGACGGAGTAGCAGTTCCTGGTGAATACGTGGCGGCGGGACCAGCTATCGGCGGCGTACCAGTTACAAGAATCAGGAGCGAGATCCCCACTGCCTCATCTGAACTCGGTAACTCTGCTTGAAGATATGCATTCTAGAGCATCCAAAAAGCCATAGATAGAAATCTTAAACAAAAGAAGTTTTCAAATGACACAAAAACAAGGTACAGACTGGATTGAAGTCGTCCGATAGAGTTTACCATTGGTCTTTGTTTCACTTGGCGTTGCCAGCCTTTTGCTTAGCTTTCTCGACCAGAGGCTTGAGCTGCTTCTTCTCAGCAAGGATCTTGAGGAAGTTGAACAGGAACAGGATGTAATTGTGCTTCCTCCTAATGTTCTCGGTTCTCCACTTCTTGAACTTCTCCTCCATCAGGATCTTTGCAGTTGTGGTCTCGATCCCACTGTTCACCTCGGACAATGACTTGCTCATCGATTCGTAGCTGCCCCGGCTGACCCCTTCAGTTTGAGAAGCTGCCAGGATCCTTTCCCTCTGCCTCTGGAGCTCCTTCAGCTCGACAGTGTACACCTCTTTCCTGTTCTTGATCACCGCCAAGAGATTGAACCTTATCTCGCTCTTGGCATACCTAGGTGTAGGGCTGTCAATTTGGTTTGGTTTGGTTTGGTTAACCAAACCATTAAGTATGAAAAACCAAAAACCAAAAACCAAAACTCAAAAACCAAAACCAAAACCATTAAGGCCCTTATTGGTTTTTGGTTGCCAAAAAACAATAAGGGCCCTAATGGTTTTGGTTTTGGTTTGGATAACCAAAAAACCAACATGTATTCATACACTCATATTTATTCCTATTTCCCTCCTCTTTATTGAATAAACGTCATAATAATGGTAAATGGACTTTACAAATTATTGGTTGGCATGTGTGTCAAAAGAAACAAAAAAATAAATATTTGTTGATAAATAATTTTATTCATATTGGTTTCTTAATGGTTTCTATTGGTTTTTTGGTTTTAACCAAACCAAAACCATTAAGTTGCTTATTGGTTTAAAACCAAAAAACTGAAACCATTAGCTTTTCAATTGGTTTGGTTTCGGTTAAAACCAAAAAACCAAAACCAAATGGACAGCCCTACCTAGGTGGCATCGATGAGATTAGAGTACAAAATGGCCAAAAGAACTCCACCCACAAAAAAAATTAAAAACAGACATACAAAGTATAGCAGGCAAGTCATCTCATCAGGCGCGAGAACTGCTAAAATTTAGTTCTCCCTTCATGTTTATAGGGGTTAATTGCATGGTTGGTCACACCATCGACAGGTATGTAACTGATGAAGTGGTACACATCATCGTCTTTTCCAGCGATTTTCTGTTCATCAGAGATGAAAGGCTCGGGTCTTGCAAAACTGTTGTGAACCGAACGTATAACTTCATTATTGTTGATGGCTAAGCCTTTGAGCTCTGGTTGGAAGTTCTAGGTGAATTCTTTCAGTTTCGATCATTCAGGACCGATATCTATGTTAGCAGAGTTCATTAGGATGGACAGGATTGCCTGGGTTGTGCAAGCATTGTTGATTACCTACAAGAAAAAGAGGAAAAGAACCATAGACAAACAATAGGTCAGTGACGACGTGCAAAATGAAAAAAGATCGATTATCCATAATCAAGATGAATTCCAATGAATTTACCTGACTGGTACGCCGCCGATAGCTGGTCCCGCCGCCACGTATTCATAGGGAACTGGCACTCCGTCTCGCCGGAGATCGTCGCCCGCCGGTTCCCGAGGATTAGGAGCGTCACGCTGAAGGGGAAGCCTCGGTTTTCCAACTTCAATCTCGTTCCCGATAACTGGGGTGCCGACGTCCACTCATGGCTCATGGTCTTCGCCTCTGGGTGTCCATTTTTGTAATCTATTAAATTTTATTAAATTATTAATATGATAAATTATATAGACAAAATAAGTGCAATGATGAGATGGAAAGAAAAAAAATTTAATTTTCACGTCATCTAGTTAACAGTCAAACTTTATAGTTGACTGCCACGTAGGAAAAACTTAACGGAGTGTAACGGCCGGTGACCAACCGTGAAACGATTCGTAAAGTTAGTGGCGAATAAGAAAGAAAAGTAATTCGGGTGGCAAACGTGAAAGATTTGTATAATTTGAGTGACCAAACGTGTAATTTAGCCCTAATGGGAAATTATTTTGTGACGACGAGTAGTGAAAGACAATGGGAGGAATTATTGATTGGACTTTGGCTCACAAAAAGATTGACAAAGATCAGGGGATTGGGTTTCTACAGAGTTGGTCACGAAGAGGGGCTAGTAGTTGATGAGTTCCGCCTGAGTTTGAACTCTTGGGCTCCCTTAGTTTCTGCAGTTCAGTGTCTCTTTTTCGTTTTGGAATTTTCATTTGACTGTAACTCTTTCGTTCCCTACTCCTTCTTGGGGTGTCCGGTTCTCTGTATCTAAGAACTCTATTGTGGGATTTAGTTTGTTTTGTTTAATAAAGTTCATCATCATTATAAAAAAAGAAAGAAGACAATGTAATTTAGCATTTTCCAAGGCTCAAAGTATGTTATGTTTCTCGTGTCTTTTCTTTTATTATATGTCATTTTTGTTAAAGGGTATCTGGTTGCTACTTCTCTTTACAATTGTTTTCTCTAGCTATTTATCATTAATCAAGAGTCTCTATAGATAGACAAACACATTTAATGTTGAGTTCGGCCAAGATTAACAAGATACAAGCAAGCAATAAGATTAGTGACTTAATCACCGGTATGAAGATTATATTTTCCGAGCATATTTGATTTAGATTGACCAATAGTTTCAATCTCGAAATTGGATTTGTCTTTGGAGCACCTAAATCTTTGGTCTAGCACGACATTGCAAGCATCTAATATCTGCTTCAACTTAGTCACAAAGTTTTCACGTTGAGAATTCAAATTATCATATGTAATGATCGAATAGATTCAAAATTCAATTTATATCTCTATTTTGGATGTACAACCAAGCTAACTTAGGAGTTGAGACTTTTGGTGGTAGTAGACTGTAAATTTGATCGTAGTAATTTTACCTAACTGAAAACACATATACTTCATGCCCACTATTCAAAGTATGATCAATTTTGTCACTCATAGAACTAAAGTTGAAGATATCATTATAGATCCTTATACACTCAAGTCTAAGGTGGCGTCTCCCTGTTATAGGCATAAGAATTAGTTTCCTTATTATTCTATTTTGTGTGTCGATATTGGTAAACATATGTGATTCACCTTTTTTTATGCCTCTAAGTCTATGAGATGAGATGAGATGAGATGAGATGAGATGAGATCCGTACAAAAAGACTTCAAAGAGATATGAGAGGGTCGATAACCAACAAGAATTGGTTCGAATAGTAACTAGTAAGACATGGTGTTATAACTTAATTATAACATGGTGTAAAGCTTAGGGTGCGAGTCTTGCAATATATCATTTTGAAAAGAAGGAAAAAAAGGTGTATCTTAATAACTAACAAGTAGAAACTAGGCGTATAATGCATGTATACTTAATTTCGTAACGTAGATCATCTTTCCGTGGATATAGGATATGTCCATGCATAACTTCCTAACATCTTCCTAGCTCGTACAAATAAATGCTTTCCCTTGATGTTAATTTGGTCTTACCAACTCATATTTTTGAAACAAAACGTTGTCTATTTAAACGACGATCCACGAACTAGCTATAGATTCCTTGTAAACCTAATTTCTCCATGCCAATGACCTTACTTAAATAAGTATGGGAAAGATTGAATAAGACAAAACGTTCTGCATTTGAAATTTGGCCTGGGTGCGAGCAACCCGGCCGCAGACCGTAGTACTGGAATATTCCTGATCCCAAGTGAGATTGCGATTTGTAAAACCTAACACAGATCACTCTCTCTCTCTCTCTCTCTCTCTCTCTCTCTCTCTCTCTCTCTCTCTCTCTCTCTCTCTCTCTCTCTCTCTCTCTCTCTCTCTCTCTCTCTCTCTCTCTCAGTTGAAGCTTGCTCCTTGATCTCATCTTTTAGTACGTACAGCTCCTCTCTCTCTCTCTCCAAACCCTAAACAACATTATTTCCCTCACCTCTCGGCGACACGTGGGGTAATAACCAAATTAATAATATTCTCTACTAACTACCGCAGGCTAATTACCTCGATCTCTATCCATCATCGACTATCGAGTTACTAAGTTCATGAGATCCGCAGAAAGAGGAGCATGTCTGCCTGCAACTTGGACCTTGCTGCCATGTGGTGATCGATCCAACTGTCATTTTTATTTGTTACTAGGTAGGTTTGAGGAGTCTTTGTTAGGTTGCCGATCGAGTCGGCTAGGGTAACGTAAGTTCGTAGGTTTTTTGTTGTAGTTAGATTTACGTATTATATATATGAGAACTAGTAACAGATACGGTGTTTACGTGGTATCCCCGATTGATCGGGACTAGTCCACGGGAGAGATTAGCCTCTCCAGCTTTAGCTCTTATTGATTACTTCAGTGATTAGCCAACCGGCTGTACAACAGGACTTATATCAAGACTAGTAGCAGCTAGGGTTACAAGCTCTCTTCCTTTCCCACTCGTATGAGGAAGCTTAGCTTCCACGTTGCTATGAGTTAAGGCATGGGCTTGCGTGTCTTGGGCTTCAACTCGAATGTCACGGCCCAATACGTCCCCGCAAGTTGAACGGTAGAGGTCACGAACGTTCAGCTTGGAGGTCAAGAACTGAAAACGCTCCGTGCCCAAGCCTTTAGTGAAGAGATGAGCAAGCTGCAAATCGGAGCTAACCTTACGGGGAGCGATATCACCAAAGACTACACGCTCACGAACAAAGTGACAATCCATCTCCACGTGCTTCGTACGTTCGTGGAAAACAGGGTTGGCAGCAATATGTAGGGTTGCCTGGTTATCGCAGTAGAGTGGAGTAGCGTGGGAGGAGGAGACCCCTAGCTCCCGAAGTAACCAGCGAAGCCATAAGACTTCGCTAACAATGGTGGCCATGGCACGGTACTCTGCTTCAGCAGACGATCGGGCAACCACCTTCTGCTTCTTAGAACTCCAGGAAATGGGAGCAGAACCAAGAGTGACAAGATACCCTGTGGTGGAGCAACGCATGCTCTGACAACCGACCCAATCAGCGTCACAATAGGCAACGAGATCGAGAGATCCCTTGGCTGGGAAAAAGAGACCCTGTCCAGGGGACAACTTTAGGTACCGAAGGATGCGGACGGCAGCATCCATGTGAGCCTTAGTAGGAGCATGGACAAAACGACTGAAGATGTTCACGCCATAGGTGATATCTGGACGAGTGACAGTCAGGCATTGAAGACGGCCAATAAGACGGCGATACGGTGACCCATCGGCCAACGGTTCAGAAATCTCTAGCTTGGTCAGCTGGTGATTCTGTTCCATAGGAAAGTGACTGGGGCGAGCTCCTTGAACTCCGGCCTCCTCAAGAATATCAAGTACATATTTTCGCTGACTAAGAACCACATCAGTCGGGGAATGAGCAACCTCAATACCCAAGAAGTAACAAAGAGGACCAAGGTCCTTAATACTGACTGCTGATCCAAGAAAAGCTTAACCCGGTTGATGAAAACGAGGTCATTTCCCCCAAGGATGACGTCGTCGACATATATAAGTGCCGCCACATAGGATTCACCACGCTGATAGACAAACAAGGAGTGATCTGCTGCTGAGGACCGAAAACCCATGGAACACAGAGCAGCAGTGAACTTTTGATACCAGTTCTGGGAGGCTTGACGAAGTCCATACAAGGACTTGTTAAGACGACAAACACGCTGATCACCAGGTGCAGCAAACCCGGGTGGTAATCACATGTAACCTCTTCCTGCAGATCACCATGCAAGAAGGTGTTATTGACATCCAACTGGTGCAGAAACCACCCTCGTTGAACAGCAACTGCAATAAAACAACAAACTGTGACCAGCTTAGCAATTGGAGCAAACATATCATGGAAATCGACACCCTCGATCTGTGTGAATCCCTTGGCGACGAGTCGTGCCTTGTAGCGCTCAATCGTCCCATCTGGCCGATACTTGATCTTGAATACCCATTTTCCATCAATAATCCGACGATTGGAAGGTGGTATGACGAGAGTCCAAGTCCCATTCTTCTCCAAGGCGTCCATCTCGGCAGCCATGGCAGCGCGCCAGCTGGCCAGGCGCACAGCTTGATTGAACATGCGGGGCTCGTCATCATTCGTGATAGCTGCAAGGAAAGCACGATAATGTTGCGAGACGTTAGCATAAGAAACAAAGTTGGCCAAGGGATACCTGACAGTGGAAGCAATGGCGGTGTTGGTGACATAGAGATCGTGGTGCTTCGGCCTCACACGAACACGATCCCCTCGTCGCGGCACCGGGTTGACGTCATGCATGGCCTTCATGGGAGCCACAGCGGGACTGGAGGGCGAACTGCCGGCAATACTGGCCGGGGACGAGGGTCCACCCGCGGGAGAGGTGGTGATGACTGGCGAGGATGAAGACCCTTCCTCTGACTGGGACGACAACGGGGGTGCGGCTGGTGACGAGGGATCCGCCAGGGGGTTTTGCGAGGAGGTGGCTGGCGCTTCAATGCCATCATCGCTAAAGACAGCTGGGAGATCCAATGATAATCCGTGGGGTCCTGTGCACGGTAAGGAAAATGAGACTCGTGAAAGATTACGTCACGTGAAACTATTACCTTCTGCGCATCCAAATCAAAGAGACGATATCCTTTCTGACTGCGGCGTAACCTAGAAAAACACATGTCCGCCCCCGTGCAGCGAACTTATCGAGATGATGATGTGTGTCTTTGGCGTAAGCAAGCAGCCGAACACACGTAGATGATCATACTTGGCCACATGGCCAAACAGTACCTCAAAGGGAGTCTTCCCAGTTGCCGAGGTTGGAAGGCGATTGAGAAGATAAACTTATGTGAGAACACACTCTCCCCAGAAACGGAGAGGTAACCCAGCATGGAACCGAAGAGCTCGAGCAGTGTCCAAGATATGGCGATGTTTGCGTTCAACCACGCCATTCTGTTGCGGAGTATCAGTACAACTAGTCTGTAGAACAATACCGGAACGATCATAGAAATCGCGCAGAGAGGAGGTGCGAAATTCTAGACCATTATCTGCCTGAATCCGACGAACACGTTTGTTAAATTGTGTGCGAACCATTTCGCAGAACATCATGACAAGACGGGCAACGTCTGACTTAAACTTGAGTAGATATACCCTGACACCATGACTGTAATCGTCAACTATAGTGAGAAAATAATGAGCACCACTGAGAGACGGCTGCTGATAAGCACCCCAAATATCCATGTGAATTAATTCAAAACAATCCTTGGTCTTAATGGAGCTAACAGAAAACGGCAACCGACTCTGTTTAGCTCAAGAGCAAGGATGACAAGGCTCCGAGTGTTTAATAACTGAAAATGAAATAACTGAACTGAGCTTAGACATAAATTCCAAAGATGGATGTCCCCGACGCTCATGCCACCTCTCCTGCTCAATGAGATGCGCATGATTAATGGCAAAGGCCGAAGACTAACTATTCCTCAACAGCTTCAAGTAGTATGGACCATGATGGGCCTCGTCGTGGCGATTCTGATGCTACTAATGGACCTCGTCATGGGCTTCGTCGTTCAGCAAGGGGTCGCCAGCCCAACCCTCATTTTATCAACGAGTAACAGACGAAGAGTATGCAGCAGCTTGCCATGCCATGTAGTTAGGGGTTTGTTATTCTGTTTCTATTTTTCAAGTGAACGTTAGAGAATAAGGGAGTTCCACCTTAAGTGGAGCTGGGTAGTTAGTATGTTAGCTAGTTTTAGATTTGATTTGTTGATGTCGTTTGTAGCCTACTTATAGGCTTTGAATCTCTTCGAATAAGGAAGCAATTATTTTTCTGCAAAGTAGTAGCGTGGTTATTCTCACCAAGAAACGAGAACTGGCCACATCCCGCCAAGAAAAGGGATCTATACATTCATACAACTTTGATCCGTATCATCTGGTATCAGAGCCGAGAATGGGCACCAACGCGCAACGACTGGAGGCTCTCGAAGCCGCCGACACCAACAATCAGCAAAACTTCCAAATGATCCAAGACCAATTGGCAGTGATGCAACTCACGATGAACCAGATCGTTCAAGCTCAGGAAACCAAGGCCGCCGTACCTGTAACATCCCGTTCCGGCAAAACCCATATTTTGATCGCTAGAAAGTTCGCGATTTAGAATCGAGCATTTTGCTAATATTTCGGCGAAAATCGGATTATCGATCAATCGGATAAGTATACGTATTAATTATATATATATATATATATGGTGGCTTCTACGGTACCCCGGGTGAAATCTGGGGTATCGCATACCTTGAGTATGAAAACGTTATCTAGACATCGAATTAGCAGGAATTTTGGGTCTGATACTATACCCTAACCCTTAATGAGTGAACCCTATGTCCTAATTATCTAAATCATAATATATAAACTCTAAGATAGTGCATTCCTTTTTGTGCCTATATTTTGATGAATCGTAACCGTCGATTATTGTTTCTAATTATATTGATCTTGGAGTATAAGATTGGGAGAATTAAGACCTAGATTTTGATCTTTAAAGGTTAGAGTATAGTATCATGTCCAAAAGATCGGCCAATTAAAGGTTTAGATAGTGTTTTCATACTCAAGGTATGCGGTACCCCGGATTTCACCCACGATACCGTAAAACTCGCCATATATATATATATATATATATATATATATATATATATATATATATATATGTATATCCCTGTCCATTTAATTCCCCACCACCGTTTCATTTAATTTTCCCCATCTTCATCTTCTTTTCACTTTCGGACCGAGAGAGAAGCAGAGCGAGCGAAGTGCAGGGGAGCGACTGGGTAAAAATTCCAAAGCTCCAATCTTGAGCCCTAGTGATCCAAAAATCCCGTAAGTTATGCCTAATCCATCCATTCATCGTGATTTATCGATTTAGAGCTTTAAAACAAGTTTTGGTCTAGGAATTTCTTGAATTCCCGATAAGTCAAATTAGGGTTTCGGAGTATCCGGAAGCCGGATTGAGCCCAAATTTCATATACGAGCTTCCTGCAGCGAGGTAATCAATCCTCTAGTTCTAATCCCTGAATTTCGGCAATTATTTAAGTCGGGGTCCAAATCGCTGAATTTAGCTCCGGCCAGGGTTTGATGTGTTTTTATCAAGAATTTGACCTGGAGCCAAGAACTAATATTGACGGGGATACAGCACGGGATATAAGGACGGTCTCGGATTTTAATTCGGGATTCGTTGGTGAAATTGACGTTTTAGTACGGGAAGGTTAAACCGGTGTTTGAACGACCAGAGCTGGTGAGGGATTAGCACGGCATACCGGGTTTGTCGTATCACGATAATTATATTGATGCTTAGAATTGACCTAGGTGAATTAGAATGGCATGATTAGGGGTGTATGGACTTTTGTGCTATATGATGAACCCTGGACTGTTGTATGATATTATTGACTTGCCCTAATCAATATGGACCTGGTTTATGCTGATGATTGTGCATATGTTGCAAATTGTGGGCTTGACTGTTGATATGCTTTATGATGGCTCGAGAAAGTGATTGGGTATGATTTTTCATGACTGATGTATTTGAACGTATAAGTGGGAAAATATATATCCCATGGTGATATTATGATGTTCTAGGAGGATGACTTGCACGAGGGTTTATCCCGAGGAAGTGCAATTATACGACTCCTGATTTATGAAACAGTATTGCTCTTTGCCGAGGTTATATGAATTGTTATTGTTTGCTTCATTTTGAACGCTATCAGATTGGTGCAGTTTCAGATTTTCAGTTATCCAGACTTACTAGCTTCGAAGGTTTGCATGGTTGTTCAAGGAGTCATCAATCTAGCTATCACTAGGAGGATTCCAGGAAAAGGGATGCATAGAATATCAGAAGCACATATAGGACGATACACCTGTAAGAAGCTCTTACTTACAGTTTAACATACCAAACCTAGCTCCCTTGTCCTTCATATATTAACATCTTTATTTACTCGTACAAGAAGCCGTTTATTTGACTATGTTGATACATTGTAGAGTTGGTATTACTAATTCCATGAAGATATAAGTTGTTGGTAGGTTTATGAGGGCTTGTTGAGGTCCTGGTCTCTGTAAAGCTGAAAATCGTGGGGTCTACTGCTTTGGCTCTTGCTAGTCAGGTGAGTGTAAAACTGCAGCAACTTGTTATAACTATGAATTTTGTTGTATCATCTACTAAGAACATGGTTTTGATATGTAGCTCTCGTTTATGCAAGCTTGATGCATCCGTAATGGTTTCTTTGGCTGTATGTATGCTTGCAGGGTTCAAGCAACTAAATGACAGAAATTGTTGTGGGAATGGTTCCCAGGTATGTAGCTCCCCTGACCTCGGCTGTGGCACTGGTTATTATGAAGAGAAACTTAATTACATCTCAATTGTCAGTAATTAAGCTAGCTATGTCTTGTATGTTAGCTCTTTTGAACTAATTGGCACTGTCCAAGGATATGTATATTTCTTTAACAAGAAAAAGTTAGTGTTAGAAACAAACTCTTGCATATATAGGCCACCTTTACGAATGCATTATAAGTATGATTTTTGCTAGTGATGCTGATACTGCATAACATGTGCTAAAGTGCTCATGATGCTCTCGTTTTGGGAATGCAGGAAAGAGCAGCAGGGGGCAAAGGAAAAGGAAGGGAATTAAAACTGATATTTATAAGAGGATCTATAGTCATGGCTACCTCTAATAGTAATATAGACGTGCATATCTCTGCAAAGGTGATTACTCATTTTGTGTCATAAACCATTGAAGCATGAGATAAATGACTATCTAGATGATGAACCAGAATATATCAGTCGTCTCCTTTCTTTCTCAGAAACTGTGCAAGCTTATTAAAGCATAATCCCTCTTCCTTTTGGAATTTTTGTTCAGTTTGGTATGAATTTTTGACAATCCCCTTGCCGTAAGTTTAACCTTTACTCAATTCATGTCAAAGTTTTCTTGTCGACTCTGAACTACTTGTTAAGGCATGAACAAAGTAAGAGTTTAAGAAATGTTTTGTTGTTATTTAAGGTTTTATGTGGATGTTCTGGGTGGAAGGGTGTACAAGGAAAGCAACTTCACAGAAGCTGGTAACCTTTTCTCTATCTTACTTTATCCATAAGAGATAATGTATCTTGTGTGACCTTGTTGTGTGTCTTTCTCATTTTGTTATAGGAAACTTTATCAGCAGCTCCGGTTCCAGCATAAAGCTTTGGTACTGAACTTAATCTCAATTAAAGACTTGAGATTAAATCCGAAACTTTCTTTGTTTACCATGACGAAGTTCTTCTTTAATCATCTGGTTATTTTCTCTGTAAGGGATATTTATCAATCATAAAACTATGTCTGTAATGGATTCTAACCAGCTAGGAATTGGTGTGTGTGCAGGCCAGTGACTAAGTTTGAGGTTGCCTCCTGTTTTAAATGGATCCAAGCCATTGGTGACATTCAAGACTAGTTTATCCGTCTGTGTCTCTCTGAGACTTGGGTTCTCTCAACCACACGAAAAAGGAACCAACTTTCAGATGATAAAGGTAGATATGTGTGTACCTCTCTGTTCTCCATTAAATTATATGTTCTTGTTAAATGCTATGTTATCCAACGTTGTATTCACTACTCTGGCTTACAATTTTGTTACTTTATGGATTGTTAATTTTTTATTTGATGAATTGGGTTTGGTTCCTCTTTAGGTTTGGCGAACTAGGTGCTAGTTGAGACTTGAGAAAAAACAAAGAAGGATTAGTAGTCGAGCCAAAATTACTAGAACTTCTAGAGAGAATATGAACAAATGCTTGTTTGCTAGTGTAGTGGTGGCTTGGTGGATTGAGTAAGTGTCAACCCATGATGTTGTTCATGCACGTCTCACTACCAATGGTCAAGAATATGGAATGCTTGGTGAGGAAAAACACTATCTTCCTATTATCAAATATTAATGATTGATCTATTTAACTATGCTGAAATATAACTTTCAGGTTTTCTGATTTTCTTTACTACTCCAGAGTTGAGGAGCTAGAGACAAGCTCATGGAGATATCCGTGCTCCATTGTTGAGTTCTCAAGCTTCTCCAATATTATAATAAACAATTTCTTTTGATTATGTTTGAATATTATTCTAATATTGTCTTGGATCCTAAATCGTAGTATATTTATTAATGGTATGTATGATGGAATATTGATAGCATATTGTGTGGTATGAATATTTGGCTGCCAAGAAATATATATATGGAAAATTGACCAGCAAAAAGCTTGGTTTTGGATTTGTTTATAGTATTAGAGTATTTGTAACCAAGTTATAGCCACCGCCCACCAGCCTTGATGATTCACTTTAGCGATAGTTTTGGATTGTTCAGTATGTTTGCTAGCCTCTCTTTAGTGACCGCTTTGAATTCGTTGCAATTGATTTAGCCACAAATTAAGCAAGGGTTACTAGTTTTGTAACGAATTTACTAGGGGTTCTAACCCACGGTATGGACATCTCATCGTTGGAATTTACACTGCAGTGTAGCAGGGGTTTTAACCCTTAATACATGTAGCACGGGTTTTAACCCTGCTACAACCCTTGGATGGGACTTTCACCGTGGGTTGCTCAAAACCCTTGCTACACTTAGCAGGGGTAGCATTGGCGAGGGTTCGTGCAGGGGTTGTAAAAACCCTTGCTACAATTTGTATCAGGGGTTATAACCCTTGCTACATATTAAAAAAACCCTTGGGATAGACCACTTTTGTTGTAGTGGCGGGTCGACCCGTGGGTTGACCCACTTTGATTCTGACCCTGTGAGAAAACGGGTCGCAAGCACCCGTCGGATCGATTGTTACAAGGTATCGGGTTGGAGGTCAAATTGTGTCATTTTTTTCTTTGGTTTGCAAAATGCGCCTATTTTCCGATTTTTCTTTTCGCCTAACTCAATTTTTGGAATTCTTAGTTGAACATTGGAACATTGATGTTATATAAATGAGTGTGAACTTTCAGAATATGTTGGATCTAAGTACGACATGTTACTTTGGTGTAATGTTATATGTTATTATTCATATGTTAGATGAGATTTGATATAATTTATCAGGATAAGTACAATATAATGGCTCTTTCCATATTTCCGGGTTAAAACGAGCTAAAGCGGATGACCCATTAACCCTTGACCCACTAACTCGACCGGGTCTGGGTTAACTCGTGGGTTGACAACCTTGCTTTTGAGAAGAATCTAGTTCTTAAGGATGCATTAAATGTACCTAAGATTGAAAAAGAATTTTGTTTTTCTAAATATAATTAATAAATTTGGATATCACTTAAGTATATTATCTAAATCCTGGGTAAGGGTGTACAAATGGCTACCGATGCATTACCCAATCATTTTAATTTTTAAGTAACCAAATTAATAGAATATAGACCACTTGTCCGGATTTGTCTTCAGGAGACATAACCAGCATCATCGATCACTTTGATCCTAATATCGAAGGCGTTGAGGACTGGTTCGCATCTTGTGCCATTCATGCGATCTGCTGGTTTGTATGGAAGGAAAGAAACCAGAGAATTTTCCAGGACTCTTGCTGCCCTCCCCTGACTGTCACCAAGAAAATTACCAGGAACATCGTCGACTGGATTGTGGCGCATAAGAATATAGACCAACAGCAAGGGGCGCGCTTCATTCAGGATCGATTCAGGATTCGGGAGGCTAATGTTGTGTGATCGGCTCCTGGGCTGGTTTCCTGTCTTTTTTCTCCTTCAGTTTTTTCGTTGCTTTGGATCACGGTCAGCGTTGTAGTTCTTGCTGCTGTGGTCTCTTTTTTCTTTCTTGGCCCACTGCTTGTGGGTCTCTGCCATGTACTCCCATTATTTTCCTTCTAATTAAGTTCTTCATCATTATCAAAAAAAAAAAATTAATAGAGCAACCATATTAGTAAAACTTCTCTTCATCAATGTAAAAATGTGCATGCATGCATAATTTCGTGACGTATTTCTCTTAATTTTACTCTTAATTTCGTATTTTAGGAATTATAGATGGCATAATGTTGCGCTAGTAATGAAGAACCCATATCCCATTCTAAAAATTGATTACGTGATAGTTTTTTTTTTTTCCTTAACACACTTCATTTAATTTTAAACCTAACTTCTTCATGACTTATATTACTGGATAAAGATTGAATAAGACAAACGTTCTGCATTGAAATATGGGCTGGATGCGAGTAGCCCGCAGATCGCAGTGGAATATTCCTGATCAACCCAAGTGAGATTAATTGCGATTTGTAAAACCTACCACTCATCTCTCTCTATCTCTCTCCAAATCTCAGTTGAGTTGAAGCTACTTGATCTGATCTCTTAGTACGAACTGCAGCTCTCTGATCTGTTTACAAACCCTAAGCGAATCAATCATTGAATACTATTTCCTTCACCTCGCTCTCAGCAACACGTGGGGAAATAACCAAATTAACTATATATGCTACTCGATTATATATATTGCCTCTAGCTATTATAAATACCGCAGTCCGCAGGCTACCTCTCTATCCATCGTCGGCTATGGAGTTACTGTGAGCATACGAGATCCGCAGAAAGAGGAAGGAGCTACCATGTCTGCCTGCCTTCCTGCAAATATATGCAGAGGCTAACGTGCATGGAGAGCTTTGCATGTGGGCATCGATCCAACTGTCATTTTCGTTTATTACTACGTACGTAGGTTTCTTGAACCGATATTCGCTCCATTTCTTTGGAGAAGTATAGTCACATCGCATGTATATGTATAGGGACCTCCTCCCAGCAGACGTTGAAGTATTATAACTTGAACTTTTTGACCTGGTTTAGTAGGTTTTACTGGTTGCTTCACGTAAATCTAATGTTCATTACGTAACAATTACGTAATTCTTGTTACACTTACGTAACAGTTGAACTAAAAGCGTTACGGTATGTTTCATAATGACTTAACATTTTACATAACGCAAGGTTGATATTCGTTCCATTACATAATCTCCTTCTTGCATTGGGATTTTTACTAAGATAGATAAGATCTCCAGCAGCGATTCATGACATAACACCCACACCAGTTACTCATTAACTGACCCCCAACACTGGCAACTAAAGCACCGCTTCCTTATATATGACCAGGAGCCATGGATGGCAATAGAACTCGAATCCGCGGGTACCCTACCCGACCCAACTCGGTCAAAGTGGGTAAAACCCGCTTTGACGGATTGTGGGTCGAGTTTGAGTTTAAACCCGCTATACTTTTCGCTGGTTGTGTTTGGGTTTAGCCATATCCAACCCTGCGGATACCCGCACCCAAGTTCATACCCCTACGACCCACGGAACCCTTAACAAATTAACCATAATTTCTAAATTTATTCCTCACACGTTCAATTAATCATATTATTTGTGGATGTTTATCTTTAATCTTGAACAATTAGTATGAATGCATGATTTGCGAGTTAGTGTGTATGTAGTAGACAATAGTATTGAAAACTAGTGTAATTGCATCTTTGTACATGAAACCATGGGTAATCATGAACCCGTGGGCCGTGGATACCTAGCGGGTTGGGTTGGGTTTGAGTTTTTCAAATCCAGTGGGTTTTACTCCGGTTTTTCTTTTATGCTGGATAAAATCATGGGATTGGTTTTGGCAATAACCCGCCCCAACTCTACCAATTGTCATCCCTACCAGGAGCTCCTAGGCTTACAAAGTAAAGCAGTGACACATAAGACCTCTTCCGCAATGACATTTTACAACTGTTAATCACTACGTAAGGTTACAGAACGAAGGTTATTTCTTACTTAACGGTTAAATTAGAAGTGTTATGTAAGACTTTCGTAATAACTTAACACATTACGTAACTTTGAATATTATTCCGTAAATCCCTGGTCTTTTCAACTAATCTCTCAATACCCCAATCCCCATCCAAACCCCTAAGAACCCTAATAATCTTATAGGCACAAAGCCTAGTCACCACAAGTACTGTAAGTAAAGTAGGCATGATGTGGGAATCATGGGCGATAGCTAGTTCACCCCACCAAACCCTAAAACAAGTGAAGGACGCTCTTAGAGTATTCAACTGCAAATTGTAGATCTTATCCTCGAGGTCACAAATGCATACAAGCTCTGCACGACTGTTGCAGATGGTGCCATACTTTAAATCATCCACAATGGTGGTGCCAAAAATGATAATTTTAGAATTATTTTTTGCATTCTAGCTCCACAAAAAGTGGAAATGCTTTAATGGGGAAGGCCAAACGGTCAAATTCCTCATATGAAATATTTTTCCCTCTAATCTAATTTAGAGTAGATTTCATCATTTTATTTACATAATTTGTTGATTATTTTTATATAAATAGTAATAATTGGTTAAAAAATGAACATTTTGATATAAATCTTTGTAAAAATTTGGATGTAACTTTTTTGTCACTAAACATAACGTCATCCAGGGGCGGAGCAAAACGTCTTAGGATTGTGGGAAATTACGTATAAACTTAATGTAGTTATATAAAAGCTGAGTGCGCATTATTGAAACAAGGAATTGATAGTGGTCTAGTTGCTAAGATGCTCACCTCTTCCCTTGGAAATTCAAGTTCGACTCTCACTCGCAGCAATTTAATTTTATGTCATTTTTGCTACTTTCATAACCACCCTACCATGCTTGTGCTTTTTTACGTTAGTTAGCTCTTGCCCTTTTGCATACTAAACCACCCTAACACAGGGTTGTTTTGGTAATATAATGAATTGTATTTTCAAACAATTATATCGAAGGGGATTCTTTTTCCATTTATGAAAATGTTGAAAATGTACTACATATAAAACGTATGGTTAACTTTTTTCCGTCATTTGCCTCATTGTATTTTCAAACAATTATATTGAAGGGGGTTCATTTTCCATTTATGAAAATGTTGAAAATGTACTACATATAAAATGTATGGTTAACTTTTTCCGTCATTTGCTCATTTGTTTCGAACATATCATGTAGTAATTATAATGTAGAATGATTTATATTATATTTTTTTGTGATGATAAACTAAGTAAATCCGCGCCTAGACTCAAATCCTAGCTCCGCCCCTGACGTCATCAATGATGAAAATATAGTAACTAGTTCATATTATTATAAGAGTTATATAGATTTTTTTTGTTAAGTAATATTTAAGATATTTCGAACCTGAGACCTCCACATTCAATACTAATAGTATTACCCTCTGTTTTCATAACCGGACCGGAGGCTGAACCAGAAAATTTAGTGGTTTAGGGTTGAGTGGTTAACCGTTACAAAGCTGATGGTGAACCGTTGATAGAACCGTTCATGATATACAACATATAAGACTTGTATATTACACTAATTTAAGAATAAAGTTATCATTGGCTATAAGCAATTGCAAATTCATATCATCACCAAAATATCTAATAAATCATTCAAACCAAATCATATTTTTTTAATTGAATTAAAAATTACGGTACCAGTCGGTAGTGGACAACATAAGGTTGACAACAAGGTTGAAATGAGAAGAGGAAACATATATAAATTAATAAGTATGGTTTGATGGTCTTAGTTTATATTAAAGCATTTTTTTGTTAAAATAGTGAACCAATGGACCAGTATAACCATGGCCGTGCATCTGATTTTATGTTGAACCGTGAAAAGTCGTTTAGTCCATCAATAACCATCCAAACAATGAATCAGACCGCAATCATAACTGGTTTGACGGTTCTACTAGCCCGACCATTGATCCGGTTCGGTTCTTATAATAATGGTATTACCACTAGTCCAAACCCTTGTTGGCCACAACAGCGGGCCAGCAAAAGTAATTCCCTATGTTTACCTGGCTTTTAGATGAGTTTTTCGGCTTCAAAAGCTGAAGCAGAGCCAACCACATGTAAAAGCTCGGCTTTTGAAAAGTCGAAAAGCACTTTTGTATAACTTAAAAGCAGAAGCTCCGATTTGGAGCTTCTGCGAAAAGTTGTTTTGAAAATACAAGATTATCCTTACCATATTTTAATTTTATTTCAAAAAATATAATTTTCCTTCATTTATATCCTTTTAAAAATAAAATAAATTATAAAACCATATTATTTATTATAAAAGAAATCTAACCAGATTCATTTTAACTACTTTTTATTGATTAGAATTTGTATTCATATTTTATATTATAAGTTCTTTATAGTCATTTTACGCAATCTCTCATATTAAAAAGCACTTCTAATAGTTTTATAGCCAAACACTAAACTGTTTTTTTTTTTTTTTTTTGAAAAGTACTTATCTGAATACTCCAGCGAGAAGCTGCTTCTGGAAAAGCTACAACGACAGGACCAAACTAAGCTATTATATAGTACCGAAAGGATTCATTTGTTGAAACATCATAATGAAATGAAGGAGAAGTAGTCATTGACTCTTAACTTAACAGTAGAAACTTTATTATCACCAAGTCGTTAATGCTTGAGAAACACGTACAGCTTAGTAGTGCGGAAAGGAAGGAAGTAGATCGATCAAGCGTGAAAACAAACACGCAACTGTAACACTAGAATACGCTACAAGGAAGCCCAGGAAAAGCCCCAAACCCTAGAAGATGGAGATTAATCAAGGCAGACCACGCCACGGGCAGAACCCTAGCTAGCTCATGCCTCTTTATTATTCTTGCACCAAATCGAAAATCCGTACCACGACCATCACTCTCTCGAAGAAGGATACATAACCCACCACGGCAGATCACCAACGGGAGAATCGGCGGGCCGGGAGGGCACGACGTCCGCCAGCTGCGGCAGAATGGCGAGCGGACCGAGCCTGCAGCTTATTATTGCTACGAACATTCTTCTGACGGATCAGGGTCTGGCCCGTGGGAGCGTTCCAGTTAAGGAAGTTGGTGTACCAGCAGGCCGAGCTCTTCGGGTAGCGGGTCAGATGACCGTCGGTGTAGTCGATGTAGTAGAACCCGAACCGGACCGAGTAGCCATCGTTCCACTCGTAGTTGTCCGCAAGCGACCACGCGAAGAACCCCGACACGTTCACGTTGTACCCGCTGAACGTACACCACGCGACGTCGTATTATATTCAAGCGAACACAACCAAGTCACTCGAATTAGCTCATCGATGATGATATTATTATCGGAACTGAAGTAATAATATATAGTTAATACGTGGGAAAGATGGGAAAACTGACATCATGGACTGGAGAACACTGTCGAGGTGGGTGTCGTAGAAATTTATCCTATCGTCGTCTTGTGTCGCTTCGTCGATCGATTGTGTAGGATCGTCCAATTGAGAAAGTCCTGATGATCATGCATCATCACAAACCCCAGTCAGCTTGATAAATCACCCTTCTTCTTCTCATGAGCTATTTATACTTTACCAGTTAGTAATTGAAATGACAAATTATTACCATTCTCGGTGATGTAAATATGAGGGTTTCGGTATGTATCTTTGGTGTAGTTCAAAAGATATTGAAGCCCTTGTGGGTAAAGGTACTGCCACGACGTGCCCAACTGCACAATTTCATATCATCAAACAGTTTTCATTATAATTAATACTTCACATAGCCATGCATGCATGTACGTAGTTTTATCAAATTCACTGACTGACTGATTTTTTTTTTCTTTTTTTTTTTTTACCTCCGGTCCAATGAGTTCTCCATTGGCTCCAGTAGCTGACAACAATGGAACCCAACGAGAGTTAGTACAATTTGATATAAAGATGATATATATGAAACCTGAAAGATTCATATATCATTCATAACTGCATAATTAATTAATTAATTAATTACCTGTAGTAATGGCGTGGGAATCCTTAAGATACTCGAGATGTTCAGGGTCGAAGTTGGTGTTGTTCATGGAGTAATACGCAGTGTAGTAATTGAGCCCCAGAAAATCGTACGAGCCTTTCAACGATCTCGACTCCTCCGACGTGAAGGTGGGCAAGCGAGATCCGACCAGGTCGATCATGTTCCTCGGGTAGTGACCATAGGTGATAGGATCCATGTACCTTTAATTAATACGCGCGAATTAGTTTACCGTGACTTGTAATTTGGATCAGGTAGAGATTGCCATCCGTAACGTAGGTCGAGAGAGGAATATACTCACCACCCAAACATGAAGTCTAGGGATCTTTGAGCTGCATCAATATCCGCTGTGGTATCGGTGTAAGGAACGTACCAGTAAGTAACAATGGTGATTCCTACTTCCCCACCTTGACTTGCCTATTAAAAAAAACTACTATTGTTAGAACAATAGTCGAGAGGATTAATTACTTAGTAACTAGAGATTATTACTTGGATTAATGTACATTCTAAATGCTATATATCAACAATACCTTGTATTTTTGCTGGTACAATTTATAACCAGCAGCATGAGCAAGAAGGAGATTGTGGGTGACGATGTAAGGCTCGGTCCCGGAGTTTCCGGCGAGACATGCGTGGTTAACCCACGTGGAACAACGCCCCGGTGCCATCAGCCCTTCGTCGTATCCTCTCATTACGTAAGTTACAGGTTCGTTCAGCGTGATCCATTTTGTTATCTTTTTGCCGTACTCTTCGAATAACAAGTCGCAGTAATCTTCAAAATCCTTCCTGCATAACACAACACACACATAGGAAATTAACGATTAATTTGGACGTAACGGACTAGCTAGATAATCTTACATATTACGAATTAATCGCTTACACTATGTCACGGCTTAAGAAGCCACCGTACTCGGCTTCGAGTGCCTGAGGGGTGTCCCAATGCCATATTGTGACGTAAGGCTCGATACCTAAATCAATCAATGTAGGTAACATACACAAAATGCTATGAGCATTTTTATTAATTTAATTTTCAATTTGATTTATGTTAGGTTTTTTAGCAAGCCAAGCTAGTCTTTCATTACCGTTATGTTTGAGCAAATCAATAACCTTGTGGTAAAAATCGAGTCCTTCTCTGTTCACCCCTGTGCTCCGTTTCCCGTCTGATCATCACATTTTAAAATGGTAACCAAATAAATTAGAAAAATCTGCCATGAAAAAAATCAGATCAATCGAAATATGGATCGACGACGATGACGACTAGGTACTGACATGGGATAACTCGAGACCAGGAGATGGAGAGCCTGTAAGCATCCACGTTCATATACTTCATTCTTTGAATATCCTCCTGTACGTACGTATTAATTAGTTCGTTTCGTCCGTCCGTAAATATAGCGTAGTAAAAAGCTGAGTACAAAAATACACATGAAATACGTATTATATATATATATGCATTCATTGCGTACCACAAAGAGGTTATACATATCAATGGCCACATCTCCATTACTTCGATCAGCAATCCTTTCTGCACAATTAATACGTAGAAAATCGATCGAAATCGCGTCAGGTCCATGCCTCCTAACGATGAGAAGGATTACACAAGAAAGAGGAAGAAACCTGGGAATTGATGGGCGAATTTGTCCCATACGCTTGGACCTCTGCAGCTCTGATTTGCGGCACCTTCCACCTTTGATATGATTCACCAAACAAATTAAAGAAGAAATCATTTGTTACCATGGAGGCATATATAACACCACGTACGGTTTATTGGAACAAGATTAATAGTTAGCTAGCTTTACCTGATAAGCAGAAGCGGCGGTGCCAAAGACGAAGCCAGGAGGGAAAGTGTGGCGACCGTAGGGAAGGTTGTCCGAAGGCGTGTAGGTAGAGCCTTGGCAAGGGTCGGGAAAGCTAGGATCGCTCTGCGCCATGGCACGAGCCAACAGAAGTAGGGTTACAGTTGAGATAACGAGGACAGCAGGAACTGACATCGTTGGAAACCCTCGAAAACGAGTGGCTGGAGCCATGTTTGGGCCAACCAAAAGGAAACAAGGATGGAGAAATATAAATTGAACTCCAACTAGCTGATGAGTAGTAGTAGTAGTAGTAGTGTGGGTTTAAGACCTTTGGGGCAACCCTCTTTATATAGATAACAGGCCATATGCATGTGCTTTCTGCATATTGCTGTTTGTTTTGATGAAGTTCTTACTGATTTAATTTACTGGTTTAATTATTACACCCAACATGGATAGAGAGATTAGTAATATTTGGTTTTATTGTTTAATTACTATCGGTTTTTATGGATCCAAATCTGGCTAGTAAACAAATAGTTACTACTGTAATATTCTCATCGAGATCTACCCAGTGAGGGTTTTTTTTTTTTCCTAGTTAGTAGCTTCTCACGTACTGAATATGTATTTTTAAAACTGAACTAATTTTTTGTTGTTGTGTTTATTCTTAAATCTTAACCTCCTTTGGCCTCTATGAAATGCGGTGTGATTTTTGAATTGAACAGCGAAGGCCCTGTTCACTTCCATTTTCGTTTCCTGTTTTCTGTTTTCATGTTACAAATTTGGGAAACGAAACGAGAAAACATGTTTACTTTTCATTCTGTTTTCTATTCGTTTCCAACTCTGAAAACAGAAAGTGGCAAATTCCTATTGTTTTCGAAAACGAAAAAATGTCGTTTTCACCTGTTTTCAACATCTGTTTTCTAAAAAACAGGAAACAGAAATGAAAGTAAACAGGGCCGAAATGTATGATAAATTGATAATAGAGTGTGATATGTTTGAAACGCAACTCATGCAGGGATGCAATTTCTAAAAACTAAATATTTGAAACGCACTTCAGTTTAGTCAAATTATTGCAAATTTACTTTTGGATTTCTTTTTATTGCTCCTCCATCAAAATCACCTTATCCACACAATTTCATCTTCATTAATGAAACTTCATATTCTACATAAAAATCTCTTCCTTCTTCTCCTACATTGCATTAAAAATCAAATTTTAATGGTAAAATATTTGAAAATGTGAAACATCTTTTCACGATACTATAATTTTACCTCATCCAAATCATAAATATTATCAACCATTCAATCCCTACTCCCATCTTTGAAATTTCTATATCCACCATCAATAATCTCTTCCTTTATCTCAATAACGTAATTACCTACATCACTGAATTCACTGTCTCCGGTGTTAAAATACTCTTCCTTCTACTCCCGCATTTCACTGAATGCAAATTTCTAATGGCAACATTTTTAGAATTGTTCAAGAACTTAAATTTATCGAGTATATGTCATGAACTTTCTTTGAGAATGCTCTCTTCATCCTTAATTATCTTCAAAATATGTACCCACTAATGGGATTCACGGATGTTGTAATCGCAGAGCTTGAGCTGAAATCAACTTCATGCTCTCAGTTTGGATGGGTTAAGGAGGTGAAAAATCTCTAATTTTGTCAATATCTTTGATTAGTTTCTCTGAACACTATTTGGTCAAAAACATATAAGAATTTGTCTCAGACACCGAAAGGAAATAAAATAAACAAACTAAAAATTATAAGAATTTGTCTCAAACGTAACCATCAATAATAACAATAATAATAATAATATAATTAGTTTTAAAATGTTTCCTATGGAATCTATTCTCCATTAGTATAATTAAGATAATCTCGGTTTCTAATAGAGTTTGGGTTTATATTAATTAAATTGACTAAAATGTCTTTTCTAAATTATTCAGAAGGTTTGAAATTTAAAATTAAGCATATTCTAACAGAGAACCTCTTTATAGTGATAGTATAGAATGCACTAAGATAATTTGTCCAAATCGATTAGCATTGGCCCAACTCGTTAGGTTTACCCACTCTTATACTTCGAGCAACTCACGTGCCATTCTCATAACATAACATTCACCTCTTTATAACAAGTACAAATCTAGGCATGTATAGTTAATCTTCGTGAAGTAGATTCTCTATTCGTCGATATAAGATATCCATACATAATTTCCTCCTAACATATTTCTCGTACAAATAGATGTTTCTTCTTGATATTTGCTCTTACCAACTCATATTTTCTTTGTCTTTTTTTTTTTTTTTTTTTTTGAATCAAAACGTTGTCTGTTTAAACCACGAACTAGCTAGAGATTCATTTTAAACCTAACTTCTCCATGGCACTAACCTTACTTAAATAACTGGAAGGATTGAATAAGACAAACGTTCTGCATTGAAATCTGTCCTGGATGCGAGCAACCCGCAGACCGAAGTGGAATATTCCTGATCAACCCAAGTGAGATTGCGATTTGAAAAACCTACCACTCAACTCTCTCTCTCTCTCTCTCTCTCTCTCTCTCTCTCTCTCTCTCTCTCTCTCTCCAAATCTCAGTTGAGTTGAAGGTCCTTGATCTGATATTTTCGTACGTACAGCTCTCACTATTTACAAACCTAAACAACATTATTTCCTTCCTTCACCTCTCAGCGACACGTGGGGTAATAAACAAATTAACTAAGCTTTCTCTACCAACTACCGCAGGTTAATTACCTCGAATCTCTATCCATCATCGACTATCGGGTTACCGAGTTCATGAGATCCGCAGAAAGAGGAGAGTATGTCTGCCTGCAACTTGGACCTTGCTGCCATGTGGTGATCGATCCAACTGTCATTTTTATTTGTTACTAGGTAGGTTTGAGGAGTCTTTGTTAGGTTGCCGATCGAGTCGGCTAGGGTAACGTAAGTTCGTAGGTTTACTTTGTTGTAGTTAGATTTACGTATTAGGTTTTCCCAACTATACAAATGTCACTTCGGTGTATAGTCCGATCAAGCCATTAAATGAAAGAATAATATAGTGTCTCGACACTTTACAACGTACTCTTGCCTGTGAGTTTACAACCAACTCTTGACCCGTGAGTTACTGGTTCATCAGGCTAACATCTCGTAGAATTTTAACCATAGCATCCTATCTAAGGAACTGGTTGGTCCTCTTACAATTTCATTTGATCTTTAGCAACTCAAAGTTTGAGCAGGCTGAATCCAGAAAGGTGAAGAAGATTACTACCTTGATTGTTACCAATGCAGTCAAAAGCGCGATTCTACCAACAAGCGGAAAAGGGGTAAAATCGTAAAGCGTAGAATCAAAGCGTAAAAACGTAAGTTTTTTACGCATACTGTAAAATAACTAAAAATCTGTTAAGCACGACATATATTGTGTAAAATATGAGTGCACAAAGTTAAGATAAGTTAATAAATACCTGCAATTCATGTCTAAAGTAGACAAAATCTTAGCATCTTAACAATAAGTTAGTTCATAAACATAGGTCTTAACAATAAGCCGTTTTTCTCTCTATGCTAATGAATTTGGGAAGGTCCTAGCATGCGAATCAGATTACTTTATTGAAGCTGAGAATGCGTCCAACTACCCGGTATGTATCTTTTAATCTCAAATGTATCATATTGTTGGCGATTTACCTTTAAAATATACTTTTTATCATTAATTTCATAAAAAGAATATCCATTTAGTAAACTAGAAGTGTAAAGCGTTTTAGTGAATGAGAAGCGTAAAAGCGTAAGTTTTTAAACTTTAAAGCGCAATTTAGTCCGATTTTATACACTAAAGACTTTATATGGAAACATAAGCGTTTTGGTGATCTAGAAGCGTGAAATCATAAGTTTTTAAATTTTAAAGTACGATTTTTTCTTCTAGTCAGTAGGTTCTCACTGAAAATGTATTTTTTAAAACTGAACTGATTTTTGGTATTGTGTTAATTAGTTTTGAAGAGGCACGTATCTTAAATTGAGGTGAACATCCTTAGCGCTCAAGAGGTATCATGTATTGATTTGAGGTGTGAATGTCCTTAATTAGGATTACAATTAAGTTTGTAACCTCCTTTAGCCTTTAGGAAATGTGGTATGATTTTGAATTGAACAGCGAAATGTATGATAATATATAGAGTGTGGTATGCTCTGGTTCTGTGAACATGCTAATGGGAAGGCTAAATTACACGTTTGGTCACTCAAATTATACAAATATTTCACGTTTGCCACCTGAATTACTTTTCTTTCTTATTCGCCACTAACTTTACGAATCGTTTCACGGTTGGTCACCGGCCGTTACACTCCGTTAAGTTTGTCCTACGTGGCAGTCAACTATAAAGTTTAACCGTTAACTAGATGACGTGGAAATTCAAAAAAAATAAAAAAATAAAAATTCTTTCCACCTCATCATTGCACTTATTTTGTCTATATAATTTATCATATTAATAATTTAATAAACTTTAATAAATTATAAAAATGGACACCCAGAGGCGAAGACTAGGAGCCATGAGTGGACGTCGGCGCCCCAGTTATCGGGGACGAGATTGAAGTCGGAAAACCGAGGCTTCCCCTTCAGCGTGACACTCCTGATCCTCAGGAACCGGCGGGCGACGATCTCCGGCGAGACGGAGTAGCAGTTCCTGGTGAATACGTGGCGGCGGGACCAGCTATCGGCGGCGTACCAGTTACAAGAATCAGGAGCGAGATCCCCACTGCCTCATCTGAACTCGGTAACTCTGCTTGAAGATATGCATTCTAGAGCATCCAAAAAGCCATAGATAGAAATCTTAAACAAAAGAAGTTTTCAAATGACACAAAAACAAGGTACAGACTGGATTGAAGTCGTCCGATAGAGTTTACCATTGGTCTTTGTTTCACTTGGCGTTGCCAGCCTTTTGCTTAGCTTTCTCGACCAGAGGCTTGAGCTGCTTCTTCTCAGCAAGGATCTTGAGGAAGTTGAACAGGAACAGGATGTAATTGTGCTTCCTCCTAATGTTCTCGGTTCTCCACTTCTTGAACTTCTCCTCCATCAGGATCTTTGCAGTTGTGGTCTCGATCCCACTGTTCACCTCGGACAATGACTTGCTCATCGATTCGTAGCTGCCCCGGCTGACCCCTTCAGTTTGAGAAGCTGCCAGGATCCTTTCCCTCTGCCTCTGGAGCTCCTTCAGCTCGACAGTGTACACCTCTTTCCTGTTCTTGATCACCGCCAAGAGATTGAACCTTATCTCGCTCTTGGCATACCTAGGTGTAGGGCTGTCAATTTGGTTTGGTTTGGTTTGGTTAACCAAACCATTAAGTATGAAAAACCAAAAACCAAAAACCAAAACTCAAAAACCAAAACCAAAACCATTAAGGCCCTTATTGGTTTTTGGTTGCCAAAAAACAATAAGGGCCCTAATGGTTTTGGTTTTGGTTTGGATAACCAAAAAACCAACATGTATTCATACACTCATATTTATTCCTATTTCCCTCCTCTTTATTGAATAAACGTCATAATAATGGTAAATGGACTTTACAAATTATTGGTTGGCATGTGTGTCAAAAGAAACAAAAAAATAAATATTTGTTGATAAATAATTTTATTCATATTGGTTTCTTAATGGTTTCTATTGGTTTTTTGGTTTTAACCAAACCAAAACCATTAAGTTGCTTATTGGTTTAAAACCAAAAAACTGAAACCATTAGCTTTTCAATTGGTTTGGTTTCGGTTAAAACCAAAAAACCAAAACCAAATGGACAGCCCTACCTAGGTGGCATCGATGAGATTAGAGTACAAAATGGCCAAAAGAACTCCACCCACAAAAAAAATTAAAAACAGACATACAAAGTATAGCAGGCAAGTCATCTCATCAGGCGCGAGAACTGCTAAAATTTAGTTCTCCCTTCATGTTTATAGGGGTTAATTGCATGGTTGGTCACACCATCGACAGGTATGTAACTGATGAAGTGGTACACATCATCGTCTTTTCCAGCGATTTTCTGTTCATCAGAGATGAAAGGCTCGGGTCTTGCAAAACTGTTGTGAACCGAACGTATAACTTCATTATTGTTGATGGCTAAGCCTTTGAGCTCTGGTTGGAAGTTCTAGGTGAATTCTTTCAGTTTCGATCATTCAGGACCGATATCTATGTTAGCAGAGTTCATTAGGATGGACAGGATTGCCTGGGTTGTGCAAGCATTGTTGATTACCTACAAGAAAAAGAGGAAAAGAACCATAGACAAACAATAGGTCAGTGACGACGTGCAAAATGAAAAAAGATCGATTATCCATAATCAAGATGAATTCCAATGAATTTACCTGACTGGTACGCCGCCGATAGCTGGTCCCGCCGCCACGTATTCATAGGGAACTGGCACTCCGTCTCGCCGGAGATCGTCGCCCGCCGGTTCCCGAGGATTAGGAGCGTCACGCTGAAGGGGAAGCCTCGGTTTTCCAACTTCAATCTCGTTCCCGATAACTGGGGTGCCGACGTCCACTCATGGCTCATGGTCTTCGCCTCTGGGTGTCCATTTTTGTAATCTATTAAATTTTATTAAATTATTAATATGATAAATTATATAGACAAAATAAGTGCAATGATGAGATGGAAAGAAAAAAAATTTAATTTTCACGTCATCTAGTTAACAGTCAAACTTTATAGTTGACTGCCACGTAGGAAAAACTTAACGGAGTGTAACGGCCGGTGACCAACCGTGAAACGATTCGTAAAGTTAGTGGCGAATAAGAAAGAAAAGTAATTCGGGTGGCAAACGTGAAAGATTTGTATAATTTGAGTGACCAAACGTGTAATTTAGCCCTAATGGGAAATTATTTTGTGACGACGAGTAGTGAAAGACAATGGGAGGAATTATTGATTGGACTTTGGCTCACAAAAAGATTGACAAAGATCAGGGGATTGGGTTTCTACAGAGTTGGTCACGAAGAGGGGCTAGTAGTTGATGAGTTCCGCCTGAGTTTGAACTCTTGGGCTCCCTTAGTTTCTGCAGTTCAGTGTCTCTTTTTCGTTTTGGAATTTTCATTTGACTGTAACTCTTTCGTTCCCTACTCCTTCTTGGGGTGTCCGGTTCTCTGTATCTAAGAACTCTATTGTGGGATTTAGTTTGTTTTGTTTAATAAAGTTCATCATCATTATAAAAAAAGAAAGAAGACAATGTAATTTAGCATTTTCCAAGGCTCAAAGTATGTTATGTTTCTCGTGTCTTTTCTTTTATTATATGTCATTTTTGTTAAAGGGTATCTGGTTGCTACTTCTCTTTACAATTGTTTTCTCTAGCTATTTATCATTAATCAAGAGTCTCTATAGATAGACAAACACATTTAATGTTGAGTTCGGCCAAGATTAACAAGATACAAGCAAGCAATAAGATTAGTGACTTAATCACCGGTATGAAGATTATATTTTCCGAGCATATTTGATTTAGATTGACCAATAGTTTCAATCTCGAAATTGGATTTGTCTTTGGAGCACCTAAATCTTTGGTCTAGCACGACATTGCAAGCATCTAATATCTGCTTCAACTTAGTCACAAAGTTTTCACGTTGAGAATTCAAATTATCATATGTAATGATCGAATAGATTCAAAATTCAATTTATATCTCTATTTTGGATGTACAACCAAGCTAACTTAGGAGTTGAGACTTTTGGTGGTAGTAGACTGTAAATTTGATCGTAGTAATTTTACCTAACTGAAAACACATATACTTCATGCCCACTATTCAAAGTATGATCAATTTTGTCACTCATAGAACTAAAGTTGAAGATATCATTATAGATCCTTATACACTCAAGTCTAAGGTGGCGTCTCCCTGTTATAGGCATAAGAATTAGTTTCCTTATTATTCTATTTTGTGTGTCGATATTGGTAAACATATGTGATTCACCTTTTTTTATGCCTCTAAGTCTATGAGATGAGATGAGATGAGATGAGATGAGATGAGATCCGTACAAAAAGACTTCAAAGAGATATGAGAGGGTCGATAACCAACAAGAATTGGTTCGAATAGTAACTAGTAAGACATGGTGTTATAACTTAATTATAACATGGTGTAAAGCTTAGGGTGCGAGTCTTGCAATATATCATTTTGAAAAGAAGGAAAAAAAGGTGTATCTTAATAACTAACAAGTAGAAACTAGGCGTATAATGCATGTATACTTAATTTCGTAACGTAGATCATCTTTCCGTGGATATAGGATATGTCCATGCATAACTTCCTAACATCTTCCTAGCTCGTACAAATAAATGCTTTCCCTTGATGTTAATTTGGTCTTACCAACTCATATTTTTGAAACAAAACGTTGTCTATTTAAACGACGATCCACGAACTAGCTATAGATTCCTTGTAAACCTAATTTCTCCATGCCAATGACCTTACTTAAATAAGTATGGGAAAGATTGAATAAGACAAAACGTTCTGCATTTGAAATTTGGCCTGGGTGCGAGCAACCCGGCCGCAGACCGTAGTACTGGAATATTCCTGATCCCAAGTGAGATTGCGATTTGTAAAACCTAACACAGATCACTCTCTCTCTCTCTCTCTCTCTCTCTCTCTCTCTCTCTCTCTCTCTCTCTCTCTCTCTCTCTCTCTCTCTCTCTCTCTCTCTCTCTCTCTCTCTCTCTCTCTCAGTTGAAGCTTGCTCCTTGATCTCATCTTTTAGTACGTACAGCTCCTCTCTCTCTCTCTCCAAACCCTAAACAACATTATTTCCCTCACCTCTCGGCGACACGTGGGGTAATAACCAAATTAATAATATTCTCTACTAACTACCGCAGGCTAATTACCTCGATCTCTATCCATCATCGACTATCGAGTTACTAAGTTCATGAGATCCGCAGAAAGAGGAGCATGTCTGCCTGCAACTTGGACCTTGCTGCCATGTGGTGATCGATCCAACTGTCATTTTTATTTGTTACTAGGTAGGTTTGAGGAGTCTTTGTTAGGTTGCCGATCGAGTCGGCTAGGGTAACGTAAGTTCGTAGGTTTTTTGTTGTAGTTAGATTTACGTATTATATATATGAGAACTAGTAACAGATACGGTGTTTACGTGGTATCCCCGATTGATCGGGACTAGTCCACGGGAGAGATTAGCCTCTCCAGCTTTAGCTCTTATTGATTACTTCAGTGATTAGCCAACCGGCTGTACAACAGGACTTATATCAAGACTAGTAGCAGCTAGGGTTACAAGCTCTCTTCCTTTCCCACTCGTATGAGGAAGCTTAGCTTCCACGTTGCTATGAGTTAAGGCATGGGCTTGCGTGTCTTGGGCTTCAACTCGAATGTCACGGCCCAATACGTCCCCGCAAGTTGAACGGTAGAGGTCACGAACGTTCAGCTTGGAGGTCAAGAACTGAAAACGCTCCGTGCCCAAGCCTTTAGTGAAGAGATGAGCAAGCTGCAAATCGGAGCTAACCTTACGGGGAGCGATATCACCAAAGACTACACGCTCACGAACAAAGTGACAATCCATCTCCACGTGCTTCGTACGTTCGTGGAAAACAGGGTTGGCAGCAATATGTAGGGTTGCCTGGTTATCGCAGTAGAGTGGAGTAGCGTGGGAGGAGGAGACCCCTAGCTCCCGAAGTAACCAGCGAAGCCATAAGACTTCGCTAACAATGGTGGCCATGGCACGGTACTCTGCTTCAGCAGACGATCGGGCAACCACCTTCTGCTTCTTAGAACTCCAGGAAATGGGAGCAGAACCAAGAGTGACAAGATACCCTGTGGTGGAGCAACGCATGCTCTGACAACCGACCCAATCAGCGTCACAATAGGCAACGAGATCGAGAGATCCCTTGGCTGGGAAAAAGAGACCCTGTCCAGGGGACAACTTTAGGTACCGAAGGATGCGGACGGCAGCATCCATGTGAGCCTTAGTAGGAGCATGGACAAAACGACTGAAGATGTTCACGCCATAGGTGATATCTGGACGAGTGACAGTCAGGCATTGAAGACGGCCAATAAGACGGCGATACGGTGACCCATCGGCCAACGGTTCAGAAATCTCTAGCTTGGTCAGCTGGTGATTCTGTTCCATAGGAAAGTGACTGGGGCGAGCTCCTTGAACTCCGGCCTCCTCAAGAATATCAAGTACATATTTTCGCTGACTAAGAACCACATCAGTCGGGGAATGAGCAACCTCAATACCCAAGAAGTAACAAAGAGGACCAAGGTCCTTAATACTGACTGCTGATCCAAGAAAAGCTTAACCCGGTTGATGAAAACGAGGTCATTTCCCCCAAGGATGACGTCGTCGACATATATAAGTGCCGCCACATAGGATTCACCACGCTGATAGACAAACAAGGAGTGATCTGCTGCTGAGGACCGAAAACCCATGGAACACAGAGCAGCAGTGAACTTTTGATACCAGTTCTGGGAGGCTTGACGAAGTCCATACAAGGACTTGTTAAGACGACAAACACGCTGATCACCAGGTGCAGCAAACCCGGGTGGTAATCACATGTAACCTCTTCCTGCAGATCACCATGCAAGAAGGTGTTATTGACATCCAACTGGTGCAGAAACCACCCTCGTTGAACAGCAACTGCAATAAAACAACAAACTGTGACCAGCTTAGCAATTGGAGCAAACATATCATGGAAATCGACACCCTCGATCTGTGTGAATCCCTTGGCGACGAGTCGTGCCTTGTAGCGCTCAATCGTCCCATCTGGCCGATACTTGATCTTGAATACCCATTTTCCATCAATAATCCGACGATTGGAAGGTGGTATGACGAGAGTCCAAGTCCCATTCTTCTCCAAGGCGTCCATCTCGGCAGCCATGGCAGCGCGCCAGCTGGCCAGGCGCACAGCTTGATTGAACATGCGGGGCTCGTCATCATTCGTGATAGCTGCAAGGAAAGCACGATAATGTTGCGAGACGTTAGCATAAGAAACAAAGTTGGCCAAGGGATACCTGACAGTGGAAGCAATGGCGGTGTTGGTGACATAGAGATCGTGGTGCTTCGGCCTCACACGAACACGATCCCCTCGTCGCGGCACCGGGTTGACGTCATGCATGGCCTTCATGGGAGCCACAGCGGGACTGGAGGGCGAACTGCCGGCAATACTGGCCGGGGACGAGGGTCCACCCGCGGGAGAGGTGGTGATGACTGGCGAGGATGAAGACCCTTCCTCTGACTGGGACGACAACGGGGGTGCGGCTGGTGACGAGGGATCCGCCAGGGGGTTTTGCGAGGAGGTGGCTGGCGCTTCAATGCCATCATCGCTAAAGACAGCTGGGAGATCCAATGATAATCCGTGGGGTCCTGTGCACGGTAAGGAAAATGAGACTCGTGAAAGATTACGTCACGTGAAACTATTACCTTCTGCGCATCCAAATCAAAGAGACGATATCCTTTCTGACTGGCGGCGTAACCTAGAAAAACACATGTCCGCCCCCGTGCAGCGAACTTATCGAGATGATGATGTGTGTCTTTGGCGTAAGCAAGCAGCCGAACACACGTAGATGATCATACTTGGCCACATGGCCAAACAGTACCTCAAAGGGAGTCTTCCCAGTTGCCGAGGTTGGAAGGCGATTGAGAAGATAAACTTATGTGAGAACACACTCTCCCCAGAAACGGAGAGGTAACCCAGCATGGAACCGAAGAGCTCGAGCAGTGTCCAAGATATGGCGATGTTTGCGTTCAACCACGCCATTCTGTTGCGGAGTATCAGTACAACTAGTCTGTAGAACAATACCGGAACGATCATAGAAATCGCGCAGAGAGGAGGTGCGAAATTCTAGACCATTATCTGCCTGAATCCGACGAACACGTTTGTTAAATTGTGTGCGAACCATTTCGCAGAACATCATGACAAGACGGGCAACGTCTGACTTAAACTTGAGTAGATATACCCTGACACCATGACTGTAATCGTCAACTATAGTGAGAAAATAATGAGCACCACTGAGAGACGGCTGCTGATAAGCACCCCAAATATCCATGTGAATTAATTCAAAACAATCCTTGGTCTTAATGGAGCTAACAGAAAACGGCAACCGACTCTGTTTAGCTCAAGAGCAAGGATGACAAGGCTCCGAGTGTTTAATAACTGAAAATGAAATAACTGAACTGAGCTTAGACATAAATTCCAAAGATGGATGTCCCCGACGCTCATGCCACCTCTCCTGCTCAATGAGATGCGCATGATTAATGGCAAAGGCCGAAGACTAACTATTCCTCAACAGCTTCAAGTAGTATGGACCATGATGGGCCTCGTCGTGGCGATTCTGATGCTACTAATGGACCTCGTCATGGGCTTCGTCGTTCAGCAAGGGGTCGCCAGCCCAACCCTCATTTTATCAACGAGTAACAGACGAAGAGTATGCAGCAGCTTGCCATGCCATGTAGTTAGGGGTTTGTTATTCTGTTTCTATTTTTCAAGTGAACGTTAGAGAATAAGGGAGTTCCACCTTAAGTGGAGCTGGGTAGTTAGTATGTTAGCTAGTTTTAGATTTGATTTGTTGATGTCGTTTGTAGCCTACTTATAGGCTTTGAATCTCTTCGAATAAGGAAGCAATTATTTTTCTGCAAAGTAGTAGCGTGGTTATTCTCACCAAGAAACGAGAAACACTGGCCCAATCCCGCCAAGAAAAGGGATCTATACATTCATACAACTTTGATCCGTATCATCTGGTATCAGAGCCGAGAATGGGCACCAACGCGCAACGACTGGAGGCTCTCGAAGCCGCCGACACCAACAATCAGCAAAACTTCCAAATGATCCAAGACCAATTGGCAGTGATGCAACTCACGATGAACCAGATCGTTCAAGCTCAGGAAACCAAGGCCGCCGTACCTGTAACATCCCGTTCCGGCAAAACCCATATTTTGATCGCTAGAAAGTTCGCGATTTAGAATCGAGCATTTTGCTAATATTTCGGCGAAAATCGGATTATCGATCAATCGGATAAGTATACGTATTAATTATATATATATATATATATGGTGGCTTCTACGGTACCCCGGGTGAAATCTGGGGTATCGCATACCTTGAGTATGAAAACGTTATCTAGACATCGAATTAGCAGGAATTTTGGGTCTGATACTATACCCTAACCCTTAATGAGTGAACCCTATGTCCTAATTATCTAAATCATAATATATAAACTCTAAGATAGTGCATTCCTTTTTGTGCCTATATTTTGATGAATCGTAACCGTCGATTATTGTTTCTAATTATATTGATCTTGGAGTATAAGATTGGGAGAATTAAGACCTAGATTTTGATCTTTAAAGGTTAGAGTATAGTATCATGTCCAAAAGATCGGCCAATTAAAGGTTTAGATAGTGTTTTCATACTCAAGGTATGCGGTACCCCGGATTTCACCCACGATACCGTAAAACTCGCCATATATATATATATATATATATATATATATATATATATATATATATGTATATCCCTGTCCATTTAATTCCCCACCACCGTTTCATTTAATTTTCCCCATCTTCATCTTCTTTTCACTTTCGGACCGAGAGAGAAGCAGAGCGAGCGAAGTGCAGGGGAGCGACTGGGTAAAAATTCCAAAGCTCCAATCTTGAGCCCTAGTGATCCAAAAATCCCGTAAGTTATGCCTAATCCATCCATTCATCGTGATTTATCGATTTAGAGCTTTAAAACAAGTTTTTGGTCTAGGAATTTCTTGAATTCCCGATAAGTCAAATTAGGGTTTCGGAGTATCCGGAAGCCGGATTGAGCCCAAATTTCATATACGAGCTTCCTGCAGCGAGGTAATCAATCCTCTAGTTCTAATCCCTGAATTTCGGCAATTATTTAAGTCGGGGTCCAAATCGCTGAATTTAGCTCCGGCCAGGGTTTGATGTGTTTTTATCAAGAATTTGACCTGGAGCCAAGAACTAATATTGACGGGGATACAGCACGGGATATAAGGACGGTCTCGGATTTTAATTCGGGATTCGTTGGTGAAATTGACGTTTTAGTACGGGAAGGTTAAACCGGTGTTTGAACGACCAGAGCTGGTGAGGGATTAGCACGGCATACCGGGTTTGTCGTATCACGATAATTATATTGATGCTTAGAATTGACCTAGGTGAATTAGAATGGCATGATTAGGGGTGTATGGACTTTTGTGCTATATGATGAACCCTGGACTGTTGTATGATATTATTGACTTGCCCTAATCAATATGGACCTGGTTTATGCTGATGATTGTGCATATGTTGCAAATTGTGGGCTTGACTGTTGATATGCTTTATGATGGCTCGAGAAAGTGATTGGGTATGATTTTTCATGACTGATGTATTTGAACGTATAAGTGGGAAAATATATATCCCATGGTGATATTATGATGTTCTAGGAGGATGACTTGCACGAGGGTTTATCCCGAGGAAGTGCAATTATACGACTCCTGATTTATGAAACAGTATTGCTCTTTGCCGAGGTTATATGAATTGTTATTGTTTGCTTCATTTTGAACGCTATCAGATTGGTGCAGTTTCAGATTTTCAGTTATCCAGACTTACTAGCTTCGAAGGTTTGCATGGTTGTTCAAGGAGTCATCAATCTAGCTATCACTAGGAGGATTCCAGGAAAAGGGATGCATAGAATATCAGAAGCACATATAGGACGATACACCTGTAAGAAGCTCTTACTTACAGTTTAACATACCAAACCTAGCTCCCTTGTCCTTCATATATTAACATCTTTATTTACTCGTACAAGAAGCCGTTTATTTGACTATGTTGATACATTGTAGAGTTGGTATTACTAATTCCATGAAGATATAAGTTGTTGGTAGGTTTATGAGGGCTTGTTGAGGTCCTGGTCTCTGTAAAGCTGAAAATCGTGGGTCTACTGCTTTGGCTCTTGCTAGTCAGGTGAGTGTAAAACTGCAGCAACTTGTTATAACTATGAATTTTGTTGTATCATCTACTAAGAACATGGTTTTGATATGTAGCTCTCGTTTATGCAAGCTTGATGCATCCGTAATGGTTTCTTTGGCTGTATGTATGCTTGCAGGGTTCAAGCAACTAAATGACAGAAATTGTTGTGGGAATGGTTCCCAGGTATGTAGCTCCCCTGACCTCGGCTGTGGCACTGGTTATTATGAAGAGAAACTTAATTACATCTCAATTGTCAGTAATTAAGCTAGCTATGTCTTGTATGTTAGCTCTTTTGAACTAATTGGCACTGTCCAAGGATATGTATATTTCTTTAACAAGAAAAAGTTAGTGTTAGAAACAAACTCTTGCATATATAGGCCACCTTTACGAATGCATTATAAGTATGATTTTTGCTAGTGATGCTGATACTGCATAACATGTGCTAAAGTGCTCATGATGCTCTCGTTTTGGGAATGCAGGAAAGAGCAGCAGGGGGCAAAGGAAAAGGAAGGGAATTAAAACTGATATTTATAAGAGGATCTATAGTCATGGCTACCTCTAATAGTAATATAGACGTGCATATCTCTGCAAAGGTGATTACTCATTTTGTGTCATAAACCATTGAAGCATGAGATAAATGACTATCTAGATGATGAACCAGAATATATCAGTCGTCTCCTTTCTTTCTCAGAAACTGTGCAAGCTTATTAAAGCATAATCCCTCTTCCTTTTGGAATTTTTGTTCAGTTTGGTATGAATTTTTGACAATCCCCTTGCCGTAAGTTTAACCTTTACTCAATTCATGTCAAAGTTTTCTTGTCGACTCTGAACTACTTGTTAAGGCATGAACAAAGTAAGAGTTTAAGAAATGTTTTGTTGTTATTTAAGGTTTTATGTGGATGTTCTGGGTGGAAGGGTGTACAAGGAAAGCAACTTCACAGAAGCTGGTAACCTTTTCTCTATCTTACTTTATCCATAAGAGATAATGTATCTTGTGTGACCTTGTTGTGTGTCTTTCTCATTTTGTTATAGGAAACTTTATCAGCAGCTCCGGTTCCAGCATAAAGCTTTGGTACTGAACTTAATCTCAATTAAAGACTTGAGATTAAATCCGAAACTTTCTTTGTTTACCATGACGAAGTTCTTCTTTAATCATCTGGTTATTTTCTCTGTAAGGGATATTTATCAATCATAAAACTATGTCTGTAATGGATTCTAACCAGCTAGGAATTGGTGTGTGTGCAGGCCAGTGACTAAGTTTGAGGTTGCCTCCTGTTTTAAATGGATCCAAGCCATTGGTGACATTCAAGACTAGTTTATCCGTCTGTGTCTCTCTGAGACTTGGGTTCTCTCAACCACACGAAAAAGGAACCAACTTTCAGATGATAAAGGTAGATATGTGTGTACCTCTCTGTTCTCCATTAAATTATATGTTCTTGTTAAATGCTATGTTATCCAACGTTGTATTCACTACTCTGGCTTACAATTTTGTTACTTTATGGATTGTTAATTTTTTATTTGATGAATTGGGTTTGGTTCCTCTTTAGGTTTGGCGAACTAGGTGCTAGTTGAGACTTGAGAAAAAACAAAGAAGGATTAGTAGTCGAGCCAAAATTACTAGAACTTCTAGAGAGAATATGAACAAATGCTTGTTTGCTAGTGTAGTGGTGGCTTGGTGGATTGAGTAAGTGTCAACCCATGATGTTGTTCATGCACGTCTCACTACCAATGGTCAAGAATATGGAATGCTTGGTGAGGAAAAACACTATCTTCCTATTATCAAATATTAATGATTGATCTATTTAACTATGCTGAAATATAACTTTCAGGTTTTCTGATTTTCTTTACTACTCCAGAGTTGAGGAGCTAGAGACAAGCTCATGGAGATATCCGTGCTCCATTGTTGAGTTCTCAAGCTTCTCCAATATTATAATAAACAATTTCTTTTGATTATGTTTGAATATTATTCTAATATTGTCTTGGATCCTAAATCGTAGTATATTTATTAATGGTATGTATGATGGAATATTGATAGCATATTGTGTGGTATGAATATTTGGCTGCCAAGAAATATATATATGGAAAATTGACCAGCAAAAAGCTTGGTTTTGGATTTGTTTATAGTATTAGAGTATTTGTAACCAAGTTATAGCCACCGCCCACCAGCCTTGATGATTCACTTTAGCGATAGTTTTGGATTGTTCAGTATGTTTGCTAGCCTCTCTTTAGTGACCGCTTTGAATTCGTTGCAATTGATTTAGCCACAAATTAAGCAAGGGTTACTAGTTTTGTAACGAATTTACTAGGGGTTCTAACCCACGGTATGGACATCTCATCGTTGGAATTTACACTGCAGTGTAGCAGGGGTTTTAACCCTTAATACATGTAGCACGGGTTTTAACCCCTGCTACAACCCTTGGATGGGACTTTCACCGTGGGTTGCTCAAAACCCTTGCTACACTTAGCAGGGGTAGCATTGGCGAGGGTTCGTGCAGGGGTTGTAAAAACCCTTGCTACAATTTGTATCAGGGGTTATAACCCTTGCTACATATTAAAAAAACCCTTGGGATAGACCACTTTTGTTGTAGTGGCGGGTCGACCCGTGGGTTGACCCACTTTGATTCTGACCCTGTGAGAAAAACGGGTCGCAAGCACCCGTCGGATCGATTGTTACAAGGTATCGGGTTGGAGGTCAAATTGTGTCATTTTTTTCTTTGGTTTGCAAAATGCGCCTATTTTCCGATTTTTCTTTTCGCCTAACTCAATTTTTGGAATTCTTAGTTGAACATTGGAACATTGATGTTATATAAATGAGTGTGAACTTTCAGAATATGTTGGATCTAAGTACGACATGTTACTTTGGTGTAATGTTATATGTTATTATTCATATGTTAGATGAGATTTGATATAATTTATCAGGATAAGTACAATATAATGGCTCTTTCCATATTTCCGGGTTAAAACGAGCTAAAGCGGATGACCCATTAACCCTTGACCCACTAACTCGACCGGGTCTGGGTTAACTCGTGGGTTGACAACCTTGCTTTTGAGAAGAATCTAGTTCTTAAGGATGCATTAAATGTACCTAAGATTGAAAAAGAATTTTGTTTTTCTAAATATAATTAATAAATTTGGATATCACTTAAGTATATTATCTAAATCCTGGGTAAGGGTGTACAAATGGCTACCGATGCATTACCCAATCATTTTAATTTTTAAGTAACCAAATTAATAGAATATAGACCACTTGTCCGGATTTGTCTTCAGGAGACATAACCAGCATCATCGATCACTTTGATCCTAATATCGAAGGCGTTGAGGACTGGTTCGCATCTTGTGCCATTCATGCGATCTGCTGGTTTGTATGGAAGGAAAGAAACCAGAGAATTTTCCAGGACTCTTGCTGCCCTCCCCTGACTGTCACCAAGAAAATTACCAGGAACATCGTCGACTGGATTGTGGCGCATAAGAATATAGACCAACAGCAAGGGGCGCGCTTCATTCAGGATCGATTCAGGATTCGGGAGGCTAATGTTGTGTGATCGGCTCCTGGGCTGGTTTCCTGTCTTTTTTCTCCTTCAGTTTTTTCGTTGCTTTGGATCACGGTCAGCGTTGTAGTTCTTGCTGCTGTGGTCTCTTTTTTCTTTCTTGGCCCACTGCTTGTGGGTCTCTGCCATGTACTCCCATTATTTTCCTTCTAATTAAGTTCTTCATCATTATCAAAAAAAAAAATTAATAGAGCAACCATATTAGTAAAACTTCTCTTCATCAATGTAAAAATGTGCATGCATGCATAATTTCGTGACGTATTTCTCTTAATTTTACTCTTAATTTCGTATTTTAGGAATTATAGATGGCATAATGTTGCGCTAGTAATGAAGAACCCATATCCCATTCTAAAAATTGATTACGTGATAGTTTTTTTTTTTTTCCTTAACACACTTCATTTAATTTTAAACCTAACTTCTTCATGACTTATATTACTGGATAAAGATTGAATAAGACAAACGTTCTGCATTGAAATATGGGCTGGATGCGAGTAGCCCGCAGATCGCAGTGGAATATTCCTGATCAACCCAAGTGAGATTAATTGCGATTTGTAAAACCTACCACTCATCTCTCTCTATCTCTCTCCAAATCTCAGTTGAGTTGAAGCTACTTGATCTGATCTCTTAGTACGAACTGCAGCTCTCTGATCTGTTTACAAACCCTAAGCGAATCAATCATTGAATACTATTTCCTTCACCTCGCTCTCAGCAACACGTGGGGAAATAACCAAATTAACTATATATGCTACTCGATTATATATATTGCCTCTAGCTATTATAAATACCGCAGTCCGCAGGCTACCTCTCTATCCATCGTCGGCTATGGAGTTACTGTGAGCATACGAGATCCGCAGAAAGAGGAAGGAGCTACCATGTCTGCCTGCCTTCCTGCAAATATATGCAGAGGCTAACGTGCATGGAGAGCTTTGCATGTGGGCATCGATCCAACTGTCATTTTCGTTTATTACTACGTACGTAGGTTTCTTGAACCGATATTCGCTCCATTTCTTTGGAGAAGTATAGTCACATCGCATGTATATGTATAGGGACCTCCTCCCAGCAGACGTTGAAGTATTATAACTTGAACTTTTTGACCTGGTTTAGTAGGTTTTACTGGTTGCTTCACGTAAATCTAATGTTCATTACGTAACAATTACGTAATTCTTGTTACACTTACGTAACAGTTGAACTAAAAGCGTTACGGTATGTTTCATAATGACTTAACATTTTACATAACGCAAGGTTGATATTCGTTCCATTACATAATCTCCTTCTTGCATTGGGATTTTTACTAAGATAGATAAGATCTCCAGCAGCGATTCATGACATAACACCCACACCAGTTACTCATTAACTGACCCCCAACACTGGCAACTAAAGCACCGCTTCCTTATATATGACCAGGAGCCATGGATGGCAATAGAACTCGAATCCGCGGGTACCCTACCCGACCCAACTCGGTCAAAGTGGGTAAAACCCGCTTTGACGGATTGTGGGTCGAGTTTGAGTTTAAACCCGCTATACTTTTCGCTGGTTGTGTTTGGGTTTAGCCATATCCAACCCTGCGGATACCCGCACCCAAGTTCATACCCCTACGACCCACGGAACCCTTAACAAATTAACCATAATTTCTAAATTTATTCCTCACACGTTCAATTAATCATATTATTTGTGGATGTTTATCTTTAATCTTGAACAATTAGTATGAATGCATGATTTGCGAGTTAGTGTGTATGTAGTAGACAATAGTATTGAAAACTAGTGTAATTGCATCTTTGTACATGAAACCATGGGTAATCATGAACCCGTGGGCCGTGGATACCTAGCGGGTTGGGTTGGGTTTGAGTTTTTCAAATCCAGTGGGTTTTACTCCGGTTTTTCTTTTATGCTGGATAAAATCATGGGATTGGTTTTGGCAATAACCCGCCCCAACTCTACCAATTGTCATCCCTACCAGGAGCTCCTAGGCTTACAAAGTAAAGCAGTGACACATAAGACCTCTTCCGCAATGACATTTTACAACTGTTAATCACTACGTAAGGTTACAGAACGAAGGTTATTTCTTACTTAACGGTTAAATTAGAAGTGTTATGTAAGACTTTCGTAATAACTTAACACATTACGTAACTTTGAATATTATTCCGTAAATCCCTGGTCTTTTCAACTAATCTCTCAATACCCCAATCCCCATCCAAACCCCTAAGAACCCTAATAATCTTATAGGCACAAAGCCTAGTCACCACAAGTACTGTAAGTAAAGTAGGCATGATGTGGGAATCATGGGCGATAGCTAGTTCACCCCACCAAACCCTAAAACAAGTGAAGGACGCTCTTAGAGTATTCAACTGCAAATTGTAGATCTTATCCTCGAGGTCACAAATGCATACAAGCTCTGCACGACTGTTGCAGATGGTGCCATACTTTAAATCATCCACAATGGTGGTGCCAAAAATGATAATTTTAGAATTATTTTTTGCATTCTAGCTCCACAAAAAGTGGAAATGCTTTAATGGGGAAGGCCAAACGGTCAAATTCCTCATATGAAATATTTTTCCCTCTAATCTAATTTAGAGTAGATTTCATCATTTTATTTACATAATTTGTTGATTATTTTTATATAAATAGTAATAATTGGTTAAAAAATGAACATTTTGATATAAATCTTTGTAAAAATTTGGATGTAACTTTTTTGTCACTAAACATAACGTCATCCAGGGGCGGAGCAAAACGTCTTAGGATTGTGGGAAATTACGTATAAACTTAATGTAGTTATATAAAAGCTGAGTGCGCATTATTGAAACAAGGAATTGATAGTGGTCTAGTTGCTAAGATGCTCACCTCTTCCCTTGGAAATTCAAGTTCGACTCTCACTCGCAGCAATTTAATTTTATGTCATTTTTGCTACTTTCATAACCACCCTACCATGCTTGTGCTTTTTTACGTTAGTTAGCTCTTGCCCTTCTGCATACTAAACCACCCTAACACAGGGTTGTTTTGGTAATATAATGAATTGTATTTTCAAACAATTATATCGAAGGGGATTCTTTTTCCATTTATGAAAATGTTGAAAATGTACTACATATAAAACGTATGGTTAACTTTTTTCCGTCATTTGCCTCATTGTATTTTCAAACAATTATATTGAAGGGGGTTCATTTTCCATTTATGAAAATGTTGAAAATGTACTACATATAAAATGTATGGTTAACTTTTTCCGTCATTTGCTCATTTGTTTCGAACATATCATGTAGTAATTATAATGTAGAATGATTTATATTATATTTTTTTGTGATGATAAACTAAGTAAATCCGCGCCTAGACTCAAATCCTAGCTCCGCCCCTGACGTCATCAATGATGAAAATATAGTAACTAGTTCATATTATTATAAGAGTTATATAGATTTTTTTTGTTAAGTAATATTTAAGATATTTCGAACCTGAGACCTCCACATTCAATACTAATAGTATTACCCTCTGTTTTCATAACCGGACCGGAGGCTGAACCAGAAAATTTAGTGGTTTAGGGTTGAGTGGTTAACCGTTACAAAGCTGATGGTGAACCGTTGATAGAACCGTTCATGATATACAACATATAAGACTTGTATATTACACTAATTTAAGAATAAAGTTATCATTGGCTATAAGCAATTGCAAATTCATATCATCACCAAAATATCTAATAAATCATTCAAACCAAATCATATTTTTTTAATTGAATTAAAAATTACGGTACCAGTCGGTAGTGGACAACATAAGGTTGACAACAAGGTTGAAATGAGAAGAGGAAACATATATAAATTAATAAGTATGGTTTGATGGTCTTAGTTTATATTAAAGCATTTTTTTGTTAAAATAGTGAACCAATGGACCAGTATAACCATGGCCGTGCATCTGATTTTATGTTGAACCGTGAAAAGTCGTTTAGTCCATCAATAACCATCCAAACAATGAATCAGACCGCAATCATAACTGGTTTGACGGTTCTACTAGCCCGACCATTGATCCGGTTCGGTTCTTATAATAATGGTATTACCACTAGTCCAAACCCTTGTTGGCCACAACAGCGGGCCAGCAAAAGTAATTCCCTATGTTTACCTGGCTTTTAGATGAGTTTTTCGGCTTCAAAAGCTGAAGCAGAGCCAACCACATGTAAAAGCTCGGCTTTTGAAAAGTCGAAAAGCACTTTTGTATAACTTAAAAGCAGAAGCTCCGATTTGGAGCTTCTGCGAAAAGTTGTTTTGAAAATACAAGATTATCCTTACCATATTTTAATTTTATTTCAAAAAATATAATTTTCCTTCATTTATATCCTTTTAAAAATAAAATAAATTATAAAACCATATTATTTATTATAAAAGAAATCTAACCAGATTCATTTTAACTACTTTTTATTGATTAGAATTTGTATTCATATTTTATATTATAAGTTCTTTATAGTCATTTTACGCAATCTCTCATATTAAAAAGCACTTCTAATAGTTTTATAGCCAAACACTAAACTGTTTTTTTTTTTTTTTTTTGAAAAGTACTTATCTGAATACTCCAGCGAGAAGCTGCTTCTGGAAAAGCTACAACGACAGGACCAAACTAAGCTATTATATAGTACCGAAAGGATTCATTTGTTGAAACATCATAATGAAATGAAGGAGAAGTAGTCATTGACTCTTAACTTAACAGTAGAAACTTTATTATCACCAAGTCGTTAATGCTTGAGAAACACGTACAGCTTAGTAGTGCGGAAAGGAAGGAAGTAGATCGATCAAGCGTGAAAACAAACACGCAACTGTAACACTAGAATACGCTACAAGGAAGCCCAGGAAAAGCCCCAAACCCTAGAAGATGGAGATTAATCAAGGCAGACCACGCCACGGGCAGAACCCTAGCTAGCTCATGCCTCTTTATTATTCTTGCACCAAATCGAAAATCCGTACCACGACCATCACTCTCTCGAAGAAGGATACATAACCCACCACGGCAGATCACCAACGGGAGAATCGGCGGGCCGGGAGGGCACGACGTCCGCCAGCTGCGGCAGAATGGCGAGCGGACCGAGCCTGCAGCTTATTATTGCTACGAACATTCTTCTGACGGATCAGGGTCTGGCCCGTGGGAGCGTTCCAGTTAAGGAAGTTGGTGTACCAGCAGGCCGAGCTCTTCGGGTAGCGGGTCAGATGACCGTCGGTGTAGTCGATGTAGTAGAACCCGAACCGGACCGAGTAGCCATCGTTCCACTCGTAGTTGTCCGCAAGCGACCACGCGAAGAACCCCGACACGTTCACGTTGTACCCGCTGAACGTACACCACGCGACGTCGTATTATATTCAAGCGAACACAACCAAGTCACTCGAATTAGCTCATCGATGATGATATTATTATCGGAACTGAAGTAATAATATATAGTTAATACGTGGGAAAGATGGGAAAACTGACATCATGGACTGGAGAACACTGTCGAGGTGGGTGTCGTAGAAATTTATCCTATCGTCGTCTTGTGTCGCTTCGTCGATCGATTGTGTAGGATCGTCCAATTGAGAAAGTCCTGATGATCATGCATCATCACAAACCCCAGTCAGCTTGATAAATCACCCTTCTTCTTCTCATGAGCTATTTATACTTTACCAGTTAGTAATTGAAATGACAAATTATTACCATTCTCGGTGATGTAAATATGAGGGTTTCGGTATGTATCTTTGGTGTAGTTCAAAAGATATTGAAGCCCTTGTGGGTAAAGGTACTGCCACGACGTGCCCAACTGCACAATTTCATATCATCAAACAGTTTTCATTATAATTAATACTTCACATAGCCATGCATGCATGTACGTAGTTTTATCAAATTCACTGACTGACTGATTTTTTTTTTCTTTTTTTTTTTTTACCTCCGGTCCAATGAGTTCTCCATTGGCTCCAGTAGCTGACAACAATGGAACCCAACGAGAGTTAGTACAATTTGATATAAAGATGATATATATGAAACCTGAAAGATTCATATATCATTCATAACTGCATAATTAATTAATTAATTAATTACCTGTAGTAATGGCGTGGGAATCCTTAAGATACTCGAGATGTTCAGGGTCGAAGTTGGTGTTGTTCATGGAGTAATACGCAGTGTAGTAATTGAGCCCCAGAAAATCGTACGAGCCTTTCAACGATCTCGACTCCTCCGACGTGAAGGTGGGCAAGCGAGATCCGACCAGGTCGATCATGTTCCTCGGGTAGTGACCATAGGTGATAGGATCCATGTACCTTTAATTAATACGCGCGAATTAGTTTACCGTGACTTGTAATTTGGATCAGGTAGAGATTGCCATCCGTAACGTAGGTCGAGAGAGGAATATACTCACCACCCAAACATGAAGTCTAGGGATCTTTGAGCTGCATCAATATCCGCTGTGGTATCGGTGTAAGGAACGTACCAGTAAGTAACAATGGTGATTCCTACTTCCCCACCTTGACTTGCCTATTAAAAAAAACTACTATTGTTAGAACAATAGTCGAGAGGATTAATTACTTAGTAACTAGAGATTATTACTTGGATTAATGTACATTCTAAATGCTATATATCAACAATACCTTGTATTTTTGCTGGTACAATTTATAACCAGCAGCATGAGCAAGAAGGAGATTGTGGGTGACGATGTAAGGCTCGGTCCCGGAGTTTCCGGCGAGACATGCGTGGTTAACCCACGTGGAACAACGCCCCGGTGCCATCAGCCCTTCGTCGTATCCTCTCATTACGTAAGTTACAGGTTCGTTCAGCGTGATCCATTTTGTTATCTTTTTGCCGTACTCTTCGAATAACAAGTCGCAGTAATCTTCAAAATCCTTCCTGCATAACACAACACACACATAGGAAATTAACGATTAATTTGGACGTAACGGACTAGCTAGATAATCTTACATATTACGAATTAATCGCTTACACTATGTCACGGCTTAAGAAGCCACCGTACTCGGCTTCGAGTGCCTGAGGGGTGTCCCAATGCCATATTGTGACGTAAGGCTCGATACCTAAATCAATCAATGTAGGTAACATACACAAAATGCTATGAGCATTTTTATTAATTTAATTTTCAATTTGATTTATGTTAGGTTTTTTAGCAAGCCAAGCTAGTCTTTCATTACCGTTATGTTTGAGCAAATCAATAACCTTGTGGTAAAAATCGAGTCCTTCTCTGTTCACCCCTGTGCTCCGTTTCCCGTCTGATCATCACATTTTAAAATGGTAACCAAATAAATTAGAAAAATCTGCCATGAAAAAAATCAGATCAATCGAAATATGGATCGACGACGATGACGACTAGGTACTGACATGGGATAACTCGAGACCAGGAGATGGAGAGCCTGTAAGCATCCACGTTCATATACTTCATTCTTTGAATATCCTCCTGTACGTACGTATTAATTAGTTCGTTTCGTCCGTCCGTAAATATAGCGTAGTAAAAAGCTGAGTACAAAAATACACATGAAATACGTATTATATATATATATGCATTCATTGCGTACCACAAAGAGGTTATACATATCAATGGCCACATCTCCATTACTTCGATCAGCAATCCTTTCTGCACAATTAATACGTAGAAAATCGATCGAAATCGCGTCAGGTCCATGCCTCCTAACGATGAGAAGGATTACACAAGAAAGAGGAAGAAACCTGGGAATTGATGGGCGAATTTGTCCCATACGCTTGGACCTCTGCAGCTCTGATTTGCGGCACCTTCCACCTTTGATATGATTCACCAAACAAATTAAAGAAGAAATCATTTGTTACCATGGAGGCATATATAACACCACGTACGGTTTATTGGAACAAGATTAATAGTTAGCTAGCTTTACCTGATAAGCAGAAGCGGCGGTGCCAAAGACGAAGCCAGGAGGGAAAGTGTGGCGACCGTAGGGAAGGTTGTCCGAAGGCGTGTAGGTAGAGCCTTGGCAAGGGTCGGGAAAGCTAGGATCGCTCTGCGCCATGGCACGAGCCAACAGAAGTAGGGTTACAGTTGAGATAACGAGGACAGCAGGAACTGACATCGTTGGAAACCCTCGAAAACGAGTGGCTGGAGCCATGTTTGGGCCAACCAAAAGGAAACAAGGATGGAGAAATATAAATTGAACTCCAACTAGCTGATGAGTAGTAGTAGTAGTAGTAGTGTGGGTTTAAGACCTTTGGGGCAACCCTCTTTATATAGATAACAGGCCATATGCATGTGCTTTCTGCATATTGCTGTTTGTTTTGATGAAGTTCTTACTGATTTAATTTACTGGTTTAATTATTACACCCAACATGGATAGAGAGATTAGTAATATTTGGTTTTATTGTTTAATTACTATCGGTTTTTATGGATCCAAATCTGGCTAGTAAACAAATAGTTACTACTGTAATATTCTCATCGAGATCTACCCAGTGAGGGTTTTTTTTTTTTCCTAGTTAGTAGCTTCTCACGTACTGAATATGTATTTTTAAAACTGAACTAATTTTTTGTTGTTGTGTTTATTCTTAAATCTTAACCTCCTTTGGCCTCTATGAAATGCGGTGTGATTTTTGAATTGAACAGCGAAGGCCCTGTTCACTTCCATTTTCGTTTCCTGTTTTCTGTTTTCATGTTACAAATTTGGGAAACGAAACGAGAAAACATGTTTACTTTTCATTCTGTTTTCTATTCGTTTCCAACTCTGAAAACAGAAAGTGGCAAATTCCTATTGTTTTCGAAAACGAAAAAATGTCGTTTTCACCTGTTTTCAACATCTGTTTTCTAAAAAACAGGAAACAGAAATGAAAGTAAACAGGGCCGAAATGTATGATAAATTGATAATAGAGTGTGATATGTTTGAAACGCAACTCATGCAGGGATGCAATTTCTAAAAACTAAATATTTGAAACGCACTTCAGTTTAGTCAAATTATTGCAAATTTACTTTTGGATTTCTTTTTATTGCTCCTCCATCAAAATCACCTTATCCACACAATTTCATCTTCATTAATGAAACTTCATATTCTACATAAAAATCTCTTCCTTCTTCTCCTACATTGCATTAAAAATCAAATTTTAATGGTAAAATATTTGAAAATGTGAAACATCTTTTCACGATACTATAATTTTACCTCATCCAAATCATAAATATTATCAACCATTCAATCCCTACTCCCATCTTTGAAATTTCTATATCCACCATCAATAATCTCTTCCTTTATCTCAATAACGTAATTACCTACATCACTGAATTCACTGTCTCCGGTGTTAAAATACTCTTCCTTCTACTCCCGCATTTCACTGAATGCAAATTTCTAATGGCAACATTTTTAGAATTGTTCAAGAACTTAAATTTATCGAGTATATGTCATGAACTTTCTTTGAGAATGCTCTCTTCATCCTTAATTATCTTCAAAATATGTACCCACTAATGGGATTCACGGATGTTGTAATCGCAGAGCTTGAGCTGAAATCAACTTCATGCTCTCAGTTTGGATGGGTTAAGGAGGTGAAAAATCTCTAATTTTGTCAATATCTTTGATTAGTTTCTCTGAACACTATTTGGTCAAAAACATATAAGAATTTGTCTCAGACACCGAAAGGAAATAAAATAAACAAACTAAAAATTATAAGAATTTGTCTCAAACGTAACCATCAATAATAACAATAATAATAATAATATAATTAGTTTTAAAATGTTTCCTATGGAATCTATTCTCCATTAGTATAATTAAGATAATCTCGGTTTCTAATAGAGTTTGGGTTTATATTAATTAAATTGACTAAAATGTCTTTTCTAAATTATTCAGAAGGTTTGAAATTTAAAATTAAGCATATTCTAACAGAGAACCTCTTTATAGTGATAGTATAGAATGCACTAAGATAATTTGTCCAAATCGATTAGCATTGGCCCAACTCGTTAGGTTTACCCACTCTTATACTTCGAGCAACTCACGTGCCATTCTCATAACATAACATTCACCTCTTTATAACAAGTACAAATCTAGGCATGTATAGTTAATCTTCGTGAAGTAGATTCTCTATTCGTCGATATAAGATATCCATACATAATTTCCTCCTAACATATTTCTCGTACAAATAGATGTTTCTTCTTGATATTTGCTCTTACCAACTCATATTTTCTTTGTCTTTTTTTTTTTTTTTTTTTTTTGAATCAAAACGTTGTCTGTTTAAACCACGAACTAGCTAGAGATTCATTTTAAACCTAACTTCTCCATGGCACTAACCTTACTTAAATAACTGGAAGGATTGAATAAGACAAACGTTCTGCATTGAAATCTGTCCTGGATGCGAGCAACCCGCAGACCGAAGTGGAATATTCCTGATCAACCCAAGTGAGATTGCGATTTGAAAAACCTACCACTCAACTCTCTCTCTCTCTCTCTCTCTCTCTCTCTCTCTCTCTCTCTCTCCAAATCTCAGTTGAGTTGAAGGTCCTTGATCTGATATTTTCGTACGTACAGCTCTCACTATTTACAAACCTAAACAACATTATTTCCTTCCTTCACCTCTCAGCGACACGTGGGGTAATAAACAAATTAACTAAGCTTTCTCTACCAACTACCGCAGGTTAATTACCTCGAATCTCTATCCATCATCGACTATCGGGTTACCGAGTTCATGAGATCCGCAGAAAGAGGAGAGTATGTCTGCCTGCAACTTGGACCTTGCTGCCATGTGGTGATCGATCCAACTGTCATTTTTATTTGTTACTAGGTAGGTTTGAGGAGTCTTTGTTAGGTTGCCGATCGAGTCGGCTAGGGTAACGTAAGTTCGTAGGTTTACTTTGTTGTAGTTAGATTTACGTATTAGGTTTTCCCAACTATACAAATGTCACTTCGGTGTATAGTCCGATCAAGCCATTAAATGAAAGAATAATATAGTGTCTCGACACTTTACAACGTACTCTTGCCTGTGAGTTTACAACCAACTCTTGACCCGTGAGTTACTGGTTCATCAGGCTAACATCTCGTAGAATTTTAACCATAGCATCCTATCTAAGGAACTGGTTGGTCCTCTTACAATTTCATTTGATCTTTAGCAACTCAAAGTTTGAGCAGGCTGAATCCAGAAAGGTGAAGAAGATTACTACCTTGATTGTTACCAATGCAGTCAAAAGCGCGATTCTACCAACAAGCGGAAAAGGGGTAAAATCGTAAAGCGTAGAATCAAAGCGTAAAAACGTAAGTTTTTTACGCATACTGTAAAATAACTAAAAATCTGTTAAGCACGACATATATTGTGTAAAATATGAGTGCACAAAGTTAAGATAAGTTAATAAATACCTGCAATTCATGTCTAAAGTAGACAAAATCTTAGCATCTTAACAATAAGTTAGTTCATAAACATAGGTCTTAACAATAAGCCGTTTTTCTCTCTATGCTAATGAATTTGGGAAGGTCCTAGCATGCGAATCAGATTACTTTATTGAAGCTGAGAATGCGTCCAACTACCCGGTATGTATCTTTTAATCTCAAATGTATCATATTGTTGGCGATTTACCTTTAAAATATACTTTTTATCATTAATTTCATAAAAAGAATATCCATTTAGTAAACTAGAAGTGTAAAGCGTTTTAGTGAATGAGAAGCGTAAAAGCGTAAGTTTTTAAACTTTAAAGCGCAATTTAGTCCGATTTTATACACTAAAGACTTTATATGGAAACATAAGCGTTTTGGTGATCTAGAAGCGTGAAATCATAAGTTTTTAAATTTTAAAGTACGATTTTTTCTTCTAGTCAGTAGGTTCTCACTGAAAATGTATTTTTTAAAACTGAACTGATTTTTGGTATTGTGTTAATTAGTTTTGAAGAGGCACGTATCTTAAATTGAGGTGAACATCCTTAGCGCTCAAGAGGTATCATGTATTGATTTGAGGTGTGAATGTCCTTAATTAGGATTACAATTAAGTTTGTAACCTCCTTTAGCCTTTAGGAAATGTGGTATGATTTTGAATTGAACAGCGAAATGTATGATAATATATAGAGTGTGGTATGCTCTGGTTCTGTGAACATGCTAATGGGAAGGCTAAATTACACGTTTGGTCACTCAAATTATACAAATATTTCACGTTTGCCACCTGAATTACTTTTCTTTCTTATTCGCCACTAACTTTACGAATCGTTTCACGGTTGGTCACCGGCCGTTACACTCCGTTAAGTTTGTCCTACGTGGCAGTCAACTATAAAGTTTAACCGTTAACTAGATGACGTGGAAATTCAAAAAAATAAAAAAATAAAAATTCTTTCCACCTCATCATTGCACTTATTTTGTCTATATAATTTATCATATTAATAATTTAATAAACTTTAATAAATTATAAAAATGGACACCCAGAGGCGAAGACTAGGAGCCATGAGTGGACGTCGGCGCCCCAGTTATCGGGGACGAGATTGAAGTCGGAAAACCGAGGCTTCCCCTTCAGCGTGACACTCCTGATCCTCAGGAACCGGCGGGCGACGATCTCCGGCGAGACGGAGTAGCAGTTCCTGGTGAATACGTGGCGGCGGGACCAGCTATCGGCGGCGTACCAGTTACAAGAATCAGGAGCGAGATCCCCACTGCCTCATCTGAACTCGGTAACTCTGCTTGAAGATATGCATTCTAGAGCATCCAAAAAGCCATAGATAGAAATCTTAAACAAAAGAAGTTTTCAAATGACACAAAAACAAGGTACAGACTGGATTGAAGTCGTCCGATAGAGTTTACCATTGGTCTTTGTTTCACTTGGCGTTGCCAGCCTTTTGCTTAGCTTTCTCGACCAGAGGCTTGAGCTGCTTCTTCTCAGCAAGGATCTTGAGGAAGTTGAACAGGAACAGGATGTAATTGTGCTTCCTCCTAATGTTCTCGGTTCTCCACTTCTTGAACTTCTCCTCCATCAGGATCTTTGCAGTTGTGGTCTCGATCCCACTGTTCACCTCGGACAATGACTTGCTCATCGATTCGTAGCTGCCCCGGCTGACCCCTTCAGTTTGAGAAGCTGCCAGGATCCTTTCCCTCTGCCTCTGGAGCTCCTTCAGCTCGACAGTGTACACCTCTTTCCTGTTCTTGATCACCGCCAAGAGATTGAACCTTATCTCGCTCTTGGCATACCTAGGTGTAGGGCTGTCAATTTGGTTTGGTTTGGTTTGGTTAACCAAACCATTAAGTATGAAAAACCAAAAACCAAAAACCAAAACTCAAAAACCAAAACCAAAACCATTAAGGCCCTTATTGGTTTTTGGTTGCCAAAAAACAATAAGGGCCCTAATGGTTTTGGTTTTGGTTTGGATAACCAAAAAACCAACATGTATTCATACACTCATATTTATTCCTATTTCCCTCCTCTTTATTGAATAAACGTCATAATAATGGTAAATGGACTTTACAAATTATTGGTTGGCATGTGTGTCAAAAGAAACAAAAAAATAAATATTTGTTGATAAATAATTTTATTCATATTGGTTTCTTAATGGTTTCTATTGGTTTTTTGGTTTTAACCAAACCAAAACCATTAAGTTGCTTATTGGTTTAAAACCAAAAAACTGAAACCATTAGCTTTTCAATTGGTTTGGTTTCGGTTAAAACCAAAAAACCAAAACCAAATGGACAGCCCTACCTAGGTGGCATCGATGAGATTAGAGTACAAAATGGCCAAAAGAACTCCACCCACAAAAAAAATTAAAAACAGACATACAAAGTATAGCAGGCAAGTCATCTCATCAGGCGCGAGAACTGCTAAAATTTAGTTCTCCCTTCATGTTTATAGGGGTTAATTGCATGGTTGGTCACACCATCGACAGGTATGTAACTGATGAAGTGGTACACATCATCGTCTTTTCCAGCGATTTTCTGTTCATCAGAGATGAAAGGCTCGGGTCTTGCAAAACTGTTGTGAACCGAACGTATAACTTCACTATTGTTGATGGCTAAGCCTTTGAGCTCTGGTTGGAAGTTCTAGGTGAATTCTTTCAGTTTCGATCATTCAGGACCGATATCTATGTTAGCAGAGTTCATTAGGATGGACAGGATTGCCTGGGTTGTGCAAGCATTGTTGATTACCTACAAGAAAAAGAGGAAAAGAACCATAGACAAACAATAGGTCAGTGACGACGTGCAAAATGAAAAAAGATCGATTATCCATAATCAAGATGAATTCCAATGAATTTACCTGACTGGTACGCCGCCGATAGCTGGTCCCGCCGCCACGTATTCATAGGGAACTGGCACTCCGTCTCGCCGGAGATCGTCGCCCGCCGGTTCCCGAGGATTAGGAGCGTCACGCTGAAGGGGAAGCCTCGGTTTTCCAACTTCAATCTCGTTCCCGATAACTGGGGTGCCGACGTCCACTCATGGCTCATGGTCTTCGCCTCTGGGTGTCCATTTTTGTAATCTATTAAATTTTATTAAATTATTAATATGATAAATTATATAGACAAAATAAGTGCAATGATGAGATGGAAAGAAAAAAAATTTAATTTTCACGTCATCTAGTTAACAGTCAAACTTTATAGTTGACTGCCACGTAGGAAAAACTTAACGGAGTGTAACGGCCGGTGACCAACCGTGAAACGATTCGTAAAGTTAGTGGCGAATAAGAAAGAAAAGTAATTCGGGTGGCAAACGTGAAAGATTTGTATAATTTGAGTGACCAAACGTGTAATTTAGCCCTAATGGGAAATTATTTTGTGACGACGAGTAGTGAAAGACAATGGGAGGAATTATTGATTGGACTTTGGCTCACAAAAAGATTGACAAAGATCAGGGGATTGGGTTTCTACAGAGTTGGTCACGAAGAGGGGCTAGTAGTTGATGAGTTCCGCCTGAGTTTGAACTCTTGGGCTCCCTTAGTTTCTGCAGTTCAGTGTCTCTTTTTCGTTTTGGAATTTTCATTTGACTGTAACTCTTTCGTTCCCTACTCCTTCTTGGGGTGTCCGGTTCTCTGTATCTAAGAACTCTATTGTGGGATTTAGTTTGTTTTGTTTAATAAAGTTCATCATGTTATGAAATAACAAGGAAGAGGAACATACACAAGAGTAAGAGTAGAGACACAAGAAGAGAGGGGGAATAGAGCTTTCTTATTCATATGTTCCTTAGTACAAGGAAATCATCTATTTATAGGCACACATCACATAACCTCTACATTCTTACAATCAATATACATGAATGTGAGAATGAATGTGAAATAGAAATGGGGTGAGGGGTTACATGTAACACCCAATTGTGCAACTAATGTGTCATATGGAGAAATAAATATAAGAAGATGAGTTACATAGAACTTGTAACATACCATGGAGCATCTAATGTTGGTCATCCAAAATAATAATAATATTTTCATAACACTCCCCCTTGGATGACCATTAGACATGAATATGCCTCGTTAAAACCTTACTAGGAAAAACCCTGTGGGATAAAATCCTAGTGAAGGAAAAAGAGTACATAATCATCATAATACGCTATCTGAATCTGCCTCGTTAAAAACCTTACCAGGAAAACCCAGTGGGAAAAACCATGGTTAAGGAAAAAAGAGTGCAGTGCGTATATGCTCCCCCTCATGACAACATCAAAGTATAGTGTTGTGAACAAATCTTTCAAATCTTCTCATGGTAAGCTTCTTAGTGAACAAATCTTCTAGATTGTCACTTTATGCATGATCCATTAGGACCATTTTCTTCATACATGATCTTCAAGATCATTTTTTATGAAGAGAATCCACAACTACAAGTCATTTAGACGTGTTGAATAACAAATCTTAACCAAACAATTCATAACAAGTCTCATGAATTGTTGACCATTGTGCATGATCAGTTGCTATTGTGATTTCTTTGGAATCTCCATGAGATACTTGTACGACCATAGGTAAACAAATTACTCATCTATGATCCTCATCGTTACCTATAGTAACGAAGTATAGCGAGATACATTTTCGTTCTAACGACATTAACATACGGTACTTCAGGACCTAATAATTCACTTTTATCTCAATGCCTAAATTGATCATTGTTCACTTCTAGTGACCATGTGATCATTAAGCTGTTGAACATATGCAATTTTTTTCATACAAAATTGTCCTTTCACCTTTCCGACATTGTCGTACTGATCCAAAAAGGATCTTAAATCCTTCATGTTCAATTTTCTTTCTTTAAGCAATCCATGCTGCATGAAACTCTTCTGGAGTTCAATTTTCTTTCATTAAGCAAAACATGCTTTATGAAGATCTTCTGGAGTTCATATCAACTAAAAGATATGAGATCATTATAAAATAATTTCTCGACTTTTTTCTTCCAAATAACTATAAAAATTAGCTAACACAATTGTATGCAAACAATTACTTCATACCACATGGTCACAAGCAAAAGGCACGTCATACACACAACATCACTTAACCAAACCATATTCATAAATCAAACTCATAACTAAAACCACAATATCACGCACATAAGCCTATATGTCATTACACAATCACACATGCCAAATGCAAATGCTCTAATGCACTTTATTCGAATTTATCTCGCAAGGCTTATTCGACCACTTCCTTTAGTAGATATTCACTTAGATGAATATACCATATTCATCCATTTTATCTCAATCCATACAAGGGATTGTTTTATCGATCGATATTGTTCTCGAGAACTTCACATGTTTGCTTCTGACAAACTAATCCTTCAGGGAGTTTCGTATAAATATCATTATCAAGGGATCCATACAAATAGGCTATCACAATATCTACCAAATGCAAATTTCATGCCTTTTGAACTGCCAAACTATTTAAATTGCACACCATAGTTGCATCCACCACAAGAGAGTATGTCTCTTCATAATTGATGTCAGGTTTCTACCAGAAACCTCTCACGGGAAATTGTATTATATCTCTCGCAATTTCCATACGCGTTTGCACAAAACCTATTTGTATCCCGTTAGTTTTACATCTTCAGGTGTAAAGACTTCTGGTCCAAAACTTATACCAAATAGCCTAATGCTTTCTTTTATATTGGCCAATATATATTTCTCTGCATGCATCAATAGACTTTTACTTTTGATCCTCTTTGTATTTATCACGTTCAGTGCTGCAGCATAATCAAAACCTTTGTCGACAATAAATACACTTCGGTTCCAACTTTTTTCATACAAGCCAATTAATTGAGATCTCTTCATTTTAAAACATTCAGGTACCTACTATTCTTCTGGAACTATGATCTCAATTATATGACTTGACTCTTCTAGAGCTATTTTATCTTCGAGTTTACCATCTTAATTTATAGCTCCTTCCTTTCTCGAGGATTTTTATCCTTGGAACCGATTGGTCTATCACGCTTCATACGCTCGTTTAGACTCATTAGATTATCCAATATGGATATTAATTTGTATTGGAGCATTCACAATTGGGCATGTGGCATAATCACTCCTTTTAGTGAGTAAAAGGCGTTTGGCAATCGATACGTTTTTTTTTCTCTCCATGAATCACCATATGAACTTTGGGTTCATGTTTCTTCGTTTGAGGATCAAAATGAGATAATGATGATTCCAACTCACATCTATGCCCAACTGTTTACTTTTCTCCCCCTTCGCGTTCAAAAAGTAATTCATCAAAATGATGATATTAGCAAAAAAGAGTCATGAACAAATCTCTCATTGCAATGGACACCATGTTGTGGTGGAGCAATTGGGATGTATTCTGCACACCCAAATTTTCTAGCATTTTAAATGTTTGGTCCCTGACCAAAACCATTTGTATGGAAGGGGAGAACTTATGATAACTTGTTGGCTTCATGCGAATTAATGATATCATATGCCTCGATAAGAGATCGATAGACTTAGTTTGTTCTCATAAGAGAAGTTCTGTTTGATTGGATAATCATCAAAATATATCCATCATTCGGCAACTAATCTCGCAAACATTAGGTTGCATTTAGATAACAGACATATATGATGATATAGTTGATGAATCAACCAAAATCATAAAATTCATATATGATTTGCACGGTGAGTGTATTTTTCTGCATACACTTTTATAAAACCTCAACAAATTCAATTATTTTCACGAGTATATTCTCCTCGAGACCATGTATCACATAATCAATCCTTTGATTGATGAATTCTCTGAACTCTCACTTAATTTCCGTATGATATCTCAATCATTTTTGCATCTGTATCCGGGATGGTATGACCGGACATGCCAAAATAAAAAGTTATCCGATCTTGCAAACTTTTGGTTTACACTTTCATATGTACTAATATACATGTAGTACAAATTTTCCCAGTTAAGTATATGTTCTCTTATAACACATTTCTGATGCAATATAAATTATGATATTCTTTTCTGCGAATATCTTCATAATTCGGTAATGCATCTTCAACTGAGAGTTTAGTTCATTCACGTCTCAAAACATTAGCTCTTCTGGAGCTTTCGCATACTCTTGTACTACATTTTGGTCATTAGGCACCTTTTGATTTCGGTGAACTGTTGTGAGCATATACATAGTGATAAGAATATTTACATACTATTAATATCACCAATATATTGTTTAGTTACTTCAAGTAACAAAACACAATCTCTTCCGGAGCTTTTTCTTACTTTCATACTATATGATATAATACCAGTAGTGGCTTTTGCAAATATTCATTCTATACAAAAGTATACAAAATAATAATAATAACATCAATATATATGTGTTTCATTACACATTTCGACATACAGAGGTTATAGTATATGATCATGACTTTTGCTACATGAATTCTTGTGTCATCCTCATTTATAATAATTTTATCTTTCACTTCCGGTGAAAAGAAACATTTGTTGATTGTCGTTATCCAAACTTCCGGTGTATTTTTTTCCCCATCGCAATGGTAACTCATATTCTGACATTTTTGTTACCAGATCCACTTCTTTCATTTGACACATTTTTCTTCATTTTTCCACTTCGGGGGAAAATGAGATCTTTAGACTTTCATTTCTCTATATGTCCAATGTAGCAATCGATAAGTCAACTCATATGATTTTGCTACAACAGGAGCAATTTTCATTATCTGATAATGTCCAAGCACAAACTCTATGTTACAAGATTGACAAATATAAAATAAGTTCATAAAATAATATGAACAAATAACAAGATCAAATAATCTCTCAAAGACAATGAGATATATGAACATACTAACAAGAAATGACATGAAAATTTGCATACCTTGATCGTGTTGTGATCTTACTCAAGTATATGTGATTATGTAGAGAGACAATGACCAACCATTACTTTGGTAGAGCTTCGTGCTGATAACGTGTTATGAAATAACAAGGAAGAGGAACATACACAAGAGTAAGAGTAGAGACACAAGAAGAGAGGGGGAATAGAGCTTTCTTATTCATATGTTCCTTAGTACAAGGAAATCATCTATTTATAGGCACACATCACATAACCTCTACATTCTTACAATCAATATACATGAATGTGAGAATGAATGTGAAATAGAAATGGGGTGAGGGGTTACATGTAACACCCAATTGTGCAACTAATGTGTCATATGGAGAAATAAATATAAGAAGATGAGTTACATAGAACTTGTAACATACCATGGAGCATCTAATGTTGGTCATCCAAAATAATAATAATATTTTCATAACACATCATCATTATAAAAAAAGAAAGAAGACAATGTAATTTAGCATTTTCCAAGGCTCAAAGTATGTTATGTTTCTCGTGTCTTTTCTTTTATTATATGTCATTTTTGTTAAAGGGTATCTGGTTGCTACTTCTCTTTACAATTGTTTTCTCTAGCTATTTATCATTAATCAAGAGTCTCTATAGATAGACAAACACATTTAATGTTGAGTTCGGCCAAGATTAACAAGATACAAGCAAGCAATAAGATTAGTGACTTAATCACCGGTATGAAGATTATATTTTCCGAGCATATTTGATTTAGATTGACCAATAGTTTCAATCTCGAAATTGGATTTGTCTTTGGAGCACCTAAATCTTTGGTCTAGCACGACATTGCAAGCATCTAATATCTGCTTCAACTTAGTCACAAAGTTTTCACGTTGAGAATTCAAATTATCATATGTAATGATCGAATAGATTCAAAATTCAATTTATATCTCTATTTTGGATGTACAACCAAGCTAACTTAGGAGTTGAGACTTTTGGTGGTAGTAGACTGTAAATTTGATCGTAGTAATTTTACCTAACTGAAAACACATATACTTCATGCCCACTATTCAAAGTATGATCAATTTTGTCACTCATAGAACTAAAGTTGAAGATATCATTATAGATCCTTATACACTCAAGTCTAAGGTGGCGTCTCCCTGTTATAGGCATAAGAATTAGTTTCCTTATTATTCTATTTTGTGTGTCGATATTGGTAAACATATGTGATTCACCTTTTTTTATGCCTCTAAGTCTATGAGATGAGATGAGATGAGATGAGATGAGATGAGATGAGATCCGTACAAAAAGACTTCAAAGAGATATGAGAGGGTCGATAACCAACAAGAATTGGTTCGAATAGTAACTAGTAAGACATGGTGTTATAACTTAATTATAACATGGTGTAAAGCTTAGGGTGCGAGTCTTGCAATATATCATTTTGAAAAGAAGGAAAAAAAGGTGTATCTTAATAACTAACAAGTAGAAACTAGGCGTATAATGCATGTATACTTAATTTCGTAACGTAGATCATCTTTCCGTGGATATAGGATATGTCCATGCATAACTTCCTAACATCTTCCTAGCTCGTACAAATAAATGCTTTCCCTTGATGTTAATTTGGTCTTACCAACTCATATTTTTGAAACAAAACGTTGTCTATTTAAACGACGATCCACGAACTAGCTATAGATTCCTTGTAAACCTAATTTCTCCATGCCAATGACCTTACTTAAATAAGTATGGGAAAGATTGAATAAGACAAAACGTTCTGCATTTGAAATTTGGCCTGGGTGCGAGCAACCCGGCCGCAGACCGTAGTACTGGAATATTCCTGATCCCAAGTGAGATTGCGATTTGTAAAACCTAACACAGATCACTCTCTCTCTCTCTCTCTCTCTCTCTCTCTCTCTCTCTCTCTCTCTCTCTCTCTCTCTCTCTCTCTCTCTCTCTCTCTCTCTCTCTCAGTTGAAGCTTGCTCCTTGATCTCATCTTTTAGTACGTACAGCTCCTCTCTCTCTCTCTCCAAACCCTAAACAACATTATTTCCCTCACCTCTCGGCGACACGTGGGGTAATAACCAAATTAATAATATTCTCTACTAACTACCGCAGGCTAATTACCTCGATCTCTATCCATCATCGACTATCGAGTTACTAAGTTCATGAGATCCGCAGAAAGAGGAGCATGTCTGCCCTGCAACTTGGACCTTTCTGCCATGTGGTAATCGATCCAACTGTCATTTGTAATTTATTACTACGTAGGTTTGTGCCGCTGCGGCCTGAGCGATGTTCTTGGACCGGTATTTTGGGTCTGAGTTCCTGTGCTTAAGTCCAAAAGTTTAAGCAGATGCTTAAACTTTTCCTGATAGAATTTTAGGTAATTAATAATAATTAGTTTATGATTAATAGTAGTTATTTGTAAGTTAAGGGTAATTAGGAGATTTTAATCATTTAAAAACTTAACCTAAATTGGAGGTTTTAGGTTTATTTTCTGCATGTTCGTTTCTCCCTCCCTCAAACTCTTTTTTCTTTCCGACGGATTATATTCTCCCTCCTGTTAGAGTGTGGTATAAGCAGTGGCGTAGCCAGGATTTTATGTAAGGTGGGTCCGAATTTTTTTTATATTGCAAGAAAATTTTGAGTCATTGCAATGCCACATAATGTGTGTTCATATATGGACGAACTTGTATTCGTATGATATGGATGTAAATATACCTAATAAAATAATAATTCATGATTTTGTCACTCATTAGATACCAAAGAGTGTTTTCATGTAGCTTATTGAAAATGTCATTTCAATACTTGCAGTGGAGCCTTAGTTAGCAACAACAATAAGTTACTTCTTTCAACTACCATGATTCGAAAAATAACTCCTAATTCTATATAGTTTTAGACAATAGCTAGCCTATATTCACGTCAAAGTATAAATATAATAATCTAGTTGACGTTTAAAACCTGATATATTGAATTTATTATTAGGATAAAAAGAATCTAGCGAGACAAAAGAAAGTTTTGACAATATATAATGAATAAACCTGAAATGATTGAACCACGATTAAACCACGTTTTCAACATAGAATATCATACCATTGACTTGTCCGATATAACTTTTGGTACGATTTTTAATCCTTATTATTTAAGCGTACATATTTTCTCCCGAACCAAGGTGGGTCCCGGGACCCACCTTAGTATGCACTGGCTCCGCCACTGGGTATAAGATCCATCATAACCTTCTCCCAACAACTCGAGTTATTGGGACCAACTGGTTTATGACATGGTATCAGAGCTGGTTTGGCCAAGTGGTCGTGTACGAACCTCCACGACCCCCAATATTAACAGTTGATTAAAGCACAAGGTATGGTGGGCCTGTGCAAACTTCAAGCCCATGAGTTGGCTTTCGTTTGAGGGGCCGTGTTAGAGTGTGGTATAAGATCCAGTATAACCTTCTCCCAACAACTCGAGTTATTAGAGTACATGATCGTCTCGCGGTTAGAGTACATGATCGTCTCGCGGTCGTGGTTGCTGCCGGGACACTACTCTGCATGTTGGTACAGCTACCGTCGACGTCCACTAGCTACCGCCGACAACCAACCCCCGATTTCTTTGCATCGTCGTCCGTCCAGCTAGCGTCTACGATAAATCCCCGATTTTCTTTGTGTTGTCGTTGTCCAGTTTGGAGGTGAACTCGTAGTGCGTTCCCGATTTTCTTTGTGTTGTCCATCGATTGCTTTTGTATTATTCATGCATTACGTTGCGTGTTTAGGGTTTCAAATTTCGGATTTCCATAGCATGATTGGTAACTTGCTTTCGTTGAATTATTAATAAATCGTTTGATAATTGTTAATTTTATTGCATGCTTTATTCGTTGCATAATTAGAGATTCAAAATCCGAAACTCACAACATTAGTAATGCTCTTTCGTTGAACTATCAATACATCTGAGGGTAGTTTTTAATTTTTATGGCTTTATACATCATTATCTAATTTTGTTCTTCGAATTAGTAATAAAACCGATGGTTATTATTACCGAGTTATGCTATCATTATCAACAGTTTTGCAATACAAGTTGCTTTTAATGACACCATGAACATTTTAAGTGGATTGTGTTAAAAAAACATCTTAGTTTTAACGATTTTCAATGTCATTATAAATATTTGACATATAATGTATTAGTAATATCTAGAAAGTATAATGACCCTTAGCTGCGATCATTATCAAAGTTATTGGTTGCTGTATCAACAAAATACATTATAGTTATTAATGGCATCATCGTTATCAAGGTTTTCGAAGGGAGTTATCAATAAATTGGTGTAACATTATTAACAATTAGTTATAGTAATCAATGATTTTATTTTCATGTGCGTCGGAGATGGAGACACAATATGGTTGACGACCTTTAGATCTGATCATTATCAATGATTTTTTGTTGCATTTTAAGTGAAACACAAGCTATAAATAATTTTTATATCGTTATCAACATTTTGAGAAGATGGTTATTGATAACATGTACCATGGGTATTACCCATTTAGATGCAAACATTATCAATAATTTTGCTTGTATTTTCAATGCCAACAATTTAAATAGGAAGGATAAATAGTGTCATTACAACGGTTCAATGCAAACTCTTATAATACTAAAGTATTGATAAATATGTTGACATCGTTAATAATGGTGAGATATATTTTAACAATTTACGGTTACAATATCAACTTTCAAAATATTGAATACTTATTAATGTTTTCATATAGCATGTTTTCTCCCATTCATTAACAATATCTCATCCATTATCAACTTTTCAAAATTTTAAACGTACAGCTTTCAGGCCTCTAACTACGATCAATAATACCAAGAATCATTATTAGTTTTTTCACATCTTCAAGTCAAGTTTATTAACGTATTGGGAAAAGCATATTATCGGTTTTGTTATCGTTATCTACGCTTATGAAAGAATTATCAATGTTATCCACCATCATTATTCACGTTTTGAAAGTTATTATCAATTTTTAATATGAAGTTGTTAAGGTTTGGAATAGGATTATTGTCAATGGATTACCATATCACAGCGTCAATCAATAATTATATTATCAAATTATTATATTTTACATTTACTATTAACGTCACCCCAAGGTATTATCAATGTTTTTGAATCAAGTTTTATCCATTTATTGTATCATTATCAACGCTAAGGCATTATATTATTAATGATATCACCATTACATTCAATGTTTTATCATATCATTATAAATTATCTTCCATCATTTTTTAATGATTATTAACCTCGCAGGTAGCTTCCTCGTCGACGGTGAAGTGAAAACTCAGCCGACGAGTTTGAAGCGTGAGTGAGACGACTTTCCATGGCGATGGAGAGTACGATGCCAAATTGGCGGAAAAGATGAAAAAAATTAGTGGCTGGCTTGGGTTCGGGATTGCGACTGAGTTGGATTGGGACGACGGCTGCTGCGATGAAGCTCTCGTCGATCTCAGAGGGATGGTGGAGGCTCGTATGGCGGGATGGTGCTGTTGTCGTAGAGTTCTTTCTCAGCGGCCATGTCTCCTGGAATATTTCGCAAGGAGATCTAGAGAGAGGGGTTGAGCGGTTGCTGGGGAGGAATCGACGTTGGTCATTTTTGGATTAGAGTTATGGTGAAAATGGATTAGGGTTTTAACTCTTATTTTTTTATTAACTATTAATATTAATTATATTTTCATAATACCCTATTTGCCGTTAATAACTTATTAACACTTACCTTCCTTTAACTAACTAAATTCTTATTGGCCAATAGAAGAGCTTTAAACATATGCTTAAACTTATAGGCTTAAACACAGGATCTGACCCGGGTATTTTACTCCATCGATCATTCACCAAGTTGCCTTCTTTGGAGAAGAAGTCATGACCCATCCTTAGGAGGGAAGCTAATGATGAGAATAAATGTTCGAGCTTTTGGGTTAGTACGTTTATGTGTTAATTTTATTAGAGTTGTTGGAATATGATGTGATTTGTGGAGAATTGAGTTGATTCCCATTAATAGAAATTGTAACGTAAATAAACTAAAAATGCTTTTAGTTAATACTTCTAATACGCCCCGCAAGACGGAGGAACTGTCAACGACGCCGATCTTGGAGCGCAGAAGAAGATAGCAGGACGCAGGTAAGGGCTTGGTGAGAGCATCAGCCAATTGATGGGAGGTGGGAACATAGGAGACGCGCAAACGTCCCGCCTGAACAAGCTGCCGCACGAAGTGGTAGTCTAAAGCAAGATGCTTCATGCGTGAGTGGAACACAGGATTGGAGCTGAAGTAGGTGGCGCCAATGTTATCGGAGTAGAGATGGGGAGCAGAAGGGACCGGTTGGTGAAGCTCATGAAGAAGATTTTGAAGCCATTCTACTTCCGTCGTGGCGTGAGCAATGGAGCGATACTCAGCCTCGGTACTGGAACGAGCCACCGTACATTTTTTTTGAGAGCGCCAGGAGACAAGAGTGGAGCCGAGGTAGATGAGGTAGCCAGAAGTGGAGGAGCGGTCGTCCTGGTTACCGGCCCAGTCTGAATCGGCAAACGCGGAGAGGGTCATAGGAACAGTCGTGCGATGAATAGAGAGACCATAAGTGAGAGTGTCGGAGATGTAGCGGAGAAGTCGCTTGACGCGCTGCCAATGCAAAGTAGTCGGAGCATGCATATATTGGGAGAGCTGGTTGACAGAGTAGGCAATGTCCGGGCGGGTGTAAACAAGATACTGGAGAGCACCCAGAACCTGACGGAAGCGAGTAGCATCTGTCAGAGGACTGCCATCAGAGAGAGTAAGGGTGGTGGACGCCGTCATAGGAGTATCAACAGGTTTGGCATCGGTCATGAGGAATCGACTGAGAACATCCACCATGTATTTATGCTGAGAGAGGATGTAACTGGTAGCAGTGGGGATAACCTCAATACCCAAGAAGTAATTAACCTCACCGAGCGCCTTGAGAGAGAAGCGAGCAGAGAGAGCCTCCTAGAAGAGTTGAAGTGTAGCAGGATGATTACCAGTGAGGAGGAGATCGTCGACATAGACCAAAAAATAGAGGAGCACCGGCCCACGAAAGTAGACAAAAAGAGAGGCATCGGAGTGGGACTTGGTCAAGCCAAACTCAGTAAGACACTCACTCAAGGCAGTGTACCAGGCACGAGGAGCCTGGCGAAGACCATATAGGGCTCGACGGAGGTGGCAGACATGATGAGGCCGAGAGGGATCAACAAAGCCAGGTGGCTGAACCATATAAACCTCTTCCTGCAAGGGGCCCTGGAGGAAAGCATTATTAAAATCAAACTGAGCAATGGACCAACCATGAGATAGAGCGATGGTGAACATGGTGCGGACAGTGACCGGCTTTACAACCGGACTGAATGTGTCAGTGAAATCGACACCTGGGCGCTGATGAAAACCCTTGGCCACGAGGCGAGTCTTGAACCACTCAATGGAGCCATCGAAAAGAAACTTAACCCGAAAACCCCACCTGTTGCCAAGAACATTATAGTGTGGAAGACGAGGAACTAAATCCCAAGTATGATTAGCCAGAAGAGCAGCATTTTCAGCACGGAGGGCAGCGGCCCATTCAGCATATCGAAGAGCCTCCTTGACATTGAGATGAGCCAACGGTGGGGGCCCAGAAGCAAAAGCAGCATGGAATATACGCTTTTTGGGGCTGAATATCCCCTCTTGGGCGCGAGTGCGTATGGGGTGAGTGCGGACCAGAGGAGGCGGATGCGAAGGGGGCTGGGGCCCGGAAGGAGGAGTGACAGGGCAGTCACTAATGGGAGATGGCGAGGAGGCAGGCCCAGTATGGGATGGCCCAACCGGTGATGGACTTCGCACGACTGGTGGAGCTGCCGGAGGAGGGAGGCGCGGAGCAGGCCCAGCAGGAGACGGTGATGTCGTGAGGTGGCCAGGTAGACGAATAATGGTGGGAGAATTGTCAAGTAACCAAGAAGCAACCGAGACAGGCTCTTGGGAAGACGAGCCAGTGTACCCTGGGAAAGAAGTCTCAACAAAGATGACATGACGGGAAAAAAAGAGTCCGTGAGTGGAGGGATCAAAACATCGATAGGCACTTCGTTGGGGACCGAGAAAAAGACATGGACGGGAGCGAGGGTCAAGTTTGTGAACAGAGTAGGGACGGAGCCAAGGATAACAAAGACACCCAAAAATGCGAAGTTTATGGTAGTTGGGAGACAAGGTAAATAAGAGAGTGTAGGGAACTTTACCATGAAGTGCGGATGAGGGAAGGCGATTAATGAGATAGATTGCGGTGGAGAAAGCAAACGACCAAAAAGATGTGGGAAGATGAGCATGATAAAGGAGAGTAAGACCTGTTTCAACCAAATGACGATATTTGCGTTCGGCAAGACCATTCTGTTCACTGTTCAGGTGTATGTGGTGGGGTAAGTAGATGTGTGATGCCATGATTAAGAAGGTCAGGACGCAGTTTTTGAAATTCGACGCCACCATCCGTGTAAAGACGACGAATAGTGGTGGAAAAATAGTTTTCAACCATGGTCCTAAAATCAAGAAAAACTTGCAGATCATCATATTTTAGGCGAAGTGGATAATACCAGGTGTATCGAGTGAAATGATCAACAATAATCAAGTAATAACGATAATTGTCAATGGAAGAAACAGGAGCAGGGCCCCAAACATCAGTATATAACAAATCAAACGGTCGTTCACTGGATAGAGAGGAAATGGAAAAGGGAAGATTGTGACTTTTATTTGAAAGAAAAGCATCACAATGAGAACTAGAACTAGCAACAGGGGTGGAAACTGGAAGAGAGTTTGACCGAATGAGACTAGCAAGGGATTGGTGGGAAGGATGACCAAGACGAGCGTGCCAAGAGGATGTAGATGTGCGAGTTGTCACCAAGGCCATTCGAACATTCTCCACCTCAAGAGGAAGCTCGTAGACATCACTGTTGTTTTCCCCCCTTAGCAGATGCGCCCCCGTGCGAAGATCCTTTGCAAGAAAATGAGTGGCAAAAAATTCCACAGAGACTGGATTAGTTTGACATAATTTTGCGACAGAGATGAGATGATGCTTTATACTTGGAACACACAATATGTCTCGTAATTGAAATGAATTAGAACCAAGGGAAATAGTAGATGATCCAATATGCGATATAGCCAAACCTGATCCATCACCAACAAGGATCTCATCGGGGCCCGAATAATCTGAATAAAGAGAGAGCTGGCCCAGATCAGAAGTAACATGATGGGAAGCTGCGGAATCCATTAGCCAGGGCCCAGAAGCTGAATAGGAACCCGTGGTGACTGTGTTATGAATCTGTCCTTGACGGGCTTGATTAAAGGCCTGACGAGCCTGAGGAAAAACCTTGAAACATTGCTTGACAGAGTGGCCCTGGCGATCACAATATTGGCAGATAATAGGCCCATTAATAGGCCCATTTCGCTGCATATGGGAATGAGTGTCGGTAGCTGAAGGAGGGTTGAAAGAACCTGGGCCCGGGCGGCGGTTTTGAATGAAGTTGGGCTCACACCCTGGGCCTGGGCGACGGGACTGCAGGAGGCCTGGCTCACCTCCAAAACCCTGCGGACGAGGAGACTGACGAGGATAGGAGCCGCCGCGATTGTCGTTGCCACCACGACGGATTTGGCCCTACGAGAAGAATGTCGTCGGGACAGCAGCAGCCCAATTTTGAGCCTTCAAATCAGCCTCGAATTCAATGAGAGAATCGAGGAGTTCCTCAATGGTCACAACGATGCCGCTCGCCGGAACAGTAGCTGAAAATTGGTTGTATTCAGGACCTAAACCACGAAGACAGTAAACAACCAAGTCCAAATCCTTGACTGGATCATCAATGAGGGCAAGTTCGGCGGCTATGAGCTTCAAATCGTTCGCATAAGCGATAACATCATTTGTGCCTTTATTTGTTCCAGCCAATTTCCCTTTCAAATGGATGATACGAGACTGAGAGCGACCACCGTAAAGTTTTTCAAGAACCAACCAGGCCTCGCGGGATGTGGTAGCAGCAGAGACATATGAATACAATAATTCAGAAATGGAGCAGCGAAGAGCATGGAGAATAAGTTTATCTTGGCGATACCAGCGACGGTACGCGGGATTGGGCTTTGTGGTGTTGTCTGCCGTGATCATTTGAGCAGGGGCGACACCAGTGCCGTCGATGAAGGCGATGAGATCTAATCCCATCAACAGCGTCTCCAATTGAGATCTCCAGGAATGAAAGTTGGTGGATTCTCTATTCGTCGATATAAGATATCCATACATAATTTCCTCCTAACATATTTCTCGTACAAATAGATGTTTCTTCTTGATATTTGCTCTTACCAACTCATATTTTCTTTGTCTTTTTTTTTTTTTTTTTTTTTTGAATCAAAACGTTGTCTGTTTAAACCACGAACTAGCTAGAGATTCATTTTAAACCTAACTTCTCCATGGCACTAACCTTACTTAAATAACTGGAAGGATTGAATAAGACAAACGTTCTGCATTGAAATCTGTCCTGGATGCGAGCAACCCGCAGACCGAAGTGGAATATTCCTGATCAACCCAAGTGAGATTGCGATTTGAAAAACCTACCACTCAACTCTCTCTCTCTCTCTCTCTCTCTCTCTCTCTCTCTCCAAATCTCAGTTGAGTTGAAGGTCCTTGATCTGATATTTTCGTACGTACAGCTCTCACTATTTACAAACCTAAACAACATTATTTCCTTCCTTCACCTCTCAGCGACACGTGGGGTAATAAACAAATTAACTAAGCTTTCTCTACCAACTACCGCAGGTTAATTACCTCGAATCTCTATCCATCATCGACTATCGGGTTACCGAGTTCATGAGATCCGCAGAAAGAGGAGAGTATGTCTGCCTGCAACTTGGACCTTGCTGCCATGTGGTGATCGATCCAACTGTCATTTTTATTTGTTACTAGGTAGGTTTGAGGAGTCTTTGTTAGGTTGCCGATCGAGTCGGCTAGGGTAACGTAAGTTCGTAGGTTTACTTTGTTGTAGTTAGATTTACGTATTAGGTTTTCCCAACTATACAAATGTCACTTCGGTGTATAGTCCGATCAAGCCATTAAATGAAAGAATAATATAGTGTCTCGACACTTTACAACGTACTCTTGCCTGTGAGTTTACAACCAACTCTTGACCCGTGAGTTACTGGTTCATCAGGCTAACATCTCGTAGAATTTTAACCATAGCATCCTATCTAAGGAACTGGTTGGTCCTCTTACAATTTCATTTGATCTTTAGCAACTCAAAGTTTGAGCAGGCTGAATCCAGAAAGGTGAAGAAGATTACTACCTTGATTGTTACCAATGCAGTCAAAAGCGCGATTCTACCAACAAGCGGAAAAGGGGTAAAATCGTAAAGCGTAGAATCAAAGCGTAAAAACGTAAGTTTTTTACGCATACTGTAAAATAACTAAAAATCTGTTAAGCACGACATATATTGTGTAAAATATGAGTGCACAAAGTTAAGATAAGTTAATAAATACCTGCAATTCATGTCTAAAGTAGACAAAATCTTAGCATCTTAACAATAAGTTAGTTCATAAACATAGGTCTTAACAATAAGCCGTTTTTCTCTCTATGCTAATGAATTTGGGAAGGTCCTAGCATGCGAATCAGATTACTTTATTGAAGCTGAGAATGCGTCCAACTACCCGGTATGTATCTTTTAATCTCAAATGTATCATATTGTTGGCGATTTACCTTTAAAATATACTTTTTATCATTAATTTCATAAAAAGAATATCCATTTAGTAAACTAGAAGTGTAAAGCGTTTTAGTGAATGAGAAGCGTAAAAGCGTAAGTTTTTAAACTTTAAAGCGCAATTTAGTCCGATTTTATACACTAAAGACTTTATATGGAAACATAAGCGTTTTGGTGATCTAGAAGCGTGAAATCATAAGTTTTTAAATTTTAAAGTACGATTTTTTCTTCTAGTCAGTAGGTTCTCACTGAAAATGTATTTTTTAAAACTGAACTGATTTTTGGTATTGTGTTAATTAGTTTTGAAGAGGCACGTATCTTAAATTGAGGTGAACATCCTTAGCGCTCAAGAGGTATCATGTATTGATTTGAGGTGTGAATGTCCTTAATTAGGATTACAATTAAGTTTGTAACCTCCTTTAGCCTTTAGGAAATGTGGTATGATTTTGAATTGAACAGCGAAATGTATGATAATATATAGAGTGTGGTATGCTCTGGTTCTGTGAACATGCTAATGGGAAGGCTAAATTACACGTTTGGTCACTCAAATTATACAAATATTTCACGTTTGCCACCTGAATTACTTTTCTTTCTTATTCGCCACTAACTTTACGAATCGTTTCACGGTTGGTCACCGGCCGTTACACTCCGTTAAGTTTGTCCTACGTGGCAGTCAACTATAAAGTTTAACCGTTAACTAGATGACGTGGAAATTCAAAAAAATAAAAAAATAAAAATTCTTTCCACCTCATCATTGCACTTATTTTGTCTATATAATTTATCATATTAATAATTTAATAAACTTTAATAAATTATAAAAATGGACACCCAGAGGCGAAGACTAGGAGCCATGAGTGGACGTCGGCGCCCCAGTTATCGGGGACGAGATTGAAGTCGGAAAACCGAGGCTTCCCCTTCAGCGTGACACTCCTGATCCTCAGGAACCGGCGGGCGACGATCTCCGGCGAGACGGAGTAGCAGTTCCTGGTGAATACGTGGCGGCGGGACCAGCTATCGGCGGCGTACCAGTTACAAGAATCAGGAGCGAGATCCCCACTGCCTCATCTGAACTCGGTAACTCTGCTTGAAGATATGCATTCTAGAGCATCCAAAAAGCCATAGATAGAAATCTTAAACAAAAGAAGTTTTCAAATGACACAAAAACAAGGTACAGACTGGATTGAAGTCGTCCGATAGAGTTTACCATTGGTCTTTGTTTCACTTGGCGTTGCCAGCCTTTTGCTTAGCTTTCTCGACCAGAGGCTTGAGCTGCTTCTTCTCAGCAAGGATCTTGAGGAAGTTGAACAGGAACAGGATGTAATTGTGCTTCCTCCTAATGTTCTCGGTTCTCCACTTCTTGAACTTCTCCTCCATCAGGATCTTTGCAGTTGTGGTCTCGATCCCACTGTTCACCTCGGACAATGACTTGCTCATCGATTCGTAGCTGCCCCGGCTGACCCCTTCAGTTTGAGAAGCTGCCAGGATCCTTTCCCTCTGCCTCTGGAGCTCCTTCAGCTCGACAGTGTACACCTCTTTCCTGTTCTTGATCACCGCCAAGAGATTGAACCTTATCTCGCTCTTGGCATACCTAGGTGTAGGGCTGTCAATTTGGTTTGGTTTGGTTTGGTTAACCAAACCATTAAGTATGAAAAACCAAAAACCAAAAACCAAAACTCAAAAACCAAAACCAAAACCATTAAGGCCCTTATTGGTTTTTGGTTGCCAAAAAACAATAAGGGCCCTAATGGTTTTGGTTTTGGTTTGGATAACCAAAAAACCAACATGTATTCATACACTCATATTTATTCCTATTTCCCTCCTCTTTATTGAATAAACGTCATAATAATGGTAAATGGACTTTACAAATTATTGGTTGGCATGTGTGTCAAAAGAAACAAAAAAATAAATATTTGTTGATAAATAATTTTATTCATATTGGTTTCTTAATGGTTTCTATTGGTTTTTTGGTTTTAACCAAACCAAAACCATTAAGTTGCTTATTGGTTTAAAACCAAAAAACTGAAACCATTAGCTTTTCAATTGGTTTGGTTTCGGTTAAAACCAAAAAACCAAAACCAAATGGACAGCCCTACCTAGGTGGCATCGATGAGATTAGAGTACAAAATGGCCAAAAGAACTCCACCCACAAAAAAAATTAAAAACAGACATACAAAGTATAGCAGGCAAGTCATCTCATCAGGCGCGAGAACTGCTAAAATTTAGTTCTCCCTTCATGTTTATAGGGGTTAATTGCATGGTTGGTCACACCATCGACAGGTATGTAACTGATGAAGTGGTACACATCATCGTCTTTTCCAGCGATTTTCTGTTCATCAGAGATGAAAGGCTCGGGTCTTGCAAAACTGTTGTGAACCGAACGTATAACTTCACTATTGTTGATGGCTAAGCCTTTGAGCTCTGGTTGGAAGTTCTAGGTGAATTCTTTCAGTTTCGATCATTCAGGACCGATATCTATGTTAGCAGAGTTCATTAGGATGGACAGGATTGCCTGGGTTGTGCAAGCATTGTTGATTACCTACAAGAAAAAGAGGAAAAGAACCATAGACAAACAATAGGTCAGTGACGACGTGCAAAATGAAAAAAGATCGATTATCCATAATCAAGATGAATTCCAATGAATTTACCTGACTGGTACGCCGCCGATAGCTGGTCCCGCCGCCACGTATTCATAGGGAACTGGCACTCCGTCTCGCCGGAGATCGTCGCCCGCCGGTTCCCGAGGATTAGGAGCGTCACGCTGAAGGGGAAGCCTCGGTTTTCCAACTTCAATCTCGTTCCCGATAACTGGGGTGCCGACGTCCACTCATGGCTCATGGTCTTCGCCTCTGGGTGTCCATTTTTGTAATCTATTAAATTTTATTAAATTATTAATATGATAAATTATATAGACAAAATAAGTGCAATGATGAGATGGAAAGAAAAAAAATTTAATTTTCACGTCATCTAGTTAACAGTCAAACTTTATAGTTGACTGCCACGTAGGAAAAACTTAACGGAGTGTAACGGCCGGTGACCAACCGTGAAACGATTCGTAAAGTTAGTGGCGAATAAGAAAGAAAAGTAATTCGGGTGGCAAACGTGAAAGATTTGTATAATTTGAGTGACCAAACGTGTAATTTAGCCCTAATGGGAAATTATTTTGTGACGACGAGTAGTGAAAGACAATGGGAGGAATTATTGATTGGACTTTGGCTCACAAAAAGATTGACAAAGATCAGGGGATTGGGTTTCTACAGAGTTGGTCACGAAGAGGGGCTAGTAGTTGATGAGTTCCGCCTGAGTTTGAACTCTTGGGCTCCCTTAGTTTCTGCAGTTCAGTGTCTCTTTTTCGTTTTGGAATTTTCATTTGACTGTAACTCTTTCGTTCCCTACTCCTTCTTGGGGTGTCCGGTTCTCTGTATCTAAGAACTCTATTGTGGGATTTAGTTTGTTTTGTTTAATAAAGTTCATCATCATTATAAAAAAAGAAAGAAGACAATGTAATTTAGCATTTTCCAAGGCTCAAAGTATGTTATGTTTCTCGTGTCTTTTCTTTTATTATATGTCATTTTTGTTAAAGGGTATCTGGTTGCTACTTCTCTTTACAATTGTTTTCTCTAGCTATTTATCATTAATCAAGAGTCTCTATAGATAGACAAACACATTTAATGTTGAGTTCGGCCAAGATTAACAAGATACAAGCAAGCAATAAGATTAGTGACTTAATCACCGGTATGAAGATTATATTTTCCGAGCATATTTGATTTAGATTGACCAATAGTTTCAATCTCGAAATTGGATTTGTCTTTGGAGCACCTAAATCTTTGGTCTAGCACGACATTGCAAGCATCTAATATCTGCTTCAACTTAGTCACAAAGTTTTCACGTTGAGAATTCAAATTATCATATGTAATGATCGAATAGATTCAAAATTCAATTTATATCTCTATTTTGGATGTACAACCAAGCTAACTTAGGAGTTGAGACTTTTGGTGGTAGTAGACTGTAAATTTGATCGTAGTAATTTTACCTAACTGAAAACACATATACTTCATGCCCACTATTCAAAGTATGATCAATTTTGTCACTCATAGAACTAAAGTTGAAGATATCATTATAGATCCTTATACACTCAAGTCTAAGGTGGCGTCTCCCTGTTATAGGCATAAGAATTAGTTTCCTTATTATTCTATTTTGTGTGTCGATATTGGTAAACATATGTGATTCACCTTTTTTTATGCCTCTAAGTCTATGAGATGAGATGAGATGAGATGAGATGAGATGAGATCCGTACAAAAAGACTTCAAAGAGATATGAGAGGGTCGATAACCAACAAGAATTGGTTCGAATAGTAACTAGTAAGACATGGTGTTATAACTTAATTATAACATGGTGTAAAGCTTAGGGTGCGAGTCTTGCAATATATCATTTTGAAAAGAAGGAAAAAAAGGTGTATCTTAATAACTAACAAGTAGAAACTAGGCGTATAATGCATGTATACTTAATTTCGTAACGTAGATCATCTTTCCGTGGATATAGGATATGTCCATGCATAACTTCCTAACATCTTCCTAGCTCGTACAAATAAATGCTTTCCCTTGATGTTAATTTGGTCTTACCAACTCATATTTTTGAAACAAAACGTTGTCTATTTAAACGACGATCCACGAACTAGCTATAGATTCCTTGTAAACCTAATTTCTCCATGCCAATGACCTTACTTAAATAAGTATGGGAAAGATTGAATAAGACAAAACGTTCTGCATTTGAAATTTGGCCTGGGTGCGAGCAACCCGGCCGCAGACCGTAGTACTGGAATATTCCTGATCCCAAGTGAGATTGCGATTTGTAAAACCTAACACAGATCACTCTCTCTCTCTCTCTCTCTCTCTCTCTCTCTCTCTCTCTCTCTCTCTCTCTCTCTCTCTCTCTCTCTCTCTCTCTCTCTCTCTCTCTCTCTCTCTCTCTCAGTTGAAGCTTGCTCCTTGATCTCATCTTTTAGTACGTACAGCTCCTCTCTCTCTCTCTCCAAACCCTAAACAACATTATTTCCCTCACCTCTCGGCGACACGTGGGGTAATAACCAAATTAATAATATTCTCTACTAACTACCGCAGGCTAATTACCTCGATCTCTATCCATCATCGACTATCGAGTTACTAAGTTCATGAGATCCGCAGAAAGAGGAGCATGTCTGCCCTGCAACTTGGACCTTTCTGCCATGTGGTAATCGATCCAACTGTCATTTGTAATTTATTACTACGTAGGTTTGTGCCGCTGCGGCCTGAGCGATGTTCTTGGACCGGTATTTTGGGTCTGAGTTCCTGTGCTTAAGTCCAAAAGTTTAAGCAGATGCTTAAACTTTTCCTGATAGAATTTTAGGTAATTAATAATAATTAGTTTATGATTAATAGTAGTTATTTGTAAGTTAAGGGTAATTAGGAGATTTTAATCATTTAAAAACTTAACCTAAATTGGAGGTTTTAGGTTTATTTTCTGCATGTTCGTTTCTCCCTCCCTCAAACTCTTTTTTCTTTCCGACGGATTATATTCTCCCTCCTGTTAGAGTGTGGTATAAGCAGTGGCGTAGCCAGGATTTTATGTAAGGTGGGTCCGAATTTTTTTTATATTGCAAGAAAATTTTGAGTCATTGCAATGCCACATAATGTGTGTTCATATATGGACGAACTTGTATTCGTATGATATGGATGTAAATATACCTAATAAAATAATAATTCATGATTTTGTCACTCATTAGATACCAAAGAGTGTTTTCATGTAGCTTATTGAAAATGTCATTTCAATACTTGCAGTGGAGCCTTAGTTAGCAACAACAATAAGTTACTTCTTTCAACTACCATGATTCGAAAAATAACTCCTAATTCTATATAGTTTTAGACAATAGCTAGCCTATATTCACGTCAAAGTATAAATATAATAATCTAGTTGACGTTTAAAACCTGATATATTGAATTTATTATTAGGATAAAAAGAATCTAGCGAGACAAAAGAAAGTTTTGACAATATATAATGAATAAACCTGAAATGATTGAACCACGATTAAACCACGTTTTCAACATAGAATATCATACCATTGACTTGTCCGATATAACTTTTGGTACGATTTTTAATCCTTATTATTTAAGCGTACATATTTTCTCCCGAACCAAGGTGGGTCCCGGGACCCACCTTAGTATGCACTGGCTCCGCCACTGGGTATAAGATCCATCATAACCTTCTCCCAACAACTCGAGTTATTGGGACCAACTGGTTTATGACATGGTATCAGAGCTGGTTTGGCCAAGTGGTCGTGTACGAACCTCCACGACCCCCAATATTAACAGTTGATTAAAGCACAAGGTATGGTGGGCCTGTGCAAACTTCAAGCCCATGAGTTGGCTTTCGTTTGAGGGGCCGTGTTAGAGTGTGGTATAAGATCCAGTATAACCTTCTCCCAACAACTCGAGTTATTAGAGTACATGATCGTCTCGCGGTTAGAGTACATGATCGTCTCGCGGTCGTGGTTGCTGCCGGGACACTACTCTGCATGTTGGTACAGCTACCGTCGACGTCCACTAGCTACCGCCGACAACCAACCCCCGATTTCTTTGCATCGTCGTCCGTCCAGCTAGCGTCTACGATAAATCCCCGATTTTCTTTGTGTTGTCGTTGTCCAGTTTGGAGGTGAACTCGTAGTGCGTTCCCGATTTTCTTTGTGTTGTCCATCGATTGCTTTTGTATTATTCATGCATTACGTTGCGTGTTTAGGGTTTCAAATTTCGGATTTCCATAGCATGATTGGTAACTTGCTTTCGTTGAATTATTAATAAATCGTTTGATAATTGTTAATTTTATTGCATGCTTTATTCGTTGCATAATTAGAGATTCAAAATCCGAAACTCACAACATTAGTAATGCTCTTTCGTTGAACTATCAATACATCTGAGGGTAGTTTTTAATTTTTATGGCTTTATACATCATTATCTAATTTTGTTCTTCGAATTAGTAATAAAACCGATGGTTATTATTACCGAGTTATGCTATCATTATCAACAGTTTTGCAATACAAGTTGCTTTTAATGACACCATGAACATTTTAAGTGGATTGTGTTAAAAAAACATCTTAGTTTTAACGATTTTCAATGTCATTATAAATATTTGACATATAATGTATTAGTAATATCTAGAAAGTATAATGACCCTTAGCTGCGATCATTATCAAAGTTATTGGTTGCTGTATCAACAAAATACATTATAGTTATTAATGGCATCATCGTTATCAAGGTTTTCGAAGGGAGTTATCAATAAATTGGTGTAACATTATTAACAATTAGTTATAGTAATCAATGATTTTATTTTCATGTGCGTCGGAGATGGAGACACAATATGGTTGACGACCTTTAGATCTGATCATTATCAATGATTTTTTGTTGCATTTTAAGTGAAACACAAGCTATAAATAATTTTTATATCGTTATCAACATTTTGAGAAGATGGTTATTGATAACATGTACCATGGGTATTACCCATTTAGATGCAAACATTATCAATAATTTTGCTTGTATTTTCAATGCCAACAATTTAAATAGGAAGGATAAATAGTGTCATTACAACGGTTCAATGCAAACTCTTATAATACTAAAGTATTGATAAATATGTTGACATCGTTAATAATGGTGAGATATATTTTAACAATTTACGGTTACAATATCAACTTTCAAAATATTGAATACTTATTAATGTTTTCATATAGCATGTTTTCTCCCATTCATTAACAATATCTCATCCATTATCAACTTTTCAAAATTTTAAACGTACAGCTTTCAGGCCTCTAACTACGATCAATAATACCAAGAATCATTATTAGTTTTTTCACATCTTCAAGTCAAGTTTATTAACGTATTGGGAAAAGCATATTATCGGTTTTGTTATCGTTATCTACGCTTATGAAAGAATTATCAATGTTATCCACCATCATTATTCACGTTTTGAAAGTTATTATCAATTTTTAATATGAAGTTGTTAAGGTTTGGAATAGGATTATTGTCAATGGATTACCATATCACAGCGTCAATCAATAATTATATTATCAAATTATTATATTTTACATTTACTATTAACGTCACCCCAAGGTATTATCAATGTTTTTGAATCAAGTTTTATCCATTTATTGTATCATTATCAACGCTAAGGCATTATATTATTAATGATATCACCATTACATTCAATGTTTTATCATATCATTATAAATTATCTTCCATCATTTTTTAATGATTATTAACCTCGCAGGTAGCTTCCTCGTCGACGGTGAAGTGAAAACTCAGCCGACGAGTTTGAAGCGTGAGTGAGACGACTTTCCATGGCGATGGAGAGTACGATGCCAAATTGGCGGAAAAGATGAAAAAAATTAGTGGCTGGCTTGGGTTCGGGATTGCGACTGAGTTGGATTGGGACGACGGCTGCTGCGATGAAGCTCTCGTCGATCTCAGAGGGATGGTGGAGGCTCGTATGGCGGGATGGTGCTGTTGTCGTAGAGTTCTTTCTCAGCGGCCATGTCTCCTGGAATATTTCGCAAGGAGATCTAGAGAGAGGGGTTGAGCGGTTGCTGGGGAGGAATCGACGTTGGTCATTTTTGGATTAGAGTTATGGTGAAAATGGATTAGGGTTTTAACTCTTATTTTTTTATTAACTATTAATATTAATTATATTTTCATAATACCCTATTTGCCGTTAATAACTTATTAACACTTACCTTCCTTTAACTAACTAAATTCTTATTGGCCAATAGAAGAGCTTTAAACATATGCTTAAACTTATAGGCTTAAACACAGGATCTGACCCGGGTATTTTACTCCATCGATCATTCACCAAGTTGCCTTCTTTGGAGAAGAAGTCATGACCCATCCTTAGGAGGGAAGCTAATGATGAGAATAAATGTTCGAGCTTTTGGGTTAGTACGTTTATGTGTTAATTTTATTAGAGTTGTTGGAATATGATGTGATTTGTGGAGAATTGAGTTGATTCCCATTAATAGAAATTGTAACGTAAATAAACTAAAAATGCTTTTAGTTAATACTTCTAATACGCCCCGCAAGACGGAGGAACTGTCAACGACGCCGATCTTGGAGCGCAGAAGAAGATAGCAGGACGCAGGTAAGGGCTTGGTGAGAGCATCAGCCAATTGATGGGAGGTGGGAACATAGGAGACGCGCAAACGTCCCGCCTGAACAAGCTGCCGCACGAAGTGGTAGTCTAAAGCAAGATGCTTCATGCGTGAGTGGAACACAGGATTGGAGCTGAAGTAGGTGGCGCCAATGTTATCGGAGTAGAGATGGGGAGCAGAAGGGACCGGTTGGTGAAGCTCATGAAGAAGATTTTGAAGCCATTCTACTTCCGTCGTGGCGTGAGCAATGGAGCGATACTCAGCCTCGGTACTGGAACGAGCCACCGTACATTTTTTTTGAGAGCGCCAGGAGACAAGAGTGGAGCCGAGGTAGATGAGGTAGCCAGAAGTGGAGGAGCGGTCGTCCTGGTTACCGGCCCAGTCTGAATCGGCAAACGCGGAGAGGGTCATAGGAACAGTCGTGCGATGAATAGAGAGACCATAAGTGAGAGTGTCGGAGATGTAGCGGAGAAGTCGCTTGACGCGCTGCCAATGCAAAGTAGTCGGAGCATGCATATATTGGGAGAGCTGGTTGACAGAGTAGGCAATGTCCGGGCGGGTGTAAACAAGATACTGGAGAGCACCCAGAACCTGACGGAAGCGAGTAGCATCTGTCAGAGGACTGCCATCAGAGAGAGTAAGGGTGGTGGACGCCGTCATAGGAGTATCAACAGGTTTGGCATCGGTCATGAGGAATCGACTGAGAACATCCACCATGTATTTATGCTGAGAGAGGATGTAACTGGTAGCAGTGGGGATAACCTCAATACCCAAGAAGTAATTAACCTCACCGAGCGCCTTGAGAGAGAAGCGAGCAGAGAGAGCCTCCTAGAAGAGTTGAAGTGTAGCAGGATGATTACCAGTGAGGAGGAGATCGTCGACATAGACCAAAAAATAGAGGAGCACCGGCCCACGAAAGTAGACAAAAAGAGAGGCATCGGAGTGGGACTTGGTCAAGCCAAACTCAGTAAGACACTCACTCAAGGCAGTGTACCAGGCACGAGGAGCCTGGCGAAGACCATATAGGGCTCGACGGAGGTGGCAGACATGATGAGGCCGAGAGGGATCAACAAAGCCAGGTGGCTGAACCATATAAACCTCTTCCTGCAAGGGGCCCTGGAGGAAAGCATTATTAAAATCAAACTGAGCAATGGACCAACCATGAGATAGAGCGATGGTGAACATGGTGCGGACAGTGACCGGCTTTACAACCGGACTGAATGTGTCAGTGAAATCGACACCTGGGCGCTGATGAAAACCCTTGGCCACGAGGCGAGTCTTGAACCACTCAATGGAGCCATCGAAAAGAAACTTAACCCGAAAACCCCACCTGTTGCCAAGAACATTATAGTGTGGAAGACGAGGAACTAAATCCCAAGTATGATTAGCCAGAAGAGCAGCATTTTCAGCACGGAGGGCAGCGGCCCATTCAGCATATCGAAGAGCCTCCTTGACATTGAGATGAGCCAACGGTGGGGGCCCAGAAGCAAAAGCAGCATGGAATATACGCTTTTTGGGGCTGAATATCCCCTCTTGGGCGCGAGTGCGTATGGGGTGAGTGCGGACCAGAGGAGGCGGATGCGAAGGGGGCTGGGGCCCGGAAGGAGGAGTGACAGGGCAGTCACTAATGGGAGATGGCGAGGAGGCAGGCCCAGTATGGGATGGCCCAACCGGTGATGGACTTCGCACGACTGGTGGAGCTGCCGGAGGAGGGAGGCGCGGAGCAGGCCCAGCAGGAGACGGTGATGTCGTGAGGTGGCCAGGTAGACGAATAATGGTGGGAGAATTGTCAAGTAACCAAGAAGCAACCGAGACAGGCTCTTGGGAAGACGAGCCAGTGTACCCTGGGAAAGAAGTCTCAACAAAGATGACATGACGGGAAAAAAAGAGTCCGTGAGTGGAGGGATCAAAACATCGATAGGCACTTCGTTGGGGACCGAGAAAAAGACATGGACGGGAGCGAGGGTCAAGTTTGTGAACAGAGTAGGGACGGAGCCAAGGATAACAAAGACACCCAAAAATGCGAAGTTTATGGTAGTTGGGAGACAAGGTAAATAAGAGAGTGTAGGGAACTTTACCATGAAGTGCGGATGAGGGAAGGCGATTAATGAGATAGATTGCGGTGGAGAAAGCAAACGACCAAAAAGATGTGGGAAGATGAGCATGATAAAGGAGAGTAAGACCTGTTTCAACCAAATGACGATATTTGCGTTCGGCAAGACCATTCTGTTCACTGTTCAGGTGTATGTGGTGGGGTAAGTAGATGTGTGATGCCATGATTAAGAAGGTCAGGACGCAGTTTTTGAAATTCGACGCCACCATCCGTGTAAAGACGACGAATAGTGGTGGAAAAATAGTTTTCAACCATGGTCCTAAAATCAAGAAAAACTTGCAGATCATCATATTTTAGGCGAAGTGGATAATACCAGGTGTATCGAGTGAAATGATCAACAATAATCAAGTAATAACGATAATTGTCAATGGAAGAAACAGGAGCAGGGCCCCAAACATCAGTATATAACAAATCAAACGGTCGTTCACTGGATAGAGAGGAAATGGAAAAGGGAAGATTGTGACTTTTATTTGAAAGAAAAGCATCACAATGAGAACTAGAACTAGCAACAGGGGTGGAAACTGGAAGAGAGTTTGACCGAATGAGACTAGCAAGGGATTGGTGGGAAGGATGACCAAGACGAGCGTGCCAAGAGGATGTAGATGTGCGAGTTGTCACCAAGGCCATTCGAACATTCTCCACCTCAAGAGGAAGCTCGTAGACATCACTGTTGTTTTCCCCCCTTAGCAGATGCGCCCCCGTGCGAAGATCCTTTGCAAGAAAATGAGTGGCAAAAAATTCCACAGAGACTGGATTAGTTTGACATAATTTTGCGACAGAGATGAGATGATGCTTTATACTTGGAACACACAATATGTCTCGTAATTGAAATGAATTAGAACCAAGGGAAATAGTAGATGATCCAATATGCGATATAGCCAAACCTGATCCATCACCAACAAGGATCTCATCGGGGCCCGAATAATCTGAATAAAGAGAGAGCTGGCCCAGATCAGAAGTAACATGATGGGAAGCTGCGGAATCCATTAGCCAGGGCCCAAAAGCTGAATAGGAACCCGTGGTGACTGTGTTATGAATCTGTCCTTGACGGGCTTGATTAAAGGCCTGACGAGCCTGAGGAAAAACCTTGAAACATTGCTTGACAGAGTGGCCCTGGCGATCACAATATTGGCAGATAATAGGCCCATTAATAGGCCCATTTCGCTGCATATGGGAATGAGTGTCGGTAGCTGAAGGAGGGTTGAAAGAACCTGGGCCCGGGCGGCGGTTTTGAATGAAGTTGGGCTCACACCCTGGGCCTGGGCGACGGGACTGCAGGAGGCCTGGCTCACCTCCAAAACCCTGCGGACGAGGAGACTGACGAGGATAGGAGCCGCCGCGATTGTCGTTGCCACCACGACGGATTTGGCCCTACGAGAAGAATGTCGTCGGGACAGCAGCAGCCCAATTTTGAGCCTTCAAATCAGCCTCGAATTCAATGAGAGAATCGAGGAGTTCCTCAATGGTCACAACGATGCCGCTCGCCGGAACAGTAGCTGAAAATTGGTTGTATTCAGGACCTAAACCACGAAGACAGTAAACAACCAAGTCCAAATCCTTGACTGGATCATCAATGAGGGCAAGTTCGGCGGCTATGAGCTTCAAATCGTTCGCATAAGCGATAACATCATTTGTGCCTTTATTTGTTCCAGCCAATTTCCCTTTCAAATGGATGATACGAGACTGAGAGCGACCACCGTAAAGTTTTTCAAGAACCAACCAGGCCTCGCGGGATGTGGTAGCAGCAGAGACATATGAATACAATAATTCAGAAATGGAGCAGCGAAGAGCATGGAGAATAAGTTTATCTTGGCGATACCAGCGACGGTACGCGGGATTGGGCTTTGTGGTGTTGTCTGCCGTGATCATTTGAGCAGGGGCGACACCAGTGCCGTCGATGAAGGCGATGAGATCTAATCCCATCAACAGCGTCTCCAATTGAGATCTCCAGGAATGAAAGTTGGTGGATTCTCTATTCGTCGATATAAGATATCCATACATAATTTCCTCCTAACATATTTCTCGTACAAATAGATGTTTCTTCTTGATATTTGCTCTTACCAACTCATATTTTCTTTGTCTTTTTTTTTTTTTTTTTTTTGAATCAAAACGTTGTCTGTTTAAACCACGAACTAGCTAGAGATTCATTTTAAACCTAACTTCTCCATGGCACTAACCTTACTTAAATAACTGGAAGGATTGAATAAGACAAACGTTCTGCATTGAAATCTGTCCTGGATGCGAGCAACCCGCAGACCGAAGTGGAATATTCCTGATCAACCCAAGTGAGATTGCGATTTGAAAAACCTACCACTCAACTCTCTCTCTCTCTCTCTCTCTCTCTCTCTCTCTCTCTCTCCAAATCTCAGTTGAGTTGAAGGTCCTTGATCTGATATTTTCGTACGTACAGCTCTCACTATTTACAAACCTAAACAACATTATTTCCTTCCTTCACCTCTCAGCGACACGTGGGGTAATAAACAAATTAACTAAGCTTTCTCTACCAACTACCGCAGGTTAATTACCTCGAATCTCTATCCATCATCGACTATCGGGTTACCGAGTTCATGAGATCCGCAGAAAGAGGAGAGTATGTCTGCCTGCAACTTGGACCTTGCTGCCATGTGGTGATCGATCCAACTGTCATTTTTATTTGTTACTAGGTAGGTTTGAGGAGTCTTTGTTAGGTTGCCGATCGAGTCGGCTAGGGTAACGTAAGTTCGTAGGTTTACTTTGTTGTAGTTAGATTTACGTATTAGGTTTTCCCAACTATACAAATGTCACTTCGGTGTATAGTCCGATCAAGCCATTAAATGAAAGAATAATATAGTGTCTCGACACTTTACAACGTACTCTTGCCTGTGAGTTTACAACCAACTCTTGACCCGTGAGTTACTGGTTCATCAGGCTAACATCTCGTAGAATTTTAACCATAGCATCCTATCTAAGGAACTGGTTGGTCCTCTTACAATTTCATTTGATCTTTAGCAACTCAAAGTTTGAGCAGGCTGAATCCAGAAAGGTGAAGAAGATTACTACCTTGATTGTTACCAATGCAGTCAAAAGCGCGATTCTACCAACAAGCGGAAAAGGGGTAAAATCGTAAAGCGTAGAATCAAAGCGTAAAAACGTAAGTTTTTTACGCATACTGTAAAATAACTAAAAATCTGTTAAGCACGACATATATTGTGTAAAATATGAGTGCACAAAGTTAAGATAAGTTAATAAATACCTGCAATTCATGTCTAAAGTAGACAAAATCTTAGCATCTTAACAATAAGTTAGTTCATAAACATAGGTCTTAACAATAAGCCGTTTTTCTCTCTATGCTAATGAATTTGGGAAGGTCCTAGCATGCGAATCAGATTACTTTATTGAAGCTGAGAATGCGTCCAACTACCCGGTATGTATCTTTTAATCTCAAATGTATCATATTGTTGGCGATTTACCTTTAAAATATACTTTTTATCATTAATTTCATAAAAAGAATATCCATTTAGTAAACTAGAAGTGTAAAGCGTTTTAGTGAATGAGAAGCGTAAAAGCGTAAGTTTTTAAACTTTAAAGCGCAATTTAGTCCGATTTTATACACTAAAGACTTTATATGGAAACATAAGCGTTTTGGTGATCTAGAAGCGTGAAATCATAAGTTTTTAAATTTTAAAGTACGATTTTTTCTTCTAGTCAGTAGGTTCTCACTGAAAATGTATTTTTTAAAACTGAACTGATTTTTGGTATTGTGTTAATTAGTTTTGAAGAGGCACGTATCTTAAATTGAGGTGAACATCCTTAGCGCTCAAGAGGTATCATGTATTGATTTGAGGTGTGAATGTCCTTAATTAGGATTACAATTAAGTTTGTAACCTCCTTTAGCCTTTAGGAAATGTGGTATGATTTTGAATTGAACAGCGAAATGTATGATAATATATAGAGTGTGGTATGCTCTGGTTCTGTGAACATGCTAATGGGAAGGCTAAATTACACGTTTGGTCACTCAAATTATACAAATATTTCACGTTTGCCACCTGAATTACTTTTCTTTCTTATTCGCCACTAACTTTACGAATCGTTTCACGGTTGGTCACCGGCCGTTACACTCCGTTAAGTTTGTCCTACGTGGCAGTCAACTATAAAGTTTAACCGTTAACTAGATGACGTGGAAATTCAAAAAAATAAAAAAATAAAAATTCTTTCCACCTCATCATTGCACTTATTTTGTCTATATAATTTATCATATTAATAATTTAATAAACTTTAATAAATTATAAAAATGGACACCCAGAGGCGAAGACTAGGAGCCATGAGTGGACGTCGGCGCCCCAGTTATCGGGGACGAGATTGAAGTCGGAAAACCGAGGCTTCCCCTTCAGCGTGACACTCCTGATCCTCAGGAACCGGCGGGCGACGATCTCCGGCGAGACGGAGTAGCAGTTCCTGGTGAATACGTGGCGGCGGGACCAGCTATCGGCGGCGTACCAGTTACAAGAATCAGGAGCGAGATCCCCACTGCCTCATCTGAACTCGGTAACTCTGCTTGAAGATATGCATTCTAGAGCATCCAAAAAGCCATAGATAGAAATCTTAAACAAAAGAAGTTTTCAAATGACACAAAAACAAGGTACAGACTGGATTGAAGTCGTCCGATAGAGTTTACCATTGGTCTTTGTTTCACTTGGCGTTGCCAGCCTTTTGCTTAGCTTTCTCGACCAGAGGCTTGAGCTGCTTCTTCTCAGCAAGGATCTTGAGGAAGTTGAACAGGAACAGGATGTAATTGTGCTTCCTCCTAATGTTCTCGGTTCTCCACTTCTTGAACTTCTCCTCCATCAGGATCTTTGCAGTTGTGGTCTCGATCCCACTGTTCACCTCGGACAATGACTTGCTCATCGATTCGTAGCTGCCCCGGCTGACCCCTTCAGTTTGAGAAGCTGCCAGGATCCTTTCCCTCTGCCTCTGGAGCTCCTTCAGCTCGACAGTGTACACCTCTTTCCTGTTCTTGATCACCGCCAAGAGATTGAACCTTATCTCGCTCTTGGCATACCTAGGTGTAGGGCTGTCAATTTGGTTTGGTTTGGTTTGGTTAACCAAACCATTAAGTATGAAAAACCAAAAACCAAAAACCAAAACTCAAAAACCAAAACCAAAACCATTAAGGCCCTTATTGGTTTTTGGTTGCCAAAAAACAATAAGGGCCCTAATGGTTTTGGTTTTGGTTTGGATAACCAAAAAACCAACATGTATTCATACACTCATATTTATTCCTATTTCCCTCCTCTTTATTGAATAAACGTCATAATAATGGTAAATGGACTTTACAAATTATTGGTTGGCATGTGTGTCAAAAGAAACAAAAAAATAAATATTTGTTGATAAATAATTTTATTCATATTGGTTTCTTAATGGTTTCTATTGGTTTTTTGGTTTTAACCAAACCAAAACCATTAAGTTGCTTATTGGTTTAAAACCAAAAAACTGAAACCATTAGCTTTTCAATTGGTTTGGTTTCGGTTAAAACCAAAAAACCAAAACCAAATGGACAGCCCTACCTAGGTGGCATCGATGAGATTAGAGTACAAAATGGCCAAAAGAACTCCACCCACAAAAAAAATTAAAAACAGACATACAAAGTATAGCAGGCAAGTCATCTCATCAGGCGCGAGAACTGCTAAAATTTAGTTCTCCCTTCATGTTTATAGGGGTTAATTGCATGGTTGGTCACACCATCGACAGGTATGTAACTGATGAAGTGGTACACATCATCGTCTTTTCCAGCGATTTTCTGTTCATCAGAGATGAAAGGCTCGGGTCTTGCAAAACTGTTGTGAACCGAACGTATAACTTCACTATTGTTGATGGCTAAGCCTTTGAGCTCTGGTTGGAAGTTCTAGGTGAATTCTTTCAGTTTCGATCATTCAGGACCGATATCTATGTTAGCAGAGTTCATTAGGATGGACAGGATTGCCTGGGTTGTGCAAGCATTGTTGATTACCTACAAGAAAAAGAGGAAAAGAACCATAGACAAACAATAGGTCAGTGACGACGTGCAAAATGAAAAAAGATCGATTATCCATAATCAAGATGAATTCCAATGAATTTACCTGACTGGTACGCCGCCGATAGCTGGTCCCGCCGCCACGTATTCATAGGGAACTGGCACTCCGTCTCGCCGGAGATCGTCGCCCGCCGGTTCCCGAGGATTAGGAGCGTCACGCTGAAGGGGAAGCCTCGGTTTTCCAACTTCAATCTCGTTCCCGATAACTGGGGTGCCGACGTCCACTCATGGCTCATGGTCTTCGCCTCTGGGTGTCCATTTTTGTAATCTATTAAATTTTATTAAATTATTAATATGATAAATTATATAGACAAAATAAGTGCAATGATGAGATGGAAAGAAAAAAAATTTAATTTTCACGTCATCTAGTTAACAGTCAAACTTTATAGTTGACTGCCACGTAGGAAAAACTTAACGGAGTGTAACGGCCGGTGACCAACCGTGAAACGATTCGTAAAGTTAGTGGCGAATAAGAAAGAAAAGTAATTCGGGTGGCAAACGTGAAAGATTTGTATAATTTGAGTGACCAAACGTGTAATTTAGCCCTAATGGGAAATTATTTTGTGACGACGAGTAGTGAAAGACAATGGGAGGAATTATTGATTGGACTTTGGCTCACAAAAAGATTGACAAAGATCAGGGGATTGGGTTTCTACAGAGTTGGTCACGAAGAGGGGCTAGTAGTTGATGAGTTCCGCCTGAGTTTGAACTCTTGGGCTCCCTTAGTTTCTGCAGTTCAGTGTCTCTTTTTCGTTTTGGAATTTTCATTTGACTGTAACTCTTTCGTTCCCTACTCCTTCTTGGGGTGTCCGGTTCTCTGTATCTAAGAACTCTATTGTGGGATTTAGTTTGTTTTGTTTAATAAAGTTCATCATCATTATAAAAAAAGAAAGAAGACAATGTAATTTAGCATTTTCCAAGGCTCAAAGTATGTTATGTTTCTCGTGTCTTTTCTTTTATTATATGTCATTTTTGTTAAAGGGTATCTGGTTGCTACTTCTCTTTACAATTGTTTTCTCTAGCTATTTATCATTAATCAAGAGTCTCTATAGATAGACAAACACATTTAATGTTGAGTTCGGCCAAGATTAACAAGATACAAGCAAGCAATAAGATTAGTGACTTAATCACCGGTATGAAGATTATATTTTCCGAGCATATTTGATTTAGATTGACCAATAGTTTCAATCTCGAAATTGGATTTGTCTTTGGAGCACCTAAATCTTTGGTCTAGCACGACATTGCAAGCATCTAATATCTGCTTCAACTTAGTCACAAAGTTTTCACGTTGAGAATTCAAATTATCATATGTAATGATCGAATAGATTCAAAATTCAATTTATATCTCTATTTTGGATGTACAACCAAGCTAACTTAGGAGTTGAGACTTTTGGTGGTAGTAGACTGTAAATTTGATCGTAGTAATTTTACCTAACTGAAAACACATATACTTCATGCCCACTATTCAAAGTATGATCAATTTTGTCACTCATAGAACTAAAGTTGAAGATATCATTATAGATCCTTATACACTCAAGTCTAAGGTGGCGTCTCCCTGTTATAGGCATAAGAATTAGTTTCCTTATTATTCTATTTTGTGTGTCGATATTGGTAAACATATGTGATTCACCTTTTTTTATGCCTCTAAGTCTATGAGATGAGATGAGATGAGATGAGATGAGATGAGATCCGTACAAAAAGACTTCAAAGAGATATGAGAGGGTCGATAACCAACAAGAATTGGTTCGAATAGTAACTAGTAAGACATGGTGTTATAACTTAATTATAACATGGTGTAAAGCTTAGGGTGCGAGTCTTGCAATATATCATTTTGAAAAGAAGGAAAAAAAGGTGTATCTTAATAACTAACAAGTAGAAACTAGGCGTATAATGCATGTATACTTAATTTCGTAACGTAGATCATCTTTCCGTGGATATAGGATATGTCCATGCATAACTTCCTAACATCTTCCTAGCTCGTACAAATAAATGCTTTCCCTTGATGTTAATTTGGTCTTACCAACTCATATTTTTGAAACAAAACGTTGTCTATTTAAACGACGATCCACGAACTAGCTATAGATTCCTTGTAAACCTAATTTCTCCATGCCAATGACCTTACTTAAATAAGTATGGGAAAGATTGAATAAGACAAAACGTTCTGCATTTGAAATTTGGCCTGGGTGCGAGCAACCCGGCCGCAGACCGTAGTACTGGAATATTCCTGATCCCAAGTGAGATTGCGATTTGTAAAACCTAACACAGATCTCTCTCTCTCTCTCTCTCTCTCTCTCTCTCTCTCTCTCTCTCTCTCTCTCTCTCTCTCTCTCTCTCTCAGTTGAAGCTTGCTCCTTGATCTCATCTTTTAGTACGTACAGCTCCTCTCTCTCTCTCTCCAAACCCTAAACAACATTATTTCCCTCACCTCTCGGCGACACGTGGGGTAATAACCAAATTAATAATATTCTCTACTAACTACCGCAGGCTAATTACCTCGATCTCTATCCATCATCGACTATCGAGTTACTAAGTTCATGAGATCCGCAGAAAGAGGAGCATGTCTGCCCTGCAACTTGGACCTTTCTGCCATGTGGTAATCGATCCAACTGTCATTTGTAATTTATTACTACGTAGGTTTGTGCCGCTGCGGCCTGAGCGATGTTCTTGGACCGGTATTTTGGGTCTGAGTTCCTGTGCTTAAGTCCAAAAGTTTAAGCAGATGCTTAAACTTTTCCTGATAGAATTTTAGGTAATTAATAATAATTAGTTTATGATTAATAGTAGTTATTTGTAAGTTAAGGGTAATTAGGAGATTTTAATCATTTAAAAACTTAACCTAAATTGGAGGTTTTAGGTTTATTTTCTGCATGTTCGTTTCTCCCTCCCTCAAACTCTTTTTTCTTTCCGACGGATTATATTCTCCCTCCTGTTAGAGTGTGGTATAAGCAGTGGCGTAGCCAGGATTTTATGTAAGGTGGGTCCGAATTTTTTTTATATTGCAAGAAAATTTTGAGTCATTGCAATGCCACATAATGTGTGTTCATATATGGACGAACTTGTATTCGTATGATATGGATGTAAATATACCTAATAAAATAATAATTCATGATTTTGTCACTCATTAGATACCAAAGAGTGTTTTCATGTAGCTTATTGAAAATGTCATTTCAATACTTGCAGTGGAGCCTTAGTTAGCAACAACAATAAGTTACTTCTTTCAACTACCATGATTCGAAAAATAACTCCTAATTCTATATAGTTTTAGACAATAGCTAGCCTATATTCACGTCAAAGTATAAATATAATAATCTAGTTGACGTTTAAAACCTGATATATTGAATTTATTATTAGGATAAAAAGAATCTAGCGAGACAAAAGAAAGTTTTGACAATATATAATGAATAAACCTGAAATGATTGAACCACGATTAAACCACGTTTTCAACATAGAATATCATACCATTGACTTGTCCGATATAACTTTTGGTACGATTTTTAATCCTTATTATTTAAGCGTACATATTTTCTCCCGAACCAAGGTGGGTCCCGGGACCCACCTTAGTATGCACTGGCTCCGCCACTGGGTATAAGATCCATCATAACCTTCTCCCAACAACTCGAGTTATTGGGACCAACTGGTTTATGACATGGTATCAGAGCTGGTTTGGCCAAGTGGTCGTGTACGAACCTCCACGACCCCCAATATTAACAGTTGATTAAAGCACAAGGTATGGTGGGCCTGTGCAAACTTCAAGCCCATGAGTTGGCTTTCGTTTGAGGGGCCGTGTTAGAGTGTGGTATAAGATCCAGTATAACCTTCTCCCAACAACTCGAGTTATTAGAGTACATGATCGTCTCGCGGTTAGAGTACATGATCGTCTCGCGGTCGTGGTTGCTGCCGGGACACTACTCTGCATGTTGGTACAGCTACCGTCGACGTCCACTAGCTACCGCCGACAACCAACCCCCGATTTCTTTGCATCGTCGTCCGTCCAGCTAGCGTCTACGATAAATCCCCGATTTTCTTTGTGTTGTCGTTGTCCAGTTTGGAGGTGAACTCGTAGTGCGTTCCCGATTTTCTTTGTGTTGTCCATCGATTGCTTTTGTATTATTCATGCATTACGTTGCGTGTTTAGGGTTTCAAATTTCGGATTTCCATAGCATGATTGGTAACTTGCTTTCGTTGAATTATTAATAAATCGTTTGATAATTGTTAATTTTATTGCATGCTTTATTCGTTGCATAATTAGAGATTCAAAATCCGAAACTCACAACATTAGTAATGCTCTTTCGTTGAACTATCAATACATCTGAGGGTAGTTTTTAATTTTTATGGCTTTATACATCATTATCTAATTTTGTTCTTCGAATTAGTAATAAAACCGATGGTTATTATTACCGAGTTATGCTATCATTATCAACAGTTTTGCAATACAAGTTGCTTTTAATGACACCATGAACATTTTAAGTGGATTGTGTTAAAAAAACATCTTAGTTTTAACGATTTTCAATGTCATTATAAATATTTGACATATAATGTATTAGTAATATCTAGAAAGTATAATGACCCTTAGCTGCGATCATTATCAAAGTTATTGGTTGCTGTATCAACAAAATACATTATAGTTATTAATGGCATCATCGTTATCAAGGTTTTCGAAGGGAGTTATCAATAAATTGGTGTAACATTATTAACAATTAGTTATAGTAATCAATGATTTTATTTTCATGTGCGTCGGAGATGGAGACACAATATGGTTGACGACCTTTAGATCTGATCATTATCAATGATTTTTTGTTGCATTTTAAGTGAAACACAAGCTATAAATAATTTTTATATCGTTATCAACATTTTGAGAAGATGGTTATTGATAACATGTACCATGGGTATTACCCATTTAGATGCAAACATTATCAATAATTTTGCTTGTATTTTCAATGCCAACAATTTAAATAGGAAGGATAAATAGTGTCATTACAACGGTTCAATGCAAACTCTTATAATACTAAAGTATTGATAAATATGTTGACATCGTTAATAATGGTGAGATATATTTTAACAATTTACGGTTACAATATCAACTTTCAAAATATTGAATACTTATTAATGTTTTCATATAGCATGTTTTCTCCCATTCATTAACAATATCTCATCCATTATCAACTTTTCAAAATTTTAAACGTACAGCTTTCAGGCCTCTAACTACGATCAATAATACCAAGAATCATTATTAGTTTTTTCACATCTTCAAGTCAAGTTTATTAACGTATTGGGAAAAGCATATTATCGGTTTTGTTATCGTTATCTACGCTTATGAAAGAATTATCAATGTTATCCACCATCATTATTCACGTTTTGAAAGTTATTATCAATTTTTAATATGAAGTTGTTAAGGTTTGGAATAGGATTATTGTCAATGGATTACCATATCACAGCGTCAATCAATAATTATATTATCAAATTATTATATTTTACATTTACTATTAACGTCACCCCAAGGTATTATCAATGTTTTTGAATCAAGTTTTATCCATTTATTGTATCATTATCAACGCTAAGGCATTATATTATTAATGATATCACCATTACATTCAATGTTTTATCATATCATTATAAATTATCTTCCATCATTTTTTAATGATTATTAACCTCGCAGGTAGCTTCCTCGTCGACGGTGAAGTGAAAACTCAGCCGACGAGTTTGAAGCGTGAGTGAGACGACTTTCCATGGCGATGGAGAGTACGATGCCAAATTGGCGGAAAAGATGAAAAAAATTAGTGGCTTGCTTGGGTTCGGGATTGCGACTGAGTTGGATTGGGACGACGGCTGCTGCGATGAAGCTCTCGTCGATCTCAGAGGGATGGTGGAGGCTCGTATGGCGGGATGGTGCTGTTGTCGTAGAGTTCTTTCTCAGCGGCCATGTCTCCTGGAATATTTCGCAAGGAGATCTAGAGAGAGGGGTTGAGCGGTTGCTGGGGAGGAATCGACGTTGGTCATTTTTGGATTAGAGTTATGGTGAAAATGGATTAGGGTTTTAACTCTTATTTTTTTATTAACTATTAATATTAATTATATTTTCATAATACCCTATTTGCCGTTAATAACTTATTAACACTTACCTTCCTTTAACTAACTAAATTCTTATTGGCCAATAGAAGAGCTTTAAACATATGCTTAAACTTATAGGCTTAAACACAGGATCTGACCCGGGTATTTTACTCCATCGATCATTCACCAAGTTGCCTTCTTTGGAGAAGAAGTCATGACCCATCCTTAGGAGGGAAGCTAATGATGAGAATAAATGTTCGAGCTTTTGGGTTAGTACGTTTATGTGTTAATTTTATTAGAGTTGTTGGAATATGATGTGATTTGTGGAGAATTGAGTTGATTCCCATTAATAGAAATTGTAACGTAAATAAACTAAAAATGCTTTTAGTTAATACTTCTAATACGCCCCGCAAGACGGAGGAACTGTCAACGACGCCGATCTTGGAGCGCAGAAGAAGATAGCAGGACGCAGGTAAGGGCTTGGTGAGAGCATCAGCCAATTGATGGGAGGTGGGAACATAGGAGACGCGCAAACGTCCCGCCTGAACAAGCTGCCGCACGAAGTGGTAGTCTAAAGCAAGATGCTTCATGCGTGAGTGGAACACAGGATTGGAGCTGAAGTAGGTGGCGCCAATGTTATCGGAGTAGAGATGGGGAGCAGAAGGGACCGGTTGGTGAAGCTCATGAAGAAGATTTTGAAGCCATTCTACTTCCGTCGTGGCGTGAGCAATGGAGCGATACTCAGCCTCGGTACTGGAACGAGCCACCGTACATTTTTTTTGAGAGCGCCAGGAGACAAGAGTGGAGCCGAGGTAGATGAGGTAGCCAGAAGTGGAGGAGCGGTCGTCCTGGTTACCGGCCCAGTCTGAATCGGCAAACGCGGAGAGGGTCATAGGAACAGTCGTGCGATGAATAGAGAGACCATAAGTGAGAGTGTCGGAGATGTAGCGGAGAAGTCGCTTGACGCGCTGCCAATGCAAAGTAGTCGGAGCATGCATATATTGGGAGAGCTGGTTGACAGAGTAGGCAATGTCCGGGCGGGTGTAAACAAGATACTGGAGAGCACCCAGAACCTGACGGAAGCGAGTAGCATCTGTCAGAGGACTGCCATCAGAGAGAGTAAGGGTGGTGGACGCCGTCATAGGAGTATCAACAGGTTTGGCATCGGTCATGAGGAATCGACTGAGAACATCCACCATGTATTTATGCTGAGAGAGGATGTAACTGGTAGCAGTGGGGATAACCTCAATACCCAAGAAGTAATTAACCTCACCGAGCGCCTTGAGAGAGAAGCGAGCAGAGAGAGCCTCCTAGAAGAGTTGAAGTGTAGCAGGATGATTACCAGTGAGGAGGAGATCGTCGACATAGACCAAAAAATAGAGGAGCACCGGCCCACGAAAGTAGACAAAAAGAGAGGCATCGGAGTGGGACTTGGTCAAGCCAAACTCAGTAAGACACTCACTCAAGGCAGTGTACCAGGCACGAGGAGCCTGGCGAAGACCATATAGGGCTCGACGGAGGTGGCAGACATGATGAGGCCGAGAGGGATCAACAAAGCCAGGTGGCTGAACCATATAAACCTCTTCCTGCAAGGGGCCCTGGAGGAAAGCATTATTAAAATCAAACTGAGCAATGGACCAACCATGAGATAGAGCGATGGTGAACATGGTGCGGACAGTGACCGGCTTTACAACCGGACTGAATGTGTCAGTGAAATCGACACCTGGGCGCTGATGAAAACCCTTGGCCACGAGGCGAGTCTTGAACCACTCAATGGAGCCATCGAAAAGAAACTTAACCCGAAAACCCCACCTGTTGCCAAGAACATTATAGTGTGGAAGACGAGGAACTAAATCCCAAGTATGATTAGCCAGAAGAGCAGCATTTTCAGCACGGAGGGCAGCGGCCCATTCAGCATATCGAAGAGCCTCCTTGACATTGAGATGAGCCAACGGTGGGGGCCCAGAAGCAAAAGCAGCATGGAATATACGCTTTTTGGGGCTGAATATCCCCTCTTGGGCGCGAGTGCGTATGGGGTGAGTGCGGACCAGAGGAGGCGGATGCGAAGGGGGCTGGGGCCCGGAAGGAGGAGTGACAGGGCAGTCACTAATGGGAGATGGCGAGGAGGCAGGCCCAGTATGGGATGGCCCAACCGGTGATGGACTTCGCACGACTGGTGGAGCTGCCGGAGGAGGGAGGCGCGGAGCAGGCCCAGCAGGAGACGGTGATGTCGTGAGGTGGCCAGGTAGACGAATAATGGTGGGAGAATTGTCAAGTAACCAAGAAGCAACCGAGACAGGCTCTTGGGAAGACGAGCCAGTGTACCCTGGGAAAGAAGTCTCAACAAAGATGACATGACGGGAAAAAAAGAGTCCGTGAGTGGAGGGATCAAAACATCGATAGGCACTTCGTTGGGGACCGAGAAAAAGACATGGACGGGAGCGAGGGTCAAGTTTGTGAACAGAGTAGGGACGGAGCCAAGGATAACAAAGACACCCAAAAATGCGAAGTTTATGGTAGTTGGGAGACAAGGTAAATAAGAGAGTGTAGGGAACTTTACCATGAAGTGCGGATGAGGGAAGGCGATTAATGAGATAGATTGCGGTGGAGAAAGCAAACGACCAAAAAGATGTGGGAAGATGAGCATGATAAAGGAGAGTAAGACCTGTTTCAACCAAATGACGATATTTGCGTTCGGCAAGACCATTCTGTTCACTGTTCAGGTGTATGTGGTGGGGTAAGTAGATGTGTGATGCCATGATTAAGAAGGTCAGGACGCAGTTTTTGAAATTCGACGCCACCATCCGTGTAAAGACGACGAATAGTGGTGGAAAAATAGTTTTCAACCATGGTCCTAAAATCAAGAAAAACTTGCAGATCATCATATTTTAGGCGAAGTGGATAATACCAGGTGTATCGAGTGAAATGATCAACAATAATCAAGTAATAACGATAATTGTCAATGGAAGAAACAGGAGCAGGGCCCCAAACATCAGTATATAACAAATCAAACGGTCGTTCACTGGATAGAGAGGAAATGGAAAAGGGAAGATTGTGACTTTTATTTGAAAGAAAAGCATCACAATGAGAACTAGAACTAGCAACAGGGGTGGAAACTGGAAGAGAGTTTGACCGAATGAGACTAGCAAGGGATTGGTGGGAAGGATGACCAAGACGAGCGTGCCAAGAGGATGTAGATGTGCGAGTTGTCACCAAGGCCATTCGAACATTCTCCACCTCAAGAGGAAGCTCGTAGACATCACTGTTGTTTTCCCCCCTCAGCAGATGCGCCCCCGTGCGAAGATCCTTTGCAAGAAAATGAGTGGCAAAAAATTCCACAGAGACTGGATTAGTTTGACATAATTTTGCGACAGAGATGAGATGATGCTTTATACTTGGAACACACAATATGTCTCGTAATTGAAATGAATTAGAACCAAGGGAAATAGTAGATGATCCAATATGCGATATAGCCAAACCTGATCCATCACCAACAAGGATCTCATCGGGGCCCGAATAATCTGAATAAAGAGAGAGCTGGCCCAGATCAGAAGTAACATGATGGGAAGCTGCGGAACCCATTAGCCAGGGCCCAGAAGCTGAATAGGAACCCGTGGTGACTGTGTTATGAATCTGTCCTTGACGGGCTTGATTAAAGGCCTGACGAGCCTGAGGAAAAACCTTGAAACATTGCTTGACAGAGTGGCCCTGGCGATCACAATATTGGCAGATAATAGGCCCATTAATAGGCCCATTTCGCTGCATATGGGAATGAGTGTCGGTAGCTGAAGGAGGGTTGAAAGAACCTGGGCCCGGGCGGCGGTTTTGAATGAAGTTGGGCTCACACCCTGGGCCTGGGCGACGGGACTGCAGGAGGCCTGGCTCACCTCCAAAACCCTGCGGACGAGGAGACTGACGAGGATAGGAGCCGCCGCGATTGTCGTTGCCACCACGACGGATTTGGCCCTACGAGAAGAATGTCGTCGGGACAGCAGCAGCCCAATTTTGAGCCTTCAAATCAGCCTCGAATTCAATGAGAGAATCGAGGAGTTCCTCAATGGTCACAACGATGCCGCTCGCCGGAACAGTAGCTGAAAATTGGTTGTATTCAGGACCTAAACCACGAAGACAGTAAACAACCAAGTCCAAATCCTTGACTGGATCATCAATGAGGGCAAGTTCGGCGGCTATGAGCTTCAAATCGTTCGCATAAGCGATAACATCATTTGTGCCTTTATTTGTTCCAGCCAATTTCCCTTTCAAATGGATGATACGAGACTGAGAGCGACCACCGTAAAGTTTTTCAAGAACCAACCAGGCCTCGCGGGATGTGGTAGCAGCAGAGACATATGAATACAATAATTCAGAAATGGAGCAGCGAAGAGCATGGAGAATAAGTTTATCTTGGCGATACCAGCGACGGTACGCGGGATTGGGCTTTGTGGTGTTGTCTGCCGTGATCATTTGAGCAGGGGCGACACCAGTGCCGTCGATGAAGGCGATGAGATCTAATCCCATCAACAGCGTCTCCAATTGAGATCTCCAGGAATGAAAGTTGGTGGAGGTGAACTTCAGAGGCAATTGCGCGGCTGGATTAAAGGTGATGATCTCGTCAGCAACGGCAGCAGTAGGTGAGCCATCATATACGGAAGAGGATGACATTGTAAAACAGAGTAAAACGGAGGAGTATGAACGAAGAGAAAGATGAAAGCAGGTGGAGAATGAAACTGGATCAAAGCTAGGTGATCTTGGCTAGCTCTGATACCATATTAGAGTTGTTTGAATATGATGTGATTTGTGGAGAATTGAGTTGATTCCCATTGATAGAAATTGTAACGTAAATATACAGGGAAGGAGAGAGTTTGTAGCAACAGAATGTTGCCCACTATCGCACGTTCCAGAAGAGTAGGAACAGAACGAATGAATAAATAAAATAAACTAAAAATGCTTTTAGTTAATACTTCTAATAAATTTGGATTATTTGTGCATGGGCCGGGTCGGGCTAGTAGGTTGTTACGAGTCTCTGTTAGGTTGCCAAGTCGGCTAGTGTAAGTTTGTAAATTTTTTGTTAGTTAGATTTGCGTATTAGGTTTTCCCAATTATATAAACGTGGCTTCGGCATTACTCCAACTAAGCAATTACATAACAAAAAAAAGTTTTTTTGATACTTAACACTGTACATTTACTTGTGAGTTACAAGCAAACTCTTGACCCGATAATTAAGTTACGGGTTCATCAACTAACATCATCTAATTGTTTTTGTAACAGCAGAACCATAGCATCACACTTTGGACTCTCTAAGGAACTGGTTGATCCTTCCTATTTCGTTTATCTTAGCAACCCAAAATTTGAACAAACTGAATCCAGAAAGGTGAAGAAGATTACCCCTCGTAGCACCCCTCACAGTTCATGGGAGTAATTGCTATCCTATGGAGGATTTGGCGGTCCCGGAATTGGATGGTCTTTGAAGGGAAGCAATTTAGTATCCATGCTCTGATGAGGCAGTATCACCAACATGTAGGGGAATGGTTGAGCTTACCTAATGATCCCCGGCCTCCCTCGCTGTCTCCTCCTAGCACTAGTGCAGTGGGTTTAGTTGCGGGAGGGGGGCCTGTGTGTCGTTGGGATGGAGCAGTCCGTTTAGAGTCGCACTCTGCGGGAGGTTTTGTGCTCCTTAATGAGGCAGGGGAGATCCTTTGGGCTGCTGGTGTTCAGTTCCCTCTGCTGGATGACCCAATGGTGGCTGAAGTACTTACCCTCCGCGAAGCAATCCGATGGTGTATAATGCAGGGTTTTGTGTCAATGAGATTTGAAGGTGACGCCAAGGTGGTCATTGAGAAGCTTTGACAGGTTGATGTGCGGGATAGTCGGGTTGGGGCTATTTTGGAGGAGATTCTTCAGCTTTTTACGATTCATCCGGGCTTCACTGTACGATTTGTAGGTCGGGGTAGCAATAGGGTAGCTCACATTGTAGCTAGACAGGCCATGTCTTTACTACCGACTACGTGCCGTTATTTTGACTTCCATGCCTGGCTGAATTCCAGGATGTAATTGTCGATTTGTTTCTATCAATACAAGATATCTTTTGTAAAAAAAAAGGTGAAGAAGATTACTACCTTGATCATGTAACTATATATAACACGAGGAACCATTTTCTTGTCCTCTTCATAGTCTGAAATCAAGCTGAATAGTACCCAGAAACCCTACTGATGCATTTCAACTACCACCAGTCATTTTTATTTACCGGGAATCCTGTCGCCGCAAAAATTGATCGGCCAAACAGAACTTTCATTAGTTTATGTTATTTGTAACACCTTAGACGAATCTCACATCGACAAAGTACAAGAGAGATTCATGGTTCATAAGTAAGAAACTGGCCTTAACTAACAAAACGCGTTTTGGGGTGTAATGGAGCACTGCAAAGATAGGTGACCTTATGGGAAGTCACCTTGAATTGCACCCCAAGGCAAATCCGTGATTTGATTTTTTATACGGACAATATCATTGGAAAATTATGTTTTGGTACCTAAATTTTTTCATCACGACATTTAGTATCTAAACTTTTCGCATTTTTACATATTGGTCCTTGTTTGAGAATGTCATTTGGATTCATGGATAATCCACCAATCCACTTGATCCAATCCATGGATCCACCAATTCATTTGATCCATGGATCCACCAATCCATTGATCCAATCCAATTGCCACCTTTACGTGCAAGTGTAGAGGCCCAAAGCGGACAGTATCTTGTCGGGAAAAGATTCAGAATGTTACATTATTGCTTGCCCAAATAAAAACTTGACATCATCGGGACTCCAAATTTTCACCTGCTGCGGATATTATAAACAACTCAACGGCATCCGTCCTGATCTTTTAAAAGAACTAAACTGGTATTCAATTTATTTTCTTATGGACAAAGAGGTGTCGTCATAAAATGAAGAAATGGAGAACGACAAGTAATTTAATGCAATATCTCACCTACAATGATTTATCTGACTCGATACTCGAAATTTATGAAATGTATGGTAATACTTTTGGATACATTAGAGGCCAATTATATGATCAAGAAGAAGTTTCTTGTAAAAAATTTAAAAAATGAGCAATTACTTCGTCGGTAAATGGAGAATGATGTGGTTTGGAGTTTGGTGGATGGACTCTGGCAAGGACCGTAAAGTCACATGTTCAAGAATTACAAGTGTTGGGCCTGTATCAATGGGCTTTGAGAAACTTCGCATAGCTATTGGGCATGCCGTAGTGTTTCACAAGGGAGCGGATAGTAGGGGTGGGCATTGGGTGGGTCGGGTGGATTTTGACCATAAAATGCACCCACCCGCGTTTAAACGGATTGATAATTTATAACCCACCACCCACCCACATTTAGTCTCGGGTTGGGTCGGGCGGATGGTGGATGATTTGGGTGGGTTTGTGGGTTCACCCACATCACAATGTATATAATATAAAGGAGTCAACTTGACATGATAATAGGCGAAGAGAGTTATATGGGGAAACAAGAAGATGAAATAGGGCGAAAAATGTTGAATTAGTTCTTAAAATGGATAGAAATTCTATGATGAAAGAGTTTTCTACAAATTGAGATGATTATCAGGTGCAAGGAACTAAGAAAAATAATTCCACAAAGGAAAGAGCAGTGATTTAGGCACAAGAATTAGAGGAAAAAATAAAGGGAAGAAGAGGGGATCACTATTTGGAAGGTTGGCTTTGAGGTTTAAACTCCAGGAGCAGTCCTAGTTTATGTCTAACGTCTCCACTCTCCCCTCTCTAGCGCCGACGACTATGATCTTTTTGCTGTTGGGTTGAGTGGGTCACCCGCGCACCCACCACCCGGCGGATGGCTCCCAGCGCAACCCGTCACCCACCCGTAGACCCACCCACTTAACGAAATTCGGGTCAAATGCGGGTGGGTCGGCCCAAACCCGCGGATGATCCGCCTGCATGCCCAGCCCTAGCGGATAGTATAACAATAGCTATTTTGTTATTACTGTAACAACAGGATACATTAAGGGTAATAGGGTAATTTAACATAAAAAAAATAAATAAAAATAAAATCTATTTAATTCATCTCCGACGCCACTCGCGAAGAGCAGCACCTTCCCGGAGGCAGCACGAGACCATCGGAAGTGAAGATGCCTTCGCCAGCTTCGTCGTAGTCATTGTCGTTGCCGTTCTCGGCGTGGATCGAGAGCTGAAGTGGCCCTCGGAGTAGCCAGGGTTCGGATCCAAGTCAGCTGAAGAAGATCCGAATCTGAAACCCTCGCCGAGTATTGATCACGACTTGCCTCAACGACGGCGTAGCCATGACAATGTAAGCAGCAAGCTCAAGTTGTTGGTGACTGCGAAAATCAACCCCATAAAGCCGAAGCACCTCCAGGGAGGGATGCTTCCATGTCGATGCCTCTGCACTCAGGTCCCACCTCTCCCACGATCTCGACGTCGACCCATTTGCCGAAGAATTACTAGTCAATTTCTCGAACTGTACCGATAGCTCGCGCATCACCGGAGCCGCCCTCAACAGTACGGTCCATTCCAAGTAACTCGAAAGATCAATGCACATGCGTATGAACAGATCCAACACTATGAGGTTCTCGAACATCAGCCACCTCGGCCTCGCAGCAAAATGAGGAATGAAGGAGTAATTCATGATTTCGATCCTGAGGCGCCGCAGTCGAGGCCAACTCGGCCTTTACACCGTGTCTCTCACACTCCCCCCCTTCTTCGAGACCGAGCTTGTCCTCAAGGTCGAACACCGGATAAGTCTGTCTAATAGTCTCCGTGTCCTCCCAAGTTGCTTCTTCCGGTCCCAAATGCTTCCATGAATTAGGCTCTCCGTTACTCGTCGCTTGCCTCTGAGAGGCCAACGCACATCCAACACCGCCTCAGGCTCCAACTCCAACGCACCATTCTCATTCACCGGCGGCTCTGGTGGCATCGCCTGAGGCGCCACTCCTCGGTACCTGCATAGGAGTGAAACATGAAATGTGGGGTGAATCCGGGTCGTGTCTAGTAACTGCAGTCGATACGCCACGGCCCCGACACTCTCTAGCACCTGATATGGTCTGAAATAACGAGCAGCGAGCTTCTGGTAAGCCCTCTTAAACACGAAAGTCTGCCGGTACGGGTGCAACCTGAGTAGGACCCAGTCACCCACCGCGAACTCCTCCTCTCGCCGCTCCGAATCCGCCTGCTGCTTCCGCCTGTTGTTGGCGGCGGCCAAATTCGCCTTCAACTGCTGCAGCACCTCATCTCGATCTGCCAACCACTTGTCCACCACGTCCACCGCACTCGCCCCGGACTGATACCAGACTAGCATCGGAGGTGTCCTCCCATATAGAGCCTCGAACGGAGACATCTGAATAGACCGATGATATGTGGTGTTGTACCACAGCTCTGCCCAAGGTAGCATAGCTAGCCACTGTCGTGGCTGCTGATGTGCAAAACAGCGCAAGTATTGCTCCATTATTTTGTTCAACACCTCCGTCTGTCCATCTGTCTGTGGATGGTAGGCCGAGCTCATCTTCAGTTCCGTTTTCGCCATGGCGAATACCTCCTTCAAGAACCTTCCTAGGAACAGGGCATCCCGATCGCTCACTATCGAGCGAGGAAACCTGTGGTGTCGAACGACCCCCCGTACGAACTGCTCAGCGACACTCCTGGCGGTATAAGGATGGGACAGGGCCAGAAATGTGCGTACTTAGTGAGTCGGTCCACCACCACTACTAAAACTGTCTTTCCACCGGATGGTGGCAGCCCCACTATGAAGTCCATGCTGATATCCTCCCATACCCGTTCCGACACCGGCAGAGGCTACAGCAAGCCTGATGGTCGTAATTGGGAGGTCTTGACCCGCTGGCATGTGTCGCAAGATGCGACAGTGTCTTTGACCTCGCAGGTCATCTGTGGCCAATAGAAATGGTTGCGGATCTTCCTCAAAGTCTGCTCATACCCCGAATGGCCTCCAACTGGTGAGTCGTGGAATTCCCTCATGACCGTCGTCGTCAGGGAAGTGGTTGGTGGTAGAACTACTCGTCCGCGGTGGAACACCAGCCCGTGTCTGAACGTATAGTTGTTGGGTGTCGTTCTGAGAGCGATATCCCGACGCCCCTGTAGGTGTGGGCTCGTCTCCACCGCCCTCCTGGCCTCCTCCCAGAACAGCACTACGGGCCCAGTCACCGCCGCCACCTGCGGCTGCCACTGCACCCTCGACAAGGCATATGCGGCCTTGTTCATCGGTCCGGGGCTGTAGTGCAGCTCGTAGTCGTACCCCATCAATTTCACCACCCACTTGTGCTGGTCTGGAATAGACACCCTCTGATCCATTAGATGCTTGAGGCTCTGGTGATCGGTGTAGATGCGGGCTTTTTGACCGATCAAGTAGGGACGCCACATCTGGACCGCTTCTATAATGGCATGCATCTACTTCTGGTAGGTGGACCAAGCCTCCTTGGATGTAGGAAGGGTACGGCTCATAAAGGCGATGGGGTGCCTTTCCTGTGATAGAACTGCACCTATTCCCCTGCCTGATGCATCTGTCTCGATATCGAAAGGCTGGGAGAAATCGGGCAAGGCCAAGACAGGAGTCGTCGAGAGACCGAAAAAAGTCCCGCAGTTCCGTTGCTGACTTCGGCACCAGCCAGTCCATCATGGACTGAATCTTCAGCGGATCTACCCTGACTCCGTCGCCCGAGATCACATGTCCCAGATAATCCACTGACTGGACCCCGAATGCACACTTAGATGCCTTCACGTAAAACTGGTTTCCCTGCAATATCTCAAACACCTCCTGCAAATGCTGCATATGCTCTTCCCATGACCTACTGAAAACCAGAATATCATCAAAGAACACCAGAACTAACCTGCGAAGCAAGGGTCGAAATATATCATTCATGGCGGCCTGAAACGTCGAGGGTGCATTACAGAGTCCGAAGGGCATCACGAGGTACTCGTAATGGCCACTATGCGTCCGGAAGGCCGTCTTAGGAATGTCCTCCTCGTGCATGCGTATCTGGTGATAGCCGGCCCTCAGATCGAGCTTGGTGAAGTATATCTGGTGATAGCCGGCCCTCAGATCGAGCTTGGTGAAGTACTGGAATCCTCTTAGGCCTCAGCTCGTCTAGCATGTCGTCCACTGTGGCAATGGGGAAACGGTCACGTACAGTGGCGGTATTGAGGGCCTGGTAGTCTGTACAGAACCTCCAAGTGCCATCTTTCTTCTTCACCAGCAGCATCGGCGAGGAGAACGGGCTGGAGCTCGCTCGAATAAGCCCCGCGGTCATCATTTCCTCTACCTGTCTCTCAATCTCGGCCTTCTTGGTGTGAGCATACCAGTAGGGTCGGACATTAACCGCATCCGTGCCCCCCTTCAGCCGAATCCGATGGTCAACCTGGCGCTATGGGGGCAACTGGTTCGGCTTCTCAAAGAGCCCCGCATATCTGTCCAGCAGTGCTTGCAAATCTGGGGCTATCGGTTGCTGGCCGGGAGATCCCAGTGGCCAGCAAAGCACTGCGAGCTCCACATCTGCTTCAAGCTGCGGGTCGCCCCACTCGACTGGCCTAGTTGCCGTGGTCATACCCTGCAGCTCCCAATCCTTGTCCCTCCACTTGAACCTCATAACCATCTTCACCCAATCACTAGTCACTGGTCCCAAGCTCTTGAGCCAAGGCATGCCCAAGATCACATCGAATCCCTACAATGGCAACACGTACAGGTCGAGAGAAATCTGTAACCCTTGGATCTGCACGGACACACCTGCCAGCTTCCCTGCGCACTACAATGGCGCGCCATTGGCGACCTTCACATCGAAAGGAGCTATGGCCACCTGAGGCGTGTGCAGTCGACGCATGAACTCTTCTCCGACGAAGTTGAGGGAGGCCCCGCTATCGACCAAGGCCACGCCCCACTCCCCTGCGATCTGCGCCTTGAAGCGCATGGTTGTTGACCCGGCTGCCGCCGCCGCGGCGACGGTGGAGATGGTCTCCAGCCGCGCACCCCCTCCATCCTCCTCCCGCGACCCTAATGTCGCCGACAGAGACTGCAGTTTAAATAGTTCTCTCTCCCTAATAATACCCAATTGACCCAAATACCCTCCCAGGCCAACTCGACCTTTACACCGTGTCTCTCACACAAACTTGTTGAAATTTTCTTTGCCGGAGCCGACCCACTGGAGCAGGCAGCCTCGGCCAGTAAACAGAGCCTCCTGAAGCATGGAGGTTTGATAAGGAAATCGTTCGATTTCTTCAAAATTGGGCATTTTCGATCCTAGAAACTTCTTAATGCAAACCACAAACACGATAAAGTAAACCACAAAAGGCATACAAAAATATGAGAAACCAAACCATAAATCTCACAGTGCAAACCATAACATCCGGTGGTCGTTGACCGTTGACCAAACTCCGATGACCATCAGTGAGCAGATTCCGGCGCCGATAGGCATATTCCGGCTTCGATAACTAGATTCTGACGCTAGTAAGCATATTCCGGCGACAAAAAACATATTCCGGTGACCGACGACCAGATTCCGGCGATCGGGGGCCGAATTCCGACGACCGGTGGTCGAAATTCGACGACCAAAATTTTGGGCAGAAAATAAAAAATATTTTTTTTATTTTTATTATTATTTAAACATATTTTTCATAATAACAATTATACCCCTGCTTTAATTTTAAACTAGATTAGATCAACTTAACTAATAAAAAGTCATTACAACCCTAACTTGCTATTGGTTGGAAGCTAGTGTTGTCACCCTAACAAATTGTTACAATATCCGGTCCCGTTTCACAACGCCAGGTCTCTCACAATTCAGTAGCCACTGCAGAATATTCGCGACTCGCGAGCACAGATGGAAACGGGAAAGATTTGGTTGACACGAAAAGTAAATTCCAAATTGATCGAAACAAAGCTAGGTATCCAATCCATGGCTGTGAAGTAAGAGAGTTTTGAAGTAAACAGCCAAGAGCTGTGATGTAACCAATGATGCAAACTCACCAAACCTTGGGCGGAGATCCGGTTGATCAACTTTCCCTTGTAAACGAAAAGCACCATTTACCGGCGACAGAAAGCAACTGAATAAAGAAAACAAACACATGATCATATCAGGATTCAGGAGCATTATTTATTCAGCAAGAAGTCAAGCAATGGGTTCGTGGTAGTGTTAGGTGAATCAAATCGGCCGGCAGAGGAGAAAGGGAGGAAAAAAATGGCAGGCCTATTCGACAAGCAATCGGATCTGTACCTCGACGCCCGGCCCACTTACCCGCCGGAATGGTACTCCGACCTCGCTTCCCACTCCCTCCGCCACTCTCTCGCTTGGGACGTCGGCACCGGCAACGGCCAGGCCGCTATTGGGGTTTCCCTTCCTTTCCCCTTCAATTTCCAATTCCAGATCTGTTTCAATTTCTTTCTGCCGCCTAATTAGGTTTCGATTAATTGATTCAGGTGGCGGAGCATTACGACCAAGTTATCGGAACCGACGCAAGCGAGCCCCAGCTCCGCCGCGCAATCCCGCACCCGAAGATCCGCTACCTCCACACTCCGCCGTCTCTCCCCGACGACGACCTCGTCTCCCTCGTCGGCGGGGAGGAGAACTCCGTCGATCTGGTCACCGTCGCGCAGGCGGTTCACTGGTTCGACCTCCCGAGGTTCTACGCCGTGGTTGGCCGGCTGCTGCGGAAGCCCGGCGGGGTCATCGCCGTGTGGTGCTACAACGACATCGTGGTCTGCCCGGAGTTTGACGGCGTGTTCAAGAAGTTCCACGACACTACGCTGCCGTTTTGGCACCCGAGTATCCGCCACGTGTTTGATGGGTACAGGAACCTCCCGTTTCCGTTCGACCCGGTTGGGTCCGGGTCCGGGTCGGGCGGGGAAGGGCGGCCGGTGGAGCTGGAGATACCGAAGGAGCTGTCGTTCGAAGGAATGGTGAGGATGGTGCAGTCGTGGTCGGCGGTGATTACGGCGAGGGATGAAGGAGTGGAGCTGCTGCCGGAGAATGTTGTGAAGGAGATGGAGACTGCTTGGGGCGGGGCGGGTTTGGTCCGGCCGATTGTTTACAAGGCGTTCATGCTCATTGGCAAGATTAAGCTCTCTAATTAATTCAAAAAAGCACTCTTTTCTTTTAATTAGTGCAACTGTGAGAGTGTATGTTGGTAATAATTATGGTGGAGTTTGAAATCTCATGATTAACTTATTGGACTTAATTCCACCAAAAAAAAACTTATTGGATTTAAACCCACATATTATAATTCCTTTCCTTAACCAAATCAATGGTGCCAAATTCATTGTCAGTGATTGAGGCTAGTTGCTTCAAATGAGCCAAGTTGTTGGCTAGAGATTCGTCGTCGTTTGGATTAAGAAATTTTGTTTGTAACTTATTGTCATTAGTGAGAATTGCTATGTAAGTGACTAGAAACATCAAATATTTATTCGTAGCAATCTACCTCCTCTATATTTTATCTTATCCAAATTTGATTACTCATAATTCAGAACTTCAAAACGATTTGATATCATCCATCTCTATGTCCCCTATTGAGATTTAAGTTTGAACCACAAAGCTTCTATGAGGTCTCATACATTATTAGTAGCATAAGTACCAGACTACCGGTACAATTGCACCTTCAGATATCTACTTTTCAGCATATGGGCCTCATTGTTACAATCATGATTCGATACTGATTTGTAACACTAATCAATGAGCAAGAAATTCCTTGTACCAAAGAGCTGACAGTTTCGGAAATCGTATCGAGGGGTTTTTAAAGTCAACATAGTACAAACCGAAACGAAATGTATAACCCGCTTGCCACTCGTAGCTGTCAATTAAAGACCACGCCATGTACCCCTTCACATTGGCCCCTTCCCTGTCAAAATTTTCAAAAAAATAAACCAACATTTAAGAAATGTTAAAAGTTACTCCATTGAAGGTTTTGTTTGTAATATGCAAAATAGATTTACTAATCAATTACTTGATTGCCATATTTAGGTTGGAAATATGTCCTTGAAGGGCCTGAACCCTAAACATATCATATGGTGCCTCTCCCGCCTTGAAGGGGAGTTTACCATTATCAGGAACCCCTACAAAAAATAACAAAATGAAAGTCAAAATCCCTACTTGCCGAAGAACAAAAAAAAATTGAAATCAATTTTGCCTATGAAACCCTAAAAATCACTTGCCATTTTCAGTAATGTAGACGATGGGATTGTTGTACTTGTCTTTTATGTGTAGCAATAGGTCTTTAAATCCCTCTGGATATACATATAACCAAAATGCAATCGTCTGTAAACAAAACAAAAACAAAAATTAGTTTTCAAAGAATTATTAAATTTTGTTGTGAGAGAAAGACGTCGAAGACGATAAATCTCTGCCCCATCCTCACCGGTGTGCCAATAAGTTTCCCATCACGTTGGCCTGCATTGGATTGGAAATTAATTGAAGATTTAAGATATTAGAGATGAAGAACAATGAATTAGCTAAAGATTGAGAATTAATTAATTAGCTAGGTAGGTCAAAAATTACTTGTCAAGTTGACATTTGGATCAGTCATGTAGGATGGACGTGATGGAGGAGATCCAACGTAATCGGAAGCATATCTGCTGGTGTAGTAGTTGAGGCCAAGGTAATCAAATGATCCTTTCAGTGAATTCGATTCCTCCGCCGTAAATTTCGGGAGTCGTTTACCAAGAATATCTTTCATGCTTTTCGGGTAATCTCCGGTAGTAATCGGGTCCATAAACCTGATTAACAAAATTAAGTAATCGATATCCCAAACCAGCGATCAATGCACACAATTAACAACTTAAGTATTTAACTCGGTTCTTGTCTTACCATCCAAAGTTAAAATCAAGGGCTCTCTGTGCAGCATCTGCGTCCTGCTTGCTTGAGGTGTAAGGAATAAACCAATCTGAGTTCAATGTGATTGTAATCATGCCCTTTTGAGTTGCCTGTTTAAACGCAAGGTATAGATGCACAATTGATACAGTTTCTAACGAAATCTGAATGTGAAAGCACAGAGAGAGAGACAGACCTGGTACTTCTGTCGGTACAAGGCGACTGCGGCGGCATGGGCGAGAAGCTGGTTGTGGCCAGCTATGTAAGGTTCGGTCGCCGAGTCTCCACGGTCGCACTTGAACTCATTAGTGGTGGTGCATCTGCCGGGAGCCATGCCGCCGGAGGCGTAGCCCTCTCGGCAGTAGGTGAGCGGCTCGTTCAATGTGATCCAGTGCTTCACTCTGTCCCCGTACTCTTTGAAGCACACATCCGCAAAGTCTCGGAAGTCATTCCTGTGGTTGGATATAGAACAGATCATTATCATTATTAGTGCAGCATTTCCAATAATTGATGTACTCATTGTCTATCCAATTCCTGTTTATATTTCTTGCCACTCACGCAATCTTGTTACTCAAAAATCCGCCGTATTCGTCCTCCAAAGCTTGAGGAGTATCGAAATGGAAGAGCGTAACGAAGGGAGTTAGGCCTGTAAACGAAAAAACGAAAGGAAACGAAATTTAGAACTTGTTGATCTTTTCGATAGATACGAGGCTAGCATTGTTTTCTATGTTGTAGAGTGTGGTTTGTAATGCAAATCGAATGATAGGGAAGAAGGAATTTGAGCTCTGTGTGTGCGTGTGTGTGTGTGTCTGACCTTGAGCTATAACCTCGTTGATGACATCGTTGTAATGTTGAACTCCTTTCTGGTTTACACGCCCGCTGAGCTTCCCATCTGTGAGCAGTGACACAGGCTGATAGTTAATTATATGCAACGTGCTTAATCAATGGATCAATTAGTGAATAACCAAACAGCTAATGAACTCATTAACTAGCTGGTTCACTTACTAGGCAATATTCGAGTCCATGAGATTGAGAATCTGTAGGCTTTCATCCCACTCTCCTTCATGAAGGCTATGTCTTTCTGCACATTCATATATCATCATCACAAGTTAGATAACTGAATGGGCAAGTTTGATATATGAAACTCTCAATTAATTTGTGGTTTATCAGATCAGCTGAATTCATCCATGTTAATGCTGTACCTTGTAGAAAATATACGAGTCTGCAGCAATGTCTCCGTTGCTCCCATCCGCTATTTTCTCTGCCATCATAATTTTTACATACAAGAACAGTAATTGATTTTTTTCCGTTCTCTTATCTGATGATGATACTGTGTTTATGTACAAACCTGGATGCTGATGACTGAAAGCGTCCCATATGCTCTGCCCTCTGCCGTCTTCCATTGCTGCACCTTCAGTCTGGTCATCATCACAACACACAAACATTAACCAACGTTTGCGTCAACATTCACTGCAATCAGCCAATCACCTCTTAAACCAATGTAGCGCACGTACCTGATAAGCTGAAGTCGCCGCGCCAAAGAGAAAATCGGGTGGGAAATCGCTTCTTTTCGGGATGTTTTGGCCAAATTTGAAGGGCAGTATATCATCCACTGTTGCTTCTACTGCAAATATGCAGCAGATTGGAATAATAGCGCATAACAGCAGTAATATGCAGCTCTGATGATGTTGATCCATGGCCATTTTGTCTATTGTCGCGTTCGATTAGCTTATAGGGATAGCTATAGCCTTATATAGATGCATCTGAAGCCCAAATGGCTATACACTGCTGTTGAACTGTTAGAACTACATGTCATTATATGATAAAAATAGCAGTGAGTGTCGGAGGCATTGACCATTCAGTTGTGGCATTTGTTCCGCCACATGTCTTGCCACATTGTTCGCTTTACCATTGATGACCACAACAAATTCAACAAACCAAATGCTTTCTAATCTGTAGTCTTCGAAAAACAGATCCTTACTAACAGTTTGTATGCGTTAAGAAAAGGAAACAACGGTAAACATATATATATCCCTAATGGCAGTTGTTCATTGAGGGGGAAATGAAGGATGTAGCAGATGGTGAGAACAAGCATCGATGACATATAAGCTGTAGTCTGTAGAGGTGAACAAAAATAACTGTAACTCGGCACACCCGTTCAACCTGAACTGATCCACCCGTTCAACCTGACCTGTTCCATCTTTTGTGGAACTGGAACCCCCTCTCTTGGATTGGGTGCGAGTTTTGGGTTATGAAACAGATATATTGTCCTTCAAATGATGAGGCTGGTGGAGCTAGCAAAATGTTTAAAGCACAGACTATTTTCCATTCATTCACTGAGAAGGACACCATCGAGGACTTTGCTTAAATCAACTTCTAGTACTGAAGCTTGATGAAAAGAGGCATCAATACCAAAGCAAGAATTCATATTGTTGACAGTATGAGAGGCCTAGCATAAGCAAAGAATAAGAAACTGTTTCTGTACTGCATGAATCAGTATCCCAGCTTCTTGGAAGCATAATCATACACAGTCTGGAAAAGGCTTTTGGGTTGATGCGACTCGGGCAACTTCAGGAAACGAGCAACCTTAGCAAATCCAGCATCCTCTGCAAACGGGTAATCTTGCATAGCGAGCGGTGATCTCGGCTCTAGCTGGTTGAGTTTTGGTCTCGTCAGTGCCCACTGCATTGCCCAAATGGCCAATGGCCTCATGTAGCAAAGTGACCTGTACTGATCGTCGGTGTTCCAACCTTCTGGAGTTTGAAAACCGTAACTGTACGTCCACATTGCATACAGACAATGTGTTAAGAGCTCATGTTTTGGTTATGAAGGTAACAGAATGGCAACTAACAAATTAAGCAAAAGTGTTACTTACCCAAGTCCTCTCTCGGACCATGAAGTCTCGTAAATTCCACTGGCAGTCTGGAATCCCATATCCACCATACCCTCTTGGATCATTGTTGCAGCAACTGCATACGTGACCCCGGACCAGATCTCTCTTGACTGCATCGTCGACATGTCAACTTTCCCATCGGGCAACATTCCGTTGACAGCCCCACGTTTCCCGTCCTTCACCTTCATCACGTTGAAGTTGAAAACTGTTTCCAGTGCACTCTGTGCCTTGTCTTTGTCAACTATTGGATGAAGCCCACATGCTCGCGCATACCTGAGAAAATGGGAGGCGAAAAAATTGTCAATCACTGAGATGCTTAATATGCAAAATGATATTTCAAGAAATTTGCATGAACATACTTACCACTGTCCAGCTAGTTGATCAGCTTGGATGGATTTACTATTCCTACCACCACTGTTGTCATAATCGAAGTACGAACCATTCCACAGCTTTTCATACACAGACTTCGCCTTCTGAAACTTATACCAGAAATACTCTTCGGAGCCCTTGTCGCCTACTTCACGTGCCAATGCTGATGCAGCCTGCAATGCAGCAACCCACAGCCCACCACTGTAGGCACTAACACCAGACACGGACCAAGTATCATATGTCTGATCAGGAAACCCTTCATTCTCAATCATCCCATCTCGATCTTTGTCATACTGGTCCATGAACGCCATGGCCATATAAACCGAGGGCCAAACCGCTTGTGCAAACTTCTTATCTCCCGTGGCAACCACATCCCTGTAAACCTGGAGCACAAACTTGGGGTTCAAGTCCTTCCAATGATCCGTGTCATAAAGGCAATAAGCATTCACTTCAAACCATGGATCATGGAGCCCAATATCGTGAGGAACTGCACCAAGAGCCTTTCTAGAAGCCAACTGGCCATCATGAAGGAGCAGCATTTTGGTGGGATCATGCATCATAACTGCTGCAGCAAAGTCCCTCTGGACACTCAGTTGAATTTTGGGAAACAGCATTATGAGTGCGAACGATGAATAGAAATGAACATCGTAGGTATTCCACATGGTATACTCAATCCCTTCGAGATACAGAAATTGACCAATGTTTTCTTCTCCCTCTTGTAGCAAATTGGTCCCGAAGGCAGAGTTAGATGCGAGCGGAGTCTGAATCTGGTGTAGTTGTGAAGTCACACTCTCGAGAATAGAAACAGCAGTAACACTTTTTTCATTTGTTTCTTCAACAAGGCTCTTCAAACCGTCTCCTGGACTATCAAGTGAGAACTTCCGATTCCCAAGTGATTCTAAACTATGGACTGGAGGTGATCCATCTGGAAAATCATATATGTCAAAATTAGATTCAAGGTAAGTAGACAAAGAAACAGCTCTGAGTTTCCACATACCTGTCCACACTGTGCTCCCAGCATTAAGATAATATAGTTCATTAAAAAGAGTAATAGGGTACCTGCAAAATGAATATCTCCATTATCTGCTACAGGAATGGATATATACAATCATATGTGTGTAGACGAATAAACTTTACCATTCAGGATATGTTTTATCTTCAAGAATTGGTCTTTGCCAGTCTTCTATTTGGGATTCCCAATGAGTATGATCTAATTACAGGATAAATAGAACACGTGAGAACCCGAAGCCAGGCATCCATATAAGGAAATAACCAAACTAAAGAGAAAAATGCATAGATCCTTACTTAGAATGGCATCATGTGCGATATTCGCAGCAGCATTCCCATGAGTACCAAAAAACTTTGTGTAACGTCTGTGGAAAATAGTCCACATTATCAGATGAGTTTACCTTTACTTCAGCTACAAGAACTCAAAAAACCTACCTGTGATATGTCCTTCCCCCCAAAAAATTTGCTTCAGGGCAATCCCAAGATAATGTGAAAGTAACAGTACGAGCTTCAGTAGGTGGAACTGTTACTGTGGCTGCAATGGCTGCCCCAATAGACGATCCCGGTTCGGAAGGCCTAGAGACTCCAGCAGGTTTAAGGTTGTCGAATGATCCATGCTGTTCAGAACAAAAGCCATTTGGAAATTACCATTAAATGCATACTAAAAGATTTCGAGAAGAGAAATCAATCAACTAACCTCTTTGATTTCATCCCACATATCCTTTGCAGATACACCTTCGGAGTTGCCGGTTATCACAAAGCAAGGGCACTCCGAAATGTGGACATCCGTGCTCTCTTGAGCAGCAATGCCAAAGGTCATTGGGGAGGAATTGCTAGCTGTCCTATAACGAGAACTAAATTTTCATATTTTCTCTATGAAAGAAAACCAGAAATCTATTGAAACTTCTTCTCAAGCAAGGAATTATGTAAATACCTGTGGTGTAGAAGTACACAATGTACACCATCCTCCTTCCTGTGAGTTATGGTGATCATGATTGTTAGTGCACATAATTTTAGGAAATAATAGGGACATAGATAACATTGATTTTATTAATCCTCACTTTTCTTACATTACAGTGGAATTAACATGTTGTCCAGAAGATCCAGAATCACCACCCACAGAGTTCTGGGTAAAAGTTCATATAAAAAAAAAAAAGAGTTCCGGGTAAAATTAGCGTAACAACATATTTAGCATGAGCTTGAAAGTGGAGGAAATATTAGAAAGTGAGAAAGAAAGACTTACTGCCCATGTAAAAAGCAGAGAGACATCAGCAGCAGTTTGCCCTGAATTATGGATCTGCAGAAAACCAGCTTGTCAAACGAAGACTAGGAAACGCTTCTTAGAAACAATTGAACTTCTAACGCTTTGTTCCTACCGTGAAAGTGAAAATGGAAACCGGATAGCTACTCTCCTTGTAGTTATGAGGAATGATGGGAGAAAGCTGGCGACAAACTATTTTCAGTTCTGGATCAGGTTCGCCTGTATTAAGAAGCAACGTGAGTGGAGATAAAACAATCTGCACTTGACCGTCAGGGTCACAGATTATGGGCATCGGATCTATTTGGGTCACTTACCCGCATATTCCGTCCATGCCCTGGGGTACAAGGCATGATATGTAGACTTATCACCCTTCAGATTCCAGTCCCATGACCCAATCCCTGAAACTGCAGGATCTCTGAGTATGCATAGGGCATTTTGTAAGTTTTTACAGCTTTTGCTTCTTCAGGAATTGTTCTATGACCACATTAATAAAACTCAAAGTGCATAACAGAAATAACAAGCAGAATTGGAGAATGGTGACCGATAAAGGAACAAATTCTTTTACATTATCATATCAGGAGTTCTTGGACACAACACACTGGAGTGCTTATGGCCATTGGAACGAGATACAAAAGCCTGCATACAAAAGTAAACTTTGCTTATCACTTTGCCAATAATTTAAATAATAAAGGAAAGTAACCAATTATAATTTATAAGGGAATGTCTGCAGTACACCCCGGATCTCAGATGCACACAAAATGACACAACGTTTGTAAATTCAATAAACGTCACCTGTAGTCAAGCATCCACATAAGCACTTTTTCATGAATATCATTACTTATCTGTTCAAATAAATATAAAAATTTTGCATTTGTGACACTGACAGTTAATTCAAATGTCAAGCAAGCTCCAACGTTTTAAAGCATTTTTTTAATGAAAAGTTTCATCCCAGTCAGCAGTTTCCCTATTCTAAAACAAGCAACCTCCAACAACCTAGTTGCTCTTCCATCAAACAAGGTGATTATCGTACCACAAATACAAGCCCAGTTAAACTTACAGAAAACTGATTTGCTAAGACCGGTGCTTCTTCACACTTTCCAGGAGACAGTTGCCAGCGCTGGAATTCACCCCGGAAACTTCTGCCAATACTTCCAGAGCTGCAAATGGCTAAATGTTAGGCCTTTAGCTTCCACATTCTGGTTACCAGGGGAGCATAGACTGGTATTATAAGCAATATAATGAAATCCACCATCTTCAACTAGAGACCACGTGAAGAGACACAACCAAGCATACTTATCAGCAAAAACAGGAACCAAATATGACTTCTCAATAGCGATGGAAACCTACCCTATACCACCTAGGGGAACACCATGACTAGTTGTCAAATGTCGTTTAGCAAATGGATGGATGAAAAACCCCCCCTGCAAAAGAATTATGAGATAAGGGAACGAATCACTAGAACTTTTGCTTCAAATGCATAAACTATGTTCTGAAACGAAAAGTACCCGTCCTTTCGCAGATTCTTCACGGACATAACTTAACAGCCGGACGCCTATTGGGGCCTAAATAGGAGGCGACAAATAGCAAACGGAAGTGAATAGTTGTCCAGCTCACAAACCTGAAACTAATGCTAAGATCTTTACAATTTACTATCTATAAACACCATTATGCAAACTGCTCGGATGTCTATGAACAATGCAAGTGCAAGTTAAACACAGGAATTACTAACTGGTCCTTGTACACCATAAATTCAAAGAACATTACAACTTCACACTGCTGAACTGGGATGAAGTAAGGAAGGCTCAGATTTGATAAAGCAATACTATTGAAGTTGACATAAACTAGAAGCAAATTCATCCTAGTTTCACCATACCAGCTGAACTATCTCGCTAAGTGTCAGACGAAACTGTTTGAGGGGCACCAGCTCACTGTTCAGTTTTCTCTGCCAGGTGAGGGGAACAGGTTTCCCAGGGTCAACCTTAATTCAGACAAGAAAGAAGACATTATATCAAACATTGAACCTGAACCAACAAGACATATGGTGCAGAGAAACAAGAAGACAAAATGGAATCAAAGAAAAACAAAACCACCAAAAAGAATGGGAGAAACAAAAGGACATGGATCTTTTAGGTTCTGCATATTGAAAGGACCAGCAACATGGATCTGTCTTTCTAGATTGGATCACAAAGGATTCCCCATGAAGAATTGGAACCTATAGTATGCCCCTTTTGTAATATTCAAACATCTCTTATGATATAATGTGACAAGCACTTATCAAAATAAAGAAATTTGACAAGAAAAATAGTGTTCCATTGTGCCTGGCAAATAGCATCCATAGCAAACGATCAAGATAGATTTCCTAACAAGTTCAAGAAACACAAGATCTTAGGGCCTACATTAGGACTATGCATTGGAACCATGCATAAAAGAAATTTCATCTATACAGATAGCAGTTGTTTCAGTAGCGCACGTGATCTAGTATTCAGCTTTTGCTGAAGGATCTAAAGAATGGAGGTTCTCGAGAATATCCCATTTTCAGTTTTTTCCACTTCTGCATTCTCATAAAGCTTAACCAAGTAAACAACTGCCGTAAGGAATCAACCTCTTGAAGTGAAGTGCAACCTATGTAAAATCTAAGAACTTGTTGGAGACAACAACACCATTCTAGACTGTATTGAGATTCGAGAAAAATAATCAGTGAATACCTTATTCTCAGAGCTCTTAGAATTTTCATTGCTATCATCTTTAAATCCATTCTCCACCATCTTCCCTCAAATTGTGGCTGCCTGATTCCAAATGAATGACAGAAGGATTGCAGATTAATGGAAGCTATTGAAAAGCCTGAAAGAATGATCAAGGGAAATAAACTCTGGGGAGGATTACCAATTTGTCTCTTAAGTTACAGTCTTAATTGATGAAAGCACAAACCATGTTATACTTGCCTAATAATACCAAAAGAACAGCCACAGCGGCTTGTTGTCTTTTATGGGGAACAGTTTCAGAATATCAAGTAGCTTCCCAATTGCACTGATTCCGAAAGTATAACCCTACTGAGTTCAAGCAAACTAACCCCACAAGGAATTTGCAGACAATCAAACCCCAGTAAGAAAAGTTACCCAGATCAGTAAAAGTAAGGTATATTAAGAGAACTACGCCATCAGTTCACCAACCACACTAAATGCAAATACCAAAGTCAACCACCCCACAGCGCCTAAAACAGCTTGCAATGGATTAGAATCGAATTCAGTTGACTATAAACCCGACACGATCGCGGAAATTGTTAGCGTAAATCCAACTAAAAGAAGGCAGCAACCAATTCTCAAACAGATACTGAGAATCAAAATGCAAGTTGGAAGTAGGATCAGAAGAGCCACTGTCACTAACCAGAAAACAGTATCAGACGGTTAGAGGAGGAAGAAAAAGAGCGCCCGCAATACTTCCCAGTGTGAAACTGTTAAGTGGGTCTCAGACGGGGGCAAATTTCATCATTCAAATAGCCCAAAGTTGGAATCTTTTTTCTTTTCTGGGTAGGATTATAATATTTATTTTTTTTAACATAAAAAGCTAGTTGCGTCTTCCGATCATTAATACGATCAGGGACTTGTCGGCCTCGGCCCGTTTCCGCCGTCGGCGGCTGACACTATCTCCGCTTTGTCTTCTTGCGTTCTCTGGTCTTAATTTAGAGCCATTTATTGTGGTGACAGAATGAACAAGTTGCTGGGCGGCCCAATGATGCCTTTTTCCGTTCGCTTCTAATGAGAACAGATGGAAGATTCAATCATAGTGAGTGAACCATTAATGGAAGATGAGATATAGACCACCAACTTTTCAAATTGGAAGCCATATGGTTATCTCATGAAGAACTCAATGATTATATATGCCTCTCCGCTTTCAATCCAGATGCAATAGGACACAACAATGGAGACAGAGCTTATAGCGAAGACTAGCTAGAAATAACATAAAATAGTTAACCACTTCTTAAGGGTAGATCTCGATCTTAAAGGACAGGGACTGACGGTCGTCATCAATGTACAACTTCCCAATATTTTAACCAATATATTAATGTGCACATTGTACTTTCATCCCAAACATTGAGAAGATAGTTAGCCGCCTCTAGCCCATTTTGAAGATATTAAGGTGAAAGAACATGGTGTTACTTGTTAGTATGAATTCTCCAAGTCATTTTCTTATTAGCATTTTATGAACACGAATAATCAGGGCAGGTGGCTACATCATCCAGCTTTAACTAATCAGTAAAAAGAAAGGAGACTTATCAAAACCAAATCACCCTCCTGTTCCACCTTATTTTCAAATGGGGCATGATTTGAGCTGCTAAGATGCCTTCGCGAGGAGTAAACAGCCGTTAACTGTTAACTATCTCACGTAGGTACCTGCAAATGCATTCTATATATTGTGTTGATCACCGTGTGAGGTGTCTCTGCCTCAAGCAGCTTATAAGGGACAAATCGATTTTCAAGATTGGATGAACAATTCGAAGCTCATGAGCGAGCTGCAACACGAACTCCGCTGCTAAGTCAACCAGCATCGGTGTTAATATGCACCGCAGGTGCTCGTGTGAGCAATCCATATCACTTTCTGTGAGTTGGTGAGAGCGGTAGCCCTCCATGAAATGGTTGAGCGATTGAAATTTTCCATGCCTCAAGTTCCGCATACTAGAGTTTTCCCACGCCATAGATTTGCAGATTAGAAGTTTGCAACCCAGGACCACAGTTGTAGCTGGTCTCTTCTATCCAGGGGTGACAAACGGTAAGCCGGTAAACAGTTTACCGTTTTACCGAATCGGTAACCGGCGGTATCGGCGGTCGAGTGTCAAATGGTGAAGCTCGGTTTACCGGCCCCAGTATAGGTAAATACCGACGATAAATCGGTAATACCGATACCGACAAGTGCGCAACTTCGAGTTTGCAAAATATTAAGTTAAGGCATTAACATATAACATATACTTCATTATTCACAAATATTACATACATGAATGGAAGTAAGTATAGGACTAAAAAATATTATAATTATAAATAAGAGTTAATAATAAATCATTAATTACAAAAATGAAGAAAAATCAAAATATTACATCACCCCACTACCAGAAATTCGGTTCGGTAATTTTCCGGTAAACCAAACCGAAAAATCGTCCGCAACTAATCCTTACGGTAAGTCAGTAAAACCGGTTTGTAACCGTTTACCGGTAATTCGGTAACCGATAAATCGATTACAAACCGGTATCGGTAGTCGATTCCCCCTTACCCACACTGGCATACCGAAAACCGGTAAAGTCCGACCGAATACCACCCCTATTCTAACCTACACTTGGCTGGCTCCGCCAGTACAAGGAACCCAAGTTCATATAATTTGGAATCAATAATATTGGGAAAGACGAACACACTCACAGCACTCCATGTTGTGTCATGTGGTAAACCAAGTCGAACGAATAGACATATTTGGCCAAATCAATCATTCTTAGCTTTCCAACAGTGAGTTCTGCACATGCCAATCATCTGTTACGCCAGAATCACGAGTCTTGAGAAAATAACTCGGTTTGACTTTCATGCTTCGCCAAAGACTAAGAACAACTATATGAGCAGCACAAATCATCCAAACAAATTTGAATCACAGCAGTAAAAAAAAACAGGCATTATCAATCTACCACCCGGAGTAAGAAGAAGAAGAAGAAAAAGAGCGATAATCTAGCTCCTTATATAAGGCTTTTGGATATTGAATTCTGAGGTCTACAAGACGGCCTCGCAACAGTAGTCTCAAACAAGTATATTCTTTCCCCTAATCCAAAATAACATAGGGCTTACCCACCCTAATCGCTTGTCTTTATTTTCAAGAAATGACTAATGTTTCTCTTTCAGGAAAAACAAAGTCCGATTAGGGACAACTATTAACCAGTGACAAATGGTAAACACAAATTTGTGTCAAAACCGGCACAAGAATCAAGCAGTCGATGCCTTCAGGTATGCAATAAGGTCTGCACGATCCTGTGGCTTCTTCAATCCAGGGAACACCATCTTAGTTCCAGGAATGTACTGCAAGAAAAAAAAACACAATAATCAGCCATAAGGTCTATATTTGAGACAAACGAGCGCCTCGCACATCAAAGGAGCTGCTAGATGCTTCAGTCATTGCAAAATTTTGTTCAGGGCTGCAAAGCACGAATAAAAATTCACCCACATTTGGTATCAGAACAAGTACCAACTTCACGTCAGTAAAAACTAGCTTGTACGTAAAAGAAAAACTAATAGACAGGTATAATACTAGACAGTGCCTCCCAATTTCCCACACCATCGAATGACCTGTTCTTCATAGGTGATACTTAAATGAGTGAAGGAGAGTAGGCAAGAGCCGACTGTTACTAAATAACAATTGATGAGTAGAACTACTTGAGGGTGCTAAATGATTACTACTTCGTAGCTTCGAACTACCATATGAAACTACCATGCAACTCACAGGGTTCCTCATTCTTTCGGCCATCCGAAAGTGAAGATCCATTTCACAACCAAAACTAACGTTCAACGCAGGGCACAAGTCGCAGACCACCACAAAGGGTAATCTTAATTGTCTAATATATCACGACAACAATACTTAAATTCAATCTTCAGAAACAAAACGGAGAAATGAGACAAAAGGAGGCAAGAAAACGCTTCCTATCAGCAAAATCAACCAACTTATATCCAGAATTTAACAAGGAAGAATGTCCTACCTTCTTCGGGTTAAGCAAGTAGTCGTACAACGTATTTTCTCCCCAATTGACAGCCATGTTCTTGTTAGCAGCAGAGTAGGAATAGCCCGCGGTTGTACCAGACTGCCTTCCAAAAAGGCCATTCAAATTCGGCCCTGCACATTGCATTAACCACCCACAACTCAATCTACGAACACCAAATCGACGAGCAAAATCCCATTCACAGCACAACAATAAGAACCATCGTGGCATGCAACCCCAATACGATGTAACAATCGAGTTCAATTCAATAGTAAAGCACAAGAAAGAAGCGAGAAAACAGTCCCATTCAAGAATCTCCCCAAAAAGACGGTTCCTTTCCCAAAAAGAGGAAATGAGAAAGAGAACGACATCAAATAGATTGCCCGATCACCGCTAATCTTAACCTTACCACCCCAAAACTGAAGCCTTACCCATACAGAATCTGAACCTAATCATCATTGAATACCATAGAGAACAGAATTTCGGAAACAGTCGAAACGCAAACTGATAAGCAAAAAAAAAAAAAAACAAATTCGCATACATCGTGAAACAGATCGAATAAATCAGAACCACTGAGATCGAAAGCCGGGAGAAAACCAGAGGTTGGTCACAACGGCAAACCTTGTTTGTGACCAGCGCCTTTCTCGACGGTGTGGCACTGGGCGCACTTCATCTTGAAGATCTTGGCGCCGCTTTCTGCATTGCCGGGGGGAGCTTCGTTGAATGACGCCATCGCTGTGAGAGGGCGAGAGAGAGGGTAGATTGCGGAATGGAGGAGAGCTCTAGGGTTTGGGGTGTTTCTGGAGATGGAGGAAGATCGTACTCGTAGATCTGAAGCTAGAAATAAGAACGGGGAGGAAGCTGCGAGAAAAGAGGATACTACAAAGAGAAGTTTGTGAGGCGGTGGCGGTACACACGCCCCTTAACACGACTTTTTCTTTCATTCCACTTCTGCCCCTTGCTCACTAGTCACTAGCATGTAGCCGGCGCGTAGGCCGGAATATTTGATTATATAATTTAATTAATTAATGCAAATTAGGTTTTTTCAATAACTTTTTAAATAAATGTTTTATTCGGCAAATTGTCCGAAGTTTGGTCATAGCATTAGCAGATTTATCACCATATTCATATCATTAATGAAATTCTTTCTATGTTATTTATATTCTTATATTCTTATAACTTATGCGAAAAGGAAGAAATTACATAGCTTCTCATAATCTATATCATTTGCTCTTCTTTTATTCAAAAATTATAAGTACGTTTTGTACGCTATATATTTTTCCGGTGAATTATTACTCAATTTGTAGCTATATTGCTATAACATAAAAAATAATTTGTCAATGAGAAGTAATTTACTGAAATGTTACCAAAAAAAACTCAAACAATCAAATACAATACCAAATTATTCGTTAATTTAGAATTCGTGATAAAAAACACATTAATGAAGTTTACATATTGATCATAAAAAAATCATAATTTAATGATAATCCAAAAAAATGTTACGCAGAAAAATATAAAAGATTAAAAAAAGATAATAGATTTCAAAAAAATTATACATCCTTTTGTTTTATTTTAATTTTTGAGTTCATAATCATATGATATTCCAAAAAAAAATTGGAAATTTTTCCATGAAAATATAAAAGTTTATTGTTTTAATTTGAAACATCTTTTTATATTATTTTATTTCCCACTAATATTTTCTCTCTCCCAGCTTTTTGTATACACTACCGAAAATCAAGAGAGAAACCTTTTTTTTCAATTCTAAAATCATGATATAATTACTTTTATACTCTACCTACAATTAAGGAGAAGCAAGAAATTTTGAAATAGTGAAAATCGTATAAAACTCCACCATCTTATATTCTTTAGATTTAGATTCTCGTTTCTTTAACTACCATGATTGTTCTAGTACTTTCCACACGCACTTTACCTATAATATTAAACTAAAACATAAAACGTTTATTTCATTTCGGGTTTTCGGATCATAGTGAATATTTTGTTTAATACACTTATATATGGAGGTACATACTTTAGTCTTTAAAATTTTCATATTTGTGTTAGTATCGAGCCGCTTCATTTTGCCCATACATTTGGTAACTTTTATACTAAACACATATAAAATACATATAACAGGTTTAATATCTCTATTTAATGAAATTATGTTTTGATTTTTTTTTTCTTGTGAGAAACTCTACAAATACCCTTTTCCATCTCGGATTGTCCGATTAGACCAAAAAATCTGGTTCATGGCCAAGCCGAGGGTTCAGGCCACATATACAGTTCGGCCTTCGGTTGGGCCATAAACGTACTATTAAGCTTAGCCGTTTGGACGGGTCATGACTAGGTTGGGCCATGAAACCAGCCCAAACAGTTGGTTTGATACGCAATTTTTTCAGGAATAGATTCAATCCTGGTCATGTGACAACAGAGCACGGTAACTGATAGCCACTGAAGTGAAGTTTGAAGTATTGTTACACTATGTTTGGCTAGGGGTGCAAATGGAGGGGGTGCAAGTTTTGGGGGTAAATGTCATTCCAATGCATTTACCCCCATTTGGTTAATTTGTAATAGTGCTAGTTGAAGCAAATGGGGTTAAACTATTCCCCTTAACCCCCAATTTGGGTGCAAGAAGAGAGAGAAAAGAAGGAGAAAGTGGTTAGTGTGTAGATTAATTTTAGAATTATTATAATATGTTTTTTTTATATTCGAATAATTATATTTTGAATAAAAACATGTAATTATTATTAATATAGCAAGAAATACTATAATTATTATTGAATCATAAATCATACTTTTTATTGATTTTTTATTATCATAGTTATTATTAATATAAAATTTGTCCGTGAACAGCAAGTTTGTCAAATTGCTCCAATTTTTGAATGTGTTTGACGAAGTATGACTCAAATTTATTTTTCAAAGTATAGAGAAGAAGTGTAGTGGAAAAAGTAGAACGAGAAAATGTTTGGTTGACTAAATTTGCGTTGAAAACTATACAGAAGAAGTATCGTGTAAATATTGAAAAAAAATGGACCGATGACATTTGAGAGGACCAAATAGGACTGAATGTAGTGGTGGTCGATCATTGGTCCCATTGCAGTCAAAAACGCGATTCTATCTAGAAGCGGAGAAGGGGTAAAATCGTAAAGCGTAGAATCAAAGCGTAAAAGCGTAAGTTTTTGACGCATACTGAAAATAACTAAAAATCTATTAAGTAGAACATATGCTATGCAAAATATGAATGCACAGAATTTAGATAAGTTAATAAGTACATGCAATTCATGCTTAAAGTAGAGCAACTTATAGCATCTTAATAATAAGTTCGTAAACATAAATTTTATCGATAAGCCACTTTTCCCTCTATGCTAATGAATTTGGGAAAAGCCTAGCTGGTGAATTAGACTACTCTATTGAAGTTGAGAATGCATCCAAGTACCTGGTATGTATCTTTTAATCTCAAATGCATCATATTGTTAGTGATTTACTTTCAAAATATACTTTTTATAATTAATTTCATGAAAAGAATACTCATTTAGTGAACTAAAATCGTAAAAACGTAAAGCGTTTTGGTGAACTAGAACCGTAAAACCTTAAGTTTTTAAGCTTTAAAGCGCAATTTAGTCCGATTTTATACACTTTAGTTTTTGTATGGAAACGAAAGCATTTTGGTGACCCAAAAGCGTAAAATCGTAAGTTTTTAAGTTTTAAAGCGCGATTTTGACTGCATATTTGGTCCTAAGGTTTATCTAGTCAAATCGAGATCACCATGCCGACAACCAACGCTCGAGTGTGAGACATAAGCTAGTTGCTAGTTATATGTCTTGGCCATAGGTTGGGCTTCATGCTTTGAGATTGCTCGATCAATGATTATTACCATAAATTATTATTAAAGCATTATTGTTTTAATAATTATTTTTATTAAATTATATTTGTTAATATTTATGATTATTATTATATATATTATTTTTTATTTTATTATTTGTGATCATCTTTTATAATTTTAATACATCATTTTTATAATAATAATAATAATAATAATAATAATATAATTTTATTACTTTTCACTATATTTACACCCTACTTTTTCATCCAAACAATAATTTGCCCCTCCACTCACCCCCTCCATAAATCTGCACCCTCCTGCAATTTGTCCCTTAACTTGTACCACTCGGATTTGCACCTTCTTGTTGCCAAACATAGTGTATGTGGGACTCCATCTGCAGCTTATTCTCCACCAAAAGGAGTCCTGATCTCGTCAGAGAATTGGACCGTTCATGAACTTTGAACATTGACACTTAGGAAAAGGTATATGAACTTTTCTTATATTCTGCTTTGATTATTTTTAAGTTAGACTCCTCCTTCCATAAGCGGCGGAGCGAGGGAACACGCACGCTGAAGTTTCCCCATTCCGCTTTTCTGAATACAAATTATCATCTTCCTTTCCGTAAGCACCTGAAGCTAATTTGAGACCAAGTCACCACTTACCCACCGCCGGCGACCGGACAGAGAAGTTGTGGATTTTTCACTAATAATATTGGTCAAACCAAAGAGGGGAAAGAAGGAATAACAATAAACTCATTCCCACCATGTCCAGCTTGAAAAGAGCATCCAACAGCTGGACTGCAAGAATAATTCAAAGACAAGAAATCCCCATACAACTCACTTGTTGCAGGTGACAGATCAGATTTGCTATTTGTCCCCAGCTTGCCTACAACCCCCATTATAGTTGTCGATCTAGCTGTAAAGGATTGATTCAAAAGCCACCATTATTAGACAATTAGAGCATATACAGCACCAACTGACCAACAGCTACCCACCATCCTTCAGTCTCCTGTGCTAAACTCATAACAAAACTTAAAAGAGCTTGGAACCAAAGGACAAAGAATAGGAACTCGCGGGGGAGAGGAGAAAAGAAAATTGAAGCATGATCAAAATTAACTCATTCATTTAACCCTGAAGAAAAACCATCATATCTAAAATTAGGAAGCAAACCAAGAATCATCAAAATCCTTATTGAAACTAACCCCTTTACAATCAGCATCTTCTTTTCCCTCTTTTTTTTTTTTCATTTACCCATTTTCCCTTATCCTTTACCACAAAATTGATATTCACCAGGATAACCAACCCCGAGAGTGTTCCTCCTGCCAAAGCTTCTTCTCAAGGCGGTCCCTGAGCTAGTGCTGGTGGAGCTCGCATTGGCCAGCCGAGAAGTGGGGGCGATCCTGGTGGGGTAGCGTCACGACTGGGAGAAAACAGACTCAGCTCAACAAATGTGCCAGTCGAAGCCCCGTCCTTCCCATAAGCACGAAAAGATATAGATCCACGCTTTGTAGATGTATCAGAGTTACTGTCAGGGCTTATCCTACTGCTTTCTTCCGGGTAGCTTTGGTTAGCAATAAGGGAAATGGACTCATTGTGTTCCTCACTGACCCTTCTCCTAGCCTCCAAATCACTCAGATTCCCCAGGGCCAAAGAATCTGCAACAGGGAAGTACACAAGCATGCATATACAGACCCCAGCACAACACAGAAGGGCGAGAAAAGCTGTGAAAGCAAGAGCTTCAAAAAGAAGTCGCTCTGGCTCAGATAAAACCGATAGCCCCAGTAAAATGACCCTCAATGGGAGGAAACTCGAAACCGAGAATATTAGGGTATATACTCTCTTCTGAAGACCCTTGTTGATGACCAACTTCAAGATGCGCCTTCCTAGCCAGAACAGGTAGAGGGTAAGCACGGTGGCAAAGATCCCAAGGAGGATTGTGTTTAGTAAAGGGTAAGTACAGAGGGCAACAACAGCACTGCTCTGTGTTGTAGATGTAGCTGTGCTGGTAAAGTAAAGGGGCAATCTCATCAAGGTAGCCTCATCTTTGCGCAATTGAGGCCCAATCAGAATAACACAGAGTTGAAGTACAAACACTGGCAGGCAAAACAGAAGAACATATCCTGCTGTCTTCCCATTCCATTTGTGACCTAAAATTCCAGAATCCATCTTCTGTAAGGGAGCCCTCAGGAGAAACACGAGTGTGAGGAACAAGCATGGCTCTGCAAACCCGAGATTCGAGATGATATAACCCTTGCAGACATTTTCCTGCCATTTGTAGTCAAGGGTATTCAACACCCTCCCTTCACGTCTCAGGAAACTCAACCGTACAATTTCACCAAAAGCCCACCAGATGACAAATATAATGAAGGTGATTCGGATTATCCAAGGACCACTGAAGTAGCTGAGCAAGTCCTGATTACGAACGCGTGACCGGAAATAAAACGAGTAGACAATGCATACGAGACCGAAGATGATCAAGAGAGCTACTAGACAAATTGTAACCACACCGAACACATCGGCAGCAAATCTCGTCAGGGGCATCACCCGAAACACAGATCCCACGCATGCTCTCAGCCAGCATGGATACAAGGAGTCCTCAAGAGTAATTCGTAGATGCTGCTTTCTTCCCAGGATTATCTTCTTTTCAGTAATAATAGTGCATGCCTGTCACAATACATTCTTCACTTGAAACTGGTCAAACCCCTCATTCGCAATCACCATGTGCCACTATCCCTTTCCTGGGTCAAAAAGCTCCAATTGTGATGTCACACACCTGTGTAATCCAAGGTGCAATCAGTAAATTCTCGGTGCTTAATTTCTAGGAATGGCACAATCTGAGAATGTCTATTAACCAGTGAAACAACTGCAAGAAGAAGAAGCAGGTAGTCAGCAAAACAGCAAGATTTGAAAAGCATGAAGCAATTTGAGGCAAAGCATGAAAGGAACTATGATAGATAATATCAGCAGAATATAAACCAGATCATTAAAGCAAAGTACAGCAAACCAACAATGACCCTGAGAAGTTATACCACTCCGTTATTACATCTACAACAATCCAAAGTTCATCTATATCCATGGTTTATAACAACATTTCATTGCTGCTGCATCAAGACAAATATCTGCAACTAGGGAGCAAGAGCAATCAGTAATGTATGTTGCAAAAGACTATTCAGCAACCCTTGGACAAAGCAGGAGTCACTGATTCATTTAACCCACTATCCTACAACAATGCTCTATGCTGAACACATCTTCAGCACAGAAGCTCACAACATTTCGATTCCCCTAGGCTCTAACCACTCACCAATTTCACCAGTATCTAATAGATCTTCACAACACAATTCATGAACTCCCGACAATAGAAGTGGGCAATTAGTAGACAATGAGCAACAAAAGAACCCGGGCAGGCAGGCAACACAACATCAAGCACTCAATCAAACATAATTAAATCTAACTCTCTCCAAACAAAACCCTCTACGAATTTGGTACCAGAGGAAAACCCCCACTTCAAAAAACCAGAACCCAGACTTTTGGGCAAGGAAATTAGGGTCCAATTGGAAAGAAGAGTACAAACAGGAAGCACCGGAAAACCAAAAACTGACATTGACGCATTCTCAGCCCAAAGCACATACGACGGCCAGCAAGAAAAATTCCCAGCAAAGCAGCCGAGAAGAGAGAAAGAAGAAAAAAATTACCCAACCAGGAAAAAGAAGCAAACCCCCAAACCATACATGCAAAGCCCTTGCCTTCGGGGGGCAAACGAAAAATTAGCAGCGGAGACGAGGACGAAAGCGGGAAAATTCATAATGAATAGAGAGCTTACGGAGCAAGGAATCTTGATCCACTCACCGTCGACAGAAAATCGGCGAATCCCCGGATGGGATGGATGAAACCCTAGCCGGAAAACGCAAAAGGGGGAAGGGAGAGAGAGAGGAGGAGCAGACAGAGAGCGAGGGGCAACAGACGGGGAGAGAAAGACAGAGACGAGAGGAGAGGGGGGAGAAGAAAGAAAGAGAGAGAATTGCGAAGGAAAAATAGAAAGAGAGAGAGAAGGAACGCAGTTAGGGGAATCGCTGAGTGGGACTTTGTTGGTGACAGCCTGTCTCCAGCTGTGTTTAGCTCCGATCCAGTTGGTTCGGATTGTCACAAACCGCTGCTTCGGATTACACTCCGTTCCTACGTGGATCTGCCTTGGCGGCGTTTACGGCGAGTGTCGTTTTTCTCTTTTTTTTTTTCCTATTTATTTCCGCGGTTGTTCAATGCTTTTTCTGTAATTTGCTGTGATTGGTTGCCGGGTTAACGTTGCCGGATTAGTTCCTGCCGTCGCTTATTGCTTCTCTAGAAAGAAAATGATCGACTAAGGTAGTGTCAAGGCTGATGTCATAGATGATAAAAGTAAGATGACAAAATTATACATAACTGTGGATATCCGTCCGAATCCGCGCTAATCGGGTAAGGTAAAATTCGGGTCAAGGACTTTTAGTGGTACGGATGAAATTTGAACTCGAATATTACAGGATAATTAGTGGGCATGGTTTTCTCACAATCCAACTCGAACCCGTCCGATTATACACATGGATATGTATTTTGTCTATAAATAGTCACTATTTTTCTCTAAAGATATTTTATTTTACATATAAATATAATATTTTTATGAAATCTTGTTGTTTTAATTAATTTTCTTCATTCTAGCGAATCATTATTTACTTTTCCCCTTATGTAATGTGGGAATACGTGTGAATGTTAATGTATTGGTTGAAGTTATAAAGAGAAATTATTAGTCATGGATAACCGTGGATACCCGAACCCCGAACGGGTATGGGCATGGTTTTGATTTTCTACCCGTGTTTTTATGTTGGTATGGGTAAAACCCGAACTACTTTGTGGTCTTTGGGTAGGGTAACGGATATGCACTATCCGCCCCCGACCCGACCCATTGTCATCCCTAAAAGTAAGTGTGATCCAAATATCAATATAGTCGATTTTAATTTCATTTATTAAATTATTCTGACTTCTGAGTTATTAAATATGCTATAAAAGAATGGATTGAACATGTGGAAAAGAAGATGGAATACAAACACGATTTAAGGTCACGTCTGGAGTTCTCAATTAGAAAGCTATCATGAGGATTCTTAGAGGGGAGGCGGAATTGGAAAACTTTTGGACTTGGGAACTTGCTAATGAAGGCAACTTTTAGTTAAGACTGGCTACCACACGGTGCATATGGCCACTCCCGATTCCCAACCCATGGGAACCACTGATAAATATAAATGTGTCTGGAGCGTCAAGCGTGGACCTACCACCTAAGCTTGAGGTTTTCATCTGAAGATGTTCCAGCCTCCAAGAACGATTTAGCAACAAAGGAGAGGCTTCTACATAAAAACTGCTCCCCCAACTCGACTTGCCCAGTGTGTCAGAACCAAATGAGTCATTAATACATTGCATCTTCTCTTGTGGTCACACGAGTAGCTCCTGGAACATCATACCATCTCTCCCCCCTCCCCATAAGCTACAAATTTCCTCGGGTGGTTCTACTTTCTCAAAGATACCCTCCACCCTCGATCCCTATTTCACATTATCTTCCTTTGTCAGAATATCTGGAAGACAAGGAATGAATGCACTTTCAAAAATCGAAACTCGTGGCACCGAATATTTGTATGCAAGCACATAAGGACTTTATTCGGTGGATGACGTGCCTAGGGATACCTCTCCTCAACTTTAGGGAGCCCAACCACATATTGATCCACCACCAAGCAATCACTCGGTAGTAATTCACCATGTTGGGTCATTTATAAAGAACTCATAGTTACCGCCCTATGATGTTGTGGTTATTAACCATCATGGACAAGTATGCGATAGGCGAGCTGATACCCTCCTTTATTCTATCCCTATTGAAGGTGAAAAGAAAGATCTCAAATTAGCACACGAATATGGCTTTAAATGTGTGGCTAAATCAAACTGCTACGTCTTAGGTGGAAGCACTCTCAAAAGATTCTCATAATTGGCCTTAGCGGGGAGTTGCCTGGATATGAACAATAGTCTCGATCTAAAAAATGAACCACAAATCAAGGTCAATGCGGTGTTAAGAAACTTGAATGTTAGAACTGATTGGGTCGCTCACTCACTTGCTAGATAATTTCGAACAAATAACTTGATTAATTTCTTGATCTAATTTTTTTTATCTCCATTAAGGTGTAACCTCATTTCTAGTATAAAAAATGAATGTAATGGAAGCATGCATAAAACAAACTACATATTAATATTCTCTCAAAAGAAACCCAGTATGGAATTCACAGGGCATGATTGACTGCAAAGTTCAGTTTTTGGTGCACCCTTGTATCACCCCGCCTATTTTGCACTGACATAAAAACAGCTAAAGCAAAACACGCCTTACTGAGGCATCAACCTATTCCCCCATTAAACAGATACAATGTAGTCAAAAGCGAGTTTCTACGTAGAAACGTTTTGGTGATCTAGAAGCGTAAAATCGTAAGTTTTTAAGTTTTAATGTGGAGTTTTTAACTACATAAGCTATAAAAACTAAGATTTTGTGTAGAAGCGTTTTAGTGATCTAGAAACGTAAAATCGTAAGTTTTTAAGTTTTAAAGCGCGATTTTGACTACATTGCACAGATAGAACCAACATCAAGAAATCATATCATACTTAGAAGGTCCCAAGTCCTAACAGCTAGTTAAACAAGTAATATTTGGAAAATATAAGAAAACAAGTCCTGAAAACACATATGTGCACAAATATATCTAAGAAAACTGTACTAAGAGAGGAATCAATACACTTAAGTTCGAGATTATCATAGTCTACAACTCCACCTTCATAGAAATCAACTAGAAATAGCTCATAGAGGAACCAACACAATTAAGCCCAAGGTTGCTACAGTCTACAACACCATCTTCATATAAATCAACTAGAAATAGTTCACAACATAAAGGGCAGTAAGTAACTATCAAGTCTTTCTAGAAAAAACAGTACAGTAGAATAATCTTCAGAGAGTTCTAATCAAACTAGATTCTGGTCCTGAAAGCTTCAGAGAGAATTCTAGAGCATGTGAGATAGTTGCCTACGCTTTCTTGAGACTTTTTAAACTAGAGAGGATCTTGGTCGATCGCATACATCTACGCAAAAGCTTAAGCAACTGCATCAAAATGCCTTTCTATCTTGCGTTAGGGTGATAACGACTACTACCACTATAGCCTCCCCGACCATATAGACCACCACCTGGTCCTTATCCATAACTAGAACCTGGGCCAGATTCATATCCACCACCATAACCACCTGAACCTCCATAACTGCCATACCCATCACCCCCTCGATCGTACCCTCCTAACCCACTACCTATCACCATAGCCTCCACTAAAGCCAGTGCCATAAGGTCCAAATTGACCTGAATAACCAAGTGAGGATTCACCTTAGTAACCTCCAATGCTACTATCTCCAAAGTTCCCATAACCACCACCACCACCTCCATATTCTCCATCCTCATTACCATAGCCATACCCACCACCACCAAGCCTACAGCCCATACCCCAGGTGTTCTATAAGGACCAGGGCCAAACCCCCCCTCAAAACCCCCATATGGACTAGCATATCCACCAGCAGCAAGCCGTTATGGAATGAACGACTCGAAGATTTGCTACCATAAGTAGGAGCAGGTGGTGGTGGGTTTGAGGGTTTCTTGGATTCGGCTTTCTTGATCTCCACCTACAACATAAGCAACTAAGTTAACCTAATTTCGGCAGCAAGCAAACATTATAGTGTGCCCTCTCTTGAGATCTATACCTGCAACCATTTCTCAAGCTACAATTCAATTTCAGAAGAATCATACAAACAAACAAAAGAGTGGAAAAGATTGCAGAAGCGAAAAGAAAACAATCTTGGCCATTAAGTATGAAACAGGGCAGGGCCCATCTTGATAAGGATCCCAGTACATTGTGAACTCTTTTAAAACATCTGATTAAACTCACCTGGGTACCAGCCATATCAATCATATTCCCTTTTGACAAAAGTTCATCCACTACTTTTTCACTGTCAAAAATTATAAACCCAAAGCCTCGAGAATGATTTGTTTCATGATCACGTATGATTTGATGCTCTACAAATGTTCCATGTTTAGAAAAGAACTCCTGGAACTCATCTGCAAAAAATTGACAACACGATTACTAATCTTGAAAGAGGAAAAGTTCCTCTAATGCAAAGAAGATAATCCATTTAATGTCTGTTTGAGAAGCATCAACCACAATCATCAGCTGCTATACCTTCTCTGATAGAAGATGGAATCCCGCCCACAAATATTTTCTTGGTTTTAAAATCTTTCGACTGTCCAGATCCTTTAGGGATGGTTCTCTTTATTTCAACCTGCACAATTTCGAAAACTTAGGCACAATCAAACCTCAGAACCTCTATGCTGGTCAAATTCATTGAGCATAACACTAGGGTCGGTAAGATCAAGAAGCTAAATGAAATTCCAAATTGAAAATCCACCTGCTTCCCATTGATGACACGGGAGCGTTTAATGACCTTGTCGACAACTGAAGGATCAACATAAGTTATGAATCCACAATGTCCCGTGTAATGATCTTTCATGATGACCATGTCAGTTATCTCCCCATACTTTCCAAAGTGCTTGTTGAAAGTTGCTGCAATTTATTTCATCAAAACACACAATAAGCACATAATAAAATTCTTGAAATCCCCAAGCTGACATTAACAATGACCAAGGTCATTGTCTTGTTTCCTTAGAGACTCAATCCAAGGAATTTTCACTAGCCCAACATTCTTAAACAACCCAAAATCCCCCCAAGACAAACATCAACTAACCAACTCACCGTAAGTGGTGTCTTTGGCCACTCCATCTATGAAAATCTTCCCGCAAGGTGAAGAGTACAATGTCAATAGCTTCCCAACCACAAGTAAGCAAAGAGCCAAGTCCAAAAGCAGAACAACTACGAAAGCTAAAAGAGATTGGAACTTTTCAGTTAACTGGCATCCGAATTTCCAACAAGCGAACTAAAATTATCATACACTCTACAGAAAGATCGCAGAATTAGAGTAAAGAAAGTACGCACCCTGGGCTTGCACCATCACTATCGTTCCTCGACCTGGAACCCATCTCTCAGCTTGGCAGTTCGAGGCTCGAGAAATTCAATGATTGAGATGAGCTATGGCCTGTGGGTGGGGAGTTTGGATCGACGATAGGAGAGATACGAAGCTTTGAAGGGGAATGGAAAAAATTGTCAGGGTTTACTTGTTATTGTTCAGGCGGACTCCAGATTCCACTGTCCAAACCCAACCCGGTCCATGTTCACCTTTCAACGAGTTTGAGCGCATCATAATAATTTATGTGAGGTTATCCATTTTTTTTATAACGTTTAATTTCAAAATTAAACGAAGAACTCATTCATTTAACTCGAAACACACATTTTTTTACAGGGAAAATACATTTTATTAAGGATGAATGTTCCATACGAATTATATCTCTCACGTGCTTTATTGATATGAGAAATGTCTTAAGTGTTACAAAAAATAGTGGATAAGAACAATACTCCTTTTGTTGCTTTCTGGGCAGAAGGGTAAGGAGGGAAGGAAATGAAATGTGGACATGAACAAGAAAACAATGGTCATGGTCACTCTATAATCTAGACCTTTCACTCTTCATTGTAAAAGAGAGAACTTAAAAGCCAATACTACTAGCCTTGTAAATGAGTTAAGTAGAGTTTTGATCTAGCTTGAGCTCAATTTGTTAATAAATGGAACCAATTTTATTGACAAAAGGTAGTAACAAAATAGACCTAGTTTCGAAGCAAATACATTAACGGAATCAATTTTATCTTCCAAGTATCCTTATCATAGAAAGTTTAATGATTTCCTTTAATAATCTACACCATTATTCATCTTGATAAATTAGAGTGTATTCATGTAGAAATTAGTAGGTAAAATTAATTTATATAATTGATTGTGGTTGGATTGTAAAACTTTGACAATTAACATTGAAATGTGAGACATATTCCCGGAGATTTGAGACATATTAATAATATTAAGTTCATAAGTTTAATTGTTCATAGCATATTATTGAAAAGTAATTATATTAAGCAACCTATGATACGTGTTTCTCTTTTTAAAGAACAAATAATACATATTTGCTCACACATTCAAACTATTAAACATCATATATGGTGATATATAGAATCTCTATTAAACATATGAGCTATCAACAAGTCAATTTATAAGTAGATCGATTTGATCATAAGTCGCTAGTCGAACTAGCTGGTTAGCTAGCCACATTGTGACTCAGCACATAAATTTGCTCACACATTCAAACTATTAAACATCATATATGGTGATATATAGAATCTCTATTAAACATATGAGCTATCAACAAGTCAATTTATAAGTAGATCGATTTGATCATAAGTCGCTAGTCGAACTGGCTGGTTAGCTAGCCAAATTGTGACTCAGCTCATAAATTTAGCACAACAATTCACCGTATCAAACTGACTCATAAGCTTTGTAAGTTGAACAAAACATAAGTCGAACTTGACTCATTAGCATAAACAGAGTATCAAACGAGTCTTTCCAAACTCTAATTTCAAGCCGCTGATCAACAATTGCGCCCATTTGCAAACCTATTGCCAAGTTTAGACTTTACCCTACATTTGCTTCCCAGTGTTTTTTTTAATAATAATTTGCTTCCCAGTGTTAATACTTAATAATGATTATCACGGTTAATTAGTAATTAGGTCGAAACCCGAATTGAGTCGCTATAAATAAGTTATCCGATTCCCCTTTCTCTTTTTACCCTCTCTGTTTTCCCATCCCCATTTCTTGTACTTCTCTCTCCGTCCCTTTCTTTATTAGACCATCTCCAATAGGGGTTGGAGTTGGACGACAACAGCAATAACGACATTATTGGGGAAAGTTAAATACCATGAGCGGCGGCGGCAGTGCTCGTGGCGGAGGTGGTGGAGGGCCTGCTAGGGTTGCGATCCCAGATAATGCACGGAAAGTGATACACAATATCAGGGAGATCACTGGGAAGCAACACAGCGACGAGGAAATCTATGCCGTGCTTAAGGACTGCGCCATGGATCCCAATGAGACTGCTCAGAAACTTCTCTATCTAGGTATAAACAAGCTGTTGCGTTTGACACTGGAATGATATGTCAGGGTTTCTGTTTACGTTTTCAAAGATGCATTGTTCTAGGGTTTAATGGGTATCGTCTAATTCACTTTACCCACTCTCCTTTATAAAAGTACTCTGTGATCTGGGTTGGAAGGTCTCCGTGCTGTGTCGGTCAATGGAGCAACAAAGTAGCAAGCTTGATACTGCGAAGTAGTTGGATATTGCTGCTCTAATTAGAAACTATTTATCAGAAGGCTTAGCTGTTGTTTTCTTATCCTGATGTGGGGGGAGTGGGGAAGGACAGGTTCTTGATTATTGGTTTCCTTTTTGCTTCTGATTGTTTTTGTTGGAGGGGAAACGTTAACGAGTTCAGCAGGTTTTCTGGCTTATTTTCGTGGGTGTTCTTTCAAGTTCAAGCCTTATCCTTTTATGTTTGATTCTCTTAAAAGATTTCAAGAATACAGAGTGAAGGTCTAACCATACAACAGCTAACTATTCTGATGTTAATCCCTCCCTTGGATTCCTGAGAAACTTCCCTGCCACTGAAAAATTGGAGAATGTCTGACCATTGTATTAATGATTCCTGGGGCTAGTCAATCTGTTATTTCATTCTATTGATCTTCTTTAAGCACTATTGGTCTAGCAATTGGCTTATCCATGCTATGTTGTGATTGATTGTAATCTGCAGATACTTTTCATGAGGTGAAAAGGAAGCGGAAGAAAGAGGTGAGATATACTGTCAAAAAGTTCTTCTCATCCCGTGCTTCCAGGTGTTTGATTACTAGGGAACCTGCATCAGAATCTTAACAAAAAAAAAAAAAAAAATTGTTGGCTGTGATAGAACTGAGTATAGCCTTTTCAACTTGTTTAAATTCGTCTGACATGCACTTACATGTTTTCACAATATCCTTGACTGCTTACTTGGTAGATAGCAAGAAATACAGGAAAGTATCATACACAAAGGACTAAGGGCACATATACTTAGCGATATTAATGATGTTATAACCTTCTATGTTGCACTTGCACAAGCTTTCTTTTTGCCTCGATGATATAGTATGGCCACTTAAAACTATTACATTAGATTTATGGGATAACGAAGCAACTAAAATTGCACACTTGAAAAAGTTATGTTGTATTGCATTTTGAATCTAGTTATTCATGTGTTCTTGGGCTGTAGTTGAAGGAAACTGTATTATTTCATAATGTACTCTCAGATGATACCTTTTGACCTTGCAAAATATGAATTTGGTTCTGCATCTATTTAGTGTAACTTACGTTTTCTTGACTTGTTGGCTTCTGAATGATAACCCATTGTTTGTATCATTGCAGTCATCAAATGTTCAAGGTCAAGGGGGTAGGGGTGGTCGAGTAAATTATTCTGGTAACTATTGACCATACTGGTTCTGTTACAATATGCTTCGTGCTTTTCCCCCACTGCTGTGGCTGTCCTAGATGTAGTATGCTAAAAGTGTACCCCCCTGAATGCTGTGTTTGAGGTTGTTTACACTGGGAATGGAACATGTTTTGTGCCTGGGTTGACCTCCAGTGTAGATTCTAGGATCTCTTGTTGATCAGTTGAAGAATATTGCAATAGCTGTATCTTTTTCATATTTACTCATTCCAACTACTTTAGCAAGCATAAATATTTAGTCTTAGACCCCTTGTGTTGCGATGAAAGTTTCCATGGCTCAATGTTGTGTACTTATTAAGCATTTTATTGTCTAATTGGAAAAAAGGGCTTGTTGGTCTGGAATGCATCTTTGCAAGCAATATACAGAATTGTTCAATAACTGAAATACTGTCTTGGTGGCTGTTCCTTTAGATGGTGCTGGTGGGAGGAATGCAGCTCATCGAAAGGAAAATGGAGGGAATCACTTGAGAGAGAGAGTCCCGTCAACTGGTATGGCTGGAACGCAGAGACCACACAATAACCATCCACTTCCTCCACCAAAGTGGGTACTTGATTTGGTGTTTCGTTTTCTTATAATTCAACACTTGTACCATTCTGTCACTAAAAGGTTTTTGTGGCGCTTGTTCTGTTGTATCTTCTACTGTAGCAGAGTGGTGGCTGTCAACACAAGTGTCCCTTCAAATCTTGACAGTGAGAATCCTAGTCTTGGGTGTGGGTCAAAAGTTTCTGTTGATGATGTTGGAAAAGGCTCAAAAACTGGACTAGTGGATGCGAATAAGTTAGATGTGATATCAGAGACAGCTAAATTACTGCCAGTGTCTGCTCCTGATCAGACAGCTGATAGCTTGACTCAGAACGACCAAGGGAAGTCGGTTTCATCCATCAAGAATGTGCCGAAGTTAAATGCTCCGGGTTCTTATTCTTATGCGGATGCAAGTAAAAGAGTACGGAGTCGGTTGATTGCTACTGAGCCGAATTATGTTCAGGGAATTCGGCATGTTTCTGAAGCTGCCAAGCCACAGCTGACTAAAACTGAGAACGCTGGCCCTCTGAGTTTGAACTCTGAAAGGGTGTCCGGAAAACCAAAAGAAGCTGACAAGAGCCAGCTTTCTGAACTCCTCCAGCCCTTGACTTTGTCAACTGAAGACACTTCGTCGGTAATAGAGCCTTCTTCTGGGTATGATAGCCAGCTACCTCAGGTGTCTATCACACCTTCCAAAGGTAGTTACTTTGCCTCATGGCATGCTTCGTCAATTTCATATTCTACAATCTTCCTCGGTGTCAATGAGATTCTTCAGTGAAAGTCTAGGTCTAACAGTGACACAATTTCTTGGATCTCCTTTTTCACTGCTTCTAAAATTGGATTCTAATTGGCCTTTGTCGATCAGGTTCCTCACTTGCTGATGGACATGCAAAAGTTGGTTCTCAGTTGCATCCAGACTCTAAACCTGCACCTGCTGTTTCTAATGGACATGTTACTTTTCCTAATCACTTCAAAGTTCCTCAGGCTTTAAAGAGTGGACTCACCTTTGGAAGCTTTGAATCTAGTTCTAGCACTGGAATGAATTCCGGCAATGGTCACAACAGGGATGTCAAGTCTGCAAATGCTATTGAATCATCTGATGGGTCTGCTGATTCTGCAAAGGAACCATCCAGGTCTGTGATTTAATACTTGTTAAAACTATCTTCTGTGATTAAGGGGTTGTTTGGTTTAGTTACAATGCATGTATTGTCCACAATGCATTGTTTTTTTGAATTTTCTGCACTAACAATACATGCATTGTTTGCTTGATGTGATGGAAACTATCACTCAAAATGAGAGCCTGTGTGATCAACCATGAGTGATAGTACTATCTCTACTAAAACTTGAGATTGTTGAGATAGTTTTGAGGAGATTGTTGGGTTCCTTTTTTGTTTCAAGTATACCCCTAGTTATATGTATATGTTCTCATAAAAGCAAGGGCAAAAGTGACATTTCTCATAAAAAATAAAATAACATGTTGAATACTAAAAGAACTATCACCAAAACCAAACAATGTAAAGTACATTACATCATTTTTCTTATTGCATGTATATTACAATGCATGCATTGACCACAATGCATTGATTTAAGTATCACCAAAACCAAACGACGCCAAGTCTCTCTTTGTCTTCTATAAAGGGAAACGAGATGTCTTTTTTTTCTAAGGAAAAGGTAACAGAAGGTAGGCTTTTATTATATACATATAGCGTGCATGACGTTCGTACAAGAAGTCAGATAGGAAATTGTTTAGTGTTTAATTGAAAGGGAAACAAAAGTCTTTGCTCAAGGAAAAGGTAACAGGACTTACCACATTGTGTGTGATTACGAAGATGCACTCCTTACCATTAGGGTAGTTTTATGGTTGGACCTGAATTGTTTAGAATAATCTGTTGCTAATCATTAGAGGGTAAGTATAATCTGAAATCTCTTGGTGTCATTCTGTTCCCGATTACTTTGCAGTGGTCAGAATTTATCTACTGCAGTGCAAATTGATCTTCCAGATAAATGCGAGTCAGAATCAGAAAATGTCCTCAAAGAAGTTCCATCATCAGTAGGCAATCCATTGCTTGAAGCAGATCCAAAGTGTGACCAACCAAAGCAGGAGAGAACGCAAACTCTAGAAAGGCATCAAAGCCCCACTGCTCAACTTGCCCCAAATTATGGACTTGGAGTCTTGCCAGCCATGGAGGGAGTTCACAATGGGCAACTTGATGGACATGAGCCTCGAGCACGGGATGCTCCTCGTATCTCACCGTTTGCTGTAAGACTATAGTTCTCTGTTTACCCCCTTCATTTTCTATTCTTCTCTTTGCAATCTTTTTCGTTGTTGTAAGTCATGTTGCAGTCTTGCAGATATTCTTCATTTTAGTGCTATAAATTGTACTTTGGTAATTGAGATGGCAACTCAAAAGTCTTTGTGCTAAGATAGAACAGCCTACTGAAACTGTTCCCAATTGTGGCGTGCCCATCCTAGTAGCTTTATTTTTCTGGCAATCTAGCTCGGCTTCATAGATTTTGTTTGGAATTGTGCATTTGTGGCTTCAGGAGGATCTGGCTTGTGTTTGCCGACCTATGTTTCTCTGTGGATTCCTTATATATTTAGCTTGACCTTAATCTATTTGATTACTGTGTGAGGGGGACTTGGCCTGGGAAATAGTTGTTTTGGCTGGATCTGATGCTGTATTTCTTTAGCTGAAACACTTAGTTTCCGAAGTATTCAAAGAAGGGTCTTAGTTCCTGAATTGAGCTTTCTCTCTGTAGGGTGAAAATCTTGCAGTATCACTCAGTCCCAGTCCAACTCCACAAGGACAAAACTCGCCAGCAGCAGCTGCTTCTCCACAACCGATTCTGCTGAGGCCCCCATATCCACTTGGCTATCTCCCATATCCACCTTATTTCAACCCCTATATGTTCCACCCAATGCATCAATTCTTAAGCCACAATGGGATGTCACAACAACAGCCATCAGCTGGCAATCCATATATGACAACAGCAGCAGCTACTGCTCCAGGAGTGAAATTCCCTCCTCACCCACAATTCAAGCCAGGAACTGGTGCAGCAAACTCCACACCTATTGCACTTCCTCCATTGTACAGCTCATATGGCTCTTCCCCCATTGGATTCAGTCCTGGTCTAGCTGTTTCATCGGGTACCTCTGCAAGCAGTGAAGATCTATCAGCATCTCAGTTGAAGGAGAACCGTATTCTCTCATCAGGACCACCGGTTTGTTTTGTTTGTTTCCTCAGCTTAGCTTATAAAACACTTCATGCAATTTGTTGAATGATTTTCGCTTTCCTCCATTTTATGGTCTCAAGTCTGAGACTTTTGGTTTTTCTTCTTGGTCCCAACAGAGTGATGTTTCAGCCTGGATTGCACAGGGACAAGATTTATCCAGCGTGCAGCTGAATTCTTTGTATCATCTCTCACCACAGGGACAGCACCACCTTACATTCACTCCTACACCACAGGGTGCTGCTGCCCATGGCCCTTTTCCAGGCATCTATCCACCTCTGCAGACAATAGCTGCTCCTTCAACAGTGAGCCCATTGTTGCAGCAGCAGTCTCAGGCAATGTCTACTGCATCTAACTCGGTAGGACCGCATCCAACTGCATCTTATCAGCAGCAACCTCAGCTTGCGCAGATGAATTGGAGCTCTTCTTACTGAAGTCAGTGGTGAACCAAGGGAAGTTGATTTGAGACATTATTAGTTGCGATCTGAATGAATGTATATACAGAGTCGGCTCAAGGAACCGGTAAGTTGATTTCATAGGTGGGGGTTACAAATTGCTGACTAGTGTAAGGTGAAAAAAGAGAAGATGATAGGTCCAGGGTGTGATTCAGCTCAGTTTCCAGTTCTCATTTGCCCCCATCTCATTGAGCATGCTTTTGTTCCTGGGTAGAAGAGAGAATCATTCTGATGGGTTTTTTTTTTTGGTCTTTCCTTGGTGATTCATTGGGATATCCTACAAGAGAGAGGAGTTAGTTTTTAAGAGGTTGAGTATAGGTGGGATCAACCAAATTTTCCTTTTCAGAATATCTCACCTGTATATGAAATTTTGAGAAACAAAGAACAATTATACAACTGTAATTGTCCGATTGATGCGAATGGAAGCTTTGTTTCTGCTTTGTTCTAGCATCTGCTTGTTCTGTCAATTCTGGGAATCCTTATTTTGTTCTCGTACTATATACTCTTGATGCGGAAATTGCTGTTTTTTCCTGGCTATATCTGACTTCTAGCTTGCCCTTAGGTGCAGAGTATCCATTATGATATGAAGTACGGAGTCGTATAATTTGAAAAACTCGACCTTTATGTTGCGGTAAGCTCCTATGAGAGAAAAATATGTGAGTAATTCTGTACATGGTTTTTCCTTCACTCGAACAAAATTCCCAACAATGAAGATGCCTCTTTGTGAGGTAGTCTCAAGGACAGGCTACTGTTAGTGTACATTATTTTATTTACTATCTCTCTGTCTCTGTCTTCTTTCTACGGCTGAAATTAATTTTCATACAGCATTGGAAGACAACAGAGAAAGGGTTTCAACATCTTCAGAGGTCTCCTCAGGAGTTGGTTCCAGCTCTGTCTTTGGCTTTGACAGTGGCAACGTCTGCTTCTGATGTGGGCCGGAGCTCTCTTTTTTGGTCTCCCTCAAGTTGAGCGAAGTGTAAACCGACATCCCTCCAAGCGCTACAATCGCTCCACAGATGCTGATAAACCCGGGATCCGACTCAAACAGTAGATACCCGCCTATCAAGATCATGCACGTCTTGAACTGTCCCAACACTACATGAGAAGTCGCAGATGTTGCCCTGCAAGCAAAGAGTATGAGCATCCATACATGATTCCTTGTGTTAAAAGTAAGAGCTTTTTCTACTGGAAGACTCACCCGAGGGCCAAAGCACCAGACCATTGGAGGAGAAAGCCAAGTAGAGCTGACATTAGAATAGCAGATGAGTTTTGGATATCCCACTTGAACAACAGAGCACCTGGCGGGTCCAGCCATGGCATCAGTGCTAGCAGGAACAGCACCGTTACTGGCGTCGTCTTCCACATCAACCTATAAGAAGGAAGGGAATGAGTGAGTTGGGGGGGGGGGGGGGGGGGGGGGGGGAAGGTTCTGAATTCTTGTGATACTATCCAATAGTATCGTTCTTACGCGAGGGCGGTCCAGTTGGCTTGTTGCTGCAGATTCGACCACAGAATCTTGTTGATCGCGCTTGGAATTATCCAGGCGACGGCTATGCAAGCTCCAAAGAAGTTGAACTGCAAATCTGTCACTTGAGCAAGTGCCACACCTGCTGACACCACACCCAGCGCCACTACCTTGTTACGAGAGATGGTTTTGTTGAAGAGAATGAACTCTGCAAACACAATGGTAGGTGTGACTGCAATCTTCGCCATTTGATAGAACCCAATGCTGTTGTGATTGAGGCTGGCATTGGCGAGGCCAGAAGCGAACGACATGACAACGCCCAGGGAGAATATGGAAGTGTAAGGAGTGGACTTGGAAGGAGGCGAGACTGGGAGCAATGCCAGCGTCTTGAATATCCCTAGCAGCACCCATGCTACTGCGTAGTGGATCAATGTCAGGAGTATTGGGTAATTGAAACCCACTTTCACCATTACGACTTTGTTGGTCATGATTATCCCTATGGACACCACGAAATTGAATGTCATAGCTACTAGTGGCCCGCAGAACCTCTGCTGCTGCCTCTTTGCTCCTTCCGAGGTTCGAAGATCGTTGTACAGCGTGCCTCTCAGTTCTTCTAGAGCTCGGCCTGGTTGAAAGGCAATCGAAAGGCACAATGCACCAATCAGGATGGTGAGAAAACAGAGCATGGTGCTAAATACGGTGAAAAGAAAATAATTATAGTTATGATCCACAACCGCCAATAGTTGGTTACATTACGGGGTTCGAAATCATAACAAAGCACCTAGAGATCAATGGGGGAACAGAGTAAAATATCACTACTTTGCTTGTTGGACTAAATTCTTACTTCTGGGTCACAAATTAATGCCAGTAAGATTTCTACCGAGGAATTACTTGCGAAAAGAAAGAAAACCCAGAAAAAGCAGAGCCCAAAAGGAGTAAAATTTGAAGAATCACATAAAAAAAACCCATTACTGCAGATCTCTAGTGTTAGGAATGTGAAGGAAAACAGACGAAGGAGAAGAAACCTGTTTCGCCAGCGTCACTGTCTTTCCTCTTGATGAATCTCCTTGCTTCATTTCCCAGCAACGATTCTATCACCGCCATTTTTTCTAGAAATGTACCTCTAAGTATATAATGATAAGAGATAATGCAAGTTTTCCCAAAACCAGAGGAATGTTAGATGCTCTGTTTTGGTTTCCCCCCTATTCCCCTGTTTCTGGGCTCTGCGGTTTTCGTTTCCGGCCAATGTTCAAATAGTACGAATCAAATTTGAACCCACCATCATCTGGAAGAGGAAACGGTGATGACGATGGAGATGGATTCGTCTGGGGTTAGAAATGTAGTCTCAAATCAGGTGAAGAACAATGCGTAACGAGATTGAAAGGAAATGGAGAAGTGGGAGAAAATGAAAAGAAGAAGAATGGGAAGGGTTAAAAGGAAGATCAATTGGAAGGGAGAGGAGACTATCCCGAGAAGTGGCGGTGGCGGGCAGAGGAAGAAGGAAGAGAGAGAGAGAGATATGTGGAGAACGAGAATCCTGCGTCTTTTTTTCTATCTTTCTCGTCTCTCTCGCTGTTTCTGTTAATTCATTGTTGCTTTTCTCTAGGAGGAAGCCAAACTTCCAGAAATTTATGTTGATGAAAAGGAGAGGAGGATTGATAATTAAATAGTTCAATTGTTAGAGTGGTAATTATGATAGTGTACAATATACATCTTAATCATATAACACATTTGTAGTGGGCAATGGTTGTATTTGTACCTCTTTTTGTGTTAGCTTGATTAAGGGACTGGATTAGGTGTAAAATATATGTGAGTTTTCACACAATTTTAACATCATACCACCACCTTTTAGTTAGAGAAAGAAAGAGCCAAATGCTTTACATTATGATGCAAGTAGTAGTGATGACAAGCGGGGTATCTTAATACTCATATTCGCCCTACACTAAGAACGAGTTGGGTCGGGTAATACCTGTGTGGGTACGGGGCGGGATGAGTCGATCTATTTTCACATGTTACTTGAAAAAGATAAATGCAAAAAATTATTTTTCTGACAAAACGAAGTGAAAATACTATAATGAATGAAAATAGTGATAATATAACGGAGAATTGAGTTAACTAGTTGAAAGATTAAATCTTGCACTTATGTAAAGTTTCATAGTGTTGTTACAACAAAGAAAATGTTTAATAGGGTGAAAATATGACTAGAGAAAAGCCCAAATTAGAGAAATACGAATAAATATTGACAAATTGAGATATGATCGGTTAAGAACGCGATTGGTCAGGGTAGGAGAGGTCGGAAGTCGTGCCACATGCCTTGCCCCATACTACTGTGGGTCGGATAATACCCGCTCAGCACGGATCAGATTGGGTAATTCCTGCTAGAACGAGTTCAAATTATCATTCCTAAATGCAAGTGTGTAATATACATAACATACGACTTACCAGGTCTCAATTTTAAAACTGCTTGAATTGCTAAATTTGACGTGAATTGTTCACTCTCCAATGAAATAATCCATAATCGACCCCAAAATCTGGTTGTATTATACTATAGCTGTTTGAGTGAGCTTGATCAACAATTATGCAATTAGAGATTGGATTAAGCGTTGAAGACGAATTGTGTAGTAATATTTCCTCAAAAAAGAAATGCCAACTAATATTGAGGAGTGGCTTAATTCAAACTTTTAATCAAATCCATTTGTTTTGGTGAATGCGTGTAAACAGCTGATCCAGTAACATATACTCAGTACGAGGAACAGTATTTCCAATAATTAGAAGGCCTACAATGACATATGTTCATTCGATTTGTCTGTCTTGCCTTCGGAAACACGCTACCTTAGGGTAGTGAATTGGCAAATATGTTGGGGTTACATGTTGGCTGAGAGGACAAGCAAAGACTATCCCAATTCCATTGATAACAAGTCAAGAATATGGATCTAGTTTGGTGAGAGATCTTCTCTAGCAAGACAGAGAACCACCCATTTCTTTTTTTTCATTGAGATCGACACAGGAACGATACTAAGAAGTCGAAAGAAGTATTATGATTAACAATCATAAAAATAAAGTACCTATCAGGCTTTGATGGCCAAAACTTGGACGAATTGAAGATAGTTCTAACAAGATTTGAACAACTCGTCTTGACAAGATATAAAAGTTTGTTTGAAATGGAAAAACTTGCAATGAATCACATTGTCGATGTTTTTGTGGCCGGTCTAAATTCTGTTCCCCACAAACACAATCAATATCGAACGAGCCAACTTCGTATATCTATTTCAGTGTTGCCTACTATTAACCTCTTATTGGAAAAGATGAGAACAGACAACCACAATATATATTAGTTGAACCCCAAATGCATAAGTAATTTTTTTTTAAAAAAAAATTATTGTACTTTTTGGGGTTATTCTCTAGAGGGAGTATTTGTTTTTCATTATACTATCGATGGGTGCAGTACAAGTATAATGTTTTTCATGTAATGTTATGTAATATATATTAATAACCAATTAAACAAATCCATTAAATTTTGAATGTTTTGGTCTCAGTTAAGGCAACCATTTGACCCTCCTACCTCGAATTCAACCATTTAGTTTTGTAGGAGTCAAGGCAACCATTCACACCAATTTATAAATATCCAACAAATTAATAAAGACATGAAATTTGAACTTACAATCGTACTTAGAGGTGGCAATTGGATCGGATTCGTGGATTAGATTGGTGGATCCATGGATTAAATGGATTGGATCCAATAGATTGGTGGATTGATCCATGAATCCAAATGACATCCAAGGCTTGGACCAAAATGTAAAATTTGAAAAGTTTTGGTACTAAAATATCATAATGAAAATTTTTAGGTACCAACATGTAATTTTCCAATGATATTTTTCGTATAAAAATATAAATTTTAGGTACCAAAATATAAAATATTAAAAATATAGGTACCAAATCATAATTTGACATTTTGATCCATGGATTGATCCATGAATCCACCAATCCAATTGGATTTGGATCAAATGGATTGGATTTAAATGGATTAGATTTGGTGGATGGATTGAATTCATGGATTTGGATCCTAATTATCACCTCTAATCGTACCATGATCATAAAATTCATACAAAGAAAAGCCACTCCATAGATATACACAAAATAAAAATATGATCTTGGACAACCCCATAACAAAGCTTATTGGTACATTGGAAACCTCTATTTTCTTGGCTATGATGACCACAAAAGATTAAGAAAGAAGAGAATGTACTTAAAGCATCCTAGTACATTAAAGATCACTTCAAAATCCAAATAATTTAGTACTTAACAAAAAAAGTTTCTTGCTTATTTGTTAACGTTCGAATTCTCACCGGCTATATTCAAAATTCACTAGCTTGAGTGTCCTATGGCGCAAAGAAGGAAAAGCCAAAAAAAATGTGGAGCCATTGCCAAATTGTCTTTTACTACATTGGTGAACCGTGAATATGCATACATACAGACATACATCATTGCCATGGAAAGTCAGAACTGGTAGAAAAAGAAAAGGAAAACGATGATTGGGGAACCTGACTTAACCTATTTAGGCGGAAGCACTGAATTAGTGCACTATTGGCCGTTTCGATTTGTGGTTGGACCGCTTAATGTGGATGTAAGATACGAGAACAAATGAGTGATTGTGTTGCGTTTCGTATTAACATATAGTACGTTCGTCTTTAGTTCTCGATCGAATACTTGGAGAAGAGTATCCTGCAGCTTAAACCCACCCAAATCAACGGCCTGGATTTGGAATGAGGGTAGTAGTGATATTCGATGAAATGAACTACCAGTAGGTAGGGTGATGCCTTTGTCCAAGAAATGACTCGCCACTTGCCTTTGAGATTGAGAGCACGGTTCAGAAGTTTGCTAGTTCTGGCAACCGCCCCAAATAAACACAAGACAACAATTGCATCCACTCCATTCTAGCCTTAGCACTTGTGTCATCTCATCCGTTGCATTTGGTGCCACCACCTGACTGCCAACTGAAATGGGTTTTAATGGTGAACAACGACTGCTCCTTTGTCTCTGCCTCACCCTTCTTCTTCTGAGTTCTGCCCCCACTTCCTCACGTTGTTATCCTTTTGCCTTAACCACCAGACTAAAAGGGACCCATGGCCACATGGCCCAGCTTTTCCTTTCAAAACACCAGCTTCGACATGGATAGCATTACCTTACTTCCCGGTTGCAAAAACCAGGTAGAGATCATCCACCGTACCTTTGTAGTAGTTGCTGATTGTTGGAAGCATGAAGTAAATGGAATTCTGAGTAAAGTTTGGATTATTGATTGCTGAAATAAATTAATGGATTTGTTAAGAATGCATGGTTGTGAATTCTGATCGATGATTTGTCGAAATATTTGTTAAAAAAACCCAAATTACTCACTTTCACAAAGAAATTAACAAAAAATAGGAACAAATTGGCAATGGTGAAATGATACAGCAATTCATGCTCCTGGTATTTAGCAATGCACTATGTGGGTCTTCTTTCCCTTGCTCAATTGTCTTGAAGGTGTTGTTGAGCGAGAAGCTGGTTTTCCTGCCTAATGGCATCGAGATCAGCTTGCAGTTTCTCTATGTTTAACCCTCGGGAAGAAGTCAAGGCTTCCAGTTTCTTCTCATGCTCAGCCACTTCTCTGCCTACCCTGTCACTGGTTAGGATTTTCTCCGAGATCTGTTCGAAGCACTCATGGATGCTCGTCAGCAATCGATAAGCTTGTCTCCCAACTGGGTCTTTCTTTGCTTCCCTGTGGAGGGAGAAAACATAGCCCATTTCAGTTTAGACATCTAGGTTAAGGATGAAGGACGCAAAACAAAAGGAGACAACAAAAAAGGGGCATAATATACCTGAAAACCACTTCATCTAAAACTGCATAGGTACGATGAAGGCGTTCTTGAATGGAGTTGCTCTCTAGCTGCAACTCCCTGGTTTCTTTCAATATCCGCTCTATGTCACCATCTTGTTTCCGGCTGTTTTTGGTAATCTCTTTGACCCTCTCAATGTAGGACTGTCTAGATGGTTGCCTGCCTTGCTTCTCGAGATCTCTACAAAGTTTGGAGTGTTCCTTCTCCCTACAGAATAGTAGATGATTGAGAGGGATGAGAATGGTAAAAATCGTTTCAGTAACTATAGGTAATCATTCTGGCTCTGTTATTTTTTCGTGATGACCTCACCTCCTCCTAATTTCGGAAAGAACAGACTCTCTTTCCAAATCAAGTTCCCTGAGCTTATGAAGCTTTCCTTGAGCCTCCGGTATTTCTGAATAGAGAGAATCCTCTATGCTTTTCTTTTTCTCTTCTAATGGCTGTCTATAATTGTTCCTGCAGAACATGGTAGATAGCAGGCAAAAGCAAAATAAAAATTATGCTCTATTTCACAAACAGTAGAAGTCATTTCCTTGCAAAGGAATAGATAGGTGCAAACAAGAGATGAAGCAATTTGAACAAATAAAATACCACTGTGAATCCAGCTCCAAAACATTTTTCTTTGATGCTTCTATTTGCTCATTCAGCTGATCAATGTAGAATTCAACAGGGTGAAGGTCGTCGAGCCCCATTTCTGCTGCTGCCTTCAATAATTCAAACTCTTGTTCAATACACCTTGTTGCTGCAGTATTTGCCATTACCTCCTCTGTCAGGTCCTTTTCATGCTTTTGCAACTTCTCAAGATCATTTCTCATCTAGCAGAAGAAAAATTAGGTTAAGTCACTTGCAAAATACATTTAGTACAAGTGAAACGAGAACATTCTTTGGTTTCTAGTTTGAGACCTTTCGAAATATACGATATGACATTTTAAATTCCATCAACAGATGCGGAAATGAAAAATACCTTGGATATCTTATCCACCTCAGCATTGTTGTCTTCGTCTCCAAGAGGCACTTCTTCGGATTCTTCCATGGAGAGGCTTTCAACGGCCTCACTTGCTAGGTCCATCTGGTTGCCGTAGGACACATCATTTGCATGGGAACTTGTGGACCCTTTTGTTCTGCTATGAATATCTGAACCCTTCAAGTCTCCATCATGGTAAGTTGGACTTGACGTTTCATAATCAGCATTCTCTGTTTCATTCCCCAAGGGATGACGCCCTTTCAGTTTCCTTCCAGGATTTACATCCTCTCTGACCACATCAGATGACCTAGCGAGCCTCTCCAACAAGAATCTTAATAACTTATACAGGTCCTCTTCAGAGGGATAAAGGAGCTGCCGTAACCAACAGATACAATCTGTTTAACAGCATGATTATAAAAAAATAAGAACAGAAGTGGCCATTATCATAAGAAACGAAGCAGTGATATGGATCATTTCATTTCAGAATCTCAATATACGGAGAAAGGAGATAATCTTGGCATAATCAGTTGAGTAAAACCACAAAAGCCAACCCCCAAGTAAGAAGTGACTGTCGAGTTTCATGCACTCACCAAGATCATTCGGATAATAGTATGAGCTAAACGTCTCAACGTTGGCACTTAGATTTTCTTTTAAATCAAACTAGATACAACTCAACTGAAGCAGCAAAGTGAACATTTATCAGATACACTGATTGCCACCCTGAGCAGGCAATATTTCCATGCACATATTTGCTACTTCGATCAATCTGCTTTAGTTTGCTAATACTGTGTGCAACTGTCTTGTGGAAGACTGACTTAACTTTCTATGCCCCGTGTAACTTAAACTAGCATATAGACAAACAACTATAGAATTGATCAAAATAGATCAGAATTGCGTGACGTCCGGATATTGTCACTTCTTCTCATCACCCAGTAATGACTTAACAGAACTTAGATCCCAGAGAAGACTGCACAACTCTCTCTACTTATAGAAATCATGGATGTACTAAGAACCATATTCCAATTAACCGGAAAAAATTCAATCTTTTCATCAAACACCATCATCATGTATCAGGTCATCACCTTATGGCAGACTTGCAGGCACATAGAAAGGGCCAGCATTGCAGAACTCGAAGCTCAACAAGACAGTGCTTCTAGGCAATGTAGCCAAAATCGCTTTTTAAAACTTAAAAGCTTACGCTTTTACACTTCTAATTCACCAAAACGCTTCTATACACAATTGCGATTTTCACTTACAATTGTAATAAAAATCTACATTTTAAAGCTTGCATTTTAACACTTCTAGGTCACCAAAGCATTTCTACATAAAATCACAATTTTCACTCCATTGCTTCCAGTGGCGTAGCCAGAAAATCTTCCAAGGTGGGTCAAACGTGGGGAAAAAAAAATATAACTTATGTTTGATGATAAGTTCATGTTTTCAAAATTTTCAAAAATAAATTCTCTCATGCAAAGTATGAGGGATTTTTAAGATACCATAGTGAAAAATCGTTCATGCTTCTACAACTCATCTTATTCTGAAGTGTTTTTTTACTTTGCTTATTGTACTAAGTGCTCTTTCAATACTTGCAATGACAATCGATAGGAACAAACACCTCTAACTTTTGAGTTTTTGTTTATGTTAAACTCACTTACGAGAATTTATGAATTAAAAGTTAAATAGAAATCACAAAATATTACTTTTTATAAAATTATCTATAATAATATGAAGATCTTGTATTCAATTAACAATCACCTAACTTAATTTCCTTCATATCAATTGGGCCAAGGTGGTGCAAATGACCCACCTTGGCCTCAACAAGACAGTGCTTCTGGCCTCTGGGCATTGAGGCATCTACACTATATACCGCACCTACAGAGCTGGTCTCATTCCAGCTTTGATCTAATCTAATGCAATCAAGTTCAAGACACGAAACCAAACGGAGCTTTAGATTCGCAGCTAATGACTTCAATATCCAGCGAAACGCAAGCATCTCATTCAAACAGCGAGCCAAAGAACATTTCATATCATCCCTCTTCTTCCCTCAATTTCTCAGCAATCAAACAAACATATTGAAATAGTGGAATGTACGGACTGGCAGCTTACCTTGTAGTAGCTCATATCCCCAATATAACCGAGCCGCTTAACAGCGAGCGCGACGTCCGTGCAGATCTTGAACTTATCGACCGTGGAGTCGGGCAGAGAAGTGGGCAGCTCCGCCGTTTCATCGATTAGGTTAAGGCACCGAGCGCAGAGAGAAACGAAGACGGAAGGCGGCAGGTCCCGGACGTTGGAAATGTTGGCTGGGACTGAAACGCCGGCGCTACGGAGAGAATTCAGCAAAACCTCGTCCCCCGAATCCTCCATGGGCGTCTACCGGAGTAGGAAGAGAAGATCGTTTGGGTCTTGGACTGGAATTGACTCTCTAATCTGTACTGTAGTCTGTAGGACACTGGAGAGATCTTCGGCTGGATTTTGTATCACAGTATCAGTCCCAAATTATATAATTTCCGAATTTAAGACCCCACGGCCATTCATTTATTTATTTTCATCAATTAATTAAAAGATAATTTTATCAAAAATAATTTCCAGAACCAAAATATTTAAGAATATAAATTGAAAAAAAAATATTGGATAATTCTTGTGTTTATAGAAAATTGGGATTATTCAACCAAAAAAAGAAAAAGAAAATTGGGATTTAAATTGTCTATTTATATAAAATTAAGGTCATATAACAATATTTAACCTCAATAAGTAAATCCACATCATCACACTTAAGTCTTAACCCACAAAATCAAACTAGACCGATCAATGTTTCTTCCTTGGTTTGATTTAGTATGCACTTGAAAACCCCATTATTTATTTCATAGATTTCATGATGGATTTGGTTAATTAAATTAGTATATATTAAGTGAAATTTACCTTATTGCTCTCATTGTTTTTTTTTATCCAAGGCAAGCCCAAAGGGCATGGGACAAAGACTCGACACGAATACAGGACCGACTTAAAACCAACACGTTAGTCTGTATGCAACCAGACTACGATGAAAGAGCCTGAAAAGCCACTACTTGGGTAGGTCTGAAGAAGCTCCAAGGAGCAAAGACACGACACTAACGGGGAAAAAAAATAAAAACTCAACATCTCCAAGATAGTCCAGCCAGTGAGTGTAGTTTCCTTCTGTTAGAGAATGGTATAAGATTCAGCATAACCTTCTCCCAACAACTCGAGTTATTGGACCACATGGTTTCTTGACATGGTATCATAGCCTAGAACCGAAAGGTCAAGTGTTCGAATCTCCACGACCCCCAATATTAACAGTTGTCTTTCAAGCACATGGTATGGTGGGCCTGTGCAAACTTCAAGCCCATGAGTTGGCTTTCGTTTGAGGGGGCGTGTTAGAGAATGGTATAAGATCCAGCATAACCTTCTCCCAACAACTCGAGTTATTGGACCAACTGGTTTCTTGACACCTTCGACAGAGTATGTTGGATGACCAGTATCGATATGCCAACAAAAGGAATATAGTCCCGCCAGTGAGTGTAGTTTACCTTATTGCTCTCATTGTTAAGAGAAAAGAAAAGGAATATAAGGGATAGGTTGGTTATAAATGATAGATTTCAAGTCCACGACCAATTCCCATCCAAAGTGATGTGTTTTTCAAGTCCATGGGTTCGACAAATTTGTTGCCCTTAAATACATGAAGCAAACAATGGATTTGAAAAAAATTCATGTGGATTCAAATAAATTTCCAAATCCACCACCAAATCCATCAAGCAAAAGCTAATAGATATAGTAATAGTTGGGATAGTGGTACAGTGTGCCATGGTTTCGCACTGGATTGTATCGGATCATGTGGATGTTTGGTAAAGAATATTACCAATCGAATATAATGTGGTCTGGTCTTTGATTCCATAAATTTTATAAATATTTGAAAATGACTAGAATTGACATATGTATCGGACCAACCTAAATTGAATGTAATGTTGGCATGGTCCTTGAACCTGGGATGTTTATAAAACTTGAAAATGGCCCATATTGACATTTTTTTATAAGACCAAGCCGAATCGAATGCAATATTGATATAGTCCTTAATTCGAGGATGCCTTTCACTATTGGACCATAATTCCCAATCCGAACCAAACCAGACTGTAGCACACCCCTACATAGAGGTGAAGTCATATTCTCTCAGATCAAACTCTTTGAGGTAAATTGGTTATACATTGAATCATTTTCTTTCAAATCGATCACCTTTCTAAGATGTCTTTCAATATCAGCCGAATCAACGACTTGGAACAAGATGAATCAATAAATAAAATCGTTATGTAATTAAAAACAATATACAAGCTCATAAAAATGGTGAAAATTATTGTAACTTCCCAGTTTTTCTTAACCAACATATTATTTGTTTTGAGTCAAGCCTATGCCTATCAATTTGGTTAACCAAATCGTTAAAACGAAAAAATAGAAACTGTTAGCTCTTCCAAACTCAAAACCAAACCGTTCGGAGGACATTTTGATTTTCAGTTTCTGAAAACCGATAAGCCCTTTAATGGTTTGGTTTTAGTATGGAGAACTGAAAAACCTGAAAAGAGGAAGAGTGCACCAAATAGTTATACCTTACAAGCCATGCATCATTGACCTCATCAAAGAATGTGTTTCGGTTTATTATCGATTTTTTGGTTAAAACCAATTTTAACCGTTCAGAAGGAAAAGGTTTGAGACATCAAACTCTAAACCGTTAAGTTTCTTATAAGTTCAGTTTCAGTTTAAACTTTAAACCGAAATCGACATCGACATTGGAACCCTAGTCGAACCACATAAAAGTTATGTTTCTGAGTGTATGATAGTGACTTCTTAAAAGTTCATTCATCTATGCACTACGCCAATCTAAGCACATTTAACTTCAAAGTTATTAGAAAAACTCTTTCATTTCACATGCGTCTAGTCAGCTTCAATTGGATTGTTTCTTATGACTCATGAATTTCTCGTATAGATTTGCTTAAGATGTAGTAGATAAGGCAATGGCGGATCCAGGAATTTTACATAGGGGTGTTTTCTTTAAAAAAAAAAATAAAAAATAAAAAAAAAATAATTATTAATTATTAAATAATTATTAAAAACGAAAATACCCAACTCTTAGAAGTTAAAAAAGTACGTATCTTCATATCCTGAAAAAATTGTAAAATACATTGGTGTCTACACTACTCAACAAATTTGTCTAGATATATCCTATTGGAACTGGCGCATATTCGACTTATAAATTTGTTCTTGATGTAACTCAAAGCTGAAAAGACACTTACTTGTCATACAAACATAAAGTCAATAGAAATTAAGGGTAGCTTGTAATTAGATTAATTGTTATGTTTTGAAAATAATTAAGTTAGAGAATAGGATTTTGCTATTACAAAGTGTTTAGAATAAAACAACAAAAAAGTTTAGCTCAATGGAAATGATATTTATTAATAATAGTAGTGTCTCGGGTTTGAATTACCTAAAATACCACTTATATTCCCTTATGCAAACTACAAACGAGAGTAGGATAATCGTTTTTTTAAATTCTGGAGTGTCCCGAACTATATTATAATTTTTTTGTCCAGACGTAAATTACCACCAGGGGTTGGATAATCACTTTCCCAAAATTTAGGGGGTGTGCCCGGACACCCCTAAATGCCCCTGGGTCCGCCCCTGAGATAAGGTAATTGCAGTAGATCCCATCCCACAAAAGCGAAAATTTCTCTAACCAAACCATCTTCTAAGGAGGCACTCTGCAAGAAGTGTGTGTATATGAGAACCAGGAACCTCCAACCTCCAGATTTCCATAGTCATGGAAAGCATGTTGCCCACCAAACAATTTCCTGCCAAAACCAAAAAAGGAGCTAAAACCAGATAATAATCTAGCAAATGATTAATATATAGAAACTAAAAAAAATTAAACCATCTTGGTCCATTGCAGTTGATTCATAACTTACATTGCAGAACTTAGTTTACAATTTTTTTCTTCTTCTTTTTCCCTTTCCATCAGCATATTATGGAAGAAAGCAAGGATGACCAAGTTGAGGAAAGGACATCAGCTCTTTCCCCTCCTCCAGCAATGGGGTCTATGCAAATTGCAGGCAGCAATGGCTTTGCTCACAGCATTGAGTTCATGTCTCAAACTTATCTTAGGAACAGGTACTCTGAGATAGACATTGAAGATAATACCACACTCAACCTTAGCAAAGATCAACCTCTTCCAATCTTCCTAAAGGTAACTAACAGACAACATGATACACATACAATAAGAAGACAACGTATTTTCTTGTTGTGCAATGAATGATGTTTGTTTGGTTAGTTTGAGGATGTGGAGTACAAGGTGAGGAACAACGGCCAGGCAGGAGGTTCATCGATGAATCCGGTGAAGGCAGTGGTGTCAAAGGTGGCTTCACAGCTGAGTTTGGAGCAGGACAACTACAAGCAGATACTAAAAGGGATCACAGGAAGCATAGGGCCTGGTGAGATCCTGGCTCTCATGGGTCCTTCAGGGAGTGGCAAGACAACGTTGTTGAACATAATTGGAGGGAGACTTAAAGACAATGTCAAAGGCAAAATCACTTACAATGACATTCCTTACAATGCAGCCCTTAGGAGGAGGTTAACTCATTCATTATTAGTCCGCGCTGTCTCCAAAACATCCTACCACTTGTATCACTTATTTCCTTTTTCTGACCCTTTCTAGCCAACTCATCACTGGATTTTTTTGACATGAAACTGGAAAAAGAACAGGGTTGGATTTGTGACACAAGATGATGTGCTGCTTCCCCAACTAACAGTGGAAGAAACATTGGTGTTTGCTGCATTCCTGAGGCTCCCAGGGAACATGAGCAGGCAGCAGAAGTATGCAAGAGTTGAGACCATCATTAAAGATCTAGGTCTGGAAAGGTAACTAGAAAAAGAAACTTTAAGTTATGATTGCTGTTTTAAGTTTCTTAGCACATTTTGTAACATGATGTTATAACCATATGATCATACAGATGCAGGCACACAAGAATTGGGGGAGGATTCATCAAAGGAATATCAGGAGGAGAAAGGAAAAGAACCAGCATTGGCCATGAGATTCTTGTTGATCCTTCACTACTGCTTCTTGATGAACCAACTTCAGGCCTCGACTCCACGTCTGCGAATCGCCTACTCCATATTCTCCAAGGAATAGCTAAGGTAACCAAAAAGAAAAACTTACTTGTATCAAACAGTACAAAAGTAACGAGAGTGAGATTCAGGACAATTTGAGATGTTGCCCATATATATAGGCAGGAAGGACCATCATCACAACAATTCATCAACCTTCTAGCAGAATCTTCCACACATTTGACAAGATCCTGCTGATATCGGATGGCTACCCGGTTTACTATGGTAAAGCTAGGGACTCCATGGACTATTTTGCTTCGTTGAGGTTCATGCCAGAGATAGCCATGAACCCAGCTGAGTTCATGCTTGATTTGGCCACTGGTCAAGTCAATGACATCAGTATCCCTCAAGATATATCAACTGCTGCTGCACCTCCAGGAGCTCAGAATTCCGAGAAAGAAGTAGTCAAGGTAAGAAGAGTTATTCGAACCCTTCCCGATTATTTGTTTCCAATTTACTTACCCTATCCATTGGTTTCCATATACATGATATATTGTACAGTACCTGCAAGGGATGTACAAGACTCAACTAGAGCCAAAAGAGAAGGAAGACAACCATCGAAACAAGAAGGCTCCCGAGCATTTGCAAGCGGCTATCCAAGTGAAGAAGGAGTGGACATCAAGCTGGCTGGAACAGTTCAGGATAATATACAAGAGAACATTCAAGGAAAGGTGTAGGGATTACTTTGACAAGCTGAGGCTAGTCCAGGCCTTAGGAATTGCTGTCCTTCTTGGTCTTCTCTGGTGGAAATCCCAAACTGCAACTGAGGCTCAACTTAGAGACCAGGTTATCAAATGGTTCCAAAAAAAATTACCCCATTTTATTAATAGTACACAGTCTCCAGATTCTCTTTTATGTCATTTTGCAGATTGGTCTGATGTTCTACATCTGCATATTTTGGACATCATCGTCAATATTCGGGGCAGTATACGTGTTCCCATTTGAGAAGATATACATAGTGAAGGAAAGGAGAGCAGACATGTACCCACTGAGTGTTTACTATGTATGCAGTACTTTGTGTGACATGGTGGCTCATGTTTTCTACCCAACTTTCTTCACCATCATTGTCTACTTCATGGCTGGTTTCAAGAGGACTGTCCCTTGCTTCTTCTTGACTTTGATGGCCATCCTTCTCATTGCCATCACCAGCCAAGTAACTTAATCCTTCCATTCATTCTTCAGCTAACCCAAACTCCATCAATCCCTACAAATACTAATCTTACTCGTTTAAATTTCTTGGACAAAAGGGTGCAGGGGAGTTGTTTGGAGCTGCAAGTTTGAGCATAAGGAGAGCAGGAATGTTCGCTTCTCTTCTACTCATGTTATTTCTCCTCACTGGTGGCTACTATGTCCAGGTATACATCCCGATAACTGGAATCCTTGAAACACCCAATTGCAGAGATTCAAGCCCCCATCTCCATGAATAGAATCAATATGCTCTTGACAGTTGTTCTGACTTGGAACAAAACTGAAAAAATGTGGGATTTGCAGCACATACCGAGATTCATGCAGTGGCTCAAGTACATGTCGTTCCTGTACTACGGATTCAGGCTGCTGTTGAAGGTGCAATACGACGGGGACCAAATGTACGAGTGCCAGAGCGCGGGAGGGTGCAGGCCGCTGCAGAGCTCTCCATCTTTCGACACGGTCAACCTCAAAGGGGGGCTGCAAGAGGTCTGGGTGCTGTTGGCCATGGCGCTTGGGTTCCGCTTGCTTGCCTACTTCTGTCTCCGCAGACGGATCGGGGCTTCCCACTTTTGATTAAACCACTGCTAATGTGTTGGTTTAGGAAATAATTAAGAACATGATGAGGGTATTGATTGATTATGTATCATCATCTGCTTTTCACAGATAATACGTTCGAGACCTTTTTTTCTCGTATTCATTCACTTGCAATACGAAAATGAGTATCACCTTGTCAATTCTCAACAATTTCGTTATATTTGATTATCCAACTTCGAAAAATGAATTGGAGTCATGTATTTGAGAGATTTTTCCATCACTGTTAAAAAAAAAAATTCCAAAAATAGCACCAAACTCCGGAAAATTCCAAAAATAACACCCTTTTTGCAAAACCGCTACCCGGAGGCGCGTTTTTCGATGAAAACCGCACTGGTAGGGGGCGGTTTTGCAGACCGCACCCCCACGATGCGGTTTGTTTACAGACCGCACCCTCACTATGCGTTCCTTTTTTTTTTATAAAAAATCCTAACCTAGGTGGAAACTTCAAACGAACGTTCGAGTATCCGATCGTCGCGATTTTTTTTTTTTATTCTGCATAACTTTTTGAGATCTTCCAAGCCGAAGACTGCCAAAGGTGGTTTGGTCCCGCTTTCGTCCCAAAAAATATCGTTTGCTACCCCGAACGAACTTTTTCCTGATTTCGTCAAACTTTGGATAACCATAACTTTGTGCTCCAAAATCCAAACGGCATGAATTTTTTTTTATTTCGCATAAATTTTTAAGGAATACAACTTTTATCATAGACATAATTTCAAAATGTACGTGGATTGCTGAGAAGGGAAGATAAGCTATTCCCAAAATCCTGTATATCCAAAAATAATTCATGTTTTGAAAATTCATTTCTAGTAAAAATTGTAGTCCTTAAAAAGTTATGCGAAATAAAAAAAAAATTCATGTCGTTTGGATTTTGGAGCACAAAGTTACGGTTTTCCAAAGTTTGACGAAATCGGAAAAAAGCTCGTTCGGGGTAGAAAACGACATTTTTTGGGGCGAAGGCGGATCAAACCACCTTTGGCAGTCTTCGGCTTGCAAGATCTCAAAAAGTTATGCGGAATAAAAAAAAAATCGCGACGATCGGATACCCGAACATAAAGATACGTTCATTAGAAGTTTCCACCTAGGTTAGGACTTTTCCAAAAAAAAAAAAAAACAGAACGCATCGTGAGGGTGCGGTCTGCAAACAAACCGCATCGTGGGGGTGCGGTCTCCAACCAAACCGCATGGTGGGGGTGCGGTCTGCAAAACCGCCCCCTACCAGTGCGTTTTTCATCGAAAAACGCGCCCCCGGGTGGCGGTTTTCTCCTAAACCGCTGGTACGAGTGTGGCGGTTTTGCAAAAAGGGTGCTATTTTTGGAATTTTTCGGAGTTGGGTGCTATTTTTTAATTTTTTTTTAAACAGTGCTATTTCTGGAAAAATCTCTGTATTTTAATGAATCCATAGAACATTTTGCTGACTACTAATAATGGAAATTACCTAAATATAACACTGTTAAATTACATAACAGTGCTTGTAGTATACCATAATACTACTCGTACTATCGATACCTTATGCAATGTTTGTGAGAGGTTTAAGGTGAGATGGACAAAGAAGCAACCTTTTAGAAACGCTACGGTCTTGGAAGGAAATATCAAAACTACAATGACAAAAAAAGATACCCATGATTACTTGGTCATATCATACTCCGCATAAACTCTAAGCGTTGTCATCATTTTTCTTTAGATGTGTACCATACCAATCACGCTACAATAGCGATGCCAATGTATGTCATTGGTGACTGTACTTTTCTACAAAAATTCCAAGAGGTATCATACACTCGATGGCTCTGCCATTCATTCTTCGACACTAGGTTGTTAGAATGGATTCATCAATCTGCTTCACATCGAGGTACATATATTTTTGTTATAAATATGATATCACATGTTTGATTCTTTGTAAAGTGTCGAATGAGTTCATTTTTCACGCCACATTAACTATATGTAATATGTTGGTGTGGATTCACCAAAATGTTTCATATATAATTGAAGTTTCCGCATCAACTTTGGTGACAAATATAAGATGGGATATAAGGCCTCCAGATAATTGAATTTTAACTTAAACTTTGGAGCAGCTAGCCAATGACAAGCATGGGGACAGAGGGGCGTAGAACTCATAGCTCAACATCCAATTCGGTCGACCATGGAAATTCCTCGTTTCTCAGGGTTATGGAAAAGGAAACCATGAGGCAAATTTTCTTTTTAAACAAGACATACTAGTTGACTTTCGTTCCTTTGAACACAATGGTTTGAGTCTTATATTCTGGCTTCGTTATGATGTTTTTACGATCCCTAAACCACGTTTGCTGAACAATTTAAGTTGGAACACCTTTTCACTTTCTTTTTTCTTCTTAAAAAATTACAATTAATAAGAGTTAACAGGATGACTTTATGAAATCATAACTAACCATGATGAGGCAATACCATCAACAGTTGCATGAATGGACTACTTTACCTAAGGAGAGATTTGTGCGCACTCCGCTGGCTGGGAATGGTTGTGTGCAGTCTGCCTCCCCTAGTTCTGTGGTCTGCATGTGGGATGGGGCGACGAGGCAGGGGTCCCATGCGGCTGGGGGATCGTTCTCCTGGACCAAGAGGGGGTGATCATTTCGGCTATTGTCATTCATTTCCCCGGTATGGATAATCCCATGCTAGTAGAGCTCTTGGTCCTCCGGGAGCGATCCTATGGTGCCTGCAAAAGGGTTTTACGGTGGTAAGTTTCGAAGGTGATGCTTAGGTCGTTATGATAGGCTCAACCAAGCTCAGGATAGTGATAGTCGCGATGGGGCCATTTCCTGTGAAGTTTTGAATTATCTGCCTGAGCATGTAGAGTTTAGTGTGTGATTCGTAGGTTAGCGTATAATAAGGTAATCCATTTGGTGGCTTGCAAGACCCTTTCTTTGTACCCAACTACGTGTCGCTCGTTTGATTTTGTGACATGTCTTCATTCCAGGATATAACGATCTATTTTTTTCAATCAATATATATGATTATCTTTTGTAAAAAAAAAAAACCATCAAACCCAGTCTATCCCAACTTCCCAAGTCAAGTTTAACGAGAGTTGTCAAACCTCATGTGCATTGATTGTGGGAAAACGTGATCGGTCATACAATACAATGCACGTCATACACCACAATGATCATCACAGATTGGTCCATGATGGACAGAGTCCTGTCCAGCTCTAAGTGCAATGACAAACACCTTCCAACTTGTGCACTTGAAGAATCAGTTAGATTTACATATCATTTGTTGCGGAGATATGGTTAGAGCAAGTTCCGAGTCAATTGTCTGTCAGTTCAATTTTCTCCACCTTTGCGTCTTCCTGGGTTCCACCATCCCCGTCGTCAATGCCTGAAATTGAGAGAACAAAACACATGCACCAGCTCAGCGACAACAAACAAAGCACGATCAATTATTAAATTCACCACATTTTCCACGAAGACAGCAGGGGATGTCGGTTTGGTCATTTCCCACGTTTGAAAGGAAAGCAGGACGGCTATCAATCTCCTGCCCGCACCCTGCCTGAACTCTTTCTTACACTATCCTCTGGCAAATGGCAAATTCCTTCTTTCCATTTCATATGGTTGGGGGGTTGAAGAAGAACTGAATACTGATAACTCCTTTCTGTCTCTCTCTCTTCCCCTACTCTGTTCTCTTCCCGCATTCCTCTGTTTCTCCACTCCCTCCACGTCTGAGATATTTCCCGCTAAACAGCCGACAAAAATTTCTTTTTCATAAGAATCCAAACTGCCCTCTGTACAAAATCACATCTGTCGTCCTCTGATTGGCTGCCTGGTCCCCCACATTCATCATTATTGTCCGTCTCTTCGGTCTTTCCCTCGTTCAGAAAAAAATAATTCCCCTGCTTTTCTGTTCTTCTCCTCCTCTGCTCTCACGCAGAGGATATCCAAATTCGCCCGCCTCCTTTGGTTATCTGCAGACTCTCGCCTTTCTATTGATTCCTCCCCTCCTATCGTGTCTGCAGATAACCATTTCGGTTTTTCCGGCAATGGAGTTGGTTCCATACGCCGACCCAGATTCCAAGGCGCCGGAGTCTGCTTCTTCTTCTTCCTCTTCAACTCTGCCATGGCAGGATATGTTCAAATCGGCCTCATTTCGCAAACCCACCACGGCGCCCTCCGGCAAGCCTCCGAATCCATCTGGGTCCTCTAATTCGAGCGACCAAACTAATAAAGACGCCACCTTTTTGGGGGATCCCCAGGTACGACTCGCTCTCTGCATAGCCATGGCACACGCCGGTCTCGCCTTCACAATCTTCGTTCTCTATTTCGTCTGTAAGCTCCTTCAGGAGTATTTGCGCCCAATTCAGTGGGCAATTTTGTGCTCCATACCCTTGAGGGGCATTCAGCAGGCCCTCGTTTCATTTTGGGAGGAGCCTCTCCAATTAGGGCTCACTGAGACTGTCCTCGCCGTCCCCATAGCAATTTTCCAGGTTTTCGTAGGGACCCTTGTCGAAATTAAAGAGCTTTGCCTTAGGGTTTTACAGAAAAATCCCAAAAAGGAACGAATCAAGAGGAATCGAAGTGGATTTTCCAAGCTAGTGAGGTGGTTGGTCTCATTTGGTGTCTTTGTAATTGCCTATGAGAACATTGGTGCTATGGGGGCGCTCTCCATTCTAGGTTTGGGTATCTTGTGCAGTACAAAGACTGTAGATTCCACATTCTCTGCTGTTTCTTCTTTTAGGAGCAACAGCTTTAAGCGCAGTCCGATTACTGCATTCTTCACTAGAGGGATATTGAAGAAACTCAAGACAACAGTTGCAGTTGGCCTTATTATTGGCATGATTGTCGGATTCTTAGTTGGGTTGATATTCTTCTCATACAAGATTGGTGTTGAAGGGAAAGATGCTGTAATTTCTTTAAAATCTCATGTGGAAGAGAGCAATTATGCTGAGAAGTTTGGTGTGAGGAAGTGGATGGATGAGAATGATGTCCCTGGAATGGTTGATAGGTATACAACCACGTTCTACGAGACAGTTTCTGACCAGATTGATAGTCTTGCAATGCAGTATAACGTCACTGAATTGGTCACGGGGATCAAGCATTTCATCATCACTCCTCCAACCAATTCTTCTTTAGAGCAATCAGCTCTTATGATGAGCCCACCTCCTTACACTGAGAAGCTCATGAGCTTAAGAAAGAAAGTTAGTGACCGCCAATGGGGAGAAATTTACACTGAACTGGATGCAATCTTCAAGGAACTAATTATTAGCCGTGAGGATATACTCGAGAAGGCGAAAGGGTTTGCTCTTCGAGGGATGGATGTCTCTCAACGTGTTTTTGCCAGCAGTGCTTCAGTGCTAGGGGGAGGTGCTAAGCTGATGCTGTCGGTTGGGAACTCTATCATCTCTGGAGCAGCTGAGGTTTTCAATTTTGTCTCCATGTCGATGGTTTTCTTCTGGGTTTTGTATTACCTGATCACATCGGAGTCTGGTGGGGTAACCGAGCAGGTGATGTGCATGCTGCCAATGAGGAAATCAGTGAGGACCAGGTGTGTCGAGGTTCTTGACAAGGCCATTTCCGGTGTTCTCCTGGCTACAGCTGAGATTGCATTCTTTCAGGGATGTTTAACATGGCTATTGTTGAGGCTTTACAAAATCCACTTCCTTTATGTGTCTACTGTTCTTGCAATCATCAGTCCTCTGCTGCCGATATTTCCACCATGGTTTTCCACGATTCCAGCTGCTGTGCAGCTGGTGCTAGAGGGCAGGTATGTTCTGGCGATCAGCCTGTCGGTGATTCATCTTCTGCTTATGGATTATGGTGCTTCAGAAATTCAGGAGGATATACCTGGACACAACGAGTATCTCACTGGGCTCAGCATCATTGGTGGAATGACATTGTTTCCCTCCGCAGTGGAGGTAAGATTTATCACTCTCTAGTCATTTCATTTTCCCATTTTTTGAACTTGTTCAATTACCTGCAGAGAGATCTTCCAACACGCGACTTATTATATAGGTAGTTATAGTGTTGACGAAGCCCTTCTGAAAATGGCAATCTCTCTTTCTTTAGTTAGTCGCAAATCCATCATGATAATACATTCAGGATTCAGCCGTTGCATGGTTGCTGATGGTTATTTTGGTTAACTGTGTGCAGGGGGCAATCATGGGTCCATTGATTACGACAGTTGTTATCGGCCTCAAGGATTTGTATGTGGAATTTGTGTTAGAAGAGCCAAAGAAGAACTGAGGCGATTAAGCAAGTCAAAAATAGGAGAAACAAGGTTTGCTCGCACCTCACGGTCTTTTTCCTGTTGTGAAGTTGAAGTGTATACTGCTAGGATCCTCGTAGAATGTTGTTTTCTTGGGGCACCTATTGTTCAGCTTTTTATTGGTGGTCTTTTGGTTTCCTTTACTCTGTCTCTGTGTACAAAATCATGGTAGCAAGTAGCAACTGTTGCTAATGTATGTCGGGGCTGCTTGGTTTGGTATTGGGTTGGCTATTGGCCTGATTGTATATGTTTCTGGTAAGTTTGCAAGTTGCAACTCTGTACTCCTGTTGTCCTTTTGGGAAGAAATTGCATTTTTGCAAGTCCGTAACTCAACAGCCATTGATTTTGAGAAAGAAACAAATTTGACAGCATAATTCACATGAATACAATCATTTGTCAGCTACAAAGTTGATAACGAATCATCCGAAAGGAAAAGCACAGACGCAAAAAGTGGAGATGGAATGAGCAGAGTTGATTGCTTAACGTGCCACAGACACATAAGTACATGGAAATGATAAAACACAGAGCCATCTTTTGATGGGGGCTAAGCTCTCGAATGATTTTGATCACTGTTGTTGCTGCTGCTACCACCGAAATTATTTCATGTACTTATGCAAGAACTTGCGGTGGAAGTCATTCCTGATTGTGTCATTGATGAAACGTTTTGGCGTCTTGGTTTCACCTCTGGTCTGGTTCTTGAAAACCACATCGTCATCCCACCTGAATTGACCAGAGCATAATGGGGCAGCGATTAGAATGGTACAATGACAGAAAAAGAGATATTAACAAAGCTGAAGTTCAATGGGCTACTTATTACTAACCTTCTTTTCACACTGAAAGATGTTGGGTTATTACTATTAAGCAATGGGTTTCCACGGAGAAGCTGCTCTTCTTTGGCTTTCAACTCTTCAGCTGCAAGTGCTTGCTCCTGGAAAACAAAATATGTAAAATTTACTTTTTGCCAGATGAACTTGTCTATTTCAGGTTACATAATCCATTCACAAAACTGTAGACCCGGAAACAAGATTTTCTTGTTCCGAAAGTTAAAAAAAAAATGTAAAGGGAACTTTTCAGTAGCATCCATATCTGGAAGTCAGTTTTACCTGTCGGAGCTTTTCTTCTGCTCTTTCTTTCTTTATCCTCTCAAGCTCAGCCATCAGAGCTTGGGTATCACCTTCGTCATCATCATCATCATCACTATCATCACTGTAGAAAGAAGACCCTTGTTATAACACAATAAATTTCGGATAAACTTCGTGAATAAGCAACGAACCACAAAACACAAGAAAAATAGATGAATTAGATGAATCAATAATAAATATGTGCATCTCAGGAATAACCTCTTGTCGCTGTTGTTTGCTTCACCATCCGAATCATCGGCATCTTGACTGCGAGGAACAATGCGGTCTTCTGCATCTCTTTTCAAACCTGTGAATACCAGGAGTTAGAACAGAAATTGGAGGGTAGCATTAAGCTAATAGTTGCACAAAGAAAGCCGCTTTCGGACAAACCTTCCAAAAGAAGTTGACTTCCCCTTCTACGGTCTCTGTCATCTACAATAAATAAAGAATTTCAGTGAGACGTGTGAAAGCCTGACGGTGGATTATGAACAGTATAACATACCAACACCACACCGGCAGTATGAAATAACTTACCACTGTATGACCTGTCCTTCGATGAGAAATGCTTCCTTTCACGTTCTTCAAGCTCCGCACGAAGGTCCCTTTTTTGAAGCTCTCCCTGAGTGTCTTGACCTTCCCTCCTGTCAAGTACAAAGAGAAATCAAGAATGAACAAGATGGTCCCCCGAAGGACTAAAATGCCAGATTGTCCAGACACCTCACCGTTCACATGCGGGACTAATCAGAAACTGAAGTGCAGAATTGAGGAACATTGCAAAGATGATCAATTTGGGTTGTAGAAGTAGTTTGACAACAATATCAGAAATATAATAATAAGGGTACTGCTTCAAGTAACCCCAAGAGAGACCATAGCACTATGGGGATGAAAACAATCCAGCCTGAACTAGGTTCGAACCGTCCAAACACTTAACAACCAATTAAGTCATACAAAACCTAGAAGCACAAATAGAGTGCAGCTAATATTGCAGATGAAGTTTCCTCAACTGAACCATCTTTCCAGAATGCTCGACTCAGATAGCAATGATAAATGGGGAACAAGAAGGATGAGAATAAACAACAGCATACCTCGGCTTGAGATTTGTATGAGCAGCAAGGTCCCTTGATGAGTACTTCTGTGATGCACCGAAAATTCGGGTACCGCCTTGTTCATTACCACCTTTGGCAGGAGCCCACGTTGGTCGAGCTGCAGTCGTCATTGCTCCCTACCTATCCTCGATAGACACCAACAAGAACAAAAAAAAAATCACAAATCAACTTCCACAGCATAAAGGGGCATAATCCAAGCATCATCAACAAAACAACAAACGCCCCAAAACCCACAACCAAAAAATTTCAGTCATTGCCACAGGCACAAATCCCATCCCAATGAACAAGAAACCCTAATTCTACAAATGGAAGTTCTAGAAAATGGACAGAACACAATACATAGAGAAACAATAAGTTCCAACGTCTATCATTGACACTGCATATCCGATTCCCCACGTCGCACTGCTAATGAAGGAATATATTCATAAACGACGCTCGAGTTGTGGTTCGCTGGCATCAGCGGAAACGTCCCGACCAGAAGAAAATCAGACATCCCTTTTCTAACCAAGCAAACAGAAAGCAATTCACAAAGCGTAAATTTGAAATTGCCTAGAAGCAAACCTGTTAAATTACTAGGGTTTCGGGGAAGAGTTGCCGGCGAATTATGACGGTGATTTTGCTCCTCGTCCGAATGACCGAATCAGGTGGAATCGACGGAGACGGGAAGGATTGGACTAGAAGCTGTTGCGAAATTTTATTTCACAGATCGCAATAAGTCCGAGGGAAACAAGGAAAGCTGGGCTTGAGTCGGTTTCTAGCTGGCCCATTAGGCCCAAGATAAACATCAGAAAGTTCCTGGGGAAATACGGGCCCAATCTGGATTCTGCTTTGGGGCGTCATCAAATGGAACTTGATTAAAACCTATAAAAATAGGCTGATGCTCGCTAAAAAAATGCGGCATTGGTGACGCGACTTTCTATTGATCCATGTAGGCGAATATGTGGCACGGGCTGACTATATTTAGTTTTAGCCCAAACTTAGAGCTAAGATCATGTGACTAAGGGGAGTCCCTTAGTCACATGACTAAATTTTTATTTTTTTTTTGCATAAAAGGAGGCCAAAAGCCAAGAAAGGGAGATTACAGGCGAGAGGAGGAGGAAGAAGAAGTAGCTACAACTATGCGCTCGAAAGCGATACCCACGAGGTCATCTTAAAGAATCGAATAGCTCCAATTGATCTCTTTTAATGAAGGGTAATAAAGTAATTACATGATTTAATTATTTATCTATTAAAAAATAAAAACAGGTGGCCTGCACCGGGCGGCAAGGTCATCTTCCCCGACGCGTTTTCGGGAACTTCCCCGTCGTTGCGTCGCTACTACCGGCACTTGGAGATTATTCTTCCCCATCTCCCCCAGCGCTTTAATTTCATGGACATTTGTTTCCCCAGGATCTTTATTCCCTGGACATTTATTTTCCCGAGAGAGCCGACGAAGGAAATTTTCCTGGCGACCGAAGGAGATTTTTCCGGCGACCAGTGACGACGGAGAAGGATTTTTCCGGCGGCACTGCTAGATTTGTGATGTTTGTTGATCTATTTTGTAATGTTTGTATCGATTCGGTTTGTATTGTTTATCATTCTTGTTTGTCATTTTTAGCGACATTTTGTACGGTTAGTATGCTTCGGTTTATTTTGTTAACTTTGTTATTTTGTAATGTTTGTGGGTTTCTTTTCTAATGTTTGTAAGTTTTGTTATTTTTGTGCACCATGTTTATCATTTTTGTCAACCATATTTGTAATGTATTTTATGTCTAAAAAACAACCTGGTTGTCTTTTGGATGAAACTCCTCTATATAGGGATGAAACCTCCTAAGTCAACCCGGGTGTTTTTCCAGTTTGTATGAATTTTTGGTCTAGTTTGTCATTTTTGTCCACCATGTTTGTAATGTTTGTATGTCTAAAAAACACCCGTGTTGACTTTGGGAAGGAGCCCTTCTATATAGGGATGGAGCCTCCAAAGTCAACCTAGTTGTTTTTTCTTTTTGTATGGTTTGTATTGTTTGTCGGTCTAATTTGTATTGTTTGTACAGTTCATATGTTTGTAATGTTTGTAAATCTGTTTGTATGTTTTGTTGCTCTAGTTTGTACTGTTCGTATGTTTGTATGGTTCGTACTGATTGTAAGTCCGGTTTGTATACTTCATAATTTTCCATAATACCCAAACTACCCATGTCAGTAATTAAATAGCCCTTACCACTTTTTAACCATCAGATTGATGTGTCCGGATCTAAGGGCTAGGACGGGCTTAGTCAAGTGACTAAGCACCCCCTTATTCACTGGATCCTCTCTCCCAAACTTATCTACCCATCGAATCTAACCAAATTGAGTTGCCAAAACAGACGGAATAGTCTGTTGTTTGTCTCTCCGTCCGACGTCCAGTAACTAATTGAGATTTGAGAATTGTATTGATTTAGAACTGCCTTTTTTTCCTTCTGAAATTTAAAAGTGAACGGGGTGATTTCTTGGCGTCTTTCACGATCTCGCGCCTGCCAATTGTCAAGCGAACAAGCTGTTTCGGCGAACTCCACCATCGACGATACAAACTCCACACCCTCTTCTCATTTAAACAGGAGATAGACTAGTAAAAGGGGAGGATGAAAACGAACTCGAAATGTGAATCTTCGTCTCCTCAATCTCCCTCTCCGATGGCCTATCAAAATCACTTTTGACGACCTATCGTCGATCAAATCTCAAGGTCCGCCGCAGGAACCTAACAGATCATTCTCCGTTTCCTCCATTTATTCTGCAAAACATAAGCATCGATTTGTTAGTAAATGGTATATGATCCACAATTGAACCTCTCCCAACAACTCGAGTTATTGGGATCAACTGGTTCTTGACATTGTATTAGAGCCTTCTGTGACCGTAAGGTCTTCTGTTCGATTCCCGGTGGCCCCCGTCTGCTTTCTGTTAAGCACACAGTGTCCGGACCTGTGCCTGTCCAAACTCCAAGCCTATCTGAATGGCTTGAGTTTGAAGGGGGGGTGTTAGTAAACGGTATATGATCCACAATTGAACCTCTCCAAACAACTTGAGTTATTGGGATCAACTGGTTCTTGACACGATTTTCGCGTCGTCGCCATCGCTCTATCTCCGAGCAGCGACGTTGCCACGATACTTGATGAAGCCTAGTCAAAGAATAAGAGAACTAACTCCCGCTGCATCGTCCCCCTGGCTGTGATCTGTTCCCGTCGATTATAAATTACTTGGAGTTGTTTCCACCATGGGCATGTCTTCTAGTCTGTTGCTGAATGCTTGGATTTGATGCTATTGTGTTGTTTTTGGGGTGTTCTTATGTTCCGTCCTACTTGTTGTGTCTTGTGAGAATAGTATGGAGTTGTAGCAGGAAGACTAGTTATTGCGAGTTGTAACAAGTTCCTGATTCGCAGTGAGAGGCATACGAATCTCTAGTAATGGCAAAGACCCTTCAGAAAAGGTTTAAGCAATTCAGTTGTGTCATACTATAGCATTCGTTTTTAAGGTTATATTATGTTAACAGATTTTATGTGTGGTTGGTTACCTGCCGTCTTAGCAATTCAGGAAATGTTTAAGGGACCGGTAAGGAGAATCAGCTGCCTAGACTCTAGTGTGAACTGGACACAAATATCATCAATACATAGGAAAGTTTTGAGCTAGTATTTTCAGTATTCTCTAGAATCACAGAAAACCTCAAGTTGGAGTAGAAATGCCCAGAAGCTAGGAGTCAGAGGTCCTATTTTCCCTCGTTGATCAATGAACCAGGACTGCATCACCCATGTTGAGATCGGGCATTGGTAATGTGAAATATAGATGGTTGGTGATATGAAGATGGCGTAAAGCTGCAGAATTGGCTGAATGAGAAGGATGGAGAGCAGCATTGGAGTTCTAGTTCATTTGGAGCTGTATTGGTCCATTTTTACACGACAGGTCTAGCAAGCGGGTTATTCAAAAATGAATTTACTCTCTCAAGTGGATTATGCATCATGTCATTGCAGCAAGTCATTGGCTGTTATATTGTTAGTTTCCGGCTTGGATAAACTGAAGCACCAAGAATTTGAATCTCGTCGTCCCTTTGATCCATTATAAAAAAAATCCACTCTTTTCCAATCACTTCATTCTCAACATGGTTGTTTGAACGGTATTTCTACAGCTAAGAAACCCTGAACCGCCCATAATGTGAATCAAAGAGGGCGGATCCAGTGACTAAGGGGGGGTGCTTAGTCACTTGACTAAGCCCCTCCCAGCCCTTAGATCTGGACACTTCAATCCAATGGTTAAAAAGTGAGAAGGGCTATTTAATTAATGACAGGGGTAGTTTGGGTATTATGGAAAATTACGAAGTATACAAACCGGATTTACAATCAATACAAACCATACAAACATACGAACAGTACAAACTAGAGCGACAAAACATACAAACAGATTTACAAACATTACAAATGTATGAACTGTACAAACAATACAAACTAGACCGACAAACAATACAAACCATACAAAAAGAAAAAACAACTGGGTTGACTTTGGAGGCTCCATCCCTATATAGAGGGGCTCCTTCCCAAAGTCAACCCAGGTGCTTTTTAGACATACAAACAGTACGAACATGGTGGACAAAAATGACAAACTAGACCGACAATCCATACGAACGGGAAAAGACACCCGGGTTGACTTTGGAGGCTCCATCCCTATATAGAGGGGCTCCTTCCCAAAGTCAACCCGGGTGTTTTTTAGACATACAAACATTACGAACATGGTGGACAAAAATGACAAACTAGACCGACAATCCATATGAACTAGAAAAAACACCCAGGTTGACTTTGGAGGCTTCATCCCTATATAGAGGAGTTCCATCCAAAAGTCAACCAGGTTGTTTTTTAGACATAAGAAACATTACAAACATGGTTGACAAAAATAACAAAGTTTACAAACATGGTGCACAAAAATAACAAAGTTTACAAACATTACAAAAAAAAACCCGACAAACATTACAAAATAACAAAGCATACAAACATTACAAAATATGTCAACAAACATCACAAAATTAGCACTGTCGCCGGAAAATTCTTCTCCGACGAAGATTTTTCGGCGACGATGTTCGCTGGAAAAAATTTTCCGACCAAAAAATCTTTCCGACCAGAAACTCTCTCTCTCTCTCTCTCTCTCTCTCTCTCTCTCCGTAGCTGTTGGAAGCCATAAAAGCTTGCTGGGGACACAAAATCCCACCTCTCTCTCTGGCCGTGGCTGTTGAAGGCCACAAAAGAGCTATTTGGGGACAAAAAATCCCACCGCCAGAAAAAGAAACGGCAGCGGGGGTTGGGGCCGGTGGAGAACGTCGCCGGAAACGGAGGGGTGAGAATGGGTGAGAGTTTTTAAAATTATTTAATAATTAAAAGTAAATATAAACATGCAATTACTACATTGTCCTTTATTAAATTGGATTAATAGGTTCTACAAAAAAAAAAAAATTGGATTAATAGGAGCCCTTGGATTTTAATGAGGTTGTGTGGCTGAGATTCACTTAGTCATGTGACTAAGGGGACCCCCCTTAGTCACCTGATCCCAGCCCTGAATCAAAAGTTCAGCCCATAATGTGAATAAAATGTTCTTCCTTAAATCAACCAAAAGTGCTTAAAATTAAATTGAAGAAGAGTATCTGTCAAAATAGTTAAAGAAGAGTAAGTACAGCTTCCAACAGGACTACCAAATAATAAAATGAAAAATGAAGCTGTCATTAGTTTGTTCAGCTGCAACACGGTGCCAGCAAAATGAAAGATTGACATATAGCTGCTTTAATTACAAAAAATATATGTGCTGAAATAGTGAGCTTGATTCGGATAGTGAAGTGAGTTGTTAGTGCTTCCTTGCTCGACAACTTCAACCTGCCTTCCTCCCCATGAATTAAACTATCACAATAATTAACTTGAAGGCATTGATTAAAACTCCCTGCATACAACTTATTGAGTCCAGATTCATACCACGATTGACCCACCAACTGCCCCCGCCACTGATGCACCTGCCGGATTCTTGTGTTTGTGTAGCTCAACCAGTGACTTTACGCTACTTTTCAGTACCTTCTTGACCACGTATCCGTTGATCACAGCCTACACCCGACTGACCTCCCTCTCGCTTCTATCCAGTTCACTGTTGCCTGCAGCTTGGAGGCTTCTTGTCCGAGCACAAGTTACCTAATTTCATTTTTATACATAGATGATTACGCCAAGTTCAGTTTTGAGAAGATCCTAAAGTAGAATTAAGCCCACTTCCATTCCTTTATAGCACAATCAAACAAACAACCAAACAGAGAAGAAGATGGTTTCAGTTACCAGAGACTGTGATGATGTCCATGACGGAGGAAATCCATAACACCTCTAAAAACCAAGCAGCCATCGGTGGTGGCCATGGGGATGGAGTATTCGCTACCCCTCTCATAAATTACCCATGTTGCTACTCCTCGATCCCAGGTGGACAAATGAACAACAAAACACGAGCCTCCCAATCCCTGGCGCACCATCTTCAGATAAAAAACAGGAAATTAAACGACAGACATGATTCTCGTAAGTTTAATCGAATTACCTGGAAGCCTTTGCATTGGTGGAGAAATTTGCTTGATAGACCGTTATTTACAGATGTGTTCACCCCTGCTCTTACTCCGTTTGAGGTATTGATTCTCGTGTTTTAGGCCGATTTCACGCTAGGTTGTGCTTGTTTATGATATTTCAGGTCCTAGTACGTGAATGGAGGCTTGGGAGCGAGTTTGAGGTCGATTGGACAAGGATCGGACGCATGGCGAGGTTCTGAGGAAGTCGCACGGGCACACCCACAACCCGCACGGCCGTGCAAGTGACCAGTTTGGCCGTGCGGGATTGTGCGTGGGCACGCACGGGATTATGCGTGGCCACGCACGGCCGTGCATGTAACCAGTTTGGCCGTGCGGGATTGTGCGTGGGCACGCACGGGCAACCCATCACTATGCATGGCCGTGCAACATACAATCCTGGCCGTGCGGGATTGTGCGTGGCCACGCACGGGCAAAAGTGGAATCCGCACGGCCGTGCGAAGTGCAATCCTGGCCGTGCGAGATGGCGGAGGTTCGACTTAATGGTACGCCGCGTTTTGGAGTGCACGGCCAGAATGGTGATGTGCACGGGCGTGCACCCTGGCCGTGCAAGTCGGGAAAGTCTGGTTTTTAAGCGGATTCCGAGCCAAACAGAAGGGGATTCGAGTTTTTGAGAGACAGAGCGGTTCCTAGAGAGAGAAAGCGACGAACAAGAGCCTCCAAGTGCCCTAGATCGATCTTCAACACCATTGGAGCTTGGTTTGAGCTTGGAGAAGTGCCGATTCAACGTCCAGGAGCATAAATCCATCTTCACAGTATGATTTCCGCGTCTGATTCTGCTTTTGCTTCTCTCTCCATGGAGTAGTTCCCCCATTCATCTGGGTGTGGGTAACCCTAGATCTGTATGTTAGGTTCGATTGTATGAACCCAAGTATTGATTCTATGATTTGATTATATTCGATTGAGGTTTGAATGATTGAATGACTTGAATCCTGATCAAATTCCTGTTGTTTCTGCTTTAACCTAGAATGATAATATCTGCCTAGGTTGATAGAGTATCCTTAATCGAAGGTAGTGAATTGGTGACTTTAGTCGAGGAGCCAATTTACTATTATGTACCGAATTCCATTCGGTAGTGGAGGTTTTGTTCATAGGGCCTCAATCTGTTTACTCCGGTGTAGGTTAGTCGCCAGCTAGAGACTCAGATTGAGAGGGTCTGAAGACCTTTAGTCGAGACTTCAGACTGTTTGAGAACCTTCCGCAGTATAACTTTCATAGAAATCGAACTTGGCAATTACAATCCGGCTTAACTGCAGACTAGGGGGAACCATATCCGGGTGACCTCTCTTAACCGGAATACAACCGTTTAGTTGTTTTGTTTGCTTGTTAGTTTAGAACTTCATTAAAGTTTCATTGCTAGATAATACGAATTCACTGAGTAGTCATCACATCTAGGACCCGGGTTGACATTAAAACCCAAACCCGCTATACTACGCTTTAGGAAGTGGTTACACTTGGCCATTTTCTAGAGTGACCTTGAAAAATGTGAGTCCATGATCTTTTGTTTTTGAGACTCTCCTCATCCACGATTCATTTGTCCTCTGTTCACTATTTGCCATGATGCTGACTCGAGACTAGTGCTCTCGCCGAAGAAGTTATGAGATGACTTGTGCGTCGGTTGACCTCGTAAGTTGCTAAATGATCTAGGAAGTCCTCTACCCACGATCGAGGTTGTTTGTTGCTACAGAGGTCTGGAGAGTTGCATTGGTTTGAGATAGGTTTGCTTGGGGACAAGCAAACGGTTAAGTGTGGGGGAGTTTGATAGACCGTTATTTACACATGTTTTCACCCCGGCTCTTACTCCATTTGAGGTATTGATTCTCGTGTTTTAGGCCGATTTCACGCTAGGTTGTGCTTGTTTATGATATTTCAGGTCCTAGTACGTGAATGGAGGCTTGGGAGCGAGTTTGAGGTCGATTGGACAAGGATCGGACGCATGGCGAGGTTCTGAGGAAGTCGCACGGGCACACCCACAACCCGCACGGCCGTGCAAGTGACCAGTTTGGCCGTGCGGGATTGTGCGTGGGCACGCACGGGATTATGCGTGGCCACGCACGGCCGTGCAAGTAACCAGTTTGGCCGTGCGGGATGGTGCGTGGGCACGCACGGGCAACCCATCACTATGCATGGCCGTGCAACATACAATCCTGGCCGTGCGGGATTGTGCGTGGCCACGCACGGGCAAAAGTGGAATCCGCACGACCGTGCGAAGTGCAATCCTGGCCGTGCGAGATGGCTGAGGTTCGACTTAATGGTACGCCGCGTTTTGGAGTGCACGGCCAGAATGGTGATGTGCACGGCCGTGCACCCTGGCCGTGCAAGTCGGGAAAGTCTGGTTTTTAAGCGGATTCCGAGCCAAACAGAAGGGGATTCGAGTTTTTGAGAGACAGAGCGGTTCCTAGAGAGAGAAAGCGACGAACAAGAGCCTCAAAGTGCCCTAGATCGATCTTCAACACCATTGGAGCTTGGTTTGAGCTTGGAGAAGTGCCGATTCAACGTCCAGGAGCAGAAATCCATCTTCACAGTATGATTTCCGCGTCTGATTCTGCTTTTGCTTCTCTCTCCATGGAGTAGTTCCCCCATTCATCTGGGTGTGGGTAACCCTAGATCTGTATGTTAGGTTCGATTGTATGAACCCAAGTATTGATTCTATGATTTGATTATATTCGATTGAGGTTTGAATGATTGAATGACTTGAATCCTGATCAAATTCCTGTTGTTTCTGCTTTAACCTAGAATGATAATATCTGCCTAGGTTGATAGAGTATCCTTAATCGAAGGTAGTGAATTGGTGACTTTAGTCGAGGAGCCAATTTACTATTCTGTACCGAATTTCATTCGGTAATGGAGGTTTTGTTCATAGGGCCTCAATCTGTTTACTCCGGTGTAGGTTAGTCGCCAGCTAGAGACTCAGATTGAGAGGGTCTGAAGACCTTTAGTCGAGACTTCAGACTGTTTGAGAACCTTCCGCAGTATAACTTTCATAGAAATCGAACTTGGCAATTACAATCCGGCTTAACTGCAGACTAGGGGGAACCATATCCGGGTGACCTCTCTTAACCTGAATACAACCGTTTAGTTGTTTTGTTTGCTTGTTAGTTTAGAACTTCATTAAAGTTTCATCGCTAGATAATACGAATTCACTGAGTAGTCATCACATCTAGGACCCGGGTTGACATTAAAACCCAAACCCGCTATACTACGCTTTAGGAAGTGGTTACACTTGGCCATTTTCTAGAGTGACAGTAACAGCGAGTCATTGCTCAACATTTATAACTTGGTTTTGAGATTCCAATAGGGACGGCTGCAAAATGAAGCGAACGGCCTGAAGTAGTTAAATCTCTTCTGACTTGTGATAATCGACTACTTTAGCGGCTCCACGGGCAGAGTCGGCGACGGCGGACAAGTCGCCGGGGGTGATTTTGTCGCGGCCGCCGACGAGGGAGATCGATGAAGCTACTGGTTCGTTTGGTGTCGATTACCGTATTTTGTTTTCTTATTTTTCATTTACATTATTTTTAATTTAATTAATTAAACATAAAATGAAAACAAAGCATCCGACGGGAATTCCCACCGTTCGAACCATTTCTAACGGGCCACCTCGGTTTGGTTGAGATTATTTGAACAAACCAATGCCACATCACAGCCATGTGGGCCAATGAAAGTTGCGTCACCGGTGCCACACTTTTTTCAGCAGCACCGTAGTATTGACCATAAAAATATCAATCGATTAAGATGGGGAGATGGGAGGGTTAACATGAGGGTACAAGTTTGATGTTATAGGGGAACAAAATATATAACACCCACCTGTGAAAGGGTTGAGACTTCAAAGGGCAAATCATTGAAAATAAATAGTCACCACACGGTGAGGACTGAAGGCAAGACGAAAGGAAAATAGAGGCAAGAAGTCGGTTAATTAGTTAGGATGCTTTTGAGTTAGTTATCGGTTAGTAGAGGTGGCAAATGGATTGATCTATGGATTGGTGGATCCATGGATCAAATGGATTGGATCCAATGGATTGGTGGATTCATGGATTGGATCAAGTGGATTGGTGGATTATCCATGAATCCAAATGACATCCTCAACCAAGGACCAATATGTAAAATGTGAAAAGTTTAGGGATACTATGCATGTATAGATACTTAGGGTTATCGAATGTGGTGAGTGAGCTCTTTTTTGTGGGCCTTCGTCGTTATCCACACGCCTCCCCTAAATCCATGTTTCAGTCACCTCGATCTAGGCTATCGTATATGGGGCTTTAAACTTATGACTCATTTCAATGGGCACTATCCACCGTCCACACTGAGTTTTCATCACGTGTTCCATCTAGGAAGGCTACCTATAGCAGGAATTTGGTCGCCTCGACCACTATAGGCCCCCATTCACACATCTATCCTAAACTCGCCAGCTGGCGCATACCCGTCTAACCCTAGAACTCCTTACACTAGCGTGGTAGCATAAAGTAGGCTAAGAAGGAAGATTAGAGTGACTTACCCAAGCTTCATCATTCAGGAAATATTGACTTTAAAAACCAGCTAGACAAACGCATTCATTCATTCAAACCGTAAAATATCCATACGTACATAATAAATCCTAAAACTAGGGTTTAGAGTTTAGAACCCCTAGTACCTTAGAGGACTACTCCATAAAGGAAGGAAGAAGATACATGGTAGAAATAGAAGAAGACTTGAGGTAGAAGATGCATCCTTGCTCCAAGCTCCTCCTTTTTCTCCTTCTCTTCTTCTCCCTTCAACTTATCTCTCTAAAACCAGAAATTTCACCCAAAATCAGCTCACTTGAAAAGGGGGGAGGGGGTCTTATATTTATAGGCAACTTGGATTCGGGGAAGTTCCAGCCCGAGGGAGGGAGATCCCGGCCTGACTTCACGGTCATTATCCTTGCGCAGTCGTAATCTTCCTCGCGGGCATTTTGCACGTTGGCCTTGATTCGACAGAGGAAAATCTATGCTCATCCATGGCTCCTTCCTCGCGAAGTTCACGCCCTGGGGCTCCAAGATCGCGGTCGCGATCTTTGGCTTCTGGGCCGCAATCTTTAGCGAGTCTTCACGACTGGAGATCCCGACCGTGAACTTTTGCTTCTATGCCACGATCTTTGATCTTTGCCCCTTTTCTACACTTGTGGCCTTGTTTTGTACCTAATTTGCACTTATTGACTAATACACCTTATAATCGCATCAAAATAGAAAGGAACGAAATAGGGACGTATGTGACAATGTTTAAAAACTTAAGCACATGATTTGGAACAAAACATACCCTAAAGAAAGTTTGGGTGATTCCTCCATCCCGGATTATACATTGAGCTATAAGGGTTGTTTCCTCGAGATTGACCTCCAACAAATTTGGCTTGCTCGAATTGTATAGAAGCTCCAATCATAGACTTGCATTCTTCCATATCATGACTCGAGTCACCTCACCAATCACACTTCATAAGTTGCTTCCCATTGCCCTTCATTGACGATGCAACTTGATCGATTTTCTTGGAAAGTTCTTGAATATGGGCCGATAGAGACAATGGTTCTTCAATCTTCAATAAACTTTCCTTTGATATACTCTTACCTTTTCTTTCGTCACCCCCAATCGTAGCTATTAAGGGGACACTCTTTGATTAATTGTTGAATTTCTCCGACTTCTTTGTTCCGAATGGCACCTCCACTAGCCGCATCAATGAGGCTCCGTGATTCCTTTGCTAACCCATTATAGAAGCTTTCAACTTGCATCCAATCGGCTATGCCATGGTGAGGACACTTGAGTAGGAGGGATGTAAATCTTTCCCATGCTTCAAGAAATGACCCATCCTCCTCTTGACGGAATATAGTGATCTCGCTTCTCATCAACGTCGTTTTAGAAGGTGGAATGTAACTTGCACAGAACTTGTTGCATAGATCATCCCATGAGGTGATTGAGTGATGTGGTTGATTATTCAACCACTTCTTTGCATCTCCATTCAAGGTAAATGGGAATAACCTTAGTCGGATAACCTCTTGAGGAACCCCATTCACCTTGATTCCATCCATCAACTCATAAAATGACATGACATCTTAATTCCATGCGCACGTGCATCTTCACTCATCATCCCATTGAATTGAACCACACTTTGAAGCATCGATAGTGTGCCCGACTTGATCTCATAATCATTGTTGGGTAACATCGAATGAATAATAGGTGATTGAACATTGTCCACACTTGGCCTAGAGTAAGAACCCATTGTTCTTGGCCTTGGTGGTACTTGAGCTTGATGTTCCGCCATTGGTGGAGGTTGAGGTCTTGTAACTCTTCTTAGATTCCGAAGGGTTCTCTCGATTTCAGAATCAAGAGGTAATACTTCCAAGGAATCCCTTCTTCGCATACAACGATGCTGCAAAACACAACCTCAACAACCCGTGACGTATAAAAGTGGCAAATAACAATACAAACAAAGACACAAATATGAAAACAAAATACAAAACAAAAACACAACAAAATAAAACAACAACACAAACACGAAACATGAAACAAACAACTAAAATAAGATAAAAACTAACTAACAATTTAATGGGTTTCCACTAGTTACCAAGGTTCCCCGGCAACGACGCCAAAAAACTTGATCACTTGAATCCGTGCAGGTTATTGTCAGTGGTTTGCATGTATCAACAACTATCCCATCCTAAGCCAAGTTTAACCTAGGACGACATTGTCGTATAGTGGTAATCAAGGTCGTATTATACTCGGGTCCTGGTTAGGGGTGGGCATTCGGTCGGTTCGGTTTGAACCGAACCGAACAGAATACTACTGGGGTTCCGATTCCTCTCATGTGGCTGACCGAATTCAAACCGAATTATAATTCGGTTTGGTATGGTTGAACCGAATTATAACTTGGTTCGGGTTTGTGACAGAAACAGACAAGTTGGATTGTGTCATTGTTGGGCTTGGGATGTTGCGCTTTGGGCCGGCCCTGGCTGCCTCATTTTGGTGGATGGCGAGAGGTATAGGAGGCGGAATCGCCTAGGTTTTTAGTATCCTCCCTCAAAATTCAAGATTTCCCTTCTTCATCTTCTTCTTTTTTGCCGACATTGAGGTCGCTGCCGTTGTGCCCGCTTGCTCGCTGGACGATGATGGAGTGGGTGGAGTCTCTGGATTCCGGGAAGAGTAGGTGGATTCGATGAGGCTGGGTTTTGTAGGGAGGAGCAGGTGGATTCGAGTAGTCTGGATTTGGCCGCAAGGAGCAGGCGGAGGAGGAAGATTGGACGAGTGGCGCGGGTGCTGTTGGAGGCCGCCGAGGAAGCCACCAGATTCACCTTCTCTGAATCTCCACCCTCTATAGATTCCTCGAGATTGAACATTGGACCAGTGGCGGCGGATATTGTTGGATGCCGCAAAGGGAGTCGTTGGAGTTGGATGGCCGATGAGGGGCAAGGTTGAGATAGGGTGCTGCCGCCGCCGATCTGAGATAGGATGTCGCCGCCGTTGCAGATCTGGGATAGGGTGTCATCTCATGCCGCCGTAGATATGGGATCTGGATCCCTCTTGGGTAAAACGATTATGTTTTTGTTTGTGTTTTTGTTTAATTCAGATTTTTTGTACGCTTTTGCTAATCTATGATTTTGTTTTTGGTTGGGTTTCTGAGTTTCAATGGTCGGCGATGAGAAGAGAACGGAGAGAGGCAGCCGTTGGCGGTGGTCCTGATATCAACAATAGGGGATGACAACGTCTACAAGGCAACACGATGAAGAAGAAGAGGGTTTGGACTTGGCTAGGGTTAGTGTTAGAGAGTGGGCTTGGGTTGTGAGCGGCTGTGGGCTTTTTTGTATGTGTGAGGTGAGAAGTTTTGGTTTGTTCGGTCGGAATTCAGAATATTGGGTTCGGTTGAGCAGACGCTGGTTTCCGAAATATAGGGGTTTGCCTTCCGAATTCTGAACCGAACAACAGTAATTCGGTTTCGGTTCGGTCAGTTTCGGTTTCGGTTCGCGTTTACCGCACCGGATGCTCACCCCTAGTCCTGGTACCCTAGCCTACTTTCCACCTTGTTGTTAATTAGGTAATCGATTTTTGAGGTTTTGGGTGGAGGATATAAGGAAATACTAGTCTAGAGGTTGATCAAAGATAAAAGCAGGTACTTCGGGGAACTAATCCTCCCCCTAGCTTAGGGATACTATGCATGTATAGGTACTAAGGGTCATGGTTCGTCGTTATCCACACGCCTCCGACACTACAAAAAAGCATGCCATTAGTGACCAGAGGTTTACGTCGGTAAAGGCCAAATTTCGTCGGAAATGGGATTTTGCGACGACATGAAGCCGTCGAGCGCCGTTCCAAATACGAGCGTCACAAAAGCTTTCTTCGTGACGAGCCGTCGTAAAAGCTATTTTGCGACGGCTTGGAGTCATCCCTAATGCCTATTCAAATTGACGAACTACCCAGTTTTAGTTTTTGTCACGACAAAGAATCATCGGAAAAATTAACAATCTCGTTAGTAATAAATTCTCATTGACGACATTGTCCGTTTTTCTGACGAGATATAGTCGTCGCTATGATAAAAAAGTCATCGATAATACTTTTTTTGACGACGTTGCCTATTTATGACGATACATATCCGTCTCTATAATTAATAAAGTCATCGGTAATACATTTTTTAGGATGACGTTTAATGATATTTTGGGACAATTTAACATCGTCACAAATATTATATTTACGACGAACGAGAGATATCGCAAATAAGGATTCCAATATTTGCGACGTTACTTAATCTTGACGAGAAAATACTATTTGCGATGATATGTAGCTGTCACTAAATTATTTGGTTTGACAAAAAAATACAGTTCGCGATGATATGTAGCCGTCACCAAAATAAGTAGTTTGTCGAAAAAATATTGTTCTCGATGATATGTAGCCATCACTAATTTAATTAGTTTGACGAAAAGATACTATACTATTAGAGACGATATGTTTTCTTTCACTAGATTAATTATTTTGACAAAATATGGTTGTCAGAAATATGTTGATTTGCAACAAAGAGACTATATTGACAAAACCAGGTAATCTAAAAAATTAAATATTCCAAATGTTATAAGTAATAATATTCTATCTGATCAATATTTGATAAACATAAAATAGAGAAATATGAATATGAAAACTAGTCCAATAAATCCTCCTTCTCCTCCTTCTCCTCCTTCTTCTTCTTCTTCTTCTCCTTCTTCTTCATCACTGCTGTCTTCGTCGCTTTCATCTCCACTTTGGCTGGTCATGTTAACCTATTAAACATTAACAAGAATAAGATTAAGAAAGAATTCTATAGGTAAAAATAGTACGCATTGTAACATGTTTCATACCGTTATACCAAACTGCATCAAGGCAGCTTGAACAAGCTGAGGAACTGAATTTTCCACCGATACTATCTTTTCTTGAAATTCTTTGATGACTGCATCACTCTTTTCTTTCTCTTTTAAGCCATCTTCTTGGCAGCGTTTACTACAACCATCTATTGAGGCATAGCCATAAACATCTGCTGCTGTGACTCCCAAACCCATCCCAAGTACTCGACCTTTGCGTGGCTCCCCAACAACCTGGCGATATATGTCCCAATGATTGGGTTCTTCACCTTTAGCCCGAGCCTTAACAACTCTTTTTTCCATCTCATCCTGAAAGCACCATGCATCATTAACAAGACTATAGAAAGCAACATACGTAACGAGGCAATAAGACATATAAAGATAAAAGACAAAAACCATACATTAATCTCTTGAGCCTTTGGGGTACTGAACTCTTTGTTCTTTTTCATGTGCTGCTGTTTCCATAGATCCATTGGAGTTGGCTCTTGTCCAGTTGTCTTTTTCTGCAAAGGAACAACTAAACTTAGACTCAATAATACAAAAATTAAAGGTGCAATATAAGTTCATGACAGATAAATACCATATTAGATCTATATTTTGCCGCTGGTACAGAACCACCAGTTGAAATCAGCTCACTTTTGGCTCTATTTTGCTTATTTTTCTTACTTATCTCCTACAACAATGAATGGATAATCATTAGAATAATAATGAAAACTAAGTATTCAATTTAATCCTATGAATCGAATCATACCTTCCATGTCGGAGCATTCCATTTATCGACCATTTCCTTCCAAACAGAAGGAGCTATAGATGCAGGAGGATTCTTGTAGATATCAATCAATGACCTAAACTTGGAAAATACTTCATTTCGAAGGCCAAACATCCATTTTCCATATTGCATCTTGACATAGTTTTTAACAGCTTGCTCCACTTCTTCTTCTGGAAGTGAACAGTTGAAGCCTGCTTCCTTGAAACGTGCATATAACGCATCCAATTATTCTTTAGGAAACTGGGAGAATGTTGTCCATGGACCATTGATATGTTGGTGGAAGATTTTACTGATTTCATGAACAACCGGTGGTGTGATTATCCTGAAAATGGAATCAATGACGATCAAATTATACAAACAACAGGCCTAGAAAAAACAAGCAGAAACGTGCCCAACAAAGCAAAAATACAAAGTAGCACCCAACAAAGCAAAATACAAAGCATAACAAAATACCAAAATGCAAGCTACAGGGAAAGAAAATGTCTCACATAAGATGCAAATTCCCAAGTCGGGGAAACATATAACATTTGACTCACAAAAATCACATTAAATGAAGAGCATGGACAAGAAACATACAAGTTGTCATCAATTATACAGACCTCTTATCATATATTTCAAGAGCTATTGTGTGCCCTGGCTTAACTCCTTTGCCCTTGCCTCGAACTTTCTTACTCTTTGCAGTAGCTAAAAAGAGGTACAAGGGCAATTAAGATTGATTTTGTTTAAATATAACTCACTTGTGGACAATTAACATGTATTGTGATATTTACCAGGTTGACTACTTTCTCCAATTGATGGAGCAGTTGATCTTTCACTTGCAGGAGCCTCTGAAGATGATCCATTAGGCATAAACTCTTCGTATTCGGTCACAGCTTCCACCGATTCCACTCTTTCGCCTTCCCTCTCCTGATGCTTACGTTTCTGTCCAGCCTTCCCAACCTTGTGAGACTTCCCAGACTTCCCAAACTTCACTGATTTCCCTGACTTCCCCATCTACAAGCGTAACACAACTTTAATAAGGTTGGGATTAAAGCCAAAACGTAAGGGAGGAAACCAAAACAGAAAGAACTCCATAACCCAGATGAAAGCCATACATAACCATTCTGTTCCACCCTTAGCCTTCACAAACTGGGTTCCCTATGAACTTCGCAGTTAAACAAAAATTGGTGCCATTGCTAGAGACACGAAATTAATCTGATGGTTCAACCAAAAAATACTCATTTTATACTGAGCCAAATTCTATTAAGGGGGGAATCGATCCCCCATCACACCCTAATTCTCCACCATTACCATCTTCAATGGAGGTTTATATATTGGAGTGACGTGCTTAACTTTCAACCTGGTATGGTAGTATGTACTACACATCAGACACGTCGAATTGTACATGTTTTGTGGAAGGGCAGAATCCGACACTAAATTTCGTGAACCCATAAAGCAAAAAAAATAAAATGAAAACCCATAACCATTCTTCCCCTTGTTCATGCACAAATGAAAACACGAAGCTAATAAACCCATGTTCTGCTTCTTCCTCTTATTCAAAACCCCAGAAAGCCAAAATAAATGAACCCTATAACTAAATCAAGTTGAAAGATTGACTTATTGCTATAAAAAGAATCGAAAATCACCTTGTGCAGAACTGGTTATATGAGACCTTGTGATCCTTCTCACAAAAATAGTGAATCTGCAACACAACAGACGCTTTATAACATGATTAAATAGTGTAAAAGTGGATAATAGAAAAAGCAGAGTACGCTGAATGGAAAAACAGCCTAGGGTTTATCATATTACCTTTAGAGAGTCTCCGACTAGCTTCTCCTTCTCATCCAGTATTGATTTTATAATAACCCAGGATCTTAATCGTCTCTTTGGGAGAAATAATTCAATCGCTCGCCAAATCGCCCGCCAATTTGCTGATTCCATTGGATTTATCCCGCCAAATCTCCCCAAATTCTAGCGACAACCACGTTTAAAGTACTTCCCCCAAAAACCTCCGACTCGGGCGTGATATGAGAAAGAAAGAAGAGAGGAACGGATAGAGAAGGGAAGTAGTTTTAGGTTTCTTCCAATGCTACGCGAGATATGTGGTTGGGATGACTAATGAGGAGATAATGATTTTATTTGATATTTTCTATTAATGATTCAATTTATGTTTTCTATTAATTCCCTTATTTTCCCCTTTGGTTTCGTCTCTTGCGGAACTAGGGATGGGCCAAAGCAATGTACTATATTTCTGTAAGAAAAAGTAGAATAAATGTTTTCTATTGTATTGTATTTCTCTCTTAATTTAATCTATGTATTCCTTCACAAGTAGATTAAAATTTCTTTAATACCTTAAAATATAACTTCAACGAGGTCACAACTACAACGAATATCGACATCGTCTCGAGTACAAATGTCGTAATTATCTTGAAATATAACTCCGTTTAAAGTACTTGTATTCCTGAAAAGGGAAGGTAAACTTATTCCCAAAACCCCGTATATCCAAAAATAATTCATTTTTTGAAAATACTCTCCTACTAAAAATTGTAGTCCTTAAAAAGTTATGCGAAATCAAAAAACAAATTCATGATTTTCGGATTGTGGAGCACAAAGTTATGGTCGTTCAAAGTTTGACGAAATCGAAAAAAGGCTCGTTCGGGGTAGCAAACGACGTTTTTTCGGACGAAAGCGGGGCCTCGGCGGTTTGCGGCTTGCAAGATCTCAAAAAATTATGCGGAATCAAAAAAAATTTCCCATTATGATAACGCCACCTTTCCCATTAATTGTTTCTTTTCAAAGGGATTAATGAACGTAATAAATTCTGAGGAACAAATTTCACTGACGCGTTACTGGCTGTCGCAATCCAAAGAATGAACATAGTGACGAGGATTCAGATTTTACCGACGAGGAATAGCCTTTGTCACAAATATATTTTTTTACGACGAAACATTACGAACGAACAAATGATATTCATCACAAATAACCATGGCGCCAATTTTCCCTCCAAAAATTAGACTTAGTGCCAAAAATTCATCTTTTTTACCGACAAGATACAACCTTCGTCACAAATACATAAAATTTTGACAAAACATTATTGACGAGAGTGTAACGTCATCCCTAAAAGTATTCTTTGCGATGAATTTGACCTGCCCTCGCTAAAGGTTGTCACTAATGCCTGTCTTTTCCGACGACATGTAGGCTTTGTCACAAAAGCAATGTTTTGACGGAACATTACTGACGACCAGATTTTATTCGTAGCAGATAACCATGGCGCCAATTTTCCCCTCCAAAAATTAGATTTAGTGACAAAGATTATTGTCTTTATCGACGACGTCTATGCTTTGTCGCAAATACATAACTTGTTGACGGAATATAATTGACGAAAGTGGAATATCGTGCCTAAAAGTCACTTTTAGCGACAAAATTGACCCATCATCGCTAATTTTTGTCACTAATGACCCGTTTTTTTGTAGTGCGAGTACGCCTCCCCTAAACTCATGTTTCAGTCACCTCGATCTAGGCTATCGTATATGGGTCTTTAAACTTATGGCTCATTTCAATGGACACTATCCACTGTCCACACCGAGGTTTCATCCCGGCTTCCATCTAGGAAGGCTACCTATAGCAGGGGTTCGATCGCCTCGACCACTATAGGCCCTCATGCACACATCTAACATAAACTCACCACCTGACGCATACCCGTCTAACCCTAGAACTCCTTACCCAGCGCGGTAGCATAAAGTAGGCTAAGAGGGAAAATCAGGCGACTTACCCAAGCGTCATCATTTAGGAAAGAGTGACATTAAAAATCAACTAGACAAATACATTCATTCATTCAAACCCTAAAATATCCATACATACATAATAAACCCTAAAACTAGGGTTTGGGGTTTAGAACCCCTAGTACCTTAGAGGACTACTCCATAAAGGAGGGAAGAAGATACATGGTAGAAATAGAAGAAGACTTGAGGTATAAGATGCCTCCTTGCTCCAAGCTTCTCCTTCTCTTCTTCTCCCTTAAGCTTCTCTCTCTCTTCTCTCTCTCTATAACCATAAATTTCACCCAAAATCAGCTCATTTGAAAAGGGGGAAGGGGGTCCTCTATTTATAGGCAACTTGGATTCAGGGAAGTTCGTGGCCTGAGGCAGGGAGATCGGTATTATGACCATTTGATTTATGATAACGTGATACATTTAAGTGCATGTGTTCACTTGTTCAATCATGGAATGCTATCCAAGTATAGGATAAAGGAGTCTATAAGAAGGCAACCACACCAAAGAGGGCGGCATAGCGAAAATATTAGGAGATTTGCGCATTTATCGAACATGGGATATTCCACTTTATATTGTTTTCATTACCGTAAAGAAAATAATGATAGTAAAGAAAATTTTATGTACGATTGTTCATGGAAGTATACTTTTTTAAGCTTAACTTAACCCGAGGAGAAAGAAAAATAAACGGAGAAAGCCTTTGTGTATCCAAGCCAAAACCTAACAAGTAATCAATGAAACGAAGGGGAAAAGAAAACTGAAAACACACTTTTCTTTTCGGCTCATTTCGTAATTAATGAAGTATTGAGAGTATTTATGGTGAAATTACGAATTATCACTAGGTATAAATTAGATAGTTCTAACAGCATACATGGAAGGATTGTGTCTAATTCGATCCCTTTTAATCAAAATGATTCATAACTCGTGCATGGAATGATGGAATTATGAAAATCCAAAAGGTTTCTTTATGTATGGATCGGTTTGATTGTGAGTTAGCTTTGGAAATTTACATATCAAAATTCTTTTCCAATACTTTTTCTTCATTTGCGAGAAAGTTTACATAGAGATTGATCCTCTAACTTTAACCCTAAAGCTGCATACTCTTTACTAGCATTTTGCCCGGCCCATTGGCCGGGTTGTGGTTGTTCCATTTATGGGTTGCGTCCCACTTTGTTTTCTTTTCTTCCGTTTGGTTTTGATTTTGCAGTCGTTAGTAACAATTTTGTGTTTAACATTGGATCCATTTGATGTCAAGTGGCAATTCCAGTGTGTTCTGTATTTGTTAACCATGTAGAAAATACCATTTCTTATTCCCCATTATTCCAACAATGAGAAGTAAAGTCATCTAAACCATCACACTGTTGCTTTTATTTTCCCTATCAGAGTGTAACTCGTATTTCTTGAAGTTGAATTGGGAAGGGTCCTTCTTGTAGTCATAGGCCTCTGATGCTCACTTGGTCTTCTTGTTGGGTTTCTTATTTTTGGTTGGTTTTTTGTCTGAAGCAGGTTTCCTTTTGGCTATTTTCTTGAGGTTGGCTAGCGGAATGTGGTCGCTATTTTCTTCCTCATTGTCGTTGATGATAGCCTTGTCACAAGTGGGTCTGTGTTGTCAGATGCATTGACTGGAGTTTGAGAACGTTGTTCTGGCAGCGCAGTAGCTTGGTCATTTGATTTTGTTGCTGAAGTTGAGGCGTTCACAGTTGTTGCATTTGGGGGCAGCTGGATCATCATTTGAGGGAAGAAGTTATTTTGTGTTAGATAATCATATGTATTTGAAACCTGAGGAATCATAATTACTTGGAATGAGTCAGCTTACCGCTAATGGATCATGCACTATTTGCACTATTGTATATTGAGTTAAAGTGTTGCTTCTATTGTACTCCTTGCCTTTGACGTTGAATTCGAGGTTCATCCCCACAAGAGTTTGTAAATGTTTTGGGGGTGTGCCTTTATCCTTCCCATTTTGTTTGTAGAGTGCATCTGCTTTGACAGCCAAGAAGCGACTGCCTTCGCCTTCTAGGAGTACGAAAACAGCTTCCCCCGTGTTGTCCTTGACATGAAGCTTTACTCTGTATCTGCAGAAGTTAAACATTTTACCGTGGGTAAGAATCTGATATTTGCAATTGACTGTAATGTTTATGAAGATGTAAGTTGAGCTCTTACTTTGCCACGACATTGCTTGATGTGTTGTTGCAGTTGCCGCAGTAGTACTGGTTTGAATCTTCCTCCACTTTGTAAGGGCATACCGCACAACCCATATAGCACCAGCCTTGTTGCACGTCAACAACGTCACACTTGAGAGAGTATATATGGTTCTAGTAAATGAATGAACATGAGATTAGTATGTATTATGTAACTGATTGACATAGTGTAAATGGACGTAGTGGAAAGCCATACCTGGTTTTCGATCTATTGACCGAGATTCAACAGTTGTTGTATGGTGACTTTTGGGATTTCTGGTGGTTCCTCTTCCTCAGCAAGTACAGGGTAGTTGATGTCTGGGTTCCTGAAATTGTGAGTATATATAACTTGTTTGTTATGCTGTCCAACAGCAGCAACTATGTCATCAAATTGTTGTATTATTCTTCCCCAAAGAGTCACTTTGACAATCTTCCCGCTGTCGTGAAACGAAAAATCATATCAGCCATGGATGGAGTGTAGGAATGAATCAACTGTTAACAACTTAAGTTAGATAAAAGGGATGTAGTAGAGGACGCAATCAATTTGATCTTTATATCCTTTCTTGCTGATTTCCTTGTGTCGGTTGATTTGTTTTTTGAGGCTGTATAATCCATTAGCTGTCCGATGACATCTGCAAGTCATATGCAAAAATTAAAGCATGTTTTCAGTATGAGGTGATGGTAGTTGCTATAATATTTAATGGGTTGCTTGGTACCCCTGGCAAATAACGCCTCTGATCACAACGGCTGTGTATCTCTCTTTCTTTGATGAAGTCGAAATGGTATGCTGGAATCGGCAGGATGTTTTCCACAACTTCTTCAACAATTGTGGTAGGCGTAAAGTGAATCAGGAGGCGATTAAGCACGAGCCTATACTGCAGTGATTGTGGTGCGAGAATGACCTTGAAATCTTTGAATATGTACACCTGTTGCTCTTTCAGCTTTGGTTGGAAAGTTTTTATCAGGTCCTCTGAGATCTGTACCCATATTGTATCTCCCTAAATTTCCAAACGATGGGCGTTATAGATTAGTGGTTTTCTGTTGAAATTTGAAAAAAGCCAAATTGAACGCTTGCAATTAAAATACTTGTGCATCGAGTATGACCAAATCCAAATGTAGAGTTTCATTAGTGTTTGGATTGATGGCGAGCCACATTCTGGAAACACGAAATTGAATATTCCAAGCTCGTTTTTGCACCGACAAATCTCTGATGGAGTTGAGCTCCAATGGTTGTGCGTCCAGTGCCATTCTTGAAGATGCAGGTATTTTGTGTGTTTTACTTTCTGGGTTTTTGTGTGGTTGCTGAAATGACGTGTTTCTTCTGAGGTGCTTTGCCTTTTATATGTGTATGATTTGAGGCATGGTAAGAAAAATTGATGGGTCTTCTGGTATTCCATGAGATTCCGTTGTTGGGAAATTGTTGCTTGACTTCAATGTGGGAGGTAGAACAATTGTAACTTGACGATTATGTTGTCTTTTGGGTTGGCTTTCATGATTGACGATGAGTAGTAGTAATTGTTATCTGTAACGGTGGAAAAAGAGGGGTGGTGAATTGATGAAGCTGATTTCGGGTTTGGGCAGTCGATTGGCCGTGGGGTTTTGTGGAGAATAAGCTCCTCGGCTGATGCTTGACATAGTTAGGTATTATTCCTTTTGGATTTGGGGTGTAGGTGTGGTCTGGGTGTTTTCATTTGGTTTGTGGGCCCATTAATTATTCAAAGTTCATATTTAAAGTAAAGACGGTGTGATTTATTGATTGTGTTTATGTGATGTACGAAGGCCAATTCGCATATTCGGGCCGGTTTCTCGATACCTATTTATTGTGTCGTAGAAGGTCTGGTTAAGTTCGGGAAATTTATTGGAGAACACGGGTCGGTGTAGATTGGGTTATATGTGTATGTAATTTTAAAGGATAATATTTGTAATATTCATATTTTCATTTTAAACCAAAGAAACAAATAATAATATAATAAATGTAGTTAATATTTGTAATATTCATTTAAAGCCATAGAAATAAACTATAATATGCTTTTTGATCTTATGCTTTTTGATCTGACTCTTCTCATGCTCTTGGTTGGTGCCTTGGTGATGTATGTTTTGTCTCTTTTCGCTTCTACATTTACTTCCTGTAGTCACAATAGGACTACTGCTTTATTGAGTCACAATATCCTTTGATGTGCAGTTCGACTATTTGTAGATTTTCGTGGTGGTTGTGTACAAATCTTGGAGTAGTTAATTATAATATGATAAATGTAGTTAACTTTTTATTGAAGTTGCGTTTCTCAATTTTTTTATGATTTCATTATATCTAAAATAAGAGTTTGCAAAGGTAAAACAGGTAATGTGTAATGGTTATTTCCTTGAGGTACATCCAAGTACGCGTGCACTCTAGTGGGGGGCACATTTTTCATCTTATTAGTAGGTATAGTTACTGTATGACATATTATAACTCATCTTTGGTGGCGGGATTGGCTTCGCCAGTAATATGAGACTCTTTTATACACTTTTAGTATACACTATGCAGTTATGTCATAAAAAAGGCTTATTTTGTAGCAATATAATTCCAAGTCCAAACAAATGCAATTCCAATTCCAACGTCAACATGGCATGAAAGTGGCGCATAAGAAAATACGTGTGGGAAAGAAAATACGGAAGTGTACAATTTGGTCTCATTTTTCAGGCAATGCTATGATTCTTCATCCGGCGTGCTTATGAGAGATAGCAGCACACTCCAATACTTTGAAAGTTGAGCTTATGAGGGATAAATGCATAATAATACCTATAGCAGTTAAAAAATCGAAGTAAGATCTTTTGAACCTGACCATGGTTTATGAGTAGTGAAAGGGTTGCTGGGTGTTTTGTCAGATAAAAAAAGAAAAAATACCTTTGTATATGTATCCTCCTCAAGCTCCACTGTTCCTGCTTGACATCATACATGTGCAAAGGGGAGTTCCAACAGTTAATCAAATATCTCACGGTACACTATATTTTGCATTGTCTTCAATTCAGAGCCATCATTGTAACAACTAACAACTTTGATTCCCTGCTTTGATGTAACTCTTGATAGTGCCACATATAACTGTCCATGACAGAAGACTTGTTTCTGCAGGCACAAACCTACTCGGTGCAAAGTTTGTCCTTGACTTTTATTTATTGTCATGGCAAAACATAATGCAATCGGAAATTGTCTTCTCACCAGAGTCAAGTTGATGCTTGCAATATGTTGACAATGAGATTCGAGGTAGGAATACTCGCTCACCAATATGTGTTCCTGTCAATATTTCAACTTCAATGAACCAAGTCCCCAAATTCTTGGTTATCATTCTTGTCCCATTGCATAGGCCTGTGCTTTGGTCTAAGTTCCTTAGTAAAATAACAGGAGCTCCTACTTTCAGCTTTAATTCATGATAAGGAAAGTTGCCAATCTTGAGGGAGTTTAAAAACTCGGTAGAATAATCAGAATCTATGACACCTTCTATGGTCGGATCCATCCCAACAGAATCAGAATGAAGTACGATACCTCTTCCCCAGGAAACCTATCAAGTAAATATGAATTTATTGAAGAAACCATGTCATGGTGAGGAGCTAATATAGCTCGCTCAATCAAGTAAAGAGGATCATTATGCAGAGCAGTGAGGTCTTCATATACAGTGTTCACCACATCTGAAATTGTAACAACCTTACACCATTGACACGTCACTAGCAATCATTTCATATACCGAATAAAAACATGTGGAGAGTTCAGTTCTGCCATCCACCTCACGACAACCGACTTGTTTTCTTTTATCACGATCCCTTTGAATCTGGGGAAAAAATATTGACGGGGGTGAGACGTACGTCACTCAATGAGTAAACAATAACCTAATACAAACATCAATACCAAAATAGTAACGAGTGATGTTGTACCACCGAAGTACTTCTCCTATCATCCATGACACATTCATATCACTTACCATACTGTAACAACCGACAAACATAGTCATTTTCAAGCATGGTCTCACAACACATGTCATATACCACATCACAGATCGATCACGACACAAGAGATTTCATTCGATAACACACACATCTATTCATTTCATCATGCACTCCAATATCATATCAATATAGTAAACGCATAGAAAACCATCACATAACTATATCATCCACATGCACATTTTGTATATCAGATCATAGGAAGTCATTACATGATCTCATCATAGGAAATCCTTATACAAGGACTCAATCACATCACGGTTAGGTTGATTCAGTGGCCTTTTACTTCATTAGCTTGTCAAATCATACACTCTTCCAAGATATAGGAATAGGGATTAGCACTGGTTCTAATAAAACCTATCACTGCGGAATGTATTTCAGCCCGGTGCCATTATACCACTGCGGGACGTACCCAGCCCAGTCTCATCATATCACATACCACCGCAGAACGAATCACCGTCCGGTGTCATCATACCATGTTCTCCCTTTTCCCATATCTTGTGTTGAGTGTATAACAAGGCAAGCATTATGTTTGGTTTAGGTGACCATGCAATAACATTTCCATGTATGCCATAAGGCCAATCAATTCCCCTTTCATATACAGATAGTATACTTTTAACCATCTTCTGACCTTTCTCATTCATGTGCCTTATAGGCCATTTCCATATTCTAGTCAGGCACTTTCATTCTAGGCAAGGTATCTTGCCTATCATTTCACTTTAGCACCTCAAATGTTACTCCTTGTTTCATGTACCCGATATCTCATTTTATATCACATCGTCATAGCCCATATATCATACCGAAAACCATCATGCAATATATTATACAATACATGTCACATACCAACATGATCATTCAAGTAAGTATGCGCACATGCAAGTCATCATCCATTTTCATACAAACAACACTATGATATCACACGAATCAAACAATACTAACTTACCCTGTACTCGAGTCACTTCATGACCCGAATACTATAATCGCATTAATATAAGCATTAGGTTAAGATTTACTCACTACTCAATTATTGCCTTTGGTTCTTGTCGTTGTTCCATCTTGCTCCATTCCCCCTTTTAAGAGTTCACATACACAATTTGATTTCAGTATATAGAGCTCATAAGTTTGTGTCCATAAATGATAATCGTATAACCTAATTAGAGTATATAATCCTAAAAAAAACCCAACTAATTTTATAATAAGAAGTCCAATTAATTTTTCTTCCGTACCCACGTTAACTCCTTTCCTCCCCATCTTTCTCCACTTTAATTAAATATAATTAAGGGTGAAAAATTGGTCAATGCTTCCATTCTCCATCATAATCCATAATTAGCAGGTGTCTAGAAGTGATTCACCACACCAACCTTAACCATGCAAGCTTTCACACACAAGAACCAGGACATGTTTATTTTAAGGGAAATTGAATGCTCAACATAGCCGCCACTTGCATGTGTGGCCTTGCATTAACATACACGTCCTTGTAATTAACACTTAATACAATTATATTATCACAAACAGTAACATGGATAATTATGCATGCAAAACGTTGTGTAACCTAATTTCCTTCCCTTCATATTATTACCACTCGACCAGCCAATACCATCAAGCAAGTTAGAGGGAATACCTTGTATAATTCGTGAATTGCTTACTAATCCACACCATGCTACGACTCCCCTAACATCAGTAGTGAAGAGAAATACTAGAGGGTGATGATTTTGCTGGTATTTTAGATGGCAAAAGAGAAAGCATAATCATAAGCGATTCACTCACTATCTCCCAAGAGAGCATCATACTGGCTCTCTTACTCTCCAGAACCACCATTTTATCACTCTGCTTCAGAAAAGAATGGATATAGTTATCCATGCCACTTCCTATTCCCTCTTATAACACTAAATCTCTACAAGTAAAAGTGGCCACGTGGTTGGTCTTGGAAATGAATTGGGAATGGGGTCTTGCATGCAAAGGATGGAGGTGGCAGAGTGAATTAAAAGAGATGGACACTAGGCCAAATAAGCCTTGTTCCATATCTTCGGTTAGTGGAATTTTCTAGGTGAAATGGGAGTGAGTTTGAGCAGACATTTATTATAATTAGTATCCGACAACGTAAGAATCAAACATGGAATGGGTTTAATAAGTTTAGCTCATTTTAAAAAAAATTCCATAATAACTTATCGACTGGACCGCTAATAGTAATCTTAACAATTTAACCTTCTATTAGTATTCGACATTGTCTTACACAACGCATATGTCACGACTAAAAGGTTGAGGGTGTGACAGAAATAGGGTCCAATGCACGATTGACCGATAATCCTTGAGGGATGGATACGACTGACTCACCAAAAACATTAGATTCAATGCCATCACCAACCTGTAAGAGCCAATTGCTGAAATCTGTAATCTCTTCAACTTCCTGAATAGAACATCCTTCCCTAGCTAATCTCATGTTTTGGGATAAATGAAGTTCACTGAAAGTAGGCAATAGATATGATTTCTTGATAGATGAGTTCACTATTTCAGTTCGTGATCCTTTTGGTATGACTGGCAATGTCTGTCGAAAATCTCCGCCAAGGATCATAGTTATTCCACCAAATGGCTTTCGTTCACTATTTTGAAATTTGACGCACAAGATATCGCACAATGTTTTGTCCAATGCTTCAAAACAATGCTTGTGGGCCATTGGAGCTTCATCCCAAATAATTAGGGAGCTTGCTTGAATAAGCTGTGCTAGGTCACTTCCTTGTTCAATGTTGCATGTAGATCCTGATTGCAGATCAACAGGAATATGGAACCTAGAGTGAGCCGTCCTTCCATCACCCATGAGTAAAGCAGCAATCCCAGAAGAAGCAACGCTTATGACAATCTTCTTTTCTGCTCTCAACTGTAAGCATATAAGACGCCACAAAAATGTTTTCCCACTACCCCCGAAACCATTAAGAAAGAAGCACTGACCTTTCTCCTGATAAACGGAATCCATAATTTCATGAAATGCAACCCGTTGTTTAGATTATCGAGTCTATTTCAGATGGTGTAACATATTTGTTCTCTGTAGCCAGGAAAACCAAAATATGCGCATGGGGAAGACCTCGTTTTTGAAATTCAATAGCCTTAATATCTAGAAGAAAAAGATATATATCGATTAGAAAATGAGAATCATATACGTAAATGATGACAAAGATATGAAGGAACAAATGAGTACCTGCAGACGTTCGGCCGAAGATCCTCTTATGTTTGATTTCAAACATTAGCTATACAACTTCATGTTGAATACTCTAACAATCACATCTGGCCTGCCGGGGTCCTTTCTGCCCGAAGCTTTGATAATGTCAACCATAAATTGGATCTCAGGCCAATTAGCATTACATGTAAATGTGATAAATAAATCTGGATAACCAACCCAATGGCATATTGCCATAGCATCTTGAAAGTTTTCATATTTGTATCGGGGACTTCCAGTATGTTTTGCAGATAGAATCACATGCTTTCCTGTCTTCTCCAAGTCTGTATCACCACACAAGAATGAATCCATCAGACCACTAAAATAATGAAGTCGTAGCTTAGATTGGTTATTCCTAATCCAATCTAGACGTTCAGCTTCAACCAATGCATATGCATTGACCACATATTGTTGGAATAACTTGCCAGCTAACAATAGAGAATTCGATTCATGGAATCTTGTTTGTATACGATAGCTGTAGAATTCACATTGACTAACAATATCAGTTTCCAATCCAATAATAGCTTCTGCTTCTTCCTCTTCTTCTTGAATTTCAGAATAAGCTATATTAGGATGCCATCCATCTTCACCATAAGGAAACAATATAGGATATTGTAAAGCCATCAAACTTGGGTGGTACATGCTAACTCGTTCCATTTTTGTCCCTTGCTGAACAATTATATCTGGTTCAAAGAAATCTGCACCTGTCTCATCAACAATTAAAGCTGCAATTTCATCGCCTGTTGGTAAATCATACTCTCTTCCAGCAGAAGGTCGCTTGGCAAGGATCTTGATCTTCAATTGCTGAAAATTAGGATCATTAATCCTATCCATAGCATAATGGAAAGGTTGTACCAACACATTCATAACATCCAACATTTCCTTCAGCCCTTCAATAACATCATGACGCAATTGGATTTGAACTCTGATCCATTGAATAGAAATTGTAGCGATTTTGCACTTCATTATTAGTTTCATGGATGTATAATTGGGCAAACTTTGGTGTTTCGTCATCTGCAGGAACTAAACTGCCAGTACGATGATAAATCTGGCCTCCAATTGAGTACACATAGGCTGCACTACCATCATTAATAGTATGGTCAACTTTACCTCCGAGAGAGATGAAGCAAAAGATTGCATTGTAAGCTCGAATATACTTTCGGAAATGACGGGCGAGAGTGGTGTCAGACTCCAATAATAGCTTCAAGAATTTTGGTGGCTCTTGACGTACAGGTAGTTTCACTTTTCCTTGCCTGCAACATATTGAAAATTTGGGAATGTCTTGGCCTCTAGTGGACAATGTGCTTTCCTGACGCCATAAAATAGCTCCACAAAACTCACACATGCATGTGGGTTCGCCAATTTCAAAAGTTTCAACAGTTGGGTACCCTAAAAAATAAACCAGGTCAATATTACTAAACATTGCAACATAAGAGACCTATTACTGGAGGCTGCTAAACGAAAATTAATCACACCGTTCAGTCGTAGAAACTTCTTGGGTATGCCGTGGATCATGCGCTTTTCACACAGCTGAATTCTTCTCAGAAGTCTACCTTTCTTTTGATGTAATCGGGAAACAGCTAACTGGAATCCTTTAGAGATGAGAAGATGGGAAGGAAATATGAGAAATTGTGAGAGATAATCACATTATGCTAGGATGGATGGGAGGGAAGATCCAGTAGGTTAGCTTCTAATAGTTCCAGAACCATAAGTAATTACTATACTAAGAGATGGCAGGAATGCCTTTCTCTTAATTCCATCATGTTCTTCTCGCATATAGCCAATTCAGACCCACATCCTAATTCCTAGAAGCATGCTAAATAATCCCAATTATAAAAAGCATGCTGGATGGATTAGAGGTTGCTGAACTACTAATGCTCCACCAACTTGTTCGGCCATTTTATAAATGCTGAAAATTGGAGTATAAGGTTGTATTACCTGGATTCGGGATAGGCATAAGGAAAGGGCAATGCCGATGACGTCTTATATAAAGCCTCCTTCGCCTAGCCATATGAGCAAGTGCACGATTGACACCCTCTTCCTCTGAACGTAGAGACAATAGAACTTTAGCAAGGCGTTCCTTTTCACCTGCAATTTCTCGAGCCGTTGGAGTTTGGGGTTCAATGAATATAGCCTTCCTGTCCCCTGTAATTATGAGCAAAATTACGGTCAGCAAATAAAGATGGATTGGGAGTGTCTGTCGTTGAAAGTGGATCAGCTAATGAAGGAAAGCTACATTGAAGGATGGCGTTTCTATTAGATGATTCCACCGTGCATCTGCATTTCGGATTTTGATTGGAAGATTCCCCTGGGTATTTTCGCGTGGGACTGCTCTGAACTGTGACCAAATACTGGGGATGAAATGGGCGCAGCTATGATTGGGGACTGAAGCCTTCTATTGTTGGGCGAGCTTGATGGAATCAGGAAGCATTCGGAGGCCAGGAGTGGACGGCAGCACTTCAGGGCACACCACTGCTGAGAAGCGAATTAGGATTCTGACATTAGTGTTCGAAAATTGGACAAAGAATTGCTGAACTACAGGGATGAGTATTTCATACGACGTGAGCCGGTTGGTAGGGCTGTTCAGGCGGCAATTCAGGAGGGCACTGGATGATGGAAGCTTGACCGCTGGGACAAATTGTGGAGAAGTTCGAAGAAAGGGAGGAGAGAGAATCAACGAAGCTGCGGCAATAGTCCCAATTGCATTTTTGGTTCAGTGCAAACATGGCCCAATTCCTCCATTTATCTGTAGCTAAGAGTTTATTTACGGGGTAAAGGAGAGCAAAATGGCTGACCCAAACTTGCATCTATTAATACTGACGGTTTTTCACTTTTTTTAAGGAGCTGAAAATGATAGATGCTTATTAACAGTAATACCCCTCCTGAAATTATGGGCTGCTCTGGAGAAGCTGATGTGGCAAATTTCATATGAATGCTCCTGTATATATATATGGGTTGATTCCCTTTCTAATTCTGTGGTGCATCGTAAATTACTATCTAAAATACGAGAATACAACATAAATATTGATGATTGATATGAATAACATGTTGTCCAATTTGTTTTCCAAATATATTCACCTTACATTAGCCAAAAAGAATCTAAATGAGAAAAATAAAGTAAATATATAGTAGATTTCACAGTAAAATGAAAAAATGGTCGTTAATTCTGCATGAGATAAAAATGGGTCGACAAAGAGTGGGGTCATCCCATCCATCCATGGTTGCGGTCTTGCGGATGCTTGACGTGATCACGGTAGTCTGGTAGAGGAAGCTGGTCGGTTTGGTTGTCCAACTTCCCGCACCTTATTACATAATCTTTTAGTCTATTTTTCTTCTTTTCAAAAGGACGCCCGCCGTAATTCAAACATCTCCAATCTACCTTATATTTATTCTGATCAAATCCCTTGTCAAAATCGTGAGTAATAGTAGCTAAGCCAATACACACAAAGATCATAACAGAAAAACACCAAACCCACAAGGGGTTCAAAATTAGGGTTGCTTACATTTTTGTGGGAAGATTCAGTGCAGTTGAAGGAGGATGTTGCATGTAGATTATAATTTATAAGTGAGATATTGATGTTTGGTGGTATGGACGGATGGCTTGTATATCACTGTCTATATCTGCATCCGCTTTGCTTACTTGAGAAATAAAAGTTTGGCTTGTGTGTATATAGAAAGGAAGTAGTCATTTGTAACTACTCTGCTTGTTTGATTGTTTTTTCTGATGAGATGAAATCTCCGTATACAAATCATCATAATAAATTTTGGGGCAATTTCCCACAACAATATTGATCTGACTTTTAGAAGTGCTTTTTGGTTTCAAAAATTGAAGTAGGATCAAACACCTCTAAAAGATCAGCTTTTAAAACGTTGAGAAGTTTTTTTTAGAGCATAAAAGCAGAAGCTCGGATTCAGAGCTTCTGCAAAAAATTGTTTTGAAAATACAAGATCATCTTTATCATATTTTAATTTTTTTTCATAAAATATAATTTTCTTTTATTTATATCATTTTAAAAATAAAAAATTATAAAATCATATTATTTAATATAAAAGAGATCTAACAAGATTCATTTTGATTACTTTTTATTGTTTAGAATTTTAATTTTATATTATAAATCCTTTATAGTCATTTTACATAACCTATTATATTAAAAAAATACTTCTAATAGTTTTTCACCCAAACAATCAACTGTTTTTTTAAAGTACTTCTCTAAAAGCTAAAGCAAGAAGTTGCTTCTGTAAAAACTACCGCATGGCCAAACTAGCCCTTTGATAGACACTGTGCGAGAACATAAGAAATTAATGCTTTAATCAAATGTTTTAACACCAATCAAGTATTTAATGTCTTGATGTATAAGTTGCGTCATTGCCCCAACCGCAAAGATGCCTGCTGGCTGATGTATCAATTAAAGTTAGAGTAATTACTATTTATTAGTCAAACATATATATGATTATTTTTTATCAGCCAAACCTATTAAAATGATATTAATTAGCCAAATCTTTTGTAATGCATCAAAATATTAGCCATTTTTATATCGTTAATAATTTTGTAATTCTTTTCTTAGTTAAAATATTGAAATTTTGAAATGTTGACCTCCATGTGTCTCTTCCAAGTCAGTATCATGTTGCCAAGTTAACATTACTAATAAAATTGCTAACTGAAAGTTAACATTTGACTAATTCTTAGTATTTTGATAGGTTTGGCTAATAAAAAAGAATCCGAAAAAGGTTTGATTAGTAAATAGCATTATCTTAAAGTTAACTACACAACATTATCTATCTTAAATTGAAATGTTGTTGTCAATCATTATTTGGATAAATTGCAAGTTTGGTCACTGGAATTATTAAAAAATTCACATTTGCCACTAAAATTAATTTATTCTATCTGTGGTCACTTAGACTAGTACAACAGTTCAAATTTGGTCACTCTCCGTTAACTTTATCTGACGTGGCAGTCAACTTTGAGAGTTGACCGTTAAAACAGTGACGTGATGATTAAAAAAATAATAAAAAATAAAATTTTATCTTTTAAAAAATTCCACCACATTATCACAACAAAAAATATAATAAAATTTAATCGTTTAAAAATGGAGATTGCTAATTGTCGCCCTAATCTTTCTATAATCGCCCTAATATAAGATCTAGGATTACCTTTTTATCCTTTTTATATGTTTTTTTACAATGATCCTTTTTTATATTTTATTGTTTATATATTCAGGCTTTAATTTCACTCTTGCCCATTACCAAAATAGAGTCGGCACTCGGCACTCACCAGCTTCACCATTCTTTCTGCTACTCACCAGACCAAAAAATTCCCATAAACTGGCCGGATAATCGACATCTGGGTAAGGGCTACGGGTCAGCAATCTGGGTAAGGCCACAGTACCCAGTAAAAGACGGGACATGGGAATTTAATGGTTAGTTAAGTGGTGAGGAACTAACTGCCCAATAATGGCGGTTTAGTGGTTTTTAATTCTGAAGCTCCACCGGTGATGATCAATACTGGTCGGATTGAAAGAGAACGACGGGGTGGAGTGGGATAGATGGCATCACAGGTGGCTCATGATTGATTAACGTTTCGGAACCCTAATCTTATTAATTTTTGTGTTCGACTTTCTGAAACTTGAAACGATGGCGGGGAGAAGGGGTGCCCCTGGTGAATTGGGGAGAATATGGTGTAGAGGCGGGTGAGATGAACGGCGACAAATTGCGAAAGGACGGCGGCGGAGGGTATTTGGAGGTGGTCGCAGGTATTGGAGGAATAGAGATTTTAGGAGTTGTTTTTTTTATTATTAGTTTTGATTAATGAAAAGGATAATTTAGTAAATTTATATTTTAAATTAGGACGATAATAGTAAAATTAGGGTGACGTTTAGCCGTTCAGTTAAAAATCATACATCCTCCCTTCAGTGCTCAAGCCCATCTTCATCCTCACCCCACTCCAGGTCTCCCACATCTAGGCCGCCGTCATCTACTCCAAGCAGCCCGACATCCACCTCCGAATCCGCAGCGGCGACCATGACTACGAGGGCCTCTCGTACGCATCTGAGACAGTCCCCTTCCTGATCCTCGACCTCTCGAAGCTCCGCATCGTCTACGACGTCGACATCGCCGCCAACACCGCCTGGGTCCAGGCCGACACCACCGTCAACGAGGCCTATTACCGTATTTACGAAAAATTCCCCACCCATGGAGTCCCCCCGGCCTCTGTAGTAGCCTCGATGTCGGCGGGCACATCACCGGCAGAGCATACGGCTTCATGATGCGAAAATACGACCTGGAACCGACAACCTCAACGATGATTTGTTCCCTGATCTGGGGGGAGCTTCGCAGTGATCGTCGCCTGGAAATTAAAATTGGTCCATGTTCCAGCCACCGTAACGGTTTTCACCATTCCTAATACCCTCAAAACGGGCGTGACGAAAATTCTATAGAAGTGGCAACAGGTCGCCGACAAGCTCGACGATGATTTGTTCATCTGCGTCATAATCAACACGGGTCGGATCGGCAACAAAACCTAGCGAACCATCACGACTCTGTACCAGGCTCTGTTTTTGGGGGATTTCGACCGGCTGCTCAAAATCATGGGTGCCAATTCACCCGAATTGGGTCTATCGGAAGGGACTGCTTGGAAACGAGCTGGATCAAGTCCGTGCTTTACATTGTCGGATTCTCAACCGGCACCCTACCGGAGGTCCTACCACAGGGGAAGTCTCTGTTGCAATTATTTTTTATTTTTTGTGATAATGAGGTGGAATTGTTAAAAGACTAATTTTTTAATTTTTAATTGCCACGTCACTTATTTAACGGTCAATTTTTAGAATTGATTGTCACGTTAGATAAAGTTAACGGAGACTAACAGAGAGTGACCAAACTTGAACTATTGTACTAATCTAAGTGACTATGGATGGAATAAATTAATTTTTAGTGGCAAACATGAACTTTTTACATAATTTCAGTGACCAAACTTGCAATTTACCCATTGAAAAAAGAAAACCTTTAGCATGCCCATTTCCTGTGCAGTAAGAGAGCTTTCACTGCACATTGTGACCCATATGTATTGTTTCAACTCGGAAGGGATTTAGGTGTGGGCGGCCATTTGGTGAGGCCTCATTGGAAACCGGTGGAACTGGGTGAGTTAGTTGTGTTTTTTATCATAGTTTGCTTTCTGGTTGGGGTTCCGTGACGTCCCCTCACACGTGTTGATCGCACGGCGGTATATTCGCCTTGGGTTTGGCAAACCAGAGGTTCTGTTTGTCCATTCAGGGATGGAGAGTTGCACGTTCCCTCAGCTTTTTAATTAATCGAGGCTGGGCTATGATGCCTTTTTTGACTGAGGTTCCAAAGCGTTCTCCACCACATAAATCACTTAACAACGTGGTTGGCAAAGAGAGGGAATGGTCAAATCAAGAACTCACTACTCCCCTTTTCCATCCAACTCTCTCTTCAACTTCAAATTCTCTATTTCTCTCCCAAAGTTTTCTCTTTGCGTTGATATTTCTCTATCTCTCTTCTTTGAGTTTGGCGGAGTTGAAAGCGATTAAGATGCACCTTTGAGAGATCAGGTAAGTATCAGGAGAAGATCCGGAATACCCAGTTGTGTCTTTGATTTAGCTAATTCCCCCTTCTCTCTCTCATGAGTTTGCTGTACTTTTTCCCCCAGGGGAGATTCAGGCTGCGAGCTCTTAGTGAGTCATCTAGGTTCTTTACTTCTCGAATATCTCTATGCAACTCTTTACTTCTCGAATAACACTTTTGTTTCACTTTATCTTCTTTGAGAGCCAATTCCAGGTTCTTTTTTTTTTCATTTTTAGGCAGAGGATGTCTTGGGAGTTGAACGAAGCGATGAAGTTACTAATTTGAGACTTGAGAGGTCAGTGGAGGATTCGAAGGAAACCCAGATCCACAGACTATGTTTCTGTTTCAGGGGATTGTTCCAGTGTTCCTTCTTTTCGCATCAATTGGTTTTAGTTCGTTTCTTTTCTTGGGCAAATTCCTTCTTTCTGTTTATTTATCACACGGTTTATTTTATCACTTTATTAAGTTCAGGCGATCGTTCTCTGCATCTCGGGTGAATTATTCTCACTCTCATCTATATCTCTTTTTGGCAGGCTTTGGTCTCCGAGGATTGTGAATAATGTTTTATTTCTCTTCTGACGGGTATGTTCTGCTATGATTTTATCTGGTGAGATCCACAGTTGGGAAACGAAGGATCCATTGTTTTGCATAAGGTTTGTCTTGGTCATGGTATTTAGGATCACTGATATATCCTCTATTTCTTTGATTTTTGCAGCTGTGATTGTAACGTTGAGGGACATGAAGATCTGGGTTCAGAGAAGATTCAAATCCGGAGATTGGCCTTTTATACGAGGTAATTGCACTCTCTCACCCGAGTTTAATTTTCTTATTTTCTGTAAAGGGTTCATGCCTAACTTTCTCTCATCATAATTGTTTCATCTCTTTTCTGTGGAAATATTGGCTCACTGCGAGAGAGAGCGAGGCTAGTCATGATCGTCCAATCCCAACAAAAAGTAGCGCCCCCAGGAGATTGAAGTTTCATAGCGTGTTTCTTTGTAATTTATGTTTCCTTTAGTTCTGTTTTTTGTTCCCATATAACAATAGATTTAGTAGTTGTTTTTGTTTGACCAAGGTGCACGCATCTCTGTGCAAGGCAGTGTGATGTGTGCATGTCTTTCTATTTGTACAGTTGAGTGAGGATGAACAACCTGAGTTTGGTGGTACCAATTTTTATCATGGTGTTTGTATGGCATGCCATGAACCTCATGTTGCCAAATGTTTGAACTTTGAAGTGCTTTTTTAGACAAGAATCTTTGATCTTGCGGCATCAGAAGTTGGGGTCCATTTACCTTATGCAGGTGTTTGCATATGTTTTGTTGGACTTTTAACTTTTTGTCTCATGGTAACAATAGTTTATTCTATAACGTGGTGTATGCATGTAATATATAATATATATCTATGATCTATCGACTATCAATAATGTTAATCAGGATGGTTTCCCTTGCAAACTTGAGAACATATGGTTGGTAAAATACCCGAGGTTTGGCTATACTTTGGTTTATGATACTGAAATCTGGACACATCGGATTTTTTTTTTGACAAAGGTTACCAACTTTTATTCCACCAATCAAATGAAAGACGAGAAACTCGGTTACATTCTTTAAAGAAGATCAGAAATGAGATCAAGAATATTAATCCAATCATCAGGAAGAGACGCTCTAGCTTTAGAACGAGCAACCCAATCTGCTCTGACATTAAGTGTTCTGGGCACATCTTTGATTTTGATGAGAGGGTTCGTCCGAAGGATAGAAACAATCGAACCGATCCAGGCTGCACACCTCCAAGGCCATCGAGATCGATTGTTATCCAAAGCTTTAACCAGCACCTGACAGTCGGATTGAACTGTACACTCGGATCCATATTCTTGCGCTAATTTCACTCCTTCGAGAAGGGCCTTAGTTTCCGCTTCAATTGGGGTGGAACAAAGAAGATCCTCAGCTCTCCCATCACACACTTGTCCATGGTGTTTAACAACCACAACACCATAAGCCGCCGGCTGGGAGTCGCTAATGAACGACCCATCACAGTGAATCATCAAAGACTGATTACTTGGCGGTGGATTCGTATGAGACTGGGTTCCCCTAAGCTGAGTGGGGAGGGAAGGCAGGGGAGGTGGGGACCTCGGACACGAATTCCATTCAGTGAGCTCTTTATAGGTAAGTTGACACACATTCGGAGTCCACGGGACTCTACCTTTGAAAGAGCATTCGTTCCTTGCCTTCCAAATATTCCAACAAAGGAAGACAATATGGATCAAGGAGCTTTGTTGGACAACATCTTTAAGGGAGCAGAACCAATCAAAGAACAAGGTTCCTTGAGGGGGTAAAGGAAGGGATGTGAACAGCGCATTCCATGCCTCCTTGGCATGAGGGCATTGGAACAGGCAATGATTAACCGTTTCCACGGGGTACTGACACACCTGACACGAAGAGTTGGGAGCACACTTCCTCTGGAGCAGTCTCTCTTTCGTTGCTAACCCGTTCCTGGAGCATCTCCAAACAAAGAATTTCAACTTCGGGGGGAGGTGAAGGCTCCAAATCCACTTCCATTTATCAGTATTCCCGCTTGGTTGAGCTAAGGTGTTTGCTCTGTGAATCATATGGTACGCGGATCTCACCGTAAACCTTCCCTCATCATTGGAGTTCCATGCCCAAAAGTCATCTGCTCCTTCCTCCCCAATGGGTATCCTGAGAATAGCTTCGAGTTCTGAGCCAGAGACATGTCCCTGTATAATATCCGTCTTCCACTTCCTTTCTCCCGGGTCAATCCACTCGTTGACCTTCCGATGATTCTGAGGGCCAGTCCTGAGCGTAAACCCATCCAACAAGGGAATCCATGGGTCTTGATCGACCCACGAGTCTTCACCTGACCCAATCACTCTAATTGCACCCAAACCAATCACCTTCTTTGCCTCCCAGAGGCTAGCCCATATCCACGACGCTCTGCTTCCCTTTTTTGCATTAAGAAAATCACCTCTGGGGAAGTACAACCCTTTAAGGAGCCTGCTCCACAGTGAATCAGGGCTCGTGAGGAGGCGCCAGGCCTGCTTAGCTAGCAAGGCAAGGTTAAAATCATTGAAGATCCTGAAGCCCAATCCTCCCTCTGACTTAGGCAGACAAAGAATCTCTTTCCTACACCAATGGAGGCTACTCTTTTGCATAGACCCTGACCAGAAGAAGTTACTAAGGAGAGAGTCCATTTTCTTGGTGAGGGCTTTTGGGAGATAGAACAAGAACATGATATAAGCTGGAATAGCTTGAATAACCGCTTTCAGAAGGACTTCTTTTCCCCCATGAGAGAGAAGGAGACTTTTCCATGCTTCCCCCATTTTCTCCATCCTTTGAATGAGGAAGTTAAAAGTTTCCTTCTTCGAATTTCCCCACTCCGTCGGGACTCCAAGATACTTTGAGTGGCAATTCGAGGAAGCGAAGCCAATGCTCGCGATTATATGATCTTTGACATCGCCCGGGACATTAGCACTAAAGAAGACTGAAGATTTGTTAATATTAACTTCTTGACCTGTGATAGCTCCATACTCACCAATGATATCAATAATATTCTGTGCTTCTTGGTGATCTGTTTTCCCGAAGATAACTGTGTCATCCGCAAACAGGCAATGAGTGAGCACTGGACATCTGGGATTCAGTTTAATCCCCTTCAGCTTATCATTCTCCACCGCCTTGTCAATCAGGAAGGTGAGGGCATTTGACATGAGAATGAATAAGAAAGGTGAAAGAGGGTCTCCTTGTCTAATGCCCCGGGAAGGTTTAAACGAGTCAGTTGCTTCTCCATTGAACAGAATGGAGAAGCTGACCGTTCTAATGCATGCACTGACCCAACCACACCATTTATTGTCAAACCCATATTTCTTGAGAAGAGCCTCCAGGCACTCCCAATCAACCATATCGTAGGCCTTCTTCATATCCAGTTTCAGCATCATATCTCTCCTTCGACCCCGCTTGTGGTTCTTGAAATGATGAAGGGCTTCATGGACAATGATGATATTATCTTGAATAAGCCTTCCCCCAATGAAAGCTGTTTGGAGCTCTGAAACCAGATCGGGGGTCCACCTCTTGAGACGCGTTGCCATAATCTTAGATATGATCTTGTATCTAAAATTACAGCAGCTAATAGGTCGGTATTGGCTTATCAACTCAGGGTTGTCGACCTTTGGAATCATTGCGATGTGAGTCTCATTCCATCCAGTTGGCATGGTAGTCGTTTCAAAGAATCCTCTAACTTCTCGACATAAGGTGTCTCCTAAGATATCCCAGTATCTCCTATAAAATCTTCCTGAGAAACCATCAGGACCCGGAGCTTTGCGAGCTCCCAGGGAGAAAACAGCTTTTCTAATTTCCCCGTCAGTCACCGTAGCACAAAGATCCTCGTTCATCTCCGTAGTCACCTTTTCAGGGAAGTCTTCTAACAAATGGTTAAAAGGAATAGGATTCCTGGCCTTAAAAAGTTCTTTGTAAAACCCTTCTGCAAGTCTTTTGAGACTATTCTCATCCTCTATCCAATTTCCTTCTCCATCTTGGAGTTTCAAAATTTTGTTCCTATGTTTCCTATGGATAGTGCTTGAATGAAAGAAAGAGGTATTTTGATCACCTTTTTGGAGCCAGTTAACTCTCGAGCATTGACTCCAGAATGCTTCTTCGTCCCTCCATAACTTGGTCAGCTCGATAGTCAACCTCTTTTCCTCCTCCACATTCTCAGTCGTTCTTGGCGGCTGTTGTAGCATTTCGAGCTTTGAAAGTATATCTTGCTCCCTTTGCATACTACTCTTATGGAAGTCTTTCGCCCACTCTTTTAAATCTCTTTGACATTTGTTCAACTGGTCCGTTGATTGGCCTCCCGGGTCCCACGCTCGGGCTATTATCTCCTTACATTCTTCCTTCTCCAACCATCGCTCATCAATCCTAAATGGTGTCTTCTTCCTCCTGTTACCTCGGTAGTGAAGCTCAAGTCTGATCGGGCAGTGATCAGACTCCACCATTTTCTCATGGAAGACCACTGCTTCTCCAAATTGGGCACGCCAGGACGTTGAGTCTAATCTCGCTCTAGTCAGGTTTTGGCCCGTTCTCTTATTGGTCCAAGTGAAAGGTTCCCCTTTGTATCCCAGGTCAATTAGAGCATTCTGGAATATGAACCTCTTAAAAGGTTCAACATTCTCGTACCTAAGAGGGCATCTCCCTTCCTTTTCATTCTCATACACCGCAGCATTGAAATCCCCTACAATAACCCAGCTATCATCCCTACTACTCCGCAGAGAGCTCAGGTGCTCCCAAAATTCCCTTCTACTAACAGCTGTAGAGGGTGCATGAACAAAAGTACAGAAAAATTTCCTACCCATATCTATACTAACATCCATATAATAGTTATCACTACTTAACACACTAATACTAATACCCGCTTTCCACCACAAAGCAAACCCCCTAGAAGAGTTAACCGGTTCAACATACTCTCTATTGGGGAAAATTTTGAGACTTCTTCTTTGATCTTCCATGAAGGCCTCGTTCTTGCTAGTCTCCATAAGAAAAACAATAGAAGGGCCTAAGCGTCGACACAAACGCTTTGCATAACTTCTTGTAAGGGGTGGGCCAAATCCCCTACAATTCCAACTTACAATACTCATTCCTGAAGAGGTGGCTTCTGGCGAACCACCGCTGCCCTCGTATCCCTTCCTTGCTCCCCATCCGAGTAGTTCTCCCTTGATTTGCTGCTGGAATGAGGCTTAAACCTCTGATTTTTCTTTTTTTTTGTTCTTCCCCCCAAGCCCTTCCATGAAAATAGCCTCATTTGGGCCCAAGAGGGTGTCTGCTCCCTCCCCCAACTCACCACTGGGCCCTTCATTATTAACTCGGCCCATCCCTTTCCTTTTTTTCAACTTCCGGCCCATCTCCTCTTCAAAAGCCCGCTGATCATGTTGGTAAAGGGAGACTTCGGTTGGGCCTCCCTCAAAGCCCGCTGCTCTCCCTTGCTTCCTCAGCCCAAGGGTTAGGCCCGTTTCAACTTCCTCTTCCTCCTGATCGGCGCCGCCGCCCAGCCTCCCTTCCTCTTCCAAACGCAGACCTCCCTCCATTGCCTCTGCTGTTCTTTCCATCTCAAGACTGAGATCCCTGCCTCCCATTTCTTCCCTATACCTCCCTCTCAGCCTCCCCTGATTCCCTTGATCCTCTTCTCTTCTGACTGTGAACCCAGGGGGAACTTGGGGGTTCCCAGCCGATTGATTGCCTTCTCCCAGAGCCAGTATTCCGGCACTTTCCTCCCTCCTCTGGTCCCAATTGCTCGATCCTGCTCTGTCCCTTCCCCCCGTCGAGCTACGCGACCTCTCCCCCTCTCTACTGTTTCTCGCGTTGCCCATCCTATGGGGAGAATCAATACCCGCCTTGAGAGATGAATTATACACCTCCGACAGATGCGCTACCCCATTCCTCCTCCTCTCCTCGTCCATCCTCCAACAGGTTGGCCAGTTGTGGCCGATACGTCCGCAAAAGTAGCACAGTTCAACTAACCTTTCGTATTTGAAATCGATTACCTCACAATAGTCCACCCCGGTTGCTTCATCTGTGAATGGAAAGTCGAATCCTGTCGGAATCGGCTCATTGAGATCCACCTCCACCAGTATCCTCAAGAATCTTCTATAGCCGGTGAATTCCAGGCTTGCTCTGTCAAGGTCGAGGAAGCTTGCAAAGTAGTGGGTTCCTATGGCCACCATGTTGTTTTCATTCCTTTGATTCTGGTGCATACCATGGATTTGCACCCAAACTGCGAGCTTCTCCATCGGTAAATCTTCTGGCGTCCCTCTTCCACTGTATTTTTCGATTGCTGTCTGGGTGTTTGATAAGCTCCATGGTCTTTCTCTCCAGATCCTTTCTCTGACTTCAGCGTTGCTAAAGGTGAATATGAAGAGGTTTTGGGTGTTAGTTGGTTGAACGTTCACCTCTCCATATCCACCCCAGGCATAGCGGGCAGCTCCTGCAGCTTTGGCCAAAGCTACCTTGTTCTCAGTCAGCATCCTCCCCAGCAGCATAGAAATTCCTCGGCCCCCTGTTGTAGTCAGATTTGGGCGCCCACCTCTTCCTCTTGATGCCGATGCCATGATTCCATCGGCGTTCCTCTGCTCATTTCGGGCAATGTTGTTGGTATCCATTATCCACACAGATTGGTTTTTCAGTTTGAACAGGTTTGTGTTTTTGCCAGAGGTAGCGAGAAGAGCAAAAAGGCAGCAATTCTCTTTCTTTTTGAGAGCACTCTGTCTTCCTCTTCCTGTTCTCCCCTCTTTATGGACTTTGCTAGGTATTTGATTCTCGCTCCCCTCTTGATGGTGGTAGGTACCCTTCCTTTCCAAGCCTTCATTATTCTTCTGCTGACTGAGATTAATTCTGCTCTGTTTTCTCCTTCTTTTGACAGGGGCTCTTGGCTCAATGGGCTTCCTCCTCTGTACTCGAACAGTATAGTCTTGCTTATAGATCAGCTTTTTAGGCCCTCTTCCTTCTTCTACTCTTCTATTCTTCTTCTTCTTCTGACAGGAGAACCAAATCCACCACCATTTTGGTGGTTTCCAGACAGCCCCTTTCTCAGTATCAACAACAGAGTATCCCCTGTGTTGTCTAGTCTCTACCCGCTTCTTTGCTACTGGAGCATAGCAGTCTCTTTCCCCCTCTAGATTGACACCATACCGATAAAGATCTTTGCATACAGATGTGTGATACTCTTGTACGCTCACTGTTAGAGCCCAAATTGCATTTGTCCTTCTCCATTTATTGCCGTCATCTGGAGGTTTCCAAATCTCCCTCTTCTTTATACCATCTCTGCTTGCTTCTCCTTTTAGTCTAATCACTGCGGGAATCTTCCCTGCCTCTGGATATATGGTTATACTGCCATCTTTTTGAGAAACAGATGGTTGGGGAAGAGTATTGATGGGTGAATTGATCACCAAGAGAGTCTCTGCAAGAGCTGGAACAGTCCCAGAAAGGGGGACGGAAAAGGAACCGTTTTTTGGTTCAGAGAACGTTACCGTTAGAGAGAGAGAGGAGAGAGACATAACGAATTGGACACATCGGATTGATAGGGTTGTTTTTTGTCAAATCCAGTTTCGGCTAAACACATTAAACCAAAAGAATTCACCCATCCCGATGCGGAACGCGTGCAACGAATACTAGTTATTTCATTATTTAAGAAATTGGTAACTTCGGATGGGGCTCTGGGCTGGGCCGACTACGAGGATTTATATGGGCTGTACCTACTCCTTGCTGTTGGACGAAGCTTTTCATTCAAAAAGTGGGCCCAAATGGGATGGCAGCATCTAGGGCCCAGATCAAGGGGCAACGTGGCAGAGGGGCAAGAGGGGTGGTGACTCGAGAAGTCTTGGTCAAGACTCGCACTTCCAAAGGAGCAAAGAATATCTGAAGAAGAGTACGAGGAGAGGAGAGGAGAAAATGGATGTTCGTCCATGTCGTTCTTCGTCGTCCTCCGGTTCGTCTTCCTCATCCAAGCTATGGATCGTGCAGGGTATTGTAGCCAGTGCTGTCATTGTGGCCGGTCTCGCCGCTCGAACTTATCTCGGCGGATCCAGAAAGTTTAGGAGCCGCGTCGTGGGTATTATTCCCGCTCGTTTCGCATCTTCACGCTTCCCCGGCAAGCCACTCGTTCAAATCCTGGGGAAACCCATGATCCAGGTTCCCTTTCTTCTCTTGGGTTTTCTCTGGGGATTCAGTCGTACTATTTAATTCATTGGTTCTTGAATGCATCCTCTGGCTTTCGTACTCGATTGCTTTTACTGAATCCAGTCATATTACGTGGGCTTCTTTTAGAAAGATGAAGTTTCGGAACCCGAGAGAGGTTTGTGTAAACTATTTTGACTCGGAAAATTTGGTTGGACGATCTGCAGAGAACTTGGGAGAGGGCTAAACTTTCAACTTGTCTGAATCATGTAGGTACGATGATAGAAAACGAAATTAGTTGGTCTTTGGTCTGTAGAATTTTTCATAAACATGTAGTTGTGGCTCATGCTTTGGGATTTCTAATTTCTAGAGCCCTTTGCTAGTGCAGTTGTGGCAACGGATGATGAGAAGATAGCAGAATGCTGCCGAGGGTTTGGTGCTGATGTTATAATGACTTCAGAATCCTGTCGCAATGGTGGGTTACTTTGGTGTTCGTTTTGTGATAACTTTTCTTCGTCTGCTAGCTTCTGCTGTTGCATCTTGGTTTACTATTTCATGGCGTGTAAACAGGTACTGAACGTTGCAATGAAGCTCTGCAAAAGCTACAGCAAAAATACGACGTTGTTGTCAATATTCAGGGAGACGAGCCTTTGATTGAACCCGGGATAATTGATGGAATTGTTAAAGCTTTGCAGGTGAGTTGTCAGCCATTTCTCTTACTTTCTTTGTTAATCTTCGACTGCCACATTTCTGAGCCAAAATATTGGAAGTGCTTTCCTGTAGCTTCTCTTGTGGTCTCTCAGGCTAATGCAATAGGCTAATCTTTATGGATAAGATTTCATTGAATGCTTAATTGAGAATTGAAGTGTGCATTTCATGTATCTAGGCAGCTCCAGATGCAGTGTTTAGCACCGCTGTAACAGCTTTGAAACCTGGAGATGCATTTGATCCGAACCGTGTAAAATGTGTGGTGGATAACAAAGGTTATGCCATCTACTTTTCCAGAGGGCTGATTCCTTATAATAAGTGAGCCTATAAACTATCCATATCTCGATTTCCTTTCAGTACTGTATCTAGTTTTAGAATCTTTAGGCTGGACCATCTTGATGATGTTTGGATCTACTTAATGCAGATCAGGAGCAGTCAATCCGCGGTATCCATATTTGCTACACCTTGGTATTCAGGTACGGAGACGAGTTTTCATTACGCCGTTTCTTCATCATGACGCTTGTAGTAGGGGGGAAGGGAAGAAAAGAAAACTTCATCATTCTTATGAAAGATCAAAGCTCTGTTATTCTGTACCATACTAGCCAAATTATGTGTTTGAACTCTTCACAATGATGTCATATGATGTTTCCAGAGTTATGATACAAAGTTTCTGAAGCTGTACCCAGAACTTCCACCTACTCCTCTGCAGCTAGAAGAAGATCTTGAACAGCTTAAAGTTCTTGAGAATGGTTACAAAATGAAGGTGGGTGGTTTCCTTTGGCCTTATGATTTACCTTGACTGAGTCACTGTATTTTGAATGTCTTGCCACCCCACATTTAATCTTCAAATTGCTGGCTATAAGTAAGCATTTGGATGACAGAAAGAAAATGAGCATTCCCAAAACTGCCTTGAGTGCAGTGAATCAAGCAGAACAAGTATTTTTATTACCCCTAACTTAATGAAGCCTGCCTGTAGTGATCAACACTTTATTGAGGCCACATTGATGTAGAATTCCTAGATATGGTATTTTTTTGGGTAAATACAATATATTATCCATAACTATTAAGTAGCGGGGAATTATAGCCCCAACTATCGAAATACAAATTATTAGCCATAACTATTGTTGTGGGTCAAGATTTGGCTAACAGCCCGTTACTGTTTTCAAATTTTTAACGTAGAAGGCCATGTCAGCATCGTAAAAAATATGATATGATGACTGCCACGTGGGAGCCAGCTCACCATCGTAAAAGCTTAGTCATCATTACTAACAAAAGTGTTAACGAAAACTTAACGATTGGCTAATAATTTGTATTTCGATAATTGTGGCTATAATTCCCCGCTGCTTAATAGTTATGGATAATATATTGTATTTGCCCTATTTTTTTTAATGGAATTAAATATGAAGTTGAATTAACACCAAAATGAATGCAATGATGTTTTAACAGAAAAAGTTGTTAAATATTATTCTGTGTGTATTAAGCAGCAAACTTACTGATTTTTTTTCCTCAGGTAATAAAGGTTGATCACGAAGCTCATGGTGTTGATGCCCCTGAAGACGTTGAGAAGATTGAAGCTCTGATGCGTGAGCACAACTTGTCCTAGCTTGGTGCTAGTATATCGAGATGAAAGAATTCATAAACATCATACTTGTTTAGTTTTACAAATCCGAATGGAGCTGTAATGCAGATAGCTGAGGTACATGTTCCATGCCTTCCTTACGGTCCTTCCCTCTCCCTTTCCTTATCAAAGCAAAGTTGGATTCTTTTCATTCTTGACACCTTCACATTGCACTTTTGCGCTAGGGTCATAATACCTTAGGCTGTAAAAATTCTAATTCTGGTAGATTGACTGGAGGTAGCAAGATACAGAATGGAGGGGAACTAGGCATCTTTTATAATTTATCTTTACAGCATACTGTTCTACGTGGAGTTGTGTTTGATTTCTGCAAGGGAACTGGTCTGTAATCTGTACGCTGTTTTACACTATTGATTGAGCAGTCAGCTGTTTAAGAGTTCATGGATCTGATTGCCTGCATTTGGTCACCACCCGTGACTGCAACTTCTACTCTTTGGCCCTACTTTTTCATGATCTCTCTCTTTTATTCCATTTCATCCTTTCGTGTTCTAGTATTATTTGATGGAAATGATTGTTTTTTGTTTTGGTTTTATTGCCATCCGAGAGGGGCAAAAAACAAAGGGGACCCCTTCTATGTAGGGAGGAGCGGTAACGACTGATTTGGCAGAAATGCATATTATAGACTGTTGGAAGATCGAGCACGTCGTGGTCATGAGTTATGAATGCTAAGGTGGCCAAAAACGTTGTCATTCATAGCAGAACTTTGATGACCTACCTGACCTTGCATGCAATGCAACAATAATGGCGGAATTTCTCAAAATTCAGTCTGGCGGACGGTGTGCCTAACATATATGGTCAGTCCTTTGCCATCTAATTCATGTCGATAGTTACTCGAGATAGTACTAGGATCAAACCTAATAGTATTACCACAAGTTTTAGTTCGCTATTCTCAAGAGCTGTTTGTTGCACAAAATGTCATGATTCCTTGTAATATGTACGGTACATGTAAAATAGTCATGGATCCTCCATGGGCCATGAATGCATTTTATTGCAGTCGCTAGTAAGTTGGACATGTTGAATATGAAATTATTCTTCAAACTAAAGTACATCAAAGCGTGTTTTAGTGTATTTTTCTCGAAAAAACATTAAAACTAACTACTTGCACAACTCTTATTTCCTACCCAAAATGAGCAAAACTCAGGTCTTCCTACCATGGTTCAAAAAGGCACGCCTAACCTTACGCTTAGCCCTTAGGCACGTCTAGGCGCAAGTCAATGGCAAAATGCCTCGCTTAGGAGTTTCGCGCCTAATTAGATACTGGAACTAGGGATGGCAATTACCCACCCATGGGTAATTTTACCCAAATCCAAATAGATCCATTTAGTATGGGTAGGGTTTGGATGAAGTGTATATGGGTTTGGGGGTTTGTAGATGGGTTTGGGTTAGATATGGATATTGCTTTCATAATGTAAATGCGTATAGGTTGGATATGGATATCTATTTACTTGAGGGTGTTTTAACTACACACACAAAAATTGGACCTATTTGTAAAACTGGGAAAGTTTAGGTACAAAAATGTAAGACCAAAAAATTTTAGGTACCAAAACGTAATTTTCCATCCATATTTAGAGGACTTATATGCAAAAAAATTAAATTTAGGTACTAACTCTGCATATCTATTAAGTTTAGGTACCAAACTGTAATTTGCCTTTGGGCATGGGTACAAACCCAAATCCATGTGTTAAAAACCCAACCCAACCCAAGTAAATGGGTATGGGTACAAATCCATCAAACTCTACTCATCTACCATTTATTTGAAAACCATACCCAACCCAATTGGGTTGGATAGTAAAATACCCATGGGTATGGGCAAAATTGTCATCCCTAACTGGAACACGTCAATGGAGTAAGGTGACATATAAATCTCTCCTAAACATTACTAGATGGAGCTAGGAAGTCAATAATAAAAGAGAAAATTACATCAACTACAAAACCAATTTTCTATATCAATATTTTCAATAGCTCAAGAACTTTGTGAGCTATTGAGCTATGATTCTATGAACTTTGTGAGCTATTGAGCTATGATTCTATGAATTCGTAAGTTGTGTTCTTTTCATTAAGTGTTGAGTAATTTATTAATAATTTTAACTTAAGTGAAGAATTGTTTTCGATTACTATTTAATTCATCATGCAGTGCGAATAACTATTTTTCTTGCAACGTCTAGACACGGTTAGTCTATGTCTAGGCGAGCTAGGCGCTAGGTAAAGGCTCAACGCCCGCCTTAAGCCTAACACCTTTTTGAACCTTGCTTCCTACACAGGTTATTAGTATCGTCATATATCAAAATAGACCGTTGTCAACATGTAACAGGCGTATGGATATTGAGGTATGTGTAGTTTTCCTGTAGTGAGTTAACAGGAGGGAATTTTGTGGGGATAGAACAAGAAAACCTAAAAATCCGCAGAGCTAATTTTATTATATTTGCTCACAATAATAGAAACTTTCGTCCTCACAGAGCAGAGGGAAGAGAGCGAGAGATAGAGAGAGGGAGGGAGAGAGAGAGAAACACGAGTCTCCTTCAAAAAAATAAATTTGTTTCTTCTGAAAGCTTCCCCTTGTTCGCATTGAAACCATTCTCTTGTCTCTCATCGTGCTTCTCATATCTGAGTCTTGTTTTTAGCAATTTTTTTAATGACTAACAATAACGACGCTCTTTCCATCGCTCTCCATATTTCCATCTAGTTCTCTCCAACTTTTCCCCTTTTTCTTTCCTCCGCCCCATTCTTAGAGACTCCCAGGAGAAAGGGGAGCTGGATTCAACTTCACCCTGCAATCTGCATTGGAGAAAAGGTACTTAACATGGCTGATGATTGATTGGGAAGGTCCCTCCCTACGTGGGTTCTGCTTTTCTTTTGATTTTTTTTTGTCAATCTTTTGCGCCCTTTAGATTTCTTTCCTTTTCCGGGATACACAGTGTATAATGGGTTGTTTGTGATTTCTAATTCAATGGGTGTTCACCATTCCGTGGATTTCTTTCTACTACTGGGTCCTTCTCTTTAGTTTGTCCTCCATTGATCCAAATGATTTTGAATCTTGAGTTTCCGTATTTGGGTTCTGTGTTTCTTTCTTAATCTCGTGATCTCTCTCTGCATTCCGTTTCTGGGATTTAGCTAATTGGGTTGTGGAGATGTGTATGATGATTCTTGTGTATAGGAAGGGCAAAGGGATCCTTTTCCCTTTTTCGTGTTTCAAAAGCTGGGATCTTTAGCTGGGATGATTTTGTGGTTTGTACCATTGTTGAGCTAAAAAAATGATTCGTTTCATATCAAATACTAAATACCTGTTTTAACTCTCTTCTTGCATTAAGAGGTTTGGTTTTCGTAATTTAAATTTTGTTAACTTCCTCCGAATGATAGCTGAATCTTATTTGTTTTTATTGTGTATATCTCAATATTTGATATCTGTTTTGATTCTCCATTTTGTCATTTTTGATCGAGTTCATTGGTCTGCGATTTCCATGTAGACCACCAGGGCATGGTGATGATAATAATGGGCTGTAAATTGTTCTTGTTTTTTTTATTGAGCAGCCTGTTTCTGCTGTTCATACTAAGTCTCAACCGTGGCGTCCTAGGCAGACAGTTGCTATTCAAACCAGAGGAGAAAAGTTCCTTAAGTGCTGACTTGAAATTGGATGTGAGAGGATCCTTCATTGGAATCCATGATAAGGTCCTGCAATGGGGTCTCTGAACATGGAGAAGAAGTGGGTTTTCCCTCTAGTCATAAGCTCTCTCATCTGTGTCTTCCTCTTAGCAACTTCATTCAACATGGGTCTTATCTCTTCACTCCACACCATCAATCACATCTTCAACATTTTCCCGTCTCGTGTAAACCAAACAGCAGGCCAAGGTTTTGCTGAAACAAAGGTTTCACAATCTCCTCCTCCACCTCCCCCTGGTCCTAAAATTCCTAGGTTTGCTTACTTGGTGTCTGGATCCAAAGGTGACCTGGATAAGCTTTGGAGAACTCTTCATGCCCTTTACCATCCGAGAAACCACTACGTCGTACACTTGGATCTTGAATCCCCGGCAGAAGAAAGGTTAGAGCTTGCTGCAAGAGTGGAGAAGCATCCGATTTTCGCCAAGTATGGGAACGTCTACATGAACTCCAAAGCGAATATGGTGACCTATAGAGGACCCACCATGGTGTCAAATACACTTCATGCTTGTGCAATTCTTTTGAAGAGGAGTAAAGAGTGGGATTGGTTCATCAACCTCAGTGCTTCTGATTATCCTCTTGTAACTCAAGATGGTCAGTGTTTGTCTTGATAGTGAATTTATATCAGGTCCTTCATCTCCTCGACAGGAAGCTCGTACTCTGAACTAGTGTTTACTCATCTGCTTATGTGGTGCAGATCTTTTGGACACGTTCTCAACTTTGAACCGAAATCTTAACTTCATCGAGCATACTAGCCAGTTGGGTTGGAAAGAGTAAGTTCTCTTCCCTGTTTCTCCACCTCTCTCCCAAGACTTTTAAAAATCAGCGTCCACAATGGAGGTAGAAGTTTGGAACTTGTTAGCAGTAAGTAATAGGTTACCCTATTCTGTTATCCAGGGAAAAGAGAGCAATGCCATTAATCGTGGATCCTGCACTCTACTCCACCACCAAGGAAGACATTTTCGGGGCTAACCCCAAGCGACCTCTGCCAACAGCATTCAAGTTGTTTACTGGTTAGTATATGTAATGTATCTGTTATAGTGCTCTCTCAGTGCTGCATACTTACCGCTATGCTAGAACCAGTTGAAATGTTTGTCTTTCCACTCATGAATTAGTATTTCACTCACCTTTTAATTTTTTACTCACTTTCTCTAATTGCAATGGGTTTCCCTACCTTTTTCTCTTAGCATTTTACAGTGAGCTCTATTTGTGAGATCCTACAAAATTTCATCTCACAGTCTAGTTTACCTTAGGAAGGTAGAACTCCAAGCTGGACAATTCAATCGCTATAATCAATCAGCATCTTCTAGGTGATAGTTTGAAGATCACTAGTTGTTCATCACTGAATAGAATCTTTATGTCTCGCTGCAAATAGCTTCTATTAGTTACCTTAATCTAATGGTTTAGGTGTTTGGCTGTGCTTCTGTTGAGAATGTATCTATTGGTTGATCAAGTTGTTTTCATGGAAAGCCAGCGACAACAATCCATTTTCACCATCTATCTGTGTTCAAAAGCTCCTTGCTGCTGTAGTTGTAACTCAGTATGTCTGAACTATCAGACATGGCACTTCACCTTCTGCTGACGATGAAAGATATCATCATCTTTTGTTTCACAGGTTCTGCATGGATGGTTCTCACACGTTCTTTTGTCGAGTACTTAATCTGGGGATGGGATAACCTACCGAGAACGTTGCTCATGTATTATGCAAACTTTGTGTCCTCTCCTGAAGGCTACTTCCACACGGTAATATGCAATGCTCCGGAGTATGCTCGAACGGCTATCAATCACGACCTGCACTACATTGCTTGGGATACGCCTCCAAAGCAGCATCCACATATACTTACCCTCAACGACACCGAAAACATGATTGCGAGTGGTGCTGCATTTGCCAGGAAGTTTCAGCACAATGACCCTGCCCTAGATAAGATTGACAACGATTTACTTGGCAGGAAGGTTGGGGCGTTCACTCCTGGAGGGTGGTGCTCCAATAGCCCCGATTGCACTGAAGTTGGGGACATGAACAAAGTTCAGCCAGGTCCAGGCGCAGACCGGCTCAAACATCTCATAGCTAGGGTAGCTTTAATGGCCAAGCGCGGAGAAGATCAGTGTAAATAGATTTTGCAAGAAGGATTATCGCTTGCATGCTGATACAAGGAAACAATTTAAAAGGGTAAGATGGGGGGTTTGATTCTCAGTCTACAGACCCAGATATATAGCTCATTGAGAAACTGAATGTAAGAAAAAAGGAATTTTTAGTTTTTGTTGTTAACTCGTTATGATGCTGGAGTTGCTGCTGCAGCTATAGGGCTCATTGTTACCAGAGTTGTAAGGTGAGCAGCTAGTTGTTGTTGTCATTGTCAACAGAGATAGAATATTTATCTGTTTGAGCCGGCTTTAGATACAGGATTATAGAATGGAAGAAGAATAACTTTCTTTTTTCTCTTTTTGTAGGTTCTCCATCATTTTATAGAGTTGTTTTTTTTTTCTTTTCCTTCCAGATTTTGTTCTTCTAACAGTTGCTTTTGGTGTACCCTTTTAACCTTCTTTCCCCAATATGTCTGAACTATTTTCCAATAATTGGATCATGCCTTGCTTTACCTTGCAGTAGTAGTTGACTCTGTTTCTGTGGAAGCTAGCTAGCCTAGTGTGAATGACACCATTATTCAACACGTTAAGGAACAGGGTGTGAAGAAATGTCAAAGATTTTGCTGCAAATCGTACCTGTTGTTACTTTTTGGCTTTCATGCTGCGAGTGAGACAGAAAGAACAGCTGCAATGCAGAACAGGGAGCATGCATGGGGGCCTGCCTTGCCTTCCCATATTTGGTGACTAGGAACAGGATATGCAGTGCCAGATTTTATCTGAACTGTAAGAACTAAGAACTTACTAAAAACAATCAAAATATATTAAATGAGAAAAATTAAATTAAATTAAATTCATAAAAAAAAACTCGTCATGACTAAGATAAACTCAAATCGTAATGATGGTAGGGTTAGTCATTGTGGCATGTGATTATAACCTTTCTACGTGGTATCATCCACAATGACGAAAGTATAGTCTGAATCACGGAATTTTTGCTCCCAAATTGGTACCTTTATAATTTCCATAGAGAAAGTGTTAAGAGTTAGTAAAAAAAAAAGTGGAAATATCATATTGGGCGTTCTGGAATTAATTTTTTTGACTGTTTAATTAATTCTTAATATATGAAATTATTTTTTTGATTAATTAATTATTTGACTCCGGTGAAACGAAGCAATCATTCAGAAGGGAACCGTAAATTTTCACAATAAAAAGTGTGATGGTTTTCAGACTTGTTTTCAACGTTCTTCTCTTCTTCTTGTTATCCTTCTCAAACTTACAAACACATAAATCTGTATAGATTGCTACTTCCAAATTTTGGTTGGAAGGATTCCTGAAAATGATTTGATCAATCCCTACCAACAAATTCGGGGAACACTTTAAAAAAGAGCGCACCTTCAATCATATTCTTTCCTACCCAATTTCCTGACAACAGGAAAAGCAGGGAAACAGCCAAACCTAATGGCGACCAAATAAGGATTAACAGAAAGCAGTTTGGTTGGGTAAGCCAATCTTGAGAAGTTGGGTTGGACAGACTGCTTTGTTTGCCTGCCTGCCTGCCTGCCTTGTTGCGGGTGGTTGATAATCACCCACCGCACAACAAAACAAACCACGTTTATCATTAATTAATGTAATAACAATATCATGTTCTTAGCATGAAGCTTAATTGGTGCAAGCGTCAATCAACATTAAGAGCTGCGTGGTTTGGTTGTTTGTTTTCTTCGAGAGAGATGTTTGGTTGTTAGTTGTTAATCTTGTTTTTGGGTTCCAAAGCAGAGCTTAGGAGAGGAAGATGGAAAAGTGTTTAAGAATGCTTAAAACACTGGACACGAACGCCATGTGAAGAAGATCCCAATGCGCTATGCAATGCCAATCATTTTATTCCTCCCCAGTCCCCACTAATCTTAATCAGTGTTTAACCAAGACTCGAGACAATAAACTCCATAGTGGACTTGTCTTTTACGAAACAAAAATTAATTAACAGGTAAAATGGACGTATATTTTCAGTGTTAAATTTAAATGTTGAATTTTCTTTTAAATAAAAAATTCTAACATATTTTCATGGTTTACAAATATTTGTATAATCCATTATTTATCGACCATCACTAGTAAAACACGTTTTATTATTTTCCAAAAACTATGAAGTAATTTTTTTTTTTGTAAACATTGGTTTGGGCGTTTGGCGTTCCTTACCATACCATTTACAATACTGGAAAAAAAAATCGACTTCATGAATTTCAATCCATCATATGCTATAAAAAATTGGAACATATTTTCATGGTTTACAAATATTTGTATAATCCATTATTTATCGACCATCACTAGTAAAACACGTTTTATCCTTTTCCTAAAACTATGAATTGATTTTTTTTGCAAACATTGGTTTGGCGTCCCTTACCCGAGTTGTTAATGAGGCTGGCTATTAGTGTAGTAGGTACCATACCACTTTTTCTGCATTTTCCTGTTTCGTATTGAACATACTCCAATTCTAGGACAGCGGTAAAATCGTAAATGGGACAGGATCAAGGCAAAGCAAAGCTGCCTTTTAAGACACCAATAGCTAGAACCGTCGATTATATGCTATAAAGAACAATTGGAAAGTGTTAGCACCATTTAACTCCATCAATATCATATCAGCATCCATCTTCCAGAATAGGGATGGCAATTTCGAACTGACCCATTTTACCCAACCGGTTTGGCTTGTTTTGGGGCGGGGCGGGCATGGGTTCTTTAATCAACCCAACCTGCCCTGACCCGCCCCATTCTCGACCCGTTCTTGCCTAAATTACATATAATCTTAGTCAAATTACTTAGAATTTTTCTTAAATTACATCATATCTTAGCTATAATAAACTTGTAATTAAATTAGTGAAAACCTCAATTTCTCTAATAATTTAACTACATTTATCATAATATTGTTTGTTTTCTTGGTATTATAATAAAAATAACGAATATTTCTAATGTTTTTTTTTATATAAATTGCATATCCATTGGGTCGATCTGCCCCGACCTACAACCCGTAATAAATTACCCGACCTGGACCCGACCTATCACGGGGTGGATCTGGATACCAAGAAACCCGCACCGAACCTGCCCATTGCCATTCCTATTCCAGAATTTGTAGTGTCAAGGCAACAGTATTGTAAATGGAACAGGAACAAGGCAAGCAAAGCTGCCATTGAATAAGCCAACGCACTGAACAGAGCCATCAATGGAGAATTTCCAAAACCAAACCTCTTACTTGGGAATCCGGAAAGTAATTCTCAATAGATATCAGCAACAATTGTAGGGCACTAAGATCATGAAGAAACAACTATTTGAGGCATCAAGTAAAAGACTGATTTTCAAACAAGAGAATTCACCATTTAAAGAGTTGCAGCTCGAGAGTTCCAATACATGTACGTTCTAATCTCTTATACTTCAGAAAAAAATATCGACTTCATGAATTTCAATCCATCATATGCTATAAAAGAACCAATAGGAAATTGTTAGAAGCACCATAAAACAGACAATGTCATGTCAGCATCCGTCATCCAGAATTTTCTAGTGTAAACTAGCTTACAAGGCAGCAAAATCCAGCTTATAAAAGAATGAGACCTTACTCCTTCACATCCATATATGTCTCCAAAACAAAAATGGATTTAGAAGGCAACAAAACTGGAGAACATGAGTCTGTAGAATCAATATTTTGTTAATCGAATGGAGAGGAAAAGGAAGACAATGATTGAGTATGGTTAAAGAAACCATGTATTTCAACTTTCCAGAATCAATATTAGACGGCTCAGTATTAAATCCAGACAGCCTCAGTTCCACATGGCGAAACTGCTCTCACTAAATACAAAATTTTCAGTCATCATTCCCACCCGGCCAACACTGCATTCGAACTTTTGAGTACACAACATATGATAAGGAGCAACCAAGTCCGGACTTTGATATCAACAATTTGTTTATTTCCATCAGTAAGTATTCCCCACTAGTATACTATGAAACAATTATTTTCTAGGAACCTCCTAGTTAGGACTCGACTAAAAACATGCTCTCGTATTTGATTAATTCGAAATGGAGTAGAAGGGTCAGGACAAGAATGAATGATGGGGCAGAAATTTCTTCAAGGACTTCCAGTTCATAGATCACCATCCCCGGTCGTCATATTAAATTGGATAAAGAGTCGCATGAAAGAAGAACAAATGACAAAGTCAGACATTAACTTCAAATCAGGATCTTCTTTCTCGAACAATATACCAATATTTCTTAATTGTAAAGCACAACTGATGCAACAGGCAGGCATAAATTTCCCTTTCACTTTCTGTTTAAACAAACACGCAAATGACCCTCTATTTGTAATTTAGGGGTGGGAATTCGGTCGGTTCGGTTTCGACCGAACCGAAATTATGAATACCGGGTCCCCGAATTCTCCCAAACCTCAAACCGAATTCGAACCGAATTATAATTCGGTTCGGTCGGTTTAAACCGAATTATAATTCGGTTCGGTTCGGTTTTTCACAGAAAACCGAATTTGTAAGGCTACTTGTATTTTCTCATTTTTAAATTATTTTTCACTCCTAATATAAACAATAAATATGTAATTATATGCATCATCAATGAAAAATCAAACTTTTCAACACATAAGTCATAAAATATTTCAAATATTTAAGTCTAAAAACAACTACAAACATAAAAATCCACCATTTGAAGCTTACAATTATAGTATTTCGGTTTTTCGGTCGGAAATTCGGTTCGGTTGAAAGAACCTTGGTTTCCGAAATATCCATATTTCCCTTCCGAATTCCGAACCGAATAGCATTATTTCGGTTTCGGTTCGGTTTAATTCGGTTTCGGTTCGGTTCGGTTCGGGTTTACCGAACCGGTTGCCCACCCCTAATTTGTAAGGTACAACGGAAGCAACTTTCATATCACTAAATGAAGCTTGTCCCAAACAACATGGAAACCATGTGTTTTTCCATCCAATAGAGATCCAGAGAACCACGCCAAACCATAAATGGAGCACAAGGGCAACTATCACTAACCATGGTTCCATTCTATTTCTAGGACCCCTTGGTATCTATCATAAAAATACTCCTCCAAGATGATAGATAGGGCATAAGAGACACTCAGACTATACTAGTCATAGTTTGTTGGGATGAATAGCTTTGAAAAGCTATAAATGAAATTCCTAATTAATTATCCAGTATTTTCCTCATAATACAAAAATAAGATGGATAATTAATAAAAGGAATATTATGGAGATAATTAGGAATAATTATCTTAATATATTATATTTTAATTATGGGAGTAATTATCTCCCTAATTAAAATATGACTTATTCCCAAAGAAAGAAGGAATATTCTGGGTTTTCTGCTCCTATAAATAGGAGACGCCCCAGACCCTCTAGATACATCTCAGAGAGCAGAAACACAAGAAAGAGAGTGAGTTCATAGAGCTCCGGTTTTTCGCACAAAACCGATGAGCAACAAATTTAGAGTGGCTGTTTTATCCTGGAGGCGACCGGCTGATAGTCTGTCGTGCGCAACGAAGGCAGTGCCGCGAACGTCTTAAAGACAGCGACCTAGTCCGCGACTCAGCCATATCGGTAACCCTAATTTTTCTGTTTGGTTTCTAACAATTTTAAGACGTTCGGATGCTGTCATATGTACTGAACAGGATACCGATTCTGGCTCAAGCAATTTTTCGTCGCCCAATGCCTTGCCGAGTTCGTTGACGCCGTTGCGAAATAGGAGGAGTAGCCCTTAGGCGATCTACTGTCTCGCTTTTTGAAAGCCGATTGGAATATGTTCTTGGCTTCCGTCTTGCAGTGGATCGCGTTGGAATTGGTCCTGGCCTCCACGTCTCGGAAATCAGAAGAGGCGTGTAATTGAAGATAACGAGGAGGCCCAGTGATTTTTTGGTATCCTTGCAACTGGGAAACAAAGAGAATGCCCATTGCTTGTGAAGTTTGACGTAAAGCCGGAAGTATAAATATGTGACAAGAGATTAGATATATTATATACATATATGTTTGAGAGTTTCGTCTGCTAGTTGTTGCAGGTTGGATGTTTTAATTTAAAGCATATGCCGCCAACGTGAGAGTTGATGGAGTGCTCTCGTTGGCAGCTAATGGAGTCCTTCGCTGCCAAGCTCATTACTGAATGGGCCTTCATTCCCGACCGGGCTAAACTAACAGAAAAAATGGCCTAAAAAACCTAGAGTGCTAGCGAGGCATGAAAGAAGAATTGATCTTCTTACTTTGGGCCCACGAGCTGCCTTTGTTTCATGGTTTCTCTATTTATTTTATTGTTATGTGTAAAACAACAATATTAATTGATCTTCCAATTTTCTTGGACGAGATAACGAGGCGGAAGGTAGGAATGGAAGATACCCGTCTCGGTAACTGTGGAGTCGGGATGGTGGACCCAGGTTGTGGGTGTGAGGCTCTTCTAAAAGGCGGGAACCGGCTCGTTCCGTTGCTTTGGTTTGTGGCAGCTAAGGAAGAAGAATTGCTTGGAAATTGAGAAATAGAGAATGCATTGACTCATCGAAAAGAGGTCAGAATCAAAACCTTTTTATGAATCATTATGATGAATGATAACCCGGAATCTATTTCACTTGAGTTCTATGCATGGTATTGAGAACTAGGGGTGATAATCGGTTGGCGGTTATCCGGTTTGACCGACCACCGAACCGAAACCGGCGGTTATTCACCGAAACCGACAACCGAAAACTGCTGACGGTGTCGGCGTCGGTTGGGAGAATTGGGGGATTTAGCTAACCGGGCGGTCTTCGGTTGCTAACCGTGAAACCGATGGTGCACCGCAAAAACCGTCAAAACACAACGCAAAGCCAATCCGTCGATTCCATATCCAAATCCCATGACCTAACTTCCTCCATCCCTGCCTCCTCCATTCCCTTCCAGATTTCCGCCTCCTGCTGCAACCAGCTTCCATCCTCGTGCCGGACGACATCGTCTTCTCGTCTAGTCGTCATCTCTTCCTCCCGCCGGCGTCCCGTCGAGTTGCTTTTTGTTATCGCCCAGTCGACCTCTTCTTCACATCCAGTCGTTGTCTCATCCTCACGCCGTCGTCAGCCCGTCGTCCTTGTCAGAAACAGAGATTCGTCGTCATTCCTTAAGCTGCCGCTGACGAGTCTCTCCGTAAAGCTAGCTGCTACCGGTTATCGGCTAACCGCCTCACCGAACTGACGCTGGCGGTTGCGGTTTTCGGCTAACCGCCGGAGCCTACGGTTGCGGTTGCGGTTGTTGAAATTCTGCTCTTCATCATCCTCGGCTAACCGACTTGGCGGTGCGGTTAAAACCGAAACCGCACCGTTAACAGCCCTATTGAGAACCATATGAATATGAGAAAGTAAAAATAGAATTGATGCATGTATATGTCGACATTGAGGTGTATTACCTCGATGATTAGAATATAAATTGAAAACATGTTGTGGAGTAGAATAATTTTATTTAAATGCATGCATATATGTGAAGAATATATGGGAAGAGAATGGGTTTACTGTCCATAATGACGATATTATAAGAAGTACTATTATCAGTACTACACGAACCACTTAGGTTGCTGTGAAACATTAAAGTTTCAAGAATGAGAGCAGCAAGCTGAACCAGATTCACGCCAATTAGAATGGTACCCATCGTGGTAACCATAAGATTGTAACACAATTCTCTAAGAATGATACTATGTTTCTCAATTAAATTTGAGAAAAACTAGGTCATATGACACGAAAGTGTTAGAGCAAGTTTAACATAGTATTGTGTTAACTTGATTAAAGAAGAGGATTTGGCAATAATAATCGCTTAGGTGATGACAGAGGTTAGCCTTAATGGTAACTCTGGAGAATGGTTGTTGGATACTAGCGCCCCAAGGCATGTCCGTGATAGACGATCTAAGATGGATTCTTTTTTGGGACGTGTGTGTCCTTGTAAAGAATTAGAATATCTAAAGTAACATTCCCATAATATTCTCGAACGCTTGAGATAAATAAAAATTTTGTATCCAAGCAAAATGACCGATAAAATATGTGGTTAGAGAATCAGAATCAATAGATCTGATTTATGTTGATATGGGTAAACTTGATGGAAAAGACAATAAATAATTTATTGCTCTTTTGAGTGCTCTGATTGTCTAACTAGTTATTCAAAATAGTTTGAAATACCTAGTTGCATTATGATTGCACTGATTATTCAATATATCGCGTGCTTGTGGTAGAGTTAACAAATCAGTGACATGATAACTAGAAGAGCATATGAGTGTGTAAGTTACTGTAAAACACATAAGCTTATGAAACGAAATACTCATTAGTTTGTGAAAACCATTGATGCCAATAGATTCCATTTATATTAAGAAATAGTGGGGGTGATATCCTGCCTACTATTAGAAATAATGGATAACTAGTGGGGGTGATGAATCTGGGTATGAACTCAGAAGAGACAAATGAACCATAAATCGCGAAAAGATTTTGGTTATGAATTTGTTATTTACACCTTAAGAAAGAAAGATCCTACAAGTCTGCTAGAAGTTCGAACTTCCATAAAGATGCAGATTTGTGGGTAAATCCATTATTAACGAAATGGAATTATTGGAGTCTAATAAGACTTAAAATCTTTTAGAGTTACCTCTTGGCTATGAAGCCTTGGGTAATTTATCGATAGAATCGAACAAGATTTGGCATCTTTGAGAATTACCTCTTGGCAATGAAGTCATGGGTAATAAATGGATTCTTAAAAGAAAAGTGAAACCTATTGGTTTAGTTTATGAGTATAAGGATCGCCTAATAGCTAAGGCTTTAAGCGGAAAGGAAAAATTGTAAATTTTCTTGTTATCTATTCACCATATGTAGAATAACATCCATGTATGTTCTGATTGTTAGTGTTGTGCGTCAGATGGATTATTAAACATGTTTCTGTGAATGGTGATTTAGATAGGAAAATCTACATGGGACAACCTATAGGGTTGTTATTCCTGAACATGCTTAGGGAGTCTATAGTTAGACAAATCATTGTAAGATTTGAAATAGACTCTAAGACGATGGCATGAATAAACTGGTTCTCTCCTATGGTTTTAAAAGTGAAAGTGACAAGTGCATTTAGTACAAATTTGAGAATGACACTTGCATTATGAATGACACGTCGATCTTTGGTACAAAGACTCGTAATGTCAATATTGAAAAACCATGATGGTTGAGAATTTTGAATGTGAAGGATCTGAATGAAACAAATGTTATGCTTAGAGATCCTAATAACTAGGAAAATACAAGATGTACACCTGCATACATGTTTGATGGTGCTAGTATAATTTTTAAGAGCACCAAAGATGGTGTAATAAAGAAAGAACATACTAGCATCGACAGTCTACGAGAGGCAGCTGATAAACATGAGACCTGACATAGTGGGGGTACTTGGCAGGCTTACTGATTGTCCTAGTATGAAGCATTGAAATGCTATTGAAAGGGGTCATGAGACACCTTAAAAGAACAGAAAAACCTTGATATTTGTTATCAAAGGGGTTGCTGTATTGATAGGGTATAGTGATGCGGATTAGAATACCCTATAGAGGACTCCAAGACAACAAGAGGATGTGTTTTAAAACATCGATAGAGAAGCTATGTCTTGGAAGTCTAAGAAGTAAACGATCCTGGCTCAATCAACTAAGAAATCAGAAATGATAGAACTAGCAATGGCTAGTAAAGAGGAAAGTTGATTGAGAGGGTCACTACTAGAGATTCCCTTATGGGAAAGACCGATCCCTCCGGTAGTTAATTGATTGTGATAGCACCGCAGCTATTGCAAAAGAAGGGAACCGGTTCTAGAACGAAAGGAGACGACAAATTTGTCGTAAGCACAATACTGTAAGAGAACTCCTAATGATAGGAGCAATGGGGGTGGATTGATAGACCGTTAGTTACACATGTTTTTACCTCTGCTCTTACTCCGTTTGAGGTATTGATTCTCGTGTTTTAGGCTGATTTCACGCTAGGTTGTGCTTGTTTATGATATTTCAGGTCCTAGTACGTGAATGGAGGCTTGGGAGCGAGTTTGGGGTCGATTGGACGAGGATCGGACGCATGGCGAGGTTCTGAGGAAGTCGCACGGGCACACCCACAACCCGCACGGCCGTGCAAGTGACCAGTTTGGCCGTGCGGGATTGTGCGAGAGCACGCACGGGCAGAGCAGAAAACCCGCACGGCCGTGCAAGTGACCAGTTTGGCCGTGCGGGATTGTGCGAGAGCAAACACGGGCACAAGTGAGATCCGCACGGCCGTGCAAAGTTCAACCCTGGCCGTGCGAGATGGCTGAAGTTCGACTTAATGGTACGCCGCGTTTTGAGCCACACGGGCAAGATGGTGAGCCGCACGGCCGTGCACCCTGCCCGTGCGAGTCGGGGAATTCTGGTTTTTAAGCAGATTTCAGCCAAAGGAAAGGGGAGAGCTGGATTTTGGATCCCAGACACCCAAGGGACGAACCCTAGAGAGAGAGAGCGACTTGGGAAAATTCTTGGAGCAATTTTGGAGGATTTCTTCGCCATTGGAGTTCGGGAATCAAGCTTGGAGATGGAGATTGAAGATAGATCAGATTTCTGCAGTCTCTCTCTTCTCTATGGAGTAACTTCCCTTCACTTAGGTTTTGAGGAACCCTAGCTATGTTTGTTTGATTGGATGATTGTATGAGTACTCTGACTTGATAATCTTGAGTTCATGTTCAATCTATGCATGTTTTCACTATTCAATTCTGCTTTAGTCGAGATTATTGATTCTGCTTTGATCCTATGAGAGCGAATACCTGATTAGGTCAATAGAGCACCATAGATTGATAGTAGTGGATCGATTGCTTTAGTCGAGGGTTGATTCACTACTTTGTATCGATTGAGAACCTCATTCGATAGAGGGAGTCTAGTTCAGAACGCCTTGATCGATTGTTCTAGAGAAGGATACGTCCCTCTAGGCAATTGACTCAAGAGGGCCTTGTTCCTTTAGTCGAGACTCAAGGTCTAGTCAAGGATTCTCCGCATTGTGAATGAAAGTGAAACAAGTTAGAGATCATCAATCGTTAATTTGGCTAGTGGCTAGGGGGAATCATACCTAAGTGAGTTCCCAACCTGTAATTAGATTAACTTTAACTGTAGTTTGCTAGAGTAGTTTTAGTTCTTTCATCTTAATCTGTTTTGCTAGATAATGAACTGAAGCTGAGTAATAGTAACTCTAGAGACCCGTGGATTCGATATTTATTACTTGAGCCACTATACTGCAGTCCCTTTCATTGGTTACGCTTGGCCATTGTTAGGTGTTGTGTTTTAGCGTGTCAAGTTTTTGGCGCCGTTGCCGGGGAACTTTCTAGAGTATTAGGAAAGGCAGAAGTTTGTTACTTTAGCGTTTTTCTTTTCTTTTCCACTCTTGCTTTTCACTTGGGTGTTTTTGTTTTTGTTGGTGCAGATCTGAATCATGGATCCTCATGGCTTCTCCAACCATTGGGGGTATCCACCACCATCCGAGTGGTATTACCCCGAGACCCCCTGGAGCAATCAAGGAGGAGAAGACTATGGATTCGGGTTCCAGTACCAACCCCCTTACTACGGAGAACAATCTGACCCCTGGGCATATCAAGAACAATCTCATTACCAAGAAGACTTTCTCCCACAACCAGAAGGGCCATCGGCGCTGGAGTTACCCATGGCGGCCTTCACGGGCCATTCTGCAGAGCCATGCTACACTCCCCAGCCAGATCCAAATTATGAACTGAGGCTTCTCCTGGAGCAGTTTGTTCGGGACTCCGAGAGATGCAATCGCAAGATGGACCTCCTTTTCTCATCCTTTGCTCCTCCTAACTCTTCATCCCTCCGTGAATCGGAGGAGAATGTTTCGCACTCATCAAAGCAACCAGAGCGGGTTGAGCAAGTTTGTGCACAACTTGCTCAAGATCACCCGTCTACTACCATATTAGAAGAGGAGGAGGAAGAAGAAGGCTACAAGGACATTGTGGAGCAAGCAGAGATTATCACAGAGAGCTCCCGTGAAGATCATGATCAAGAATGTCCTGTCGTAGCCGACCACCCCTTCCCACACCCCACACTGAGCTTTGAAGAGGTGGGCATGAGTGAGGAGATGCAAGAAGATCTCATGAAAGAAATTGCTTGGCAACTTGCTCTCCAATCCGTGCTAGAAGAAGAAGAGCAAGAAAGGGTGCAGAAAGAAGTTGTGGAGGATGACAACAGTGAAGCAGAAGGAGTTCTTGATCATTTCCCAGGGGTGATACCATATGAACAAGGAAGGGAGGTTGACGAAGCAATTGGCGTCCAGGCTGAGGACGGAGTTGAGGTGGAAGAGGCTTGCACCGGCCATGAGTTACATGTGATATCTCCACCGAACTTCGAGGAACTACTTAGCGAGGACCCATTTGCAGTGTCTCTTTGCCAGACCAAGGCCACTTTGACATCGGTCCCTCTTGGTGGACGCGGTGGTGGCCAATCGATGCTATCTTATCTGGTTTGGGGCAATGAGACGAGAGAAGAGAAGAAGCGGTCTCGAGGGTGGAGACTTCATCTGCATCAAGTGCACGAGCCTTCATCACCTGCCACACCACCTGCTTGTGACTTGAGACTCCACCTCATCGACGAGAACCTCAACTTCAAGGAGGTTCTAGCATGGACCGAAGCTTAGGAGCCATCGTCCGGCTCACGACGTGAAAGAAGCGCTTGTTGGGAGGCAACCCAACCAGTCGGTTTGCATTTCTTTCTCTATTTCTCCTCGGTTGAGTCAGTTTTGTTATTTGATTTTAGAGTCAATAACTCAACCTTTGTGAGACTTTGTGTGGTGTTTGTGTTCTGATTACTCTCTCTTCCTGGAATGCACCGCCTGCCCCGTCCATCATCATTCACCCTTGATCTGGTAACTTCGTTCTACCCTCTTTATCTTTCCTCCATTGAGGACAATGTCGTGCTTAAGTGTGGGGGGATGTTCGATTATGTATGCGTGTGAATGTTTGGCTGTTTGTGTGCTTGGAGCCTAGTCCACTGTCCAAACTTTTAAATTTGAGGGCTCCAAGTACGTGTTCCTTGCAATTGCCTGCTCAGTATGCTTTGAATTGACAGTCTCTGTAGTGATTTGCAACCTAGGGAGGTAGTGTAGCACTATGGAGGATGTTGATGCATTTAAGAAGTCTCATTTCTTCTTCATATTGTGTTGGTTGATTGAGTGAAGTAGTGATCTTAGGACCCTTGAATTGTGTGGTGTTGTAGACTCTCTGCCTGTCATGGACTCTTGTATCATGTTTTGGAAATAACAGGTGCTCGAAAATGTGCTTTAAAATAATGTCTCCCGTGCGAATAGGGTGAAAGTGTGTAAGGGGAGATGGGAATCCGTTCCCAATTTCCACCTACTACCTCCAGCCCCCTTACATGTCTTTCCCCCGCACGAGGCTCGAGACAACTGCTCCTGGCATGGCCGGTAAGAGTCGGGCTCCCGCAAAACCTTTGCTAGGTGGGAGCCCCCGTTTTCTGCAAAAACAGGTTGGACCCTTAAAAAAAAGACAAAACAGAAAAACAAGCAAAAAGAAGAAAGAAAAGGGGTTCCAACCAGTTTCAAAAAGAAAATCGAGCACCTGGAATTAATGTGAGTCCATGATCTTTGTTTTTGAGAGTCTCTGCATCCACGATTCATTTGTCCTCTGTTCACTATTTACCATGATGCCGACTCGGGACTAGTGTTCTCGCCGAAGAAGTTATGAGATGACTTGTGCGTCGGTTGACCTCGTAAGCTGCTAAATGATCTAGGAAGTCCTCTACCTACGATCGAGGTTGTTTGTTGCTACAGAGGTCTGGAGAGTTGCATTAGTTTGAGATAGGTTTGCTTGGGGACAAGCAAACGGTTAAGTGTGGGGGAGTTTGATAGACCGTTAGTTACACATGTTTTTACCCCTGCTCTTACTCCGTTTGAGGTATTGATTCTCGTGTTTTAGGCTGATTTCACGCTAGGTTGTGCTTGTTTATGATATTTCAGGTCCTAGTACGTGAATGGAGGCTTGGGAGCGAGTTTGGGGTCGATTGGATGAGGATCGGACGCATGGCGAGGTTCTGAGGAAGTCGCACGGGCACACCCACAACCCGCACGGCCGTGCAAGTGACCAGTTTGGCCGTGCGGGATTGTGCGAGAGCACCGCACGGGCAGAGCAGAAAACCCGCACGACCGTGCAAGTGACCAGTTTGGCCGTGCGGGATTGTGCGAGAGCAAACACGGGCACAAGTGAGATCCGCACGGCCATGCAAAGTTCAACCCTGGCCGTGCGAGATGGCTGAAGTTCGACTTAATGGTACGCCGCGTTTTGAGCCGCACGAGCAAGATGGTGAGCCGCACGGTCGTGCACCCTGCCCGTGCGAGTCGGGGAATTCTAGTTTTTAAGCAGATTTCAGCCAAAGGAAAGGGGAGAGCTGGGTTTTGGATCCCAAACACCCAAGGGACGAACCCTAGAGAGAGAGAGAGCGACTTGGGAACATTCTTGGAGCTATTTTGGAGGATTTCTTCGCCATTGGAGCTCGGGAATCAAGCTTGGAGATGGAGATTGAAGATCTAGATCAGATTTCTGCAGTCTCTCTCTTCTCTATGAAGTAACTTCCCTTCACTTAGGTTTTGAGGAACCCTAGATATGTTTGTTTGATTGGATGATTGTATGAGTACTTTGACTTGATAATCTTGAGTTCATGTTCAATCTATGCATGTTTTCACTATTCAATTCTGCTTTAGTCGAGATTATTGATTCTGCTTTGATCCTATGAGAGCGAATACCTGATTAGGTCAATAGAGCACCATAGATTGATAGTAGTGGATCGATTGCTTTAGTCGAGGGTTGATTCACTGCTTTGTATCGATTGAGAACCTCATTCGATAGAGGGAGTCTAGTTCAGAACGCCTTGATCGATTGTTCTAGAGAAGGATACGTCCCTCTAGGCAATTGACTCAAGAGGGCCTTGTTCCTTTAGTCGAGACTCAAGGTCTAGTCAAGGATTCTCCGCATTGTGAATGAAAGTGAAACAAGTTAGACATCAATCGTTCATCTGGCTAGTGGATAGGGGGAATCATACCTAAGTGAGTTCCCAACCTGTAATTAGATTAACTTTAACTGTAGTTTGCTAGAGTAGTTTTAGTTCTTTCATCTTAATCTGTTTTGATAGATAATGAACTGAAGCTGAGTAATAGTAACTCTAGAGACCCGTGGATTCGATATTTATTACTTGAGCCACTATACTGCAGTCCCTTTCATTGGTTACGCTTGGCCATTGTTAGGTGTTGTGTTTTAGCGTGTCATGGATCATATAAGATCCTATTAGAATCTAGCTGATCCTTTGACGAAAGGATTATCTAGAGAGAAAAGTCCAAAATACCACGAAGGTATGAGACTTATGCCTACCGAACCATGGATTACAAGTGATGGTAACCCGACCCGATAGACTGGAGATCCCAAGAAACGGGTTCAATGGGTAATAACAAGTCATGAGTAATATTGAGAAAAGTTCATGCATAGTGAAGCATGAATCCCAAACCCTTGGAGGTCGAGTTCAACTCTTAATGAGATCTATACTCTATGTGGAGTGAAGTACTTTACTTTGGGGGTACTTCTGATAGACTCACCTATGTGAATGTGGGAGTGGGGCCGCTCCCTATGGAACTTTGGAGGCACAAAGTTGCTAGAGCGTTCACTAAATCCCAAGTTACACATGTTTTAAAAAAAAATTCTCAAAATACACACGTTATGAAAATAATTCCCAATCTACGCATGTTTGGGCCATCACCGCTGTCGACGAAGACAGTGATTGCATCACCGCTTTCGACGAAGACAGTGATTGCATCACTCCTGTCGACAAAGACAGTGATTGCATCACTGTTGTCGACAAAGACAGTGATTGCATCACTGCAGTACACGGCCGCGGTGAAGGCCTAACCTGCGTCGAAACTTTAAACAAACGTAACTTTGTGCTCGGTTATCCGATCGTAGCGAAATTTTTGTTGATGCCGCATAATTTTTCGAGATCTTGCAAGCCGCAAATTGCCGTGGGCGGTTTGGTCCCGCCTTCGTCTCGAAATATGTCGTTTGCTACCCCGAACGAGCCTTTTTTCGATTTCGTCAAACTTTGAACGACCATAACTTTGTGCTCCACAATCCGAAAATCATGATTTTTTTTTTATTTCGCATAACTTTTTAAGGACTACAATATTTAGTAGGAGAGAATTTTCAAAAAATGAATTATTTATGGATATAAGGGGTTTTGGGAATAACTTTACCTTCCTTTTCAGGAATCCAAGTACATTCCGAAAATATGTCTATGATAAAAATTGTATTCCTTAAAAAGTTATGCGAAATAAAAAAAAAATTCATGATTTTTGGATTGTGGAGCACAAAGTTATGGTCGTTCAAAGTTTGACGAAATCGAAAAAAGGCTCGTTCGGGGTAGCAAACGACATATTTTCGAGATGAAGGCGGGACCAAACCTCCTACGGCAATTTGCGGCTTGCAAGATCTCGAAAAATTATGCGGAATCAAAAAAATTTTTGCTACGATCGGATAACCGAGCACAAAGTTACGTTTGTTTAAAGTTTCAACGCAGGTTAGGCCTTCACCGCGGCCGTGTACTGCAGTGATGCAATCACTGTCTTTGTCGACAGCAGTGATGCAATCACTGTCTTCGTCGACAGCGGTGATGCAATCACTGTCTTCGTCGACAGCGGTGATGGCCCAAACATGCGTAGATTGAGAATTATTTTCATAACGTGGGTATTTTGAGAATTTTTTTTAAAAACATGTGTAACTTGGGATTTTTTCCTAAACGCACGGCCTATGAGAGAATATCACTCAATGAAAAGATCCGGTGTGCTACATTATCTGAGATAGGGTTCAAGACTACGAGTCACCCTTATGAAATCGGAAGTGTAACCACTACGCTAAGGTTCAAATCTTCGCGATACCTTAGCTTATGCCCGATCTTATGGAACTGTTGATGCTCAGAGATAGTTTCAAAACTATTCAAGTGGGGGATTGTTGGGATGAATAGCTTTGAAAAGCTATAAATGAAATTCCTAATTAATTATCCAGTATTTTCCCCATAATACGAAAATAAGATGGATAATCAATAAAAGGAATATTATGGAGATAATTAAGAATAATTATCTTAATATATTATATTTTAATTATGGGAGTAATTATCTCCCTAATTAAAATATGACTTATTCCCAAAGAAAGAAGGAATATTCTGGGTTTTCTGCTCCTATAAATAGGAGACGCCCCAGACCCTCTAGATACACCTCAGAGAGCAGAAACACAAGAAAGAGAGTGAGTTCATAGAGCTCCGGTTTTTCGCACAAAACCGATGAGCAACAAATTTAGAGTGGCTGTTTTATCCTGGAGGCGACTGGCTGATAGTCTGCCGTGCGCAACGAAGGCAGTGCCGCGAACGTCTTAAAGAGAGCAACCTAGTCCGCGACTCAGCCAGATCGGTAACCCTATTTTTTCTGTTTGGTTTCTAACATAGTTCCCATCTAGAACACCATTATCAAGTTTCAGCGAGCCATATAAAAATCAGTGATGGGTCAGAAGGGCAACTAAGCCTAATCATGGTTCCCTTCTAGGACTCCATAGGCATATACAAAGAACCAATCACAATGACGGATAAGGCAGAAGAGCAACTCGGACTCGCATAGTTCTCTTCTAGGAACTCATTGCCATGCACCTCAGAGAACCATGGACAAACTGACATTTGAGGCAGAAGAGCAACTGTAACTAGTCATAGCTCATTTTTAGGACCTCGTTTTATCATGCTAAAGCTTCTTCACATTGAGACGGGGCAAGAGCAACCATGTGTTTGAACGGACTCAAGCATAGGTAGTGAATTCTTCTAAAATTAATTGTAGGAAATAGGAAAAATCACATCACTGTTTCTGGACAATATTAAAGCTTTTGGACATTAAGATAGAGCAACAGTAAACATGTGTAGGAAAGGACTCAATCTTAGTGGCTGAGTTTAATTATCAATGGCAGAATCTAGAAAGCAGCCACGTATGGAATTTCCAACCTAGACGCCATACGGAAGAATCCCAACAAGCAACAAGGTAGCTCGCTACTGCGGATCCTACATTCAATACAATATGATCGTCTAAAAAATCATAATACTTCTTGACACGCTTTTACCGTCAAACTAGAAAGTGGCCAAATATAACCACCTACTAATGCGTAGTATAGCGGGTTTAGTTCTTATTGTCAACCCGGGTCCTAGGTGTGATGACTACTCCGTGAAAATCTTGTTATCTAGCGGTTCAAGTCTAGTGAAGGTTTAATTACACTAGCAAGCAAAGCAGTGAAAGTTGTGTTCAAGTTTAGACAGGTCACCCGGATATGGTTCCCCCTTGACTACATTTAAGCCAGGTTGTAATTTACCAAGTTCAAGTTCAATGATAGTTATACTGCGGGAGGTTCTTAAACAGTCTGCAGTCTCGACTAAAGGTCTCCAGTCCCTCTCAATCTGAGTCCCCAGTGGGCGACTAACCTCCACCGGAGTAAACAGATTGAGGCCCTAACGAACCAAACCTCCTCTACCGAAGTAAATCCGGTACAGAATAGTGAATTGACTCCTCGACTAAAGTCGTCAATTCACTACCTTCAATCAAGGGTGCTCTATCAACCTAGGCAGATATTCTCTTTCTAGGTCAAAGCAGAAATAACAGGAATTTGATAAGGATTCATGCCATTCAAGAAATCAAACCTCAATTTAATATAATCATACCACTGAATTCGTACTTGGGTTCATAAAATCAGACCTAACATACAAATTTAGGGTTCTTCATACCCAGGTGATTGAGAAAGTTACTCCATAGAGAGAGACGGGAAATCTAGCTCAAACGCGGAAACCATACTGTGAAGAATGGGATTCTGCTCAAGCCGGGCTCCAATGGTGATGAAGATCGATCTAAGGCGCTTGAAGAATCAGGTTCGTCACTTTCTCTCTTTAGGTATATGCTTTGTCTCTTTAAACTCGGAACCCTTCAGAAATCAGCCTTCTTTCCCTTAAGAACCAGCAGGTCGCGATCCTCGGTCGGGTATTTCAGGTGCCCGGTCGGGGATTTTGAAACGCAGCGCAGCGGTGAAGGGGTTAATACCGGATCGAGGTCCAGAATACCCGATCGGGTATTTTTCCTCTCTGGCCGGGACCCCTTCTGGACTTCAGACGTCCCAAATTGCTTTTACCCGGCCTCGCCTTGCATTTTACCCGACCGGGTATTTTAACTCCTGGCCGGGTATTTTCCTCTTCCAGCGCCCTTTTACTCCAACGTCTTCCTTTTGACCCGAAACTCGTTTCATCACCTTCAAATCAACGCCAAGTCCTGAAATATGACACAAACACACAAGCTAGCGTGAAATTGAATCAACATCTCAAACGGCGCAAGAATGGAGGTAAAAATATGTGAAATCAATGGTCTATCAAATTCCCCCACACTTAACCGTTTGCTTGTCCCCAAGCAAACCTAACTCAAACCAATGCAGCTCTCCTGACCTCTATAGCAACAAACAACCTCGATCATCGGTTGAGGATTTCCTAGATCATATAGCAGCTTACGAGGTCAACTGGTCTTCTAAGACGTCCCCTATCTCTCTCAATACGAGTACTAGACTCAAGTCTAGGCATGGCAACGAATGGGTATGAGGCCGGGTGGTAGCTCCCCGAGACCCGCCCGTAATTATAAACGGGTATTACCCGTACCCGTCCGGAATGGTCAATGGATACTAAATCACTATCCATCCCCGTATCCGTCCGAGTTTGGGTATTACCGGGTTGGTCGGGTTTTACCCGCTACACACATATAAAAACTAATACAACAGTCAAAACTAATGAAACTGAAAGAAAACCATTGAACTTCATTGAAATTGAAACTAGCAACTGCATCGTTCAAACTTCTAAATTATAACCATGATCCATCAAAGCAACATCCATGATCCATCATCCATCAACATCCATGAAAGTCTAACAATCAAAAAAACATTAAAAGCAAGAAAAATAAAGCAGCAGCAGCAACATGAACAGACCAACAACAACACTCCAGCAGACCAGCACACCAGTAGCACTCCAGCAACAATACAGAAGTCAATAGCAGCAGACGAACAGAAACATGAACAGACCAGCACTCCAGCAGCAGCACTCCAACAAAAACACGAACACAACACAACAGCACCAAGCCACCAACAGCGAATCACAGTAACATCAGCACAACACAGCAGCAGGCAGCAACAAGTTTCCATCAATCCTAGTCTAGCTCAATCAAGATAAGGCCTCCCAATCCCATTTGTATCTTCTGCCCAAGAAAAGAAAAGAATCCCAATTATTATTCCATTGAAACTTAACCAAACAATTAATCGTAGTAACAAATAAAATCATTACCTGCCAAATCATTTTCAGTCTCAATCTCATCTCCACCCAGATTCAACATAGTGAAACACCCTTCCAAAGCAGTCACATAATCAACATTATCTGAAACACAAATGAAGAAATAAGTAAATAATGGAATACACTGTTTTATGCATTTGAATAAGAGTTCACAGCTTGAATGAACTTTTTTGTTACCTTTGTTCACCTCATTTTGCAGCCAACTCCTTGCACACATCATAGCCTCAACAGTAGTAGGCAATAATCTACTACGGTGAGGGTCTAAAAGTCTTCCCCCATAACTGAAAGTACTTTCAGATAGGGGTGTTCAAACGGTTTGGTTACCATGGTAACCGTTTTAACCAGTACTATTTGGATAATTTGGTTTGGTCAATTTGGATAATTGGTTTGGTTTGGTTAAAGTTTTTAGCTTGTTTGGTTTAGGTGGTTTGGTTTGGTTTCAGACACTCCTAACCAGTCAAACCAAATTAACCAGTTAAGTAATTAGTCATATATCTAACATTTATTATATACACATACTTAATACTTTGCATAACCACTCAAGAGTTAACGTTCATCCCTTTTAGACTCATAAAATATAAAGCTCAATATTGCTCATATAGTGTATATTTGTATATGTAAAATGTAGACCACAACATATGGACACCTAATTTAGATAAATTTCATACATTATGATGGATGAAAACTTGAAAAGAAGGTCATTTTCAGCCTATGATAATTGCTAAGAGACTAAGTCAATTTACACAAACACAACAATTCATTAACCCATACCATTGTCATAAATTTTTGTTGGGTGAATACTTCTATACTAATCGTAAGATAATTGTCTTAGTTGCATGTATTTTTGTTAAGGGTTAACTATAACTACGTGTTGATTGTTATGTTTTATTCATTATATAAATTCCGAATTATTGCATTAATTGGAAAATTTTCATCGTCAATGATAATGTGATTTTATATTGGTTAATCTGGTTAACCAATTAACCAAACCGATTAAACTTTAGTTTGGTTAATTTGGTTGTTGTATTAGTTTGGACGGTTTGGTTATGATATTGTATTCCATGGTTAATGGAATTTAGCCTTATTTGGTTTGGTTATAACCATGGTAGCCATTTGAACACCCCTACTTTCAGATGCCACTCAAGTTACAGGAACAGCAAGACCATCTCTTGCAATTTCTTGCAACACAGGAGATTTGATGTCATTTTGCCTCCACCACGTCAATATATCAAATTCAGCAGAAAGAGGAATCACATCCTCACTCAAATATCGATCCAATTCACTTTGGTATGCAACTGTTTTGGATTTCTTCCTTTGACTCATATACAACTCAAAATCCAAGTCAATTCTAGATTGCACAACTTCTGGATTAGCATTTCCAACAGTAGGAGAATCCATCTCCCTCCTTGTTTTGTATTCACGAAGCAAATCAACCAAGATATCCTTAATCTTATCATAATCCAGTGAACATTCAATATCACCACTACCAAATTTAGTAGCATAGTAAGTGATAATTTCCAGCTTGTACCTTGGATCGAGTACAATTGCAACATCCAACAGTTCATGGATATCTTCCCAATACTTCTTAAATTTCATCCACATTGAAACAACCATTTCATGGATGACCACATCAGAATCAAGAAGCCACTCATTGAGTTTCAATTTCAAGTCACAAACCCGAGTGAAGAAAAGATTGGCAGTAGGATATTTTGTTCCAGAAAATAGATCAGATATAACACTGAAAATTTCCAGCTTTGAACACACAATAGATGAGAACTGCCAATCAGCAGGGGTAGGCAAGCAAGTATATTGAGAATCCCTTTGTTTAAGACGAGAGAACACATCTCTATAAGGCAAAGCAGCTGCAAGCATGTGGAATGTTGAATTCCATCTAGTAGGACAGTCAAGCACTAGATTTTTTTCACAACTAACCCTTAATTGCCTAGCAGTTTCTTCGAAGAATTCTTTTCTCTTTGGAGTTGCAGACCAATACACAACAGATTCTCTAATCCTTTCTATCCCATCTTTCGAGATTGATAACCCATCTTTGACAATTAAGTTCAAGATATGAGCAGAGCATCTCATGTGCAACATTGAACCATCCGACATCAAGTATGGCAGCATAAGCTTTTGCTTAATTTTGTCAATCATTGAGTCATTCGTACTGCAATTATCAAGAGTAATAGTCGATACCTTTGAATCGACATTCCAATCCATCATGCACTCAGCCATGATTGTGGCTAACCGCTCACTTGATGTGGTGCAGGGACATACATGAAACTACAAAACAAGGCAGCAAATGAAGTTGCATTAGAACAATATGAGATAATCAGATTGGGAATTCAAATTGAAAACCTTATATAAACCAACTTGAAAGCTTTACCTTAACATATGGCTTCTGAGATTCCAAGAATTGTCAATGTAGTGTGCAGTTACAGCCATATAACTCTTCTTTTGAGTGGAGGCTTTCCACATATCAGTTGTGAGTGCCACTCTTCCCTTATTGTCATCAATAACCTTCTGAATCTTAATACGTTAAGACCAGGGGCGGAGCTAGAATCTTGGGTTTGGGGGGGGGGGGGGGGCGGAAATGTTTCGTATATTATCATAATAAGAAAAAAATCAAAATAATTATATAACTATATAAATAAATTAATTGTGTGAATTATCAAAATGTACGAGATGTTTTATCAAATAATTAGATTACATTCTTGTTAAACTTATCGGGGAATTTTTTTCCATTAAAGCTATAAAATTGTAAGAAACTAACATAATTCAGTGGGGATTAATACGTTAAGACCAGGGGCGGAGCTAGAATTTTGGGTTTGGGGGGGGGGGGCGGAAATGTTTCGTATATTATCGTAATAAGAAAAAAATCAAAATAATTATATAACTATATAAATAAATTAATTGTGTGAATTATCAAAATGTACGAGATGTTTTATCAAATAATTAGATTGACATTCTTGTTAAACTTATCGGGGAATTTTTTTCCATTAAAGCTATAAAATTGTAAAAAACTAACATAATTCAGTGGGGATTGAACCCATGACCTGTTTGATACATAACCACTACAACTCATAACCACTACAACTCCACTAGGGTACTAAGCTTCTTTAGATACCTTTTAACCCACGGCCATTATTAGAAAACCTGTATTTACTTCGTAATTTTCAGAACACTCAGTACATTCTTTCGTGATTTTCGAAATTCTCGGGGGGGGGGGGGGGGGGGTCGGGGCCCCCCTTAGGCCTTGTGTAGCTCCGCCCCTGGTTCATACTTATATAATTTGAAAATGTCTGTCCTAATAGTATTGCGACCTGGAACAGTAAAGAGAGGCTGTAGAGAACAAACAAATCTCTTGAAATACAAGTGATCCACCATTGAAAGTGGATACTCGTGTATCAAGATAGCAACAGAAAGTTCCCTCCTACAAACATCAGAACTATACGCACTAACTACCAAATCCCTCCTTCCAGTTGGGGCATAGTTAGCACCAAGAACCTTCTGAGTTCTATCCCCAATTCTTTTCTGTAAACAAGTTCGCATATGGCTTTTCAAATGCGAAGTACCATCTTTTGATTCTCCACATAGTAGCTTTCGACAGTATTTGCATTTAGCCTTAAGCTCATTGTTCACTCTAATTCTGGTAAAGTGATTCCAAACTACAGATTTTAGCCTGCTAGAATCAATCACATCATCACCATTACCATTGCCGTCATTGATAACAACACCCTGAGGTGCTCCAGCAGCAACCTTGGCTCCAACAGCAACCTGGGTTCCAGCAGCAGCAACCTGAGGTGCAAGAACAGCTTCAGGCGCAACAACAAGTTGAGGAACAACACCATTTGCTCCAACAGCAGCAAGAGCAGGAGCTCCACCAACATTTTGAATACTCTCCATGGTACCTTGTACATATTAGGAGACAATTCATTAGAACCCTGATAATCTAACAGAAAATTACACGGAAAATTAACAAGGCAAGTAAGGGAAAAGCAGAAAACTCACCAGTTCAAGAATCATTGCGATACTGCGGTTTAGAGGTGAAGAAAGCTCGATGAACAGAGGATTGGATTTGTGAAGGAAGTCTGGAATTGTGCCCTCAAGTGTCGTTTAAGGTCATATTTATAGCCTAAGATTAGGGATAAATGGCGTGAAGCCAGCAAAGGACAGAATCATCCAATTCGATTCTCCCAAACCCATCAACAGTGAAAATCGAAGAGTTGTTCTTCCGATTGGGCAATTGGCTAATTTGATGGCTGTTTGAGAGATTTGAGGGAGAGATTCTAGGGTTTTCATGATGGATGATTGGTGGTGAGGTGTAATCGAGGCTAGAAAAACGAATGATTGGTAGGAAGAACGGAAGATAGAAGGACTCACCGCGCGTGAATCGTGATAAAGTCCGGAAAATCGGCGTTCCATTAATCGCGATGCTGGATTTGTGAGAGAAGAGAGATTGGATTTTGGGGAAAGTTTATTGGTGGTGGGTTTCTTGCTGTTGCACGCGTTGTAATTCAGATTCTGAAGAGAGGCAAAACGATGTCGTATGCAATATCGGACGGGGCCGGGGCGAATAGTATTAGATCCGACCCCGACCCATCCCCGCTGTCACTCAATTAGCGGGTTTCCCCGTCCCCGACCGCAATCCGGACCTGGCGGGTTTCTTCGCGGGTTTGTCCCGGGCGGGTGCGGGCTATGCCCGTTTTTTTCATACCCAATGCCATCCCTACTCAAGTCAGGATCATGAGAAGAAGTGGAAGTAAGACAACCAGTTCATGGGTAAAGGGACTCACACCATTCACAATCAAGGACTCATTGTACCTGGGTGCTCTTTCACTTCACTTCACCGTTGGAACCCCTTTTCACTTTCATTTTAAATTTTTTTTTCTTCACTTGCCGGGGGTTCCAACTACAGTCTTTTGTACGGTCCACCCTTATTAGTTGAGCAAGAGCAATTTCTGTACATCTGGCACTCGCCAAAGTACTTTTTTAACTCCTTTTCCTCAACTCGTGTGGAGGGTCAATAAAATTAAGGGGGGACGGAAGCTCTATCCGTGCCCTTAAAAACACATCCTCGAGTAGGCAAACCGTTCAACGGGTGAAAATTTTACTTGTACTAGAGACAGCTTAGCTTCACCTTGTAGGAGTACCCCACTAAGGATCACTAAAATCTCTTCCAAAACTCGATTTTGTGAAATGAACGGTGCCACACACGTTGGGCTTACCCCATGATTAAGATTTCAATGATTTCGACATGGAGGACCAACTGCTTTTCATTTCCCACATGAGCACCATGTTCAGTACACGAGTCCACAACACAATTCAAAAGGAGTCACCATTACCACATGAATTCAACGGTCTTAACTCCACTAATTCACAAAATCAACCGGCACAACAGAGAGCTAGATAGGAAAAATCTTATACTTCAACATCCTCCATAGTGCTACACTACCTCCCTAGGTTGCACATTACTATAGAGACTATCAATTCCAAGCATACTGAGCAGGCAATTTGCAAGGAACACATACTTGGAGCCCTCAAATCGAAATTTGGACAGTGGACTAGGCTCCAAGCACACAAACAGATCTAAGCAGTCAAAATAGAAACATCCCCCCACACATAAGTTCGACATTGCCCTCAATGGAGAAGAGAGAAGGATAAGGGAACGATGTTACCGGTGTGCGCGGACTGCATGAGACTGGAAGATGGACCAGTCGGAGTGAAACGGACTGGAAATGGGGCCAGTCGGTGCAAAGTCACAACTAAAGGGAACACATGAACTCAGCCACAATACTTTAGATCTAGTTGTCAGCCCAATAGTACATCATCCAAAAGAAAAGAAAATAAACCAAAACACAAGACAGTTTGCACTCCTAACCAAAACATAAGCAACACAAAACGAGCCACGAGTACAGCCTACTCGAGCCCGTTGAAGTCGATCTTGTCCATGAGGTCGTCAACCCCATCTGTCGGTGGTGGCGGAGGTGGTGAGTGGTCCCACCGGGTGGTCCAGTGGTGCTCCCGAGGCGGGTGGCAGGACTGGAGCAGGTGCTCCGGGAACTTTATCATCCGGCGGCCACGATCCCCCTCCCGCTCGATGCGAGCACTGGTGACTCCCAGCTGAGCCTCCATTCGGTCGAGGCGCTTGTCCATAACCGTCATCCGCGACTGGTACTCGGCCTGGTGGGCCGAGAATCGCTGCTCAAGTGGCCGTCGATGCGCACTTCCTCTGTAGCCAGTCTCGCTCGTTATTGTCTCCTTAGTTGGCGACAGGTGCGTTCTAGCTCCGGATTTAACGGTAGTAAACCTCCCGACTGGCTACGGATCATGCACTACCTGTACACAGAAAAGCAAGCAAACCCGTGAAGGCACAAGTGGGAAAAAGCAAACAGTCAATGCGGAATTGAAAATGCTAAAGTAACAGAAATCACGTTTCTTCAACAATCTAGCCATCCCCGGCAACGGAAAAACTTAACACGCTTCTACCGTCACGCTAGAAAGTGGCCAAGTGTAACCACCTACTAATGCGTAGTATAGCAGATTTAGTTCTCATTGTCAACCCGGGTCCTAGGTGTGATGACTACTCCGTGAAAGTCTTGTTATCAAGCGGTTCAAGTCTAGTGAAGGTTTAATTAAACTAGCAAGCAAAGCAGTGAAATTTGTGTTCAAGTTTAGAGAGGTCACCTGGATATGGTTCCCCCTAGACTGTAGTTAATCCAGGTTGTAATTTACCAAGTTCAAGTTCAATGATAGTCATACTGCGGGAGGTTCTTAAACAGTCTGCAGTCTCGACTAACGGTCTCCAGACCCTCTCAATCTGAGTCCCCAGCGGGCGACTAACCTCCACCAGATTAAACAGATTGAGGCCCTAACGTACCAAACCTCCTCTACCGAAGTAAATCCGGTACATAATAGTAAATTGACTCCTCGACTAAAGTCATCAATTCACTACCTTCAATCAAGGGTGCTCTATCAACCTAGGCAAATAATCTCTTTCTAGGTCAAAGCAGAAATAACAGGAATTTGATCAGGATTCATGATAATCAAGAATGGGATTCTGCTTCTGGCGATCAGTTAGCACTTCTCCAAGCTCAAGCCGGGCTCCAATGGTGATGAAGATCGATCTAAGGCGCTTGAAGAATCAGGTTCGTCACTTTCTCCCTCTAAAACTCGGAACCCTTCAAAAATCAGCCTTCTTTTCCTTAAGAACCAGCAGGTCGCGATCCCCGGTCGGGTATTTCAGGTGCCCGGCCGGGGATTTTGAAACGCAGCGCAGCGGTGAAGGGGTTAATACCCGATCGAGGTCCAGAATACCCGATCGAGTATTTTTGCTCTCTCGTCAAGACCCCTTCTGGACTTCAGACATCCCCAGCTGCTTTTCCCCGGCCTCGCCTTGCATTTTACCCGGTTGGGTATTTTAACTCCTGGCCGGGTATTTTTCTCTTCCAGCGCCCTTTTACTCCAACGTCTTCCTTTTGACCCAAAACTCATTTACTTGCCTTCACATAAACGCCAAGTCCTGAAATATGACCTAAAAACACAACCTAGCGTGAAATCGGCTTAAAACACGAGAATCAACGTCTCAAACGGCTCAAGAATGGAGGTAAGAATATGTGCAATAAATGGTGTATCACTTCTACCGCACAAAATGACAGAATGTGTAACCAGAGGATTGGATCATCAAGTAAAATTTTCTTTAAGGACTTCTACTCCGTAGATAACTGTCCCCACTCGTCAGACATCAACTTTAAATCTGAATTTTCGTTATGGGACAATATAGCAACATTTCTTAATTGTAAAACACGACTAATGCAACGGACCCTCGAAAGTTTTCCTTACACTTTCTGTTAAACAAACCCACAAATGACCCTCTAGTTATAAGGCACGACTGACGCAACTTTCATATCAGTAAATTATTTGTTTCCCAAACAACTCTTGGTAACCATGTATTTATCCCATTCAAATGAGATTCACGAAACACGCTAAAATAATAAAAGGGGCAGAAGGGCAACTATATCCCTTCTAGGACCCCCGGTATGTATCTTAAAAAACCTCCAAGACGACAGATATGACAAAAGAGAAATTCAGACTAGCAGACATTCCTTCTAAGACCTTTAGGAATGTTCTTTAGAAAATCGCAGACAATGATAGGCTGGAACAGAAGAGCAAACAATACTAGTTATAGTTCCCGTTTAGGACCCCATACAAAAAGTACATATGTGGCAGAAGGGCAACCATGGTTCCCTTCTAGGACTCATACACATATGCTTAAAGAACTAATCACAATGACAAACAAGGTAGAAGAGCAACTCATGATGGCAAAGTTCTCTTCTACGACCTCATTAACATGCACCTCGGAGAACCATGGACAAATCAACATTTGGGGCGGAAGAGCAACTAAAATTAATCATAGATCTCTTTTAGGACCCCGCTTTATCATGTTAAAGCTTCTTCACATTGAGACGGGGCAAGAGAAACAAAGTGTACAAAAGGGACTCAACTCGAAGGAGTGAATTTTTATAATCGATACTAGGAACTAGGAAATATCACCTCGCTATTTCTCCACAGACACTATACAACAATATTCCAACACGCAAGAGGGTAATGAAAGAACCGTAGATAAAATGGTTGGGGGCAAAAGAGCAAACCAAGACTAGTCATAGTTCCCATCTAGGACCCCATTATCAAGCTTTATCCTTTGTTTCCGAAGGAAGGGAGGAAAAGGAGGGGAGGTGAAGGAAAATGGGGAGGGGAGGGGAGGGGAGGGGAGGGGAGATTTAGAAGTGAAGGAAATTGGGAGGAAAATGTTGTTTTATGAAGGAAAATGGAAAGGAAAGTATGTATTGGGAATTGTGATAGATATATTATTTAATTGGTTATGTAATAGTAAAATGATTAAAATGTGTATGGGTAGTGGAACAAATGTATTCTTTCTTACTAACTTGGTTCATTATTAAAAAAATCTTGATTTAAAAATCTCGTTTATTTTAACTTGATTTAAATTTTTTTCATAAAAATTGGATTACCTCTCATGTACAAGATGACATCCATTTCTTTCTAATAAGTTTATGTTTCGTGTAAAACGACGTTATGTATAATATAGATCAGTATTACGTAAACAATTTTAATTTATTAAATACAGACATTAAACATTTATACGTGTCTAGTACGAGAGTAATCAAATTAAAAATAAAAACGATAAATAATTTATATTTGCCTATCATAAGATACTTACCTAAATTATGTTGAACAACAAAAAAAAAAATATTTAAAAATATAAAATAAATTGGCCCAAAAGAATACGGGAGATGTACCTGTGAAGTGGAATAATTAAGAAAACATGCATCATTATCTAACCCACCGCCATCTCCTTTTCAACTTTTAATTTTAGTTTTTACGCTTTCTTTTCTTTTGATTTTAATATTACAAAATAAATATTCCCTTTTTAACCTAAATTCCTTATCGTCTGCCTTGCCAATTCATTTTTCCAATTCCTACCGAAGCTCTTCAGCAAAGACCCCAGCAGTTTCAGGTAATCCTTTCTCCTATCCAACACAGCCCGTCCCGTCTTTTTTTGTCGATTCAAATTCATTTCAGACGCCTATGCCATGAGACTTCCTCATACCTCCGATTTAGGTTTCTTTTTCGTCGAAGACTGCCTTTGCCAGCCCGCCATTTCCAGCAAGTGAGATCCAAAAGATTGCATGGAACCTAGCTTATGTTTTGGACGAACTAGAGCATCCATTCCCAAGCTATCTTCATCATATCCACTTGACTTTTCTAATTTGGGGAAAGAAAATAAATTGAATATTTGCTGGTTTTTTAGCGAAGAAAATGAAGAAGAGGAAATATAGAAGAGAGAGGAGAGAGGGAGAGGTAAAAGAAACGAAAAAGAGGACATTTTCTCTCCAATTTGGGGGGTCAGGTTGAACAGTGCTCATTTCCCCCTTTTCCCTCCCTTCGGTACTGTGCATGGCTTCGGAAACAAGGGAAAGTTTCTAGGAAACTCAACTTTCCTCCCTATTCTGTCCTTCCCCTCCTTTTCCTCCCTACAAAAACAGAGGGTTAGAGTCGTCACTGTCTTCTAGGACCCCGCTTTAATGCTTTATCATGTTAAAGCTTCTTAACATTAAGACAAATCAAGATCAAAAGTGTGTAAAAAGGGTGTCAACTATACATAATGAATTTCTTTATAAATGACTGTAGAAACTAGAAACGATCACTTCAGTGTTTCTCAACCTAGACACTATACGGACTGGCAAGAGTATACTTGTGTACAAAGGGACTCAACATCCAACATGGTAACTCATAGATATTACATTCAACACAACCAAACTATCTCGAGATCATATAAACCAAAAAGATCGCAACCGTTCCGAGAGGGCAGGAAAACTCTTGAAGACCCGTCATAATCCCTCCCACTTATTATCCAGGCCAGTAAACGGAAAAGATAGGTAGGAAACACTCCTTAGTTTGGAACCAATAACGAATTCGAAACCAAATATCACCCGTCAGCGGTCACTAGAGTAACAACTTGGAAACATAACTTAATGTGTAATTCACAGTCGTAATTCCGATTCTAAACTTGTAGAAAGCACGAAGCAACTACTTACAGGTGGCAGTCTGCGATTAGCAGCGAACTAATGGGTTTTTCGAAACCAGATATCTCTTTGTCTTCCTCAAAACCCTACTTTCGTTGATCACCAGGGGCAAGATGAAAAATCTTAAGCAAGCGGTAGAGGAATTTGAAACCATAGAAGGAAGAGTACGAGACTTTACTTACTTCCCATCAGCCATCACCCCCATTCTTGGAGAGAGATTATGAAGACGTTGCTGGGTGGAGGGAAAATGAATGAAGATAGCTTTATTTTTTGGCAAAATACAATTGTATAGCAATAACTTTCACGTTTTTTACAAATATAGTCATAACTATCCGAAAACACAAAATAGCCAATTCCGTCCATTTTGTTAACGACGTAAGGTGACGTTATGACTAGACTAACAGAAGACGTTGAGTTGGCGATTGAGTTACCCACCAACCTACGTGGAATTAAAAAAAAATCACAAAACCAGAAGAAAAAAAATGAAAATTAATCCTCCTCCCATTCTCTTCCCCTCTCACCGAGACTTATTAAACGCCGGCCTTACTGACTCTCTCCGTCTCCTCTACCTCTCCAGTCTCTATTTCGTCGTCCCTGAGATTCGCCGGCTGATCAATTTGGCAGGTAATATTTTCGTTTACTTTTCTTGACCGGAATTTCATTGAATTAACTTGAGTCTGTCTTTCCCCCATTTTCATTCACGACGACGATACATGTAAAACGGTTTCAGAAAGTAGAAAATGTAAAACGACTTCGACCAACCCAACCCCCAATTCTCTTATTTGGTCCCTCGAAGCTCACATAGACTCTGTTCGTTGCAAAAACAGAAGGCAGGTTGAGTAGACGCGACGACTGTTGATGACTGGGCGCGACGCAGAACCGAGGCGACGGGCTGCTGGTGGTCGAGGTGATGGCGGCGGAGGATCTAAACATAACAACGTCGATCCAGATCTGTCGGCTCCGGCTCCTCTAGTCGTGAGATGGAAAAGGAAGATGAAGATATTAAAGCGGTGGGATTTGTGATCTAGAAACTTGGAAGAGATGCGATGATTTTGTAACAGGGGAGAAGACGAGTGTGATTTGGAATTTGGTAAGGAAGATGGGAATGGGATTTGGAATTTGGGTGGCGATGAGATAGAGGGGAGGTTGGGGAGGTATGGACGACGGGTTGTGGCCTTGTGGATAAGGAAGAAGCTCAATTTGTTTTTTATTTTTTTAATTAATTTTTTTTAACTAGTGAAAAATTTGTTTTTTATTTTTAAAATTAATTATTTTAATAATTCAAAAATACGTGGCAATAATATACTGACTAGTTGCTGACGTGTGCGATGATTTGGCGTCCTAGTCAGCCTCACGTTAACCTAACTGACGGAGTTTCTAACACCGTTAAAGTTTCTAACGGAAATGGCTAGATTTGTCACATGGTCATCCAATTTTTAGGCTATTTTGTGTTTTCGGATAGTTATGACTATATTTGTCACAAACGTGAAAGTTATGGCTATACAAGTGTATTTTGCCTTATCTTTTTGGTATTTATAGAACAAGGTAGAGCTTTGAAGGCGGTTAGCTAGGACGCGTTTCGGATGCGTTTCTAACACGTTTCGGACATGTTTCGAATGTCGTTTATCTTTTTCGTGTATCGTTATTTCCCGCTTGACGTGTTATTTGAATTTCGATTGCCATCTTTTATGGTAAAAAAAATAATTTCATCCGCCAACTAGAATATTATTTTCTTGGGTAAATGCCACATTTGGTCACTGAGATTATTAAATTGTGTCATGTTTAGTCACTAGAAAAATTTAATATCAATTTTGGTCACTCTAATTACTGGAACCGGTCACAGTTAGTCACTCTGTCGTTAGTTTCTTTCTAACTCAATTGAGTTGGACAGAAACTAACGGGAGAGTGACTAAATGTGACATGTTTCAGTAATTCGAGTGACTGGAGTTGGACGGAGGCTAACGGGAGAGTGACTAAATGTGAATTGTTTCAGTAATTGGAATGACCAAAATTGATATTAAATTTTTTTAGTGACTAAACATGACACGATTTAATAATCTTAGTGACCAAATGCGATATTTACCCACAATGTAGTCAAAAGCGAGTTTCTATGTAGAAACGCTTTGATGATCTAGAAGCATAAAATCGTATGTTTTTAAGTTTTAAAGCGGAGTTTTTAACTACATAAGTTATAAAAACTGGGATTTTGTGTAGAAGCGTTTTAGTGACCTAAAAATATAAAATCGTAAGTTTTTAAGTTTTAAAACGCGATTTTGAACTACATAGTTTACCCATATAATGCTACTGACTTTTCCGGTATAACCTACTACAGGACAGTTTTACAATCATTTTAATTTGCTCCTAAACAAAAGCTATTTGTTATCATTTCAAAGCTATGTCAACTATCATCATGTGAGAAAAATAAAATGTTATAACTATGCAAAATATTATAATATAAGCTTTCAAATACAGCTTATCCCATAGAATAAAAAATTAGAAATATTGAGATTATTTTGATGACCACTCATAAAAAGAATAGTTTACAATCACAAATTACACAAGAAATATTACGAATATTAGAAAACACTAAAACTTTTATACAATTTTCAATACTGCTATTACAAAAATTATAGAATGACACAGCAAAATATTTAAATACTAAATGAAAATTGATTAATGTTAATGAAAAAATAGAACTCACCCGCACAACGTGCGTGCCAAAAGCTAGTAGTAGTAAATGCTTTTTCTCGATAAAAATAAAAATAATAACAATAAAATCCAAATTTAATGGGTTTTGGTCAATTGGTTAGGGTATTGAGCCTTTCTGTCAGTCCACTCAACATTTTTGTTTGTCACCCCATAAAAAATATGACATCATTAATGAAGTTGGGTAAAACTTGCTTAGATCAGAGTCCAGTCTATTGACCGGGTTGGTATAGTTAGGAACTGCAAATGAACAAATTTCCTCAAGAGCAACTTGTCATTCAAATTGGGAACAACCTATTGATACTTGACTCATAATTTAACAAGTCGACTGGTGAGTTGTCTCCTCAAAAGCTAGTTGAGCTTGTTGAGCTTGTTGAGCTTTAGAGTTATGCTTGTTGAGCTTACAAAATAACTTGATTTTAGATTTTGAATAGTAATTATTTACCAGAAGTGTATATGTATAGTAATTAATCAGGTTCTAATTGCTATTAAATAATATGATGGAAACTTTTGCTTCTTTGAGTAATGCTATGGTAGAAACTACTTAAAAAGTTATGAATACAATATACAAATATTACATTCTTTTGATCGAAATCTACTTAACTTTTATTATGCAGAACTTGGCAACATTATCATTACAAGATAATCTTTTGTCAAGAAAAAAAAGCTCCTCACAAGTTATAATTATCTTTCCGATTTTGCACTTCAATACATCTACAAATTGTTGTATAAAAGAAGTAAAGTAAGGTTAATATAGGGATGGCAACCTTGACCGACCTGTCGGATACCCACCTGAAACCCGCCAGATGATGAGCATTTTACCTGTCCGTTGTGGGTAAAGGGCGGATTCGGACATACTTGAAATCCGTGAGTAACGGGCAACGGGTGACAATGGATCTCGTGATATCCGCCCGTCGCCGCTCGATCCTCCAAAATGACGTCGTTTTAAATGCTCAATATATACACTAAATGAGGGTTAAAAAAAACCTAATCGTCATTTCCTCTTGTGACGGCCGACTGCTCCCCTTCCATCTCCACTCTTCCTCTTCTTCCCCTCCTTCCTCCCTATTATGATTCCCATTCTCCCGTCACCCTTTCCTCTCCACTCTACCTCTTATTCCCTCCTCCCTTCTGATCACCATTCTCCACTCCACTCCACTCCACTCCACTCCACTCCTCCCCTCTTCTCTTCCTCTTATTTCCCTCCCCTCTCCGCTCCTGCAACCCCAAATCGAGCGTGCTCCAATGACCCCCCCCCCCCCACCCCCCCAAATCTTTCTTCCACCCCAAAATTGCGTCGCATTTCAAATCGCGCCCGCATCTCCAATCCTTAGGTCATGATCCGTGGGCATCTGTGGGTTACCCGGATCTGTTTGCTGATGGGGACGGAAGACGTAATTCCCCCGTTTAACCTGTGCGGACGGGAACGGATTTATGATGGGGACGGAAGACGTAATTCCCCCGTTTAACCTGTGCGGACGGGAACGGGGAAATCCGTCAGCCTTAACGAACGGGGACCGGGAGGTAAGTATCGTCCCCAATCCGCCCCGATGCCATCTCTAGGTTAATAAATAATTTGTTCTATACAAAATTATATAAAAGAAACTACAAATACCAAAAATTTGTTAACCTAAATTACCTTATGGTCTATTCAATGTATCCTCATTAAACTAGAGAATATAATTTACTAAAATTTAAAATTATGGCCGACTGGTTGGGTTAGAAGCTCGTCACGAAGAATGATGGTTTTGGCTATGATAAGCATTACAAAATATACATAGTGGACAGTGGTTGATGAATCTTATGCAGTGGTACATCTCTCTTCCCCATTAACAGCATCTGCTTCCCGTTTCCTCACCCACCCAAAATCAATAGAAAACACTATAGATTCATAGAGCATTAAGCAATCATCTAAAACATCGTCTGGCTCTAACATAATGCTGAAAAACTACTAATAAGCACCCACCCCACTCCTCTCTTTCTACTTGCTTTTTAACAACTGTTGGTCCTTCGATCTCTGCGGCTGGCTGGCTGGCTGGCTCTAAATTATTGCTACATAAATATAACGTGTATGCTTCGCCAAATAGGATCAAACCATCTCCAGTATTTTGATATTGCCAGTCGAATTTGCAGCAACAAGGGTCGAGGACTGGCCCCGCCAGCAGACCGATGAGATGAACTGTGACGTGTCGTCCATTTCATGCCCGGAAACTGGGTCTGTGGTGTTGAACTTGTATGATAATGCTGGCATTGGGAAGGCTTTATGGTAGATCACAACCTGTGATTAAAACAAGTTGGCAAATGCACCATTACTGGCGATTCAACTGAGCATAAGAAAGCGAAGTCAAATCCATGTCTTCCGCATTAAGGATCTTACCTCATTTGTTTCTGAGCCAGTGGCAATGTAACCATCAGCCACTGATAGACCAACGAAGTTCTGCAACATCAATAACGCAAACGAATCAACCATCGATCTTCATACAACAGTAATTTAGGTAAAAGCCATGTAGACGAAGCCCTTTCAGTAGTCATTAAGCACAGGACCACCAAGTACATAATTATGATATCAGATTGTTCGATGGCATGTATACAGTTAGGTGAATTTGTCACAGGAAAATTATGCCTAAAATATGAGCGAGCTTCCAAGATATTTTCCAGATTACTATCGAGGAAAATCAAACAAGATGGCACAAGAAAATACAGGATGAAAGCCTACTGTAATCACATCAAATGTCATAAATCCAGTTGATATGATATGATACAAAATGGTGTCTTACCTTCACGTTCATGTGGCCCGTGAAAGAGTGCAGTGGAGCATCAATGACTCGAGATGCACAGGCTGACAAATCCCAAAGCTTCAGCGTGTTATCCGTCGATGCAGAAACAATAGTTGTCGAGTCAACAAACTTCACATAACTCACAGTTTTACTGTGGCCAACCAACGTGCACAGTGGAACTCTCGAGTTACGAAGATCATAGTAGTAAACTCTATGATCTGCTGAACCAAATGCAAGCGAGCGACTGGAATCTAGCGGAAACTGAACACAGCAGACATTGGCTTTTGTTTTTATGGTACCAATGCTTACTCCCTGCAGTAGAGGAAAAAAATGTTAAAACAAACAACATTTTGTACGTGCAAGAAAGAATCGATGCAAGCTTTTAAAAAAACATTAGATAAGGTTAGTGTAAAAAAAGAACAGATGACGTTAGTTCGTTTAGTTTTTAAAGCTCACATCCAACAAGTGCAAAAAGTAGAATTGCCTGATTGATACTCCATAGCTTAACAGAACCATCATCGCTCCCACTAGCCAACAGTGTTGGATCTACAGATGAGAAGTCAATCGACCAAACGCGCTTCTCGTGCTCTCTCATTTCAGTTACTACCTGACCTCTTGAAGCATCCCATACCTACACATTTGTCAAAGAAGGTATCCCTGAACATGGTTAAGCAAGTTTTTCCATCTTTCGTGAACAAAGTATAAAAAGGTAGAAAGAAGTAAGGCTACTCAACCCACCTGCACCACACCTTCAAAGTTACTAGAAGCAATTTGGCTTTTGATATAGCTGTTCCAACATATACTGCTCAGTTTTGACCTGCTAGCCATCTCAACCACCGGGTACTGAATATCACGGTTCTTATTTATGATTGCATCACACTCAAACACTTTTATCTTCTTATTTACACCAGCCGCAGCAAAGAACTCCCCATCACGATCAAAACTCAAAGAGCATACTAGGTTGGAGGAGTTCAATAAATCTCCCTGCTTCACATCAGCCTTGACTTTAAGCTTACTCAGAGATAGGTACTTGCATAAACCCTCAAGGAATGGACTAATCCACCCAGTTTGTCTGGCCACAACATGCTGAGCTCTTGGTTGTAACCCACTAATGGAGCTTCTTTCACTGGCTACAACTGAACCTCTTCCATCACTGCTCACTGGGGAATGTCTACTGACCGATCTTCCCAGAGGCCTTACTGTTGCTACTGGTCGGCATCTAGTCAGCAGATAAGCTGCCTCTAACTTCTTGAAGTTTTTCATGAGTCGTGAGTTTTTGAAGAGTAAACTTCCTTGAGCTTGTGACGGCATTATACTTGAGTTTTGACCATCCTCCATGTTATCATCAAATTCCTCAGCATTCTGAGTTTGACAGCCAGGTCGACATCGTTTTCTAGAACCCAGGCCTAAACAATCATCTGTCTGAGATGGGTTCATGAGCAGGAGTTCAGAAGACATAAGATCTTCCTTCCCTTTTTCTGCAGCTGTGCTTCCATTATTCCCTTGAACTGATTGATGCTTCATGACCTCTTCAATATCAGAGCACAAAAGAGAAACAGTGTCTTGCAACTTATCAGCAGCTTCCTGTTCCCTCTGTTGTATCAATAAGAGGAACTCGAGCAACAGGTCTTGCTCTTCTATTCTCTCTCTCAGCTGTATGGCTGCTTCACGCTCTTCTAGCTTATCTTTTGGTTCAACAAGAAACTCGCTCTGCAACACATCACTGTTTGTAGAGGAGACAAATAGTGAGAACAACTCTGAAACAATAGTCGATCCTCCACTAACAGAAACAGTTTATTTCCTATGTCCAAAAGCAAGATTGCTCAAGCCTTGCAGGTAAGACATACGAAAACAGAAACTAAAGGCAAAGAGGGGGGGGGGGGGGGGGGGGGGGGGGGGGGGGGGGAAGGCAATTACTTTACTAAATCCATTAACAGGTTGCTAAGTTGGGTGATTTAAGAGAATTTTATTTGCAATAGCATGCAAATGATGCAATTGAACAAACATATATTAGTTGTTTTCTGTACATTTTTTAGGTATTTGGATGCATTTAAGATTCCAAATGAAATCTCTAGCGCATCAACTGATGCACTTTCTTACTTGGAGGCAGGATAAATTTGGGGAAAATGCATTTTAGAAAATTGGTTACGACCATGGTTTTTTCTACTTTTCCGACACAATTTTCTACACAGATGCACCGAGCAAATGAAGATGTTATTATGAATACCCTCGCACAGTGACATACAACATAAATACCATGCAATTGAGACAAATAACAACAAACCAAACACACCCCTTAATGAAAATTGTTTACTCACCTCACACTAGGCCGACTGCTAGGCTCCGGATGCAACAACCATAAGCAATAAGAAGCTGCTTTTGGCCACCTCAGCAGCAGTTGGGGAGGGAGTACTCGATGCCTCAAACTAGACATAGTTCTGCTCTTTTCCTCCCTTGAACTGACAGGGCAGAACAACTGTCCATCAATTGGACTATATAGCATCAGTGTAGAAAGAAAAATAGAAGACCATATGAAGCTTCAAATACAGAGATTCACTAGCAAATAAAGTTGAATAAACAAGTACAGCGTGGCTCCATACATATTAAAAACCTCACCTCGAAGAGAAGCACACCAAGGCGATATATATCTGATGCAATGGAGCTTGTCGAACCAGCAGCCTCTTCAGGACTGGTATACCAACCAGTCTCCATAAGCAAAACTTCCTTCATAGGAAACGGTGGTTGCTTTCTTTCTCCTTCCCCAACATTCCTATCATTATCTTCTTCATTGTCCTCTGCTAATGGCACTCGAGTCCCACATGCTGAGCTTGATTGTATGCAGCTAGTTTCAGAGAAAGCATTTGTTGATACAGGCCGAAAATCCTCACTTCCACCAGCACTCTTCTGCTGCTGGGAGATGGCAAGAAGCAAAGGAGAGCAAGAATCTCTAAGCTCAAGACCCTGGTTATCGTTCAACCCATCTTCTAAAGAGTCGGACCCGGAATCAGAACCAGAAGCAGATTCAATGAAAGAGACATGGTTAAAGGAAGACATATAGAAGCAAGAAGGTCGAACATTGTTGACTACAATCCCTTGAGAATGTGCTATATTTACAATGTCAACAATTTGGGAGAATATGTGCAAGCATTCGAATTCCTCAACCGGTCTTTCGGGTTTGTCCAACCAGTGCCTCAAGCTAACATCGCCTCCCCACCTCATTGCCTGGACAAATTGGTCCAGAGAAACTTCATCCTCCAGGTGAAGTGACCTGATGGCTCAAATTAAGGCTTCCCATTGCTAACCTAACAGCCTCCTCCCCGGACTTGAAATTAAGCAACACAGCTACTTGAATACAGTCAGCAACTATGAAGCTCTCAGATTCTATTGCACTATCAGACTTCAACCGCACAGAGTCAAGGGAAAGCTCCATGGTCACTTCCATGGAATGCAAGTAAACCAGAAGAACAAGAAGACCTAAGAAGTAGAGCAACTCCCCAAGTTCTACCAGGACCTCTACTTCCAACAAAGACCATCTTCAGTTTCAAATGCGAATTCCCAAGCAAGAAAGCAAAAACCCCAGAAGCAAGCACTTGTGTGGCATGAACAAAACTTCTTTCCTGCGGTGCAATTAACAACAGATCAATCAGCAACAGTAGGACCATGATTACGGGGGGAACAAAGAATGAACAACCAAAGAAAGCACAGAAGAGGGCACAAGAAACCACTGATCAATGGAAACTTGCTTCTGGTTTTCAAGATAAAAGATATAAAATTATTGATCACCCATATCAGAATTCACAATTAAAGCACATTTCAGGCAGAAAAAGCACACAGCAGCAGAACACAACCGCTCCACAACCCCATGAAATGAAGACTACTCACCAAAACTCCCCCAACACCTTCTACAAAACTACCTTATTCTTACTTGCACTCTACACAACCATAAAAACCATCATCACCATCACAAAGCTTTGTTCTTTTGAACAAAACCAATAAAAGCTCACTAATTGATCACCGGTACAGCCCTGGTATAGAGATAGAAAGGCAGAAGAGAGGAAACGTACCACAGATTCAGTGAAGGAAGCAAGGTGAAGATACTCCTGAACCACACAAACGTAAGACAATAATCACCAACACTAGTCCTGCTGCAGCTTGGGGCAAATTAAAGAAAAGAAAGTACTGTTGAAAATTGACAACCTCAGAAGAATTTCTGATCTTTTCCCCCCTCCCACCCTCCCTTTAATGTGGGTTCTCTGTTCTTTTCCTAACCACTAGAAAACAAAGGCAACCCACACAAAAAGAAAAACCCCCTACATGCAGATTTGGGAGGTGAAATTTGGAGCAAAAGGGAGCTTGGGGAAAAAAAACAACAGGATCAAATACAAATGCACACTTCTTCTACTTCTATTTTACACCATTGCTTCTTCATCAGGAGGCCCTACGGCTACGCCAACCGACCGACTGCTACTTCATTTATGAATGCCAAGATTTTTTCTAAAAAAAAGGACGAAAATTGTTTCCTCTCGTTTTCTTCTTGTTAAAAAAATGGTGGGCTGAAGAAGTGTTATCTGTTGGCTTTTGCCATGGAAGAATAAGGTTCACTCACTCTGTCGCCATTCATTATCTTTTTCCCGCTCTATTCCCACCTCAACGACGTGGCGCCACCATAACCTCAACTTCCACTGCAGCAGCCTGCAACCCAATATAGATTTTTTCCTTTTCGTTTCTGATGTTTATATCAATAACATAAAAAAAATCATTTTTCTTTCCCGGGAAACAAACGGAAAGTGCGGGCATTTTCCTCCCCTCGAAAAGATCCATTGGAGGTTGCCGTGAGGGAGAAAAAGAACATTAAAAAATGAAATGAAACATGCCCAAACGGGCAAGTTTCTTTCTTACTTTCCTCTTCTCTGCCTCGATTGGATTGAAGTATATGGTTTTCGATCCCCAACTCCAAGGATTAAGTTTCCACGATTAAATTAGTAACAGTGAGTGATGATCGCTGACTGTAGTTAACAAACAGCGAACTTGGTCAATCATTACATTTGTCACAGACCACAAACAACTAAAGTTGGGGCTTTTTCGCCAAAACGTTAAAACAACTTCATGAGGTGCATGTATATACATATGATTCTCATACTCAATGAAAACTTATATGATACGCATTATGGATGGTGGGTTTGCGTGTTAGGATTAGAGACAGAAAGATAGAATCAGTTATTGAAAGTATGAGGTGTTCACTCGTTTTAGAGTTTTATTTGTCGCTACTACAAATTTTCAATAGGATTTAGATAAATCGGCTCATGAGTCCCTACAAACTAATATTAGAAAGCAACAAGTTTAAGATTTGTGTGTTCGTAATCAACAACGAACCCAAAAAATTTTTTTAGGGTGCCCTCTCCTGAATTAAATTAGATGAAAAAAAATAATTTCTTACATTAGAAATATTTATCATGACGTGTTTTCGTATTCTTAAAAAATTGAAAACTACACTCGATTTTTACAGTCTTCAACAACAACAAAATTCAATATATCCTATTATACAATCATTCACAACATTAGACTCTATTCAATTTCAAAATTTGTTCTTGATGTAGTCTAAACCTGAACAATATTTGTCAATACTTGTAGTTGCAAGCTTCATCAATATCATAAGGGAATTGAGAATTTAATTTTTAGAGTTTGGATACATTTGTTATAATTGAAATTTGTTTTAGATCTTATAATTGCATTTACATTTTAAACATAACAATAAATTATTGGTTTGTATTGTGGTGTATAATACTGACTAATATTTGTAGTTTTACTGATCAAATCACAAAGGCCACTATCTATTTTTTATTTTTACCCAAACTCAAAATACTATTAGATTATCAATAATTTCTTGATTCGGGTCCAATTGTACACATTTTGCCCCTCATTTCTTAATAGTTTGACTTTGTATTTCATCGTTCCTCGACATATTTCACGCTAGGTTGTGCTTGTTTTGATACATTTCAGGTCCTAGCACGTGTGGAAGGTTCGAGGACGAGTTCGGGACGATTGGAGGTCAAAAAGCACAAAAATCAAAGAAAAATCCAAAGTCCGTGACAATTGCCCCATAATAGTGAAGCGCGGGCGTCCAAGAATTAGCTGCAGTTCACGGCCTCTAAGGCCGTGAACTGGATCCACAAACTGTGAACAACGAGGTGTCCATGAGGGTTCCAGAGGTTACTGACGACCAGGCAGTTCACGGTCTCTAACTTTGAGTGCAAACCGTGAACCCTGGAGAGTGAAGCGGAGCGTTTTGGAGACGACGTTGAGTTCACGGTCGTGAATAGAGGTCGTGAACTAGGCTCGAGCTGTGTATAAAAACAGCAACAGAAGGAAGAAGAATGAGAGCTGATTTTTGGGAGAAGGAACATTTTCTTTCTCTAGGGTTTCGACCCAAAACACCAAAGGGGAGTTCTAGAGAGTGATCTTGGAGCTTAATTGAAGACATTGATCAAACTTGGAAGCAAGGAATCAAGCCTAGAAGAAGAAGAAGAAGAAGAAGAAGAAGAAGAAGAAGAAGAAGAAGAAGAAGATCTAGAGGTTTCTTTACTTATTTTGTTGTAAAGGATCTAGTAGGTTGGGTTCATCTCTCCTCTCTCTCTCTCTCTCTCTCTCTAGAAACTCACCCTCTTCTCTTGGGATTAAGAACCCTAGGTCTAGATTTTGATTTGTTGTTGATGTATGTGACACATTCCATGTTTGATTGTTGATTATACTTAATTGATGGATGTTTTCATGAATGGCATGAGTTGGGTTTCCATTTTCATGTATTGAGATTTTGACCTAGGAGGGAGATAATCCCCTTAGAGCCCCCCTTTTTGCGTCTTCGGGTCACTCCTATCGTATATTGTCCGAGTAGTCCCCGAGGGAGTTTATTCGACCGGTCTCCTAGCATTATACGAAACCTAGGTTGAATAGAGCATTACCCATCCATCGATTCGTCGTTCCGGGTCATTCCCGAGGGAGTCCATCTCCAAACGGTAGTGTATTTGAGTCGATCAGCTAGGAGGATACCCAAAACCAATCCAAAGAACGGACCTAGGATGATTCAACCCAATAGAGCTCTCAACCTTGTAAATATCTAGGTTAGTGGTTAGTCCAGGTTAGTTAGTTTAGTTTTATTATCACTATCCTAGGTTGGCTAGATAATGAACCCTAAACCTGAGGTAGGGTAAGCCTAGATCCACGTGGTACGATCTTATTGCTTGCTTGCCCTGTGCTACACCCGGTCGGCTGTTATACTTGGTCGTCGATCGGGATGTTGTAGTTAGAACAAGACATTTCTAAATTTTTTAGAGTTTTCCCAAGTAGGGATGACAATGGGTCGGGTTGGGTTTTGCCAAACTCAAACCCAAATTCATTGGTTTATCCGTAAAAAAATATAGAGTAAATTCCACTGGGTTTGGAAAACTCAAACCCAACCCGCTGGGTATCTGCGGGTTCCCATGGGTTTTTTTTATGGTAAAAAAAATTACAATAACAAGTTGCTATCAAAATAAAAGTCCAACATCAATTTCCTCAAACAAATTATCCATACATAAAACACTAGTCTAGAAAATTCAACATGTGTCTCTTTGGCAGCCTTCAACATGTGGCTCTGCTTCCAACCCTAGATTCTTTGTAAGAGCTTCTCTTCAAGAAGCCTAAATGTCTCTGCCTTCGATAGAGCCACCAAGGACGGGAGACCCATATACTTATCCCCGATACCCACCACTCCAACTCCTAATAGCCTCGCCATCGCATGAACTTCCGTATCCAAGAGATTCGCACAGAAACAAACCGCTGATTTATCCAAATTCACTCGTTGTCCACTCAAATGCTCGTACTTCTGGATCAGAGTCTTGAGATTAGCACACTCCTCCGTCCAATTAAGTGTTAAGTCCCTCTCCAAGGTATTTGCCTGCTCCCAATCAATTGGGTATTCCTCCTTAATAGCAGAAATTTCCGCCTCCAGCACACGAATTTGCCTTGGTGAATAAGAAGTCCCTGCTCGACTCCATTGAAACAGTTTATGAAAAAGCTTCTTCAGCCTAGTCCAAAGTTGGAAGATTGGGGAACCATGAATTTGTTCAGTTCAGACCTCCTTCACCATCGGCCGCACCTCCGGATTCGAGGCCCAACGAGCATCAAATCGAAAGAGGGAGCGAGACGTTCTCGAGTATTGTTTATCAGCAACAAGAAGTGCTCAGTGGTCAGAGCCTAGATCCATGCCATGGGTAACTAACGAATCGAGGAATTTCTCCATCTAGAGATCATACGCGAAGGCCATGTCCAACCTTTCCTAAATACACGCACTCCCCATCCGCCGATTAGACTAAGTGAAAGGATTACTCCGAAAGCCTAGATCCTGAATTCCCAATCCATCGACGAAGGCTCGAAAATCCTAGGACTGCCGCGGGTTCCATGAATTTCCCCCTATTTTTTCATCGGACGAGAAATCCTGTTAAAATCACCAACCATCACATATATGGTACATGTAATCCCGTACAATAATTACGTATACTATCAATTTGCATTACACGCTCACTAGTTCGACAACTCAAGAAAACAAAAACCACCACCAAATTTATTTCATTAAAAACCAAACTCACAGAAAAAAAAAACAAATAACTAAACAACACTGAGGCACCGCACCACTCTCAGGGACCACACTACTGTTAACCCTCCTGCTGAGTCAACAACATCGACCAAATGAAAATCAGAAAAACCAAGACCCTATAACCTGCGAGATACAACTTTACGACGCGACCAAGTTTCCGACAAGAAAACTACATCAAGATTATTGACACGAACTACACCTAAAATAGACTGGAATGTGAGGGATGGCCCAATCCCACGCACATTCCATGCCAACAGTCTCATTTGGCACCTTGGGGCCACTCTCGACTGGCTTCCTCCACCCGCCACCGCATATGTCTGTTCCCCAACAATCGTCTCCGCTAGGTCCTCCAAGCATAATTTTTTCATAGGTGTCGGATCATCGGCCAAGTTGTCCACCAGTTTTGGAGCCCTTTTCCTATCATCGAGGCATTCCACGTCGGGTGCCACCATCTGCAACACTCCCCTGGCAGCAGGGACGGAGCCAGGATTTTTAAGTAGGAGGGGCCAACAAAAAAAAATTGTGACAAAAATATCACTTCCAAATTATACGCAAGATTTGTATACAAACACTTACATATAATTATGTGCAATCTAAACAACAAGATATATTTCTTTCGGAGTATTTTATCATGTAACATATTACATATATTTTTACGGTTTGTAATTGAAACTTCGGGTATACTATAACCATAAGACCAAAATAAGAACACGATAAAAATTCACTTAGGAATTACGTAAAATTTAAATTAAAGTGGGAAATAAACTGAAAATGCACATAACAAAGCCTGGAATCACATGAAAAGATGTAAAACTCGCAAATAAACTGACAATTAGTGAAATAAACTAGTCATATCAAAGCTTGAAATTAAATGAAAAGACAAAATTTGCCTTAAAAATGTAGAATAAACGAAAAAAAAAGCCTAGCACAGTTTGAAATTACAAAAAATTCCCCTTTCAACATTGAAATTAACGGAAAAGGTAAATTTTGCCTTAAAAATGTGAAATAAACTAAAAATGCCTAGCATAGTTTGAAATTACACGAAATTCCCCTTTAAACATTGAAAAAGAAATCAAAAGTGGGAATCAATCCCTTGTCCTTTCTACGTACAAGGAATTTATTACTCTTCTTGAACCAATAGACTAGAAAAGAACATGTAATATTTGTTTGGCCACGTCAGTTTTTGGCTTAGTCTCAAATTTTAGAGGGGGCCATGGCCCCTCCTTACTATGGGCTTGCTCCGTCCCTGCTTGGCAGGAGTCTTCTCTCCCATCCATATGTCCGCTACCTCTTCTTCCTCTAGAACGAGTGAGCGACTTGCCCCATTCTTCTTTGTCTCACTCGCAACAGCCTCTGTCATTTCTACTACACCCTTCCCACTCGTTCCCTCCTTCCCACGAGAAGCAACCTCTTCAACCTTTCTCTTCGAGCATGATCCACCTTTGTTTCCGGTTGCCTCCACCACTTTGTGTTTAGTAGAGATACGTATCTTCACATCCTCTCTCTTTCCCACTGTTTTGTCATGGAGGTCAGCTCCCACCTTACCCACATCTTGACCTTTCCCCGCTGTCTCTCTCCTTCATTTCTGTCCATTTGGGAATTTGACTTCCCCAGATCAGCAGCCTTGTGGGACTTCAATTTCCCCTGGTCAAATGCCTTGTCGTTTGTCCTGTGATCCTTTGTGTCTCCCCTGGTCATCACTCTTCTTCATATTAACCTCGCGAGGACCTGCAATTTTTTGGCCCTCCTTCTCACCCTTTCCTTTCTCCCCTGGTAGAGCTAGGACCACATGTCGCTTTTCCCCCTAGATGACCCCCTGAATTTGACCCCATCTCCAATTGTGCCTCTTCCCCATTTCTCTTCTTTCCTTGAGTAACCAGATTCACCCAAACCGTTTTCTACAGCAGAGCTCCATGACAGGGGATAAGGTTTATCATTCAGCCTGTATCCCGATTCTTTTGTAATCAATCCTGGTCCAAAATATTCATCCCCTGCTGGAGGTGGAAACACATAGTTCTGCCCCCGTATGTCCAAACCGACCACAATGATAACAATACAGGGGGCAAGTGTTCATATACCAGAGTGAACCAGAATTTTCCAACAATCTGATTGTTGGCAAACAATTGTGAGCGCAGGGGATCCAAGACATTCAGATTCACCAGTACCTTCACAAAGTGCCTCGGCAATCCCTTGATCCCGAAGAGGCCAGCATCAAGAACTTCTCCCAGTTTCGCCTTTGCCATACGGTGACCAAAGGCAACAGTGCGTCAATGTGAGAGGATTCTCGACATTTTCACCCAAAATGGAGCATGTCCTAGCGATTCCACCACCGCCGGAGTGACCGGTTCCCATGCCTGAAGCTGAAGAATCATGTCCTTAATGTGCCATGGGGTTTGATGAAGAACCCATTCCATATCCTTCTCGTCCTCGAACAAGAACTGGACGAGTCCCAATTTTGCTTCCATGACTGTGACTTTCCCCAAGCAGGACCACTCTCCATAGACGATCCGCTGGATCGTTTTCAGGCTTGGAGGGTTCCCGAGTAATAGTCTCCCAATCAGACTCAATTTCGCTCTCTAGATGCTTTCTTCAACATCCTCCAGCTCGAACTTCACAAACTGATCCGCATCCATGGGTTCAATTAAAATGGTGCCCTACTTGTCAATGGCTTGATAATGTTGTGAAAACATCCAAAACATTGATAAGAACAATAGGCAGCCGAGGTGGGGAACGAGCTAGAGAACATAAAGACGGTAAACAATGTTCTCAATCATGGTTTGATTACTCTTTTCTGAATAACTCCTAGCTCTTCTGGGTTTTCTTCCTGCCTCTCGAGTTTATGAAATAACTCAGTGAGAGGGTCAACATTGTTGCATGTGCAAATCGATTCACCGTATCCGTCACCGATTCCCTTTCTATCTTTATCCCCAATTTTTTCCTGGATATTATACCCCAACGGCCGATTTGGGTATATTGCCAGAGCTTGCCTTTTCTGGAGGACAAATCTCAACCCCAATCGACTTTTTCGCCGCCACCGGTCTGGATTCCCTCGAAGTTTTCAGATCTCCGATCCAACTGAAGGATTTCTCCCATATCAAGGTTCCCACTCCACTTCAGCAGCCAATTGAAAATTTCCATTCTCGTCCTGGTCTCTATCATAGAGATCACAATGGCGATGAAGAAGAAAACGCGAAGGAGAAGTCGATAGGGTTTTATTTTATTTTTTTGTTTTGTTTTCACTTTTATCATGTATCTATGAAAATCAATATACCTAACACGAAGGGGTGATATATATATTTTTTTTTTTTGAAAAAGGGAGGGTAGGAAGCCAGAATTACAAAGCCAAAGCAGGGATCAAGGGTAAACGAACCAGGCAACATACCGCCCAGGTTCGAGAGACCCAAATAAAAAACCCCAGAAAACTAAGGATAGGCAGAGATAGAGGTAAAAGCAACAGTAACAGCTACATCCTATCCCGAAATAACCATCCTGGGAAAGCTAACGCCAACCAAATATTCTAAAAGAACCTTATCTAAACCTGCAGGAGGTTCTACTAGTTCATACATACCAAAGGGACAGACGAGACTGTGCTTCGAGAGCCAGTCCGCAACTCTATTCCCTTCCCTGTATGTATGTACTAGTCGAACCATCCAGCTCTGAGCCATCATTCTTCGAATAGCAGCAAGGAGGGTCGAATGAGGGTGTACCGGGTCATCCCTGTTGTTTATCAATTGCACCGCTAGCTGTGAATCCGTCTCAACAATCAGCAGTTGCACTCCTTGTTTCCAGGCAAAGTTTAGTCCATGAAGTATGCCCCATAGCTCCGCTAACAAGGTTGTTCCATTACCGAGCTTGCTGCAGAATCCACCCATCCAGACCCCATCACAATCTCGGAGGCTGCCTCCTGCCATAGCTACCCCATTGTGGCCCTGCATTGCACCATCAGTATTGATTTTAAACCATCCTCTGGGGGAGGGTTCCAACCAACTAGCTTCTCCGTACGCCTCTGTTCCAAGCCAGTAGTGAGCTTCAGAGTAGCAGATTCCCAAGTCTTGCTCCAATCAGTAGCTTTGGCAATCACATAGTTAATCCACGTAGGACGAGTTAAAGTCTTGCTTTTGAAAACAATGTCGTTCCTCGTCTTCCAGATGTACCAGTTTACCAAAGAAAATAAACTGTTCCAATTCTCTGGCCATTCGTTACCTTCTTTGAAGCGGAGATTATCCTGGAACCAATTATCCTGGTCAGCCGAGAAGAAATGAAGCTGCTGTGAGTGTGGCACCTGGCGCTCCCAAATATGTCTCGCTATGTGACAGTCCCTCAAGCAATGTAAGTTGCTTTCAATCTCAATCTTGCACAAAGGCCTTTTTTCATATGAGGTTAAGTGTCTGAATTTCCTTACTGCATTCGTTGATAGTCTTCCTTTGACCGCCAACCACATAAACCACCTGACGCGTTCTGGACAATGCAGCTTCCAGATTTGATTCCAGGGGGGAGGAGCGATCTGCTCTTGTCGACAGGTAACACTACTATAAACAGAGCTGGTGTTGAAGTGCCCATTAGCAGAGGCTTTCCAAAAGAGAGTATCTTCCACAGTGGACGGAGGATCAAGAAGAACACTTCTGATTTTGTCCACTACTTCCTGCAGTAGCAACGACTCAAACTCGTCGATTCTCCAGCCGTCAACAGGATCCCAAAAATCGGCCACCTTCTTACTCCGGAGCTCGTCATGGATCTCTTCCAGAGCATGATCTACCAACGGTTCCTGCATGATCCAAGAATCAGTCCAAAAATTAGTTCTTTTACCATTCTTCACATTATAAGCCATACAACCGCGCAAGAGAGCAGTTAGGGTAAAACTGCGCCAAGAATGAGAACATCCCTTTTTTTTCCAAGAATGTCAATCCCTTCTCTCGAGCTCTATATTTGCATCTGAGGATTCTTGCCCAAAGCAATTGATCTTTGGTGATGATTCTCCATCCTCCTTTTGCAAGCATGGTTTGGTTAGCAAACTTCGTCGGTGGGATCCCAATACCACCTTGGCTTCGTGACAAAGTCATTTGATCCCATGCCACCGGGCGAAACTTCGTTTGCCCATCCTCCTCGCCCCAGATGAATCGTCTGTTGATCTTGTCCAGAGAATTGCAAACAGAGGCAAAGAGTGCTTCCGTGAACATCGGGTAGACGGCCATGGAGGAGGCGATTGATTTCACAAGAGTAATTACCCCTAAAGGGGTTGGAAAAATGACACCGCCTATTAATTATAGACTTTTAAGGTAATTACTTTGTGTTGCATTTAATAATCTGTCTGAATTAAAAGCTCATATTAATTATTTTCTTTTTTTCAGTGCAATGGTAGTAGTATCAGTGCAATGATAGTTCAAACAATAGAATGTAATTAATATGAGTTTGGTGTACATGTGCAATGGTAGTTCAAAAAATGTAATGTAATTAATATGAGTTTTTAGTTCAATAAGATTATTAAATACAACACGAATTTAATACAAAAAATAACTATAATTAATAAGGGGTGTCATTTTTTCAACCCCTTATGGAGGTTGTCAATAGTGATGGCAATTGCGCGGGTACCTCAATACCCATGCCCTCCCCACGCTACTGTGGGTCGGGGCGGGTACTGGGCGGGGTGGGACGACTTACTCTTACATGTTATTTGAAAAAAATAAACACAAATTTTACTTTTACGATAGAACAAAGGTAAAAAAGCTTTATGAATGAAAAATAGTGATAATATAATGGATAATTGAGTCTAACAAGTTGAAAGATTAACTCTAGCTAGTTGAAGAAAAGTCAAAATAGGAGAAATATGTATAGATACTGTAAGCAAATGAGATAGAACGGGGCGGGGCAGGGCAGAGCGGGTCGGAAGTAGATACCCATGATCCACCCCACACTACTGTGGGTCAGGTAATACCCGTCTCATCACGGGTCAGATCGGGTAATACCCACGGGGTGGGTTCAAATTGCCATCACTAGTTGTCAATCTAACTCACCCCCCACATGAATTAATTGTATCATTGATCGTTTGCTTGCTGCATTGAAAATGAAGGTTTTGAGTTTTGAAAACCTTTGGATTTATGATGAATTTGTTGCATTTTGTATTTGAAAGATAGGGTAAATGCCACATTTGGTCACTGAGATAACTAAATCATGTCATGTTTAGTCACTAGAAAAAATTAATATCAATTTTGGTAATTCGAATTACTGAAACATGGGCTAAATTACACGTTTAGTCACTCAAATTATACAAATCTTTCACATTTGCCACCCGAATTACTTTTCTTTCTTATTCGCCACTAACTTTACGAATCGTTGCACCGTTAGTCACTGGCCGTCCAATTCCGTTAAAATCATCCTACGTGGCAGTCAACTAAACCCTTTGACCGTTAGTTTGATGACGTGTCAATTAAAAAATAATATAAAAATAAATATTAATTTTAAAATTAAAAAATATTTCACCTTCCTTCGACTTCTTCCTCCGAGCAACACTTATCCTTGAATCCAATAGAACTCTTTATGAATTCATATCCACTGTGGAACAGCGACGGCTATAGCAGTGCCGGAATCCTTCGCCAGAAAAGTCCCTCCGCCTTGCTGGACGAGGGAGGAGACTGTCGAGCTGATCAAGGCCAACAGCGAGAAGTAGTTCGCCGTCAACCGCAGGAACCTCCGGGTTGCCGACTAGGACGTCGTCGTCGCCGCTGGCCGACTCCCCGGCTCCTTCCGACCTTCACAAATCCGTCGTCCCAGTGATCGAGAATATGCTAAAGCGGTACTGCGCCGATAAGCAGCGGTGTGTTAATTTCCTCCGAGCAACACTTATCCGCTGCGGAACGGCGCGCGGCGGCGGTACTGCTGGAAATGAAGAGACCGGACCCATGAATGCAAGGCATTCCGGTACTGCGTCGTATTGCATCTCTTGTGGCTCTACTGCATGGGTCCAATCCACCTACAATCGTTTTGACTTTAATGATTCCACTTGCAATTACATTCTGATCGGCAACAAAACCTTTAATTGAGCAACTTTGACTCCAAATCAAATTATTTATACTCACCTCACAGTTTCGACTCCTCAAGTCCGGCAGGTGAGGAAATCACCGGGCAACGAGCAAAGCCCAAGAGAAGGGAATGCGTCCATAGACAAGTCGGAGATGTTGACAGCGACAGCAGCAGTAGCAAGAAATGGGGGAAGGAATTGGTAGCAGATTGAAGTGTGGCCTACACAGAAGTCCGGTCTCTTCATCTCCAGTAGCACCACGCCGCCGCTCCAGACTATTTTTCTGCCTTAGATCTGGATATGAACAGAAGCTCAATCAGGAGTTCGATTGGATTCAAGGATAAGTGTTTTTTTTACAAAAAGGATAAGTGTTTCTGGGAGGAAAAGTGGACGAAAGATAGAATTTTTTTTTATTTTAAAATTCATATATATTTTTATATTATTTTTAAATTTCCACGTCATCAAACTAACGGTCAAAAGGTTTAGTTGACTGCCACGTAGGATGATTTTAACGAAATTGGATGGCCAGTGACTAACGGTGAAGCGATTCGTAAAGTTAGTGGCGAATAAGAAAGAAAAATAATTCAGGTGGCAAACGTGAAAGATTTTTATAATTTGAATGACCAAACGTGTAATTTAGCCATGTCACATTTAGTCACCGGAGAGTGACTAAATGTGACATGTTTCAGTAATTCGAGTGACATTCATAAAAAAAAGTAATTCGAGTGACCGGAGTTGGACGGAGGCTAACGAGAGAGTGACTAAATGTGACAGGTCTTAGTAATTCGAGTGACCAAAATTGATATTAATTTTTTCTAGTGACTAAATATAACACGATTTAGTAATTCCAGTGACCAAATGTGACATCTACCCTTGAAAGATAACATTGTATGTTTAGTTGATTTTCATCATGGATTTAAGAAAATTTGTACCATGGCTCACAAACCCTTGCCTTCCATGACCCAATACCAAATGAAATGTGTTATTTGCAAATACGTGAGATCCACAAATTTGGAGCTAAAAAAAGTTCAAATCCTTGGCCCCACGGATTTGTATACCTTAACAAACAATATATTTTCAGCAAATACATAATGCTTGAAATTTAAATGTCAAATACATCACTCAAATCTCACACGCAAACGATACCGTAGACTAGTTTGACAACCTTGAACACCACACAAGACACAATATGGCATTGGCATCCAAACGACGTAGTAACAATAATCCTCTTAAAATGGCAGTCTTGGACAGAGTTTCGGGAAGACACAGAAGCAGAGTTTGATAATGGCGCCTTTGCTTTGAAAATAAATAGCTCTGTCTCTCTCGACAACCATTACCGTCGGTGGCGAAGCCGCTTCGTCTAGAACCCCTCGACGATTCTGATTCAAGAGAGAGCCAGGATGATGCTCCGAACTCCAGTTCCGAAAAGGGCGAGGCCCATCGAGCCCGCTCCTATTATCGAGAGCCCGCCCACCGGTTCCGATCATCACCGGCAGCTCGCTATCTATGAAGATCCTCCCTCTGCCGATCCTGCTCGCCGGGAGCCCTCCCATGAGCCCTCGCAACAGTCCGAGCACATGCTCTGCACCTATCAGTGCCGCCAAATGGTTCGCTCTCTTTACCTTTTCTTCAGAACACTAAATTCATTCCTAGGGATTTCTTTTTTGCTGTTCTGTTCCTATCTGTTAACTTCTGTAAGAACTGGGAAGTCGCACTGTAGCTTAGATAAGTGTTTGCGTTCTTAGCCAAAATTTATAGCTTTTGTTTGTTTCTAACCCTCTTCACTTTCCGAATTTGTGGTTTGGGGTGCATGTTTTTCCCTTATAATCAAATTCTTGTACCAATTGAAGTTTAGGTAGTGTGCAAAACATGGTTTGTAGGTGCTGTAAACATTCTGGGGGAATGGGGATCCTTTTAAATTACTCGAGACGGATTATTTCCGAGCATGTAGCTGCTTTCAGACCATGGTTCTTTGACTATCATGTTCATGGTTTTTAGTCAGTCATCATCCGTTGTGCCTCCACTTTGAACTTTTTCCATGATCTATGAGACATATAGTTTTGAGCCCAGCATGTGTGTTTTTTTGTAGGTTAAAGCAGATTTTCTCGATGCACTGAGCAATGCAGAAAAGCAAGTTCAGGACTATCAGTCTCAACTGGCTGAATTGAGTGATAACTTCAGGAAAGCTGGTGGGTAGTCATGTGTTCTTCCGTTTAGTTCGTTTGCTTACTGAGTTTTCCATGTCAGAACTGATCCTTGGATCCACAATCAGTTAACCGTGCAGTAACGCAGGCACACTCCAAAATGCATTTACTGTAATTTTCTGTTTGAAGCACGTTGAGTAACTAGTAACATGACATAAGATCTTATAGTCGAGAAGGAAAGAAAGGGCTGGGATATCCTACAGGCATTTCACCAGTTCTGGAATTGAACAGGCTGAGATATGAAATATAGGAATTTGTTATTGCGTTGGTGTTAGATTTTCCTTTTAAAACAGTTCCTTCGTATATACTATGGTCTCTTGAAGCCTATCTAATAATTCCTTTTTATCCCAATCAGCACTAGTCTGTAGTTTCGTCTTTCATGTACAATTGTAACCCTTTGCAGACGAGGAGCGGAAGACATTTAGGGAGAAGTTATCATATGCAGAGCAAGAACTTGCTGCTGCAAAAGGACGAGAGCAAGCATTGCATGATCAACTACTGAAGGAGGTTAATGACTCTCATGAAAGGTTGAAAAAAGAATTAGAATCGTCTGCAAAACTTCAGGTATGCATCTTGCACACTTCATCAACGTTTTGGCTGTCTTTACTCTCATCCTCTCTTTATCCACTTGATTGTCTTGGTTTTTGTTATAAGTTGAACTACATTAAATTTACCCTGTTTATTTGCTTCTGCTTTAGACAAAGCTTGAAAATGAACAGAACCTTCGTAAGAAAGCAGAATCCACCGCAGCTTCTGCTGAAGATAAAGCAAGAGAGTTGGAGGCAAAACTTGGCCATATTTCTCAAAGCATAGAAAAGGAGAAGAAGCAACTCAATAACGAACTTGTCCATCTTAAACGGGATTCCAAGTTTTCAATTTCGAAGATAACTGTGGATGTGAGTAGTCAAATTTGTCAAGTACATTATAAGCTGACAAAGTCGGCCTCTGTACTTGGCTAACTTGAAACCTCTCTCTTATCTCAGCTTGAGAAAATGGAATTCAGAGCTCAAAGTTCCGAGAAAGAAGTGGAGCTGCTGAGGAAGCAGCAAGAGGATCTGCAGTCCAAATTTTCTCAGGTGCTTTCTTTACATATTGATCATGACATAGTCATAGTCAAGTTCAATAGGTGTTCTCCTGATCATTTGATTCTCCCTGATTGCTTATTTATACAAGATTACACAGTAATATGATGTGTGTCATAGCTTCTGCTCTCATTAAGATGCCTGACTCGTCACTGTCCCTAAAGGACTTTTGTGAAGATGCTCTAACCTCTTGCTTACTGTTTGGTGCTTGATGGAGATGTTGGTTTTTGGCTTGTGGAGTGAAAAGTCATTAAGGAGTTTGAGTTCAGGAAAGAAATGTTTGATTGCCTTATGTTTGTATTGTCCCATGGACTTTCTTTTTCAGTGCTTGCACCAGAAGAGTGAATTGGAGAAAAAGTTAACAAGCCTCTCATTTGAAGATGATTCTCCAAAGGAGAGTGATATTTTGGTTAAGCATCTACAAGAAGAGCTTCGCAATTATGTAAGTTTCTGCCGGTACTTCAGTTATGTCTGCTGTTTATATGCTTGCTACTCTGTATCAACTTCCACTCAGCTGTAGTCCACTCAGACAAGTCGTGTTTATTTGAGCTACTACTTAGCTTCTAAAATCTAAGAAGCAAAATAAGGTGAAGCTAACATTGAACTTAGTTCCGAACCTTGATAAAAGTTTCTACACTCACTATGAGGCTACATAAATACTAACTATTGACCAAAATGTCTCATCTCCAATCAATAAATGTAGCATAAATGAAAACAGAGAAAATTGCCTATCACTCTTGTCTTTAATCTTACGAAACGCTCTTGGGATGTGAAATTTTAAATTAAATAAATTATGAAAATGATAGATCTCAAAACTTTACTGTCTGGATAAGTGATTTTAAGCGGTAGATCCTAGGAAGTGGGTCCTGGTATTAATAATGGAAGTAACAAAATTAGAAATTGTGGCCAATGCGCTTAGAGAGTTTGGAATCTCCAAATTTGCGGTGGTAAGTCTAGTGATTGTCAAATGTATGGATTGTGTTCCCCGTTGACCATCTCAATATGGCTTCTTACATATCTTTATCTTGATGGATTCTGATACACAATTACTCATCACAATCAGTGCTGGTGGCTGACTGTGTCTGGACCTTTTTAGATAGATTGATAACACATGTTGGTAGAAAATTAGAATAGATAGCCAATCGGTTGGGAGAGGGCCACTTGTGGAAGTTGCAGAAGACCTTGATAGCACTGTGCTTCTGCTATCCGTTTCACTTTGTTGTACTGTTATAACTTGTATGTCTCCTGCTTTGATGGAATGATCAAATGACTTGAATCTGAACATGAGGATTATGCTTCCTCTATGCAAAATAAATTCGAGAGAGGAAGATGGCAAGTGATGGACTTTGGTTTCAGTGGTGGTCTGTCAGAGGTGTAACTGTTACAGATACTTAAAAGATCTAAAATGCACAAACACAGGAGATAAACTGCATCTTGGTATTGTAATAGGGAGGAGCAATTCAACATCTGTGAGATTTATAAAAGAGTATTCACAGGGCCCATTGAGACCTAAAACCAGACTTGGGTTTTGCAAGTATGCATTCATACTGTGGCACGCGAAGTAATTTTAGGTCTTGTATCTTTGTATTGATAGTGTTACGAGGGGGTGATGCAGCACTGAATGCTACTGCCATGTTGCCTTTGTACTTAACAAAATGGCAATTTCTCTTTATTACATGCTGTGTAGTGATGGATATTATGTAATTTGATGTATCTAGGCTGATGCTTTTTAGAAATTTGCTGACTATGGACATGAATTTATCAGGAGTCGGAGGTTAGAGAGGCAAGAAAACTGAAATCTGCTTATGAAAACATTGAATTAATAAAGGAAAAACTATTGGAAGAAAAGAGCCGCAGGGAGAGAGCTGAGTTACAATTGCCGAAGTTGCACGAATATGAGTTCAAGATAAATGAATTGGAGGATGAGTTATCTGCTTGGAAGCTCATGATTCAGGACATCCCAGGTGTTTCGTGCCGTGATGACATACGTTTGCGAATTTCAGCATTACAGAAGTATGTATCAATAGCTTCTACCTTTGTTAAAGCCTTGTTCCGGAGATGGAGAATTAGCTTGAAAGTTTTTTGAAATGGATTTTCATACTTGCCTTTTCTTTTGAAGTTCTGGCGAGGTTGTAATTTTCCTCTCATTTGTTCATCAGAACGGACTAGGTGCAGATTCTGGTGCCACTATCAATTGTAGTTTTCATGTTCGCTAGCGCACCTCGACCTTTTGGGGGTGTGCTATATACCTCTTCTCATAATTACCATTTTAATAATTTGATTTGTGTTTCCTTTTATTCACTTGAATATAAGATGGCTGAGATCTTGGTTGAATGCATTGCTTTAATTTAAGAAGGCTCAGATCTTGGTTGAATACATCTTCATTTCTAATTATTTCGATGTTGGCTTTCATGTTTAACTCAGAGAGGTGATTGATAACTTGAAGAAGCTCGGTGATGTGAATGCCCATTTGAAACAAATGGAGGTGATTTTGGACAAAACCCAACTTGATAAACAAAAAACTGAGACAGAAGCTGTATTGGCTAAAGAGAAAGCTGACCGGTTGGAAGCAGAGGTTAAGAGGATGAATGTGATGGTAAGCTTGGTTTTGGTACTTCCATGCAAACCGATGTAGGTTCTTATCTTTTTCTCCCACACATTTCTTTTTCTCAATGTTTCTCCATGAATTGTTGCAGCTTTCTGCTGTTTCTGAAGAGCGGAATGTGTTAAAAACTGCCATTGAAGATTTCAAATCAAAGAATGAACAAGCAGGGGGGAATGCAAGTAGTAGTATCATGCAGGTATTTGAGTTCCATTCGTGCTCCTTTATTTATGGTTGAAGCTGTTCCTTTGTTATTTACTACATTGCGCCTTTTCTAATGATTACTTATGACTTACAATTTGTATAGATCCAGGAGCTTGGATCATCTATCTTGGAAAGAGAACCTTACATTAAAGAACTGGAGGGTGATTTATTTGCGCAAAAGGAGATCAATGCCCATCAACGTGATGAAATAAAGTCACTTCATGACAGACTAAATAGTGAAGCTAGGAGAGTGAAATCCTTGGAGAGGGAGAATGACCGCCTTCGCTCAGAGATTTTTCTGTTAGAGTCGAAGGTATTTCCAGGGATATTCTCTCTAATATATTTCATTGTGAAGATCATGCTATTTCTTTTATACTCAATGTCGGTTTGAGTGCCTAAGGCATTATAATGCCACCACCTCTGCTATGAAAAACACGGTGTATTTGTTTCTGCTTTTAATGAACATGGTAGCAATCCTTGGGAAGACATAAGAGCCTTTCATGTAATATGAGATTGGGGAGTTGACATTTTTGTATTTGGCTATCAATTTGCACACAGATAGGTCATGGTGACTTTTCTGCTGCCAATACCAAAGTGCTAAGAATGGTAAACACCCTTGCAGTAGGTAATGATGCCAAACAAACGATTGAGGCTTTACAAAGTGAGCTTCAGAGGACAAAAGAGAAGTTGCAAGCACTTGAAGAGTATAAGAGTCAGTCGGGTAAAAAATTCTGTCATTTGGGTTCCTCTACTTGTTTGCGATTGATTTTCAGAAAATGTATTGCCTCTATGTAGAGAGCGTTTTCTTTATTGTTCCTTTCTTTCTTTCATTCTTCTTTATTATATAGCCTGTGTATCTTATTGGGAAGTGAGAAGCCAGGCCGTGTTAAGATATTGATCAGTAAGTAGGTTATGATGTTGGTTCTGTTCTGTTATTGGGATGATGAAAATTATATATTGAGAAACTTTCCATATCTGCTTGCGAAATGAAACAAATTAAGTAGACTTACTGCTATTTGGGCTTAGAATCCACCTGATATCTCAAATCTGCTCACCAAATTGTATCAAGGGGGGCTGGAAGGATGCATGTGTATGTTAAAGCAGGAGTACTTGGTTCTTGCCTTTTATACATTTCAGTATGCACCTGGAGCATGATTGCACAGTATTGTATGGTCCTAGTTGCTTTCATTGGTTTTGCTGTTTGACTACTGCTGTCTTTTCCCCTAATGCCCTTTGAGTTGGCCAGGTAATTCTGGCAAGATGGTAGACTCATACATGTCCGGCAAGGTGGCACAGTTAAAAGAACAAATTGCAACACTGGAGAAACGAGAAGAACGGTAACTGTGTCATTCGTGGAATCATAATCTCGCATTTAGAGGTGCAATTTTCGCTTCTCCAATTCCAGCTTCTGATGTAAACATCGGATTCATTTTTGCAGATACAAAACAGTATTTGCAGATAGAATCTCGGTTTTTAGGAGGGCATGCTGTGAACTTTTTGGCTACAAGGTATGAATTTATAAGTGTCGCATTTGAAATTGGTGTATTGGTGGTTTTCCTGTTAGACAATTCCGCTAAATTCTTTTGGTATATTGACTAAATTTATAACTCATGAACTTCTTTATTGTTTAATTTTACGTGAGGAAGTTCTGCAAGGTTTATACTTTGGCTTTATTTTATTTGGCAGATTGTGATGGATGAACGCCAGCGTCCAAATGGAATCCCAGTTACTCGGTTTACCCTTCAGTCCATATATGCAATGAATGACGACGAAAAGCTTGAATTTGAATATGAATCAGGGAATACAAACATTGTGGTGAGCATCGAAAGCTTCTGCTCTCTTCTGTTTCCCCCCGTTCTTCTCGAAATGGGTGATGTACACAGCACAAATATATTGTTCTATAGAAGCTTATGCTGTCATTTTCATGCCTTAGGAAAACAGCTACACCTCAACCTCAGAAATTTCTCAGCAGGTATGGATCATAAAACTCCTGCGGATTGTTTTCATCTGTGACCAGTTTACTGGGTTGGCTTTGTATAATGTTACCAGAGTTCTACGATTGCAAGAACCAATGAATCTCCAATTTTCCATGTAACTACGTCCCTGTACCCTTTGACCCTTGAGTTTTGAACATCTTTTTTATGGTTACATTCACAGGTTGACATATTTGTACGCAAGATGAATTCCATCCCAGCTTTCACGGCAAACTTAACAGTGGAATCTTTCAACAGACGAACCCTGTCTTAGAACATTTCAGAAGTAGTACCTAGATGGTCCCTAAAGGTTCAGGCTTTCTTTGATTCTGTGCTTTGTTCATCTTGCTGCCCAGGTGATCTGCTCATAGGCCAAAGGTACGTGTCAATATTCGGTTTGAGTTTATAATATCTACAAGATTCAAGCTTTATCCTGGAAAATCTCCTGCATTTTTTTGGTGTGATTCTAAATCTTGATTTTGCTGCTTTGTTGTCATGCACTAAACTTTGACTTCAAAGTTGCTGTTAAGTTCATTGTATTTCCAGAAAGTTAGGCGTTGAAACAAAAATGCCCCCCATGTTTCTTCTGGTCCCCAAAATCTGCTTACTCCCTCCCCAGTGACTTGACATGTGGTTGAATTTTGGCGCCTTTTTTGACTTGTATGGTCAGAATTTTCAGCACTCAAATTATATAAATGCTCTGTGCCTATCCATCCAGTGGAGAATGCCGAAAGGTGGAAAGGGTCATGATTGAAGCCCAGATTGCGCATTTGGATTTTATAAAAGAAATTGTATTGTTCACAGTGCACCAATTCGATTTCTAGTGTTGAAAAAACTCACATCTTACTGCTCATCTTCGGGTGCGTAGAAGGTGATTTATTGTAATTACATGTGCAGGAATAGTAACTGCTCCACCATCTCTCTGTTTTTGGTGAAACAGCGGCAAGTGCATTTTTTGTTCTTCCTTCAGAGTCAGTTGGGCTTCAGAGAGCCATAACTGTTGCTGGCATGCTGCACATATGAATTTACAGTAAATCACATTTCCCCCCCTGTAATAGTAAATAACATTTCCATGCCCCATAAACCATCTTATAAAATCCAATCCTCGAGCATAGAATTAACAAGGATTTAGAATGAATAAAGATTGTGAAACTTACGAGAGGTTATATTGGAAAAGTCAATGGTAGGGTAGTTTTTAGTAAATTGTGATTGGACCGTTATTCAATCATTTCATACTGCTTAAATCGTCAACCAATTTGAGTATGATATCCGGTACCCCGTTCCAACTCGACAGTGGAGACTTAGTGATGGCAATGGGGCGGGACGGGTGGGTATCTTAATACCCATGCCCCGCCCCATGCTACTACGGGGCGGCGAACACTTTATGAATGAAATATAGTAATAATAGAATGGGTAATTGAGTATAACTAGTTGCAAGTCTAACTAGTTGAAAAAGCCAAAATAGAAAATTGTGATACAATGGGTCAAGAATAGAGTGGGGTGGGGCGCGGCGGGGCAAGGCCGGTCGAAAGTAGATACCCATGTCCCGCCCCACGCTACTACGGGTCGAGTAATATCTGCCAATTGCAGATCAAATTGGGTAATACCCGGCGCAGCGGGTTCAAATTGCCATCCTAAGTGGAGTATGGTTTTTTAGAACATTGAGAATCAAAGCTCGAACTACAATCTCACCCTGAACACCACACATGTTGTACACTTGTTGGGAAAACTCTTAGTAGTGGTCGAGCTATGTTGAAGCTAGGAGGGTTGTAGAGTCCCCTTCCCTCCTAACTTTGAAATATTACCAATTTTGCACTAATTTAGAAATTAGACCTAAGTACAACAATTCAAGTTAGCTCGACAGCCCCTCTTGTTTGGATTTCAGGTTCTGCCACTGACTGTTGGGCTTATGGTTGACCGCACAAAGGGAGGTGTTTATATTTTACACACCTATGGATGACCATCCCCTTTTCCAAATCCTTTTGGGATTGCCATTGCTTTGCTTATTCTCCAAGGGAAATGACTCAAATGTTGGTAGTCAATTCTCCTTGTATGAGAGGAGTCATTGTACCATCCTTTCTCCATTAGTAAAACTTCATTTGACCAACTAGTACATGATCACATCAGGATTGACAATAGTTATATGGTTAACACAACAATCCTTATGGCATAAGGATTCATAGTCTAACTTTGATTAGTTAACCTTCATTTTATCATTTCTAAATATCTTATTCATGTTCATGATGTGCGGCCCATTAAGTGTGTGTTCCATCGACAATGACATAAGGAATAGACATTGGATGGCGCCTAACAACACATCAATGCCATCCAAAATCAACAAGGAGGGAAGGAACTCACTCATCTTGTTTTGCGAACATATTGTGAAGTATGAATTTTTTTTTCCACAAATTATCACGATGAGATCCAAACTATGAATTTGTCATGCTTGTCAAAGATTATTTTTGGATCGATCCCATATAAGTCTATTTAGTTCAAACTCATGGAAATCACATAATTTGACTTGATGTTGGACAACCATTTCATAAACACTGTCCATTGAAGAACTTTATGATATCATAATTCTTTAACTAAGAAGGACAATAATTTATCTTGCTCTGTCAGATCTCTTGCACACTAAGAGCCCATACCCAATGACTATCCACGTGGTGCACTTGTTAAAGCCACTAGACATAGTAATGAAGTAGGATAGTAAGATGTGGGTAAATTCTATAAGCTCAAGTCTAGTAATTTTTAGTTACTCAGAACACAGTGAAATGACTCCCTATTTGTGGATATACATGTATCGTGTCTCACCTTCGGATCGGTCCAACACTTTGGTGAAGCACCACATAATCTCCATCCTATGTGTCTCGCATATCGACATGTTACTTGTCTCCACATACCAAGATTTATGCATGTGTGTCAACACATACCAATACCATGCTTCATAAAAAAACGTTTTGTGATTTAATTCACGGTTAGAGGTTTGTTATTCAATCCGAACACACCACATTCGATATAACAAAATCAATAACCAGCCTTTATTGATTAACCGTGCACACCCTAATGGAAACCAAACTGCACACATTGAGAGTCTAGCTACATATGTAACTCTTTGTACCCAAGATTTCAACTGACTACAAGATCTTAGAATCGTTCCATAACTTTCGTACGACGTGCTCTTGGTTCAATGCATATACAATCACCGTTGAATCGAAACATATCTAATCACATCACATTTGACCCAATTGTCGATTCAATTTTTCCTGCGTTCATTGCCCTCTCCCAAAGTCAATGCAGCATATTGCTTATTTTGGTTTCATGTCCTTCCTATTCCACATACAAATTCTGCCTTGATCTGACAATTCAGATGGCAAGGACAAAATGTGATGGTGCGCTAGGGAAGAAGTTTGAGTGGGAGAGGGTAAGAGCATTATATCGAACCAAAGAAGCAAAGGTGGGTTTTAGAAAAAAAGCGCCATATATCTTTGCCCGCTTTCTGCGCAATGGTGATGGAGTTTCAGGTAACAAAGTTAAGATTTTGTCAATACTGAGCTCAAGGGGAAAAGTAGGTTTCATGATAGGTCAAATCTGTTGGGAGGGTATTTCTGTTTCACCATTGCATATGAGGTTAGAATTGAATGCTTTGGTTGTTGTGGTGTAAAATTTTCAACTTTAAGTGGCTACAAGATAATGAAGGGATTGCGTATCTCTGGCCTTTGCTTTTGACAATGTGCCATTACCAAACCAGGGATCAGTGTAGGTGAGTGCTGTTTGGCCTGAATTTGCTATTTGGAGTTGTCCTTTGTGGCCCAATAGTTCACTCGCATAATTTTAGGTTTGGGAAATGCAATACACTAATAGTTGACATTGTTCTTCATTTGATGAATCGACTATGGTGTATTTGGGATATATTCACTCATAGTTGACATTGTTCTTGATTTGAAGAATTGACTATGATGTATTCGAGATATAACAACGTAATTGACTCGCTCTGAATATCACAATTAATTCACGCCTAAGGTAATACAGGGTAAGTATGTTTAAATATCGACTCGGGCTGGTCCGTGTACCCCTACTTCAGTCATTTGAATCATTATCTAGCGAATCGGTTTTGGTTGAAAAGTTTGCTAATTAAAGTAAAGCAAGGCAAAAATAAATGGTTTTGAAAGCTCTTTGTGAGAAGGATCACTCAGGTGTCGCTTCCCCCTAACTACTACCATGGTATGTGAATCGAAGAGATTGTTATGGGCAAGGTGACCGCGAACCGCTAGGAGACGCAAATATGACCGTAGACCACACTCTCGATTGCCAAACCGAGGGATACATTGTAGGCTATTCAAGTGGCCCTCTAGGTTAAGGCAATCGATGGTTGACTTACTCCCTCACTCAACCCAATGGTTGGTCGGCTTAATCGTGCTTAACCAAATTGCTTAATTGAACATAGAGGTTTACCCTTAAGAAGCCCTAGGAATCCCAACTTAATTGAGCCTCCCTTGAGGGGGGGGGGGTCCCCTCTAATCTAGGTTGGAATGGCCAATTAGATTGATAAGCACAAACATGCACAATCAACATGAAAAATACCTCAATCCTTGAATTAAATAACACCCATAAACAATCATTCAATTCACATAACAACTACATGGCAAATAGTTAGGGTTTCACAACACCCAAGTGAAAAAGGAAACTACTCCATGCTAGAAAGGGGAAGAACACAAGAGGAAAAGGTAAAAACTAGGGGTGAACAAACACATCCGCAAATCGACCCACCCATCCAACCCGAACCAACCCACCCATATATATTTGCTATAACGAAAGTTTTGGATTGGGTGAGGGTTTTCTTTTGTACAACCCGCCTCTTTTGGGTTGGGTTTGGATTTTGTATTCACAACCCGTAGAACCCAACCCAACCCATGTTCTAATTATTGGTATGAGTTCTTATCCAAAAATATTTATGTCATATATAGCCACTTATGAGAAAATTAAGATATTTCGCTATGTTTTTCTCTCATGCATGGTCTCCCTAATCTAATGCATTATTCGGCTTACAGTTTAGACATAAATTTAATATATCCATGATTCACGTAATCCTTTTTCTGGTGTACAATTTTAATAGAATAACATATTATGGATGCGTCATTTATAAACTTTTTTGCCTATTTCAACAAATGTTGTAAAAAACTAAACATAAATTGAAGTAAATCAAATTTTATTAAAATTCAAACAACATTTGTGAATTTTGATACCTTTCACCTTGGTTTATTCGTTTGAATTTTTAATTAGTTATAAAATATTTTTATGGTGTAGAATAATTATATATTTTGTGTTGGGTTGGGGTTTTAGTTAAAAATATCGTCAACCCGACCCAACCCAATTAGAAACAAACCGTAGGGTTAATTTTTTTTTGGGTGGATTTGGGTTTAATATTTTGTAAACCGTAGTGCATGGGTCGAGTGATAAAAATGACCAAACCCGGACCACCCGACCCATGTACACCCCTAGTAGAAACCATCATGGTGATGCCTCCAATCTCCTTTGAGCTTGTGTTGATCTTTTCTTGGGGAGAATCTTCCCAATTCACCAATTAGAGCAAACCCTAGCTTTCTTTCTTTTTGGTTCGTTCTTTCTCTCTCTAAAATCTGAAGAAGAAGACACTTTCTCACTCTTGGGCTCTCCTCTCTCTGCCTTTCAACTCTCCTTTTAAACATGGATCGGGCTCAGTTCACAGCCTCAGTTCACGGTCGTGAACTCTTGAACGCGTCCGTGAACTCAAGGTTTGCGTCGAAACGCACCGCTTCGCTTGCACAAGTTCATAGGCAACAGCTCCAGTTCACGGTCTTAGTGACCGTTACCTCACTCAGCGTCAGTAACTTCAGAATTCGCCCTGGACGCCTTGATGTACATGGGCAACAACTCCTCTTCACGATCTTAGCAGACCGTGAACTTCCAAGAGAACTCCTAGTTTTCACTCCTTTTCGTCCAACTTCCGACTCTGGGGCTGATTTCGCCTGTTAAATCCTAAAACACAAGAAACCTCTCATAAAACCACTCTTTTAGGAGCACAATTGCCACAAACGCCTAAGTAAAACGAGGGTAAAATATGTACAATTAGGCCCGAATCACTCCCCCACACTTAGATGTTTGCTTGTCCCCATGCAAACTATTTCACACAAGGTAATATTTCAACCTACAAAAATACTTTGGGGAGAACTCAAAGGGCACAAAGTGGGAATTCTCAATGGCTATTGACAATTAATACATGGATCGTTGCAAGCAATACCGACATCCACCACAAACGACATTCGAGGCCACCAAAAGTGGGCAAACGAAAAGTTCTCACCTTGTTCATGGATCAATGCAAGTCTTAACAAGACCACTTATCAACTACAACTAACCATGCATAGAATTCAAGTCCGAGGAACAAATGGAAAGGTCCTCACCGGGGTATGATATGGCATGCAAAATAAGAATGAATCACTCACTCTCAAGACCAGTGGGGTCAGGACCTTTTTTGTGCAAAAGATGTGCACAATCATCAACACTCGGCCCTTCGTCTCAATACCACGGAGGTAACCTCTAAATGCTAGAGTTCACGGGATGGTTGTCACCACTAGCTTGTCCGGAGGTCTTAGACACGGGTTCAAATGACTGACAATTGTCTTGGACATGGGGAAAAGGCTTTTTGGGTGGCGGCAAACACGACATGAGGTTCTACATCTTCAACCTAAACCCGAAGGTTCTATGGTTTCAACTAAGACCCGTCTCTTCAACCAAAGGCCACTAGCATTGGCCAAAAACCTTATCTCTCCCTTCCAAACTATCACCCATCGTGAACCACATTTAAGCGCTCTTCCTCGGTCTACTCTTGCTATCACATTATGGTTTGGTAGTGAAGGAGTTCTAAAACAATGTGGGGGGGGGGGGGGGGTTTCAGTGGCTTGAGTGCCAAGAAACCCCTCATAGAGCATACACTTTGGTTTTTCGTGGCACTCTCTACTTTATTTACCTCGTTTTATTACCTCTTTTCGTTTCTCTTTTCTTTCTTTTTCTTTTATTTTCTTTTTGAGGGGGAGGGGGGGGGGTACTAGAGAGTAGAACCTTTGCCACCTATATATTTAACGACCAATGCTCTCTTTTCAAGAACTCACTCCAACACTACACTTAATTTTTTCCTTCCTAGCAAGAACTGCATACAAACCTACTATGTAGAACCTCTATGGAAACTCAAAAGTGAAAGCTCCGGGACATAAGGACGACCATGTTTAGACACGAAGAAAGGATTGGGGGTCGTTCTATCAACACCATTAAGCTCACAAGCACGAAGCTCCTACTTTGAGAACGACCCTCGAAGTCACAAGGCTCAAAGGGGTTGACTAGTGGATAACACATTTCGGGACAATCAACATTTGTGCGTGGACTAATCCTATGCCTCCATCATACTCACTAGTGACAACTGTGATGTTACTCGCCATGGTAAGAGAGATCTGAGCACACAAGAATAAAACGATAGGCTCAAAGCTCACATGACTACCTAGTCACCCAACCATCTATTCTAATTCACAAAACATAATGCATGGCAATTGTAATCACAAGTAATCGAGTCGAGACATCCATTCATTTAAGCACACATGAGAACTAAACTTTTGCACTATCCGAATGGACCTCTCAGTCATCATCATAGGATATACTCGATCACATGCAACAATTCAAGGTCAATGCCAATAAACACGAGATTTTCCCACACACCGACCATTTTGATCATGCAAACATTGCTTGGAGCCCTCAAAATTTTCAAATTTGGGCATACATCAAGACTCCAAGCATCAATCACACTCACACAAGCATAATAGTAAACTACCCTCCCCCCCCCCCCCCCACACACACACACATACACACTTAAGCTCGACATTGCCCTCAATGGCGTAAGATAGGGGTAGAATGATGTTACCGCTTGGGCTTGGTGAGTGAAAGTTGGAATCGATTCCAGGGCAGGATATTTGGAGCTTCAAGGGGAGACAAAAAATAACACACACACACGCACGCAAACACAATACGACTCGCTCGAGGCGAGGTTATTACATACACAATACCATAGTAGTATTAGTTTATGGTCACACACACACAAATGAAAGAAAAATAACAAAAACAAGTTCAGAGTTACAAGTGGAGAAGTGGGACGAAAGAAATCGAATCTGCCACATATCTCACTCGTCGTTGACACACCAAAACACAACACCAAACTGCGACCAAGTGTAATCGCAGTCCGGGAATGCAGTAACAGGCAAGTTCAATTATCAACTCGGGGTCTAGATCTACTGCTTAATCCGTGATGATTTATTATCTAGCTAACTAGTTCGAGTGATTGTTGTTTAAAGCAAAAGCAGTAAGAAAGCAGGAAATGGTTCGGTTTTCTAAAGCAGGTAAGAGTCACTCGGGAATGAGTCCCCCTAGCCCCTTAGTTAGGTTCAATTGTAATTCCCCTGGGTTGATTTACTGTTGATTAGACTGCGGAAGATCCGACAGTAGTTAGGTTCAATTGTAATTCCCCTTGGCTCGAATCTGCCTCCAAAAACCCGACTCTGGGCGAATTACGGGCAGAATTACGGCCGTAATCACGTCCTGCCCGTAATTCGCACCAAAACGCACGTTTTAATTAAGCTGAAGGAGGAGGAGATACGCCCGTAATTTCCCAATTACCGCCAGTAATTTGGGAATTACGGTCGTAATTCTTGGGGGTCTTGCCCGTAATTTTATCACCGAGAAGAAATTCTGGGGAAAGGCTCGGCAATTGAATTACGGGCATGCCCTGGCCAATTACGGTCGTAATTTGGCAGGGGCTGCCCGTAATTCCTTCTGTGATTCGCCATCTGACCTCCAAATGACCCGAAACTTGCGCCTATGCACCTCTTTACTTGCTAGGACCTGAAATACGACAAAACAACACAACCTAGCGTAAAATAGGCCAAGGAACAATCAATTCGAGCCAAAATGGACAAGAAACCCGAGTGAAAACACGTGCAAATACGATGCTATCAAATTCCCCCACACTTAACTGTTTGCTTGTCCCCAAGCAAACCAAGTAATACACAAGGTAAGCTCACATATTTCAGTCAACAAACATTGGGGACAAGTCATAAAGGCACAGAACACGTGAATCATACTGGTTTTCAAACATCAACACATGAACAACTTTAATAGCAACCTGGACAACCACCACAAAGGACATTCGAGTGCAGCAAAATCGAGCAACGGAAGAGTTTCCCTTCTGTTCACCAACCAACCCAGACTTGACTCGACCACTCACTCAAAACAGTCAACTCATGCATCCAACTCAAGACATCAGAACAGAGACCGAGCAATCTAGGTCCTCACCGGGGTACAAGAGTATAAAGAATATGAAAATGAATCACTCACTCTCGACTAGTGGGGTCAGGACAATTTAATGCGAAAAATGCGCATGCTATTTCTCTCAATCCCTAACATCTCTTCACCATGATGGCAGCCTCTAACTGCTAGAGTTCACATATAGGATGTCACCACTAACTAATCAGGAGGTCTTAGACACAGGTTCAAATGACTGGCTAGGGTCTTGGACATGGGGAAAAGGCCTTTTAGGTGGTGGAAGTATTCATAGCACAAGGTTCCACATTTCCAAACTCACACAATCACAGTCAAACAAACCGGTATTCCCTTTCTGCTATTCTGCAATACTCAACATTTTCAAGAGCACAAGAGCGAAGGAGGCATAAACATCAGCATTTCCAAGCCAGACTGCTAAGAAACACTACTGAATGGGCATTATTCAGATTTTTGGTAGTGGCTCTCTTTTGCTTTCAATTTTTCTTTGTTTTTCTTTCATTTTTCTTTTCATTTCTTTAGAGAGCCACCACTTCTGCACATATTTCAAACATCTGCCCAACTTTCACGCACTACCTCCAACACTCACATAAACTTTAGCAGAAACAGCAGAGAATATGTAACAACCACTCTGTGGAACCTTCTAAAAGATGCAACAAGGGTGATTTTTTTCCGTTATAGACCAAAAGAAAGGATAACACACGGCTCAAAGGGGCTGACTAGGGGATATGACACATCAGGACAGTCAGTTTTGGGCGTGGGCTAATCCTATGCCCCCATCATCTTAGCTAATGACAACGTGAATGCTACACATCATGGAAGAGGGATCTATCGCACAAGAAAGAAACGAGCAGGCTCAAATCTCACATGGCTACCTATATGCTCTATCTCACATTCTGATACCCTGAACTAGATGCATAAACGACTGTCAAGAACAAGTGATCAAATCAAGTCACAGTTGGTAAGCAAACAGTTGAAAAACTGAACCCCTACACAATTCTACTGCACATCTCAGTCCTCATCATAGGTTGTCCTAGTCGCAAACAAGTTGTCATGCATTAATCCGAAAACCAATCAATTCATCCATCAAAACACAATGCCAATATGATCAAACAGCAGTACTTGGAGCCCTCAAATCGTAAGATTCGGACAGCGGACTAGGCTCCAAGCACTCATATATACGTTCCAATAAATACAAAGAACCCCCCCACACTTAAATGCGACAGTGTCCTCAATGGAGCCGAGGGAAGGGGAACGATGTTACCGTGAAACAGTGGCAGGAACGTTGACTGGATGGCGGACCAGTCAAAAGCAGAGGACTGGACAAGGACCAGTCCGACGGGCACAGAGCTAGAACCAACAGAACACACACATTGGGTGAAATAACACATAGTTCCAAGTCAATAATCCACACAACGGGAACAAGAAAGAAAAACCAAACACAATACGGAGTCTAAGTCTGGAAAGATAGACAAAAGCCAAGCCCCAACTCGATGGGCTGGCAAAACCAGATCACAGCTCGTCGCCTCCATCGCCAGTGGGAGGCGGGTAGTAGTCTTCATGCCCCGGGGACGCCTCCCAAGGGTAGCTCACAGCAGCAGGATCCATGTTCCAGTAGCTCATCATGTAATGCTGAGCTGAAATGATGCGGCGGCGACCATCGCGCTCACGATCGAGGCGGGCGTTGATGTGCTCCTGGCCCGCAAGGATCTGCTCGTTCTGGCGGGAAAGGGCTGCCAGCTGCTCGGCAATGTAGGTGGTGGGTGCCGCAGCAGACGGGCCGGCACCGGAAGTGGAGTCGCCAGGTGCAGAGGGGGTGGGCCGAGTCCTCGTCTGACGAGTAGTCCGACGGGCTGCAGCATCACTCGCCTCGGGTAGCTCCTCACCCTCTGGTGCACGAGGAACAGGGTGAGGAAGGCCCCTGATCCAGACCACGTTCCCGTCGCGCTCCAGTATCAGCTGGCACCGGAGGGTCTCCCTGGAGAATGGCGTCGCCTCCTGGATGAGAGTGAACCCAGAGAGGTCGACGTTGTAGTACCGTGCCAGGGCAGTGACCACCGGCCCACACGCCAGGGGTCGATTACACCGAGAAGACCTGACAACGGTCCGGGCGATGAGAGAGGACAGATGGAGGTTGTCCACCTCGTGGCTCATGGAGTGCAGGCAATGCAGGGTGCGGAGCTGAAGATGACTGGTGGAGCCCTCGCTGGGGGTGTAGGATTTCCCCAACAGCTGGTTGATGATGCGCCTCTCTGGTCGCAGCTGAGTAGTCGTGGTGTGGCCCGGAAGGAAAACAGCTCCTGCAAACTCCGGAAGGCAGACCCTCTCGAAGAACTGCTGGTCCCGAAAGATGGGACTGTCGGGCTCCTCGATGGCCAGGTGACAAGGGAATGGTGGAAGGAGCCCCAGTGCCCGACCAAAGTCATCATAGCTAAGGGAGTAGAACACCCCTCCGAGTCGGAACTGGATGGCGTTGCTGTGCGCGCCCGCGTGGGTCCAGAAATGCTCGAAGGTGGAGTAGAACTCCCAGAGGAGCTCCTGATAAATTGGCTCAGCGAGGCAAAGGAGGCGGCGCCAAGAGAAGGCGCGGATGGCAGCCTCCATTGCCTCGCGAGCACCCAGCTCCTCGAAGACTCTCCAGTCGAGGTAATGGTGCTGAACGACTTTGCGGCGTCGGATGTCCCGCAAAGTCTTCCTCTGGTCGGCGTCGAGCATGTTCAGGTACGTGTTCATTTTCCTGCAGCCACAAAACAGCAGAAACCCAACAACATACATGGAATTTCGTCAATGGTGAGGTCACAATCATCCGCACCCGGGGCCCTCGAATCATAATTTCGGACAGTGGACTAGGCCCCGAGAAAGGAAAAACATTCACAACCAATCAGAATCATTCACCATTCACAGAAACTCAAACGCACTTGGAGCCCTCGGATTATAAACCCGGACAGCAAATTAGGCTCCAAGCGGGACAATCACAACTCATATTACTCGGTAGGCCAACCGAAAGATGAACAAACAAAGCAAGCAACAATGTAGGCCTACCGAATTAATTCAAGCACAAACCAATTCCCGAAATTCCCCACTAAACCCACAATATCAATCCTCCACTAATGACAAGTAAAAGTATAGAAGCACACCTGGAGGCACAAGAGGATATCGTGGGGAAGGTGAGGGAAGACCGAAAGACCACAAAAATCGCCGGGAGGCTCGCCGGAGTTTCGTCGCCGGCGACTTCACCGGAGCCAAATTGACCCAAAACTTTGGGGAATGACGCCCCAAGTACCAGGAACGCGGTGGTGGTCGCGGTTTCTCGATCGGAGGTCCGAGGAGGGAGATCGGGCTGGAGGAACACCGAAGGGTCGCGGTTTTCCGGCGACCCAAACCACCACGAAACTCGACCCCACTGGTATAGACTTGTGGGCGCCGACGAGAGGAGCACGAGGGTGGTCTCGGAATTTAATTTGGACCTCCGGTGAGCGAGATATGGCCGGAAAACCACTGGAGAAGAGAGTGGTTCGAGTTTCCGGTGAGAGGAGAGAGATTTTTGGTCTGAAAAAATGGAGGAGAGAAAGGGGGGACGCGGCCGAGCAGTTTTTAAACTGCTCTCGGGGGTAATTACGGGCAGGATTACGGCCGTAATTACCCCCGGCCTTGCCCGTAATTTAATGGCCGAGAGCAATAGGCCCCCTCTGATCGAATTACGGGCAGGGGTGGTTAAAATTACGACCGTAATCCTTACCCCCTTGCCCGTAATTTCTATGCCAAGCCTGTTTTCCTCTCCTGAATTAATTACGGGCAGGGGGTGGATGAATTACGACCGTAATTTGTCCCCCCTTGCCCGTAATTTCTATGTCGAGGGCCCTTTTTCTCCTGTTTTTTGTGCTGCAAATTCGAACATCCAAACCCAAACGTGCCCCCGTTCAAAAAATACACCACCATAAACCAAAATAGACCATCCGGGGCACGAGAAACATTCCAGAAAGACTCCAGACAGACTCGATGACTCGAAAATGACAAAAATTAAAAGGAAAAAAGGATAGAAATGCAAACCGTGGTGGGGTTGCCTCCCCACAAGCGCTTCTTTACCGTCTTTTAGCTGGACGCCAGTATGGATGCTCAGAGAAGTGTAGGATCAGGTGCCCTCAAGAGCGGATCCACATCGCTCTTGAGGTACAGCTTCAAATGGTGGCCATGTACGCGACGAATGTGGCCACCAGCATTCGCCATCTCGACTTGTCCATCCGGTAAGATGCAAGCGAGTGAATACTCGGATGGCCAAGGTGGGGGCGGGACCAGCTCGTAGTGGTCTCCGGCTTTCTTTCGAGCAGGCTTAGCTGCCTGCAGTTTCGGCCGCCACTCCTCCTTGATCTGTTCTTTTGGGGGCGGTGTGGACTGGAGTGGCGGCGAAGGTATGGGAGGCGGATCCTGCAAAATAGGCAACACAGAAGGATACACGACAGACTCGTGCTCCTGGTGAGATACAACATGCAGAGGTAACGAAGCAGGTGGAGTGGTAGCAACTGAAAACGTTATTCGCTCCTCGCCATCCCTCAAAACTAAGGTCCCATCATGCACATCTATGAGAGCCTTGGCGCTGGCCAGGAAAGGCCTTCCCAGTATAAGGGGCACTTCTGTGTCCTCATTGATGTCTAGGACAACAAAATCCACAGGATATTTGAATTTGCCAACCTTAACCAGAAGGTCTTCCACTATGCCCCTAGGATGCACTACAGATCGGTCAACTAGTTGAAGGGTCATCCTAGTAGCACGGGGTTCACCTAGGCCTAGGGGTCGTTTGCTTCATGGATTTAAAAATGAGGGTTTTGTAATTTAAAAACCCAAGGATTTATCAAGGATTTGAGGCATCATGGATTTGTAACAATCCTTTGTTTGTTGGGATGTTTTTATCATGGATTTAAAGGTGTGGGATTTACTACTTGAAGTCAAAAATTACATTACTGCCCTTTTCTATATGTTTGACATGTTTATGATATGTACACAAAACAAGGACAAAACTTCAAAATTACCTTACTATCATTTTCTATATGTTTGACATGTACACAAAACAAGGACAATACATACTAATAAGCATAATGTTGGCACATGGACAATAATAATAAACGAGAAAATTCCGTTTTAACTTTTAACGTAACATAATCAATTACCAATTCTTTGTCCTCCTTTTCAAAAGTAACATATAACAACATATATTAGAATCGGGAGAACAAAGAATTACACGTTCCATGAAAAGGTTAAAGAAAACTAGAACACAAGAAATGATATAAAAAATCTTAACTCATGTTTGCACATTAATTGAACGTTTATATTATTAATTTATTGTTAATTATAATGTATAATAGTTAAATTTGAGGGCAACCTTGGAATATTAAAAGTGCATGAGGGTATATGGGTAAAATCTTATCAAGGATTTATGCCATATTCCAAATCCCACATCAACATGTGGGATTTATAAGTCCGTGGGGTCCACGGATTTGGACCCTTAAAATCCGTGGGCCCCACGGATTTGGTCTCCAAAAAAGGTGCAAGCAAACAACGGATTGTACCTAAATCCTTGATAGTTGGTTTTTTGGTACCAAATCCATGTACCAAATCCTTGAAGCAAACGACCCCCTAGTTTCTGGAACAATTTATATGGCATAACATTGATACTAGCACCTAAATCCGCCAAGGACTTCTCTACATGCAATTTATCAATAGAGCAAGGGATAGTAAAACTACCTGGGTCCTTTTTCTTCTGCGGAAGCTTGTTCTGCAGAATAGCCGAGCACTCCTCGTTGAGCTCCACTAGTGGCCAGCTCACTCAGCTTCTGCTTCTTTGAGAGAAGCTCTTTCAGAAACTTCGCATACTTAGGCATTTGAGATATTGCCTCCAGGAAAGGCACTTGGACATTCAGCTTCTTAAGCATGGCCATGAAGTTTTCGAACTCTGCCTCCAGCCTGTCTTTGTGCAACCGCGTAGGGAAGGGAAGTTTCGGGATATATTCCTTCACTACCGGTTGAGGTTTAGGTGCAAGCACCTCAACCTCCTTTTCTGCTTCTTCTTCAACTGCTGGAGACACTAAGACAGGGGTATCTCTCTCCTGTTCCCGAGCAGGGGGATCAACAGTCACCTTGCCACTCCTGGTCATGATGGCATTGCAGTGCTCGTTCGGGGTCGGCGGATGAGGGATAGTCTGCCCGGGTAGAGTACCAGGAGCCCTTTGAGCCACTGCCTGAGCCACGCTCCCCAGCTGGGTCTGGATATCCTGCAAGACAGCCTGTGTGTTCCTCTGACCAGCTTCAAGGGCCAGGAATTTACCCGAGGCCTTTTCCATGAACTGCTCAATAGTGTTGAATTTCTAAGCACTAGAACTGGCGAGAGAACCCACCAAGTCCTGCAGTTCGGCCATCTGATCATTCTGCACTGGGGCAGTAGGGGCTGCACCCGGCTGCTGGAAAGGTCGCGGCTGTGATTGAGCAGCATGCCCCTGCATGGGCTGATAAAGAGACTGTTGTTGCTGCTGGAATTGCCCCTGTCTGGGCTGATATGGTGGCCTCTGGAAGCCCGGCGGTCCCTGGGGGACTGGTGGTCTGGAATTTGCCCCACCCCAGGAGAAGTTAGGATGCTGGCGCCACCCCTCGTTGTAAGTGTTACTGTAGGGGTCGTTGCGCCTGACATTATTGATGAAGTTCACCTGCTCCTGGGGTGTGGTTGATTCCTTCATCGCCTGGTAGTCCTCCACAGTGTGATGGGTGCTTTCGCACCAGTGGCAGAGCATCGCCTGCTGCTGTCTGGTCCCTGGAATCATCCCGGAACGATCGATAGCTGAAACCAGCTTCGATACTACCTGCACCAAATCAGAGGGATGGGCTCCCACAGAATGTACACCTCGGCTGGGTGCTCTCCTCGACCTCCTAGCAGTGCCCCAATCGTACCCGTTCTCCGCCATCTCTTCAAAGAGTTTATTCAGCTGTGGCGGTGTTTTGGTCGGTATGTTCCCGCCACAAACTGAGTCAATCAGCTGCTTGTCCTCCGGGAAGAGGGCGTGATAGAAAGTGCCCACCTTGAAGGCATCATTGAAGCCATGATTTGGGCACCTCAGGAAGAGACTGTTGTATCTCTCCCAAGCATCCCTGATGGTCTCATCCTCATCCTGAGCAAAATGTGTGATTTGCTTCTGCAGGTCAGCTGTCTTGGATGGAGGATGGTAGCGGGTGAGGAACTTGTCCGCCAGGTTGGCGAACGTGGTGATAGAGCCTAGGGATGGCAATGGGTCGGGTCGGGGACGTATAGTGCATATCCATTATCCTACCCAAAGTAGTTCGGGTTTTACCCATACCCATACCCACATGTGAAACGGGTAGAAAATTAAAACCATGCCCATACCCGTTCGGGTTTCGGGTATCCACGGTTATCCATGGGTAATGATTTCTCTTCATAACTCCAACCTATATGTTAACATTCACATGTATTCTCACATTACTTAAGAGGAAAAATATGACAATAATTCACTAGAATGAAGAAAATTAATTAAAACAACACAATTTCATGAAAATATTATATTTATATGCCAAATATAAAATATGTTAGAGAAATATAATGATTATTTATAGACAAAATACATATGTATGTGTATAATCGGGCGGGTTCGGTTTGGATAGTGAGAAACCCATGCCCACCCATTACCCGCAATATTCGGGTTCGGGTTTTACCCGTACCCACTAAATGTCCTTCGGGTTCGGGTTTTACCCTACCCGTTTAGGCCGGGTTCGGGCGAATATCCACGGTTACGGATATTTTTGCCATCCCTAATAGAGCCCGGAGGTCGAGTGTCTAGCCACTCCTTGGCCTGCCCCTCCAGAGTGAATGGGAAGTACCTCAGCTGGATGGCATCTGCTGGTACCCCATTAATCTTGATTCCATCGATGAGCTTGTGGAATCGCCTGAGATGTGATCGGGGGCACTCCCCCTCCTTACCACGAAACACCACTGAACCGCGCAGCATGGTGATCACTGAGGTGCTCACCTCAAAATTGTTGGCTGGGACATGAGGGTGTTGAATGGGTGACCTCATGTCCGCAGCCCTAGCGGTCCAGTAGGATCCCGTGGTCTGCTCCTCAGGGATCACATCACGGTTCTCTGGATCAGCCATCTCTTCCTCTTCTTCTTCTTCTAACTGTAGCTGTGATAGCTCCTCCGCCGCAGCCAGTCGCGCCTTTAGAGCACGCTTGAAGTTCCTGCAAGTTCTTTCAAGCTCCTGGTCTAATGGTAGTAGTTTTCCTGACTGGCTACGGGTCATGCACTACCTGCACACAATCAGGAGAAGCAACCCGTGAAGGCGCACAGGTGGAAGAGAAAAATGCAATAAAGAAAAAGCTAGAGTAACAAATTCTCACGTTTCCCCAATAACCTAGAGGGGTCCCCGGCAATGGCGCCAAAAACTTGACACGCCAAAACACAACACCAAACTGCGACCAAGTGTAATCGCAGTCCGGGAATGCAGTAACAGGCAAGTTCAATTATCAACCCGGGGTCTAGATCTACTGCTTACTCCGTGATGATTTATTATCTAGCTAACTAGTTCGAGTGATTGTTGTTTAAAGCAAAAGCAGTAAGAAAGCAGGAAATGGTTCGGTTTTCTAAAGCAGGTAAGAGTCACTCGGGAATGAGTCCCCCTAGCCCCTTAGTTAGGTTCAATTGTAATTCCCCTGGGTTGATTTACTGTTGATTAGACTGCGGAAGATCCGACAGTAGCTTGGAATCTCTTAAGCTGACCAAGCCCTCTCAGTCTAACTACCCGGCAGACGACTAGTCTTCACCGGGATAGAAAGCTGAAGCAATAAGCACAGAACTCCACTACTGGAATTGAATTCCAGTACAAAGCAGTAAACTGGCTAACTCTCGTATAGCCAATCTCCTACTATCGAATGAAGAGGCTCTAACAACCTAATCAGATTCTATCTATCTCAGGTTGCAGCAGAAATTGAGAAAAGCTGATCAGACTCCAATCAATTCAATAAACATGCATCATTCGATTAAAATCAAACAGTAATATCATCCCAAGTCATTACAATCAAATCCCTAACACAAGGAACTAGGGTTCTTCATACCCAAGTGAGAGAAAGGTTCTACTCCATAGAGAGAGAAAGGAAAACAGAAATCAGAGTAGTCATACTCATAAAGATGAGGAAAATCTGCTCTGGGATGTCAATCTTCACTCCTAGGGACGTAATCTGAGCTTCAATGATGAGAAATCCACTCCAAAATAGCTCATAGGGTTTGTTCTTCGCTCTTTCTCTCTCTAAAACTCTGTTTTTGCTCTAGAAACTCGAATACCTCTTCCTTGGCTCGAATCTGCCTCCAAAAACCCGACTCTGGGCGAATTACGGGCAGAATTACGGCCGTAATCACGTCCTGCCCGTAATTCGCACCAAAACGCACGTTTCAATTAAGCTGAAGGAGGAGGAGATACGCCCGTAATTTCCCAATTACCGCCAGTAATTTGGGAATTACGGTCGTAATTCTTGGGGGTCTTGCCCGTAATTTTATCACCGAGAAGAAATTCTGGGGAAAGGCTCGGCAATTGAATTACGGGCATGCCCTGGCCAATTACGGTCGTAATTTGGCAGGGGCTGCCCGTAATTCCTTCTGTGATTCGCCATCTGACCTCCAAATGACCCGAAACTTGCGCCTATGCACCTCTTTACTTGCTAGGACCTGAAATACGACAAAACAACACAACCTAGCGTAAAATAGGCCAAGGAACAATCAATTCGAGCCAAAATGGACAAGAAACCCGAGTGAAAACACGTGCAAATACGATGCTATCAGTCGTCTACCTCTCGCGGGTGGAAGGGCCCTCTCCTTCATCTAGAAGGAGGCATTGACGTCGAGCCATCAGCTGGAGGAGATCGATCTGCCAGTCGACGCGTGAAGTCACTCCCACGAAGCTCGTCTCTAGGAGATCCACCCTCTGGGCGAGGATATCACCTTCTGCTTCTGGTGCTGGTGGTGGTGGCTGGGAGCTGGAGTGCGGGAAGCCGGCGGCGGCTGGGTGGTCGAGCAGGTGGCTACTCCGCTGGTGGGACCACTGGATCAGGCTCCACTAGAGCCAGGTCAACTACTGCTCTGATGACTCCTGATTGTCGGAGTCCCTCGAGGTACTCCACTCCTCGCTCTCCCTGGAGTACCAACTTCTGGTTGTAAAGGGTCCCCACTGGGAAGGGTTCCGTCCTCCCGACATTGGTGCACCGAGCCAGATCCACGTGGAAGTGTCGGGCCATCCGCGTGATGAGGCCCCCCATGTGCATGGTATCCACTCTGTTCCGTGCCAGACACCGAGCGAAAGAAGTGGTGATCAGAGATCCCAGATGGACCAGCTCTGATGGACTCCTCATTGAGTAGAGGGCAACTAACCCTCTGTTCGTCATCAGATGGCCTGACTGCAGGCTGGGGACGACCGAGCGGGTGAGCAAAGTGTGAAGGATCCTCCAAGGAGTCCTCAGCTTCACCACATTGGTGCGGCTCCCCAAAAACTCATCTTGCTTGTGCTCGGGGCGACAGAGGGCTCGGAATGCTCCCTGGTAGTTGAAATTCACTGTGTACTGCCGCTCCGTCATCGTCATGTGGGTGGCATCGATCCCCATGGCCCGAGCAAAGGTGTCGTAGGTCAGCACTCGTGGCTGACCTCCCAACATGAACTCCACGTGTGGGCGGCTCTTCTTGCTGGCCGGGACGACGTGGGAGAAGGTGGAGTAGAACTCCACGCATATCTCATGGTAGATCTGCTCGCCGGAAATGGGTGAAAAAAGTGAAAAACTGTCGGAATTTCGCGATTTTCCAGCGAGAATTCGAATTTTCCGACGAGTTTTGGATCGTGAAGTGAAGAGTCGTCGTTCACGCCCCTTTTATAGGCGAAGCACGGAATTCAATGATGCGTTGGCCTGTTCACAGTCTTAGAGACCGTGAACACTAAAATCCATGCGTGAACTGAGGTTGGTCGACAGGTGGTGAATATGCAGAAGCCCCGAGTTCACGGACGCGTTTGACTGTTCACGGTCTTGTAAGACGGTGAACTCAGCAATCCGTCCGTGAACTTCAGTGAAAACAGGGCACTTCTGGGAAAAATTTGACTCAACCTATTCCACCGTGCCTCCTGATCGATCACAACACAACCTTAAAACGCAAAATCACAAAACTTGGCACGGGGCCACCACTTGAACTCTTCACTTGACACAAAAACGAAAATAAGGAAAAGAAAACAAACCTCCGTTGGGTTGCCTCCCAACAAGCGCTAAGTTATTGTCATTAGCTTAACGATTAGGGATCAATCACGTCTGGGAACGTGATGCCACCGAGAGTGGATCCACTACACTCTCGGGGCGAGGCCTGTAGCCTCCCATCTTCGGCTCCATGAGTTGGCCCTCTTGGTTAGCCAACTTAGCATTGACCTTCTCCTTCCTTCGGTCCAAAGCTTCCTTCATCTTTTTCCTCCAAGCATTCTTCCTCTTTTCCTTGGGCATAGTACCCTCCTTGACTTTCTGCTCAACATTACCACAAGCAACGCAAGTGATAGTGGAGTTTGCCTTGAGAGGCTCTCATCCACTCACATTCACATCATTCGAAACCAACTCCTTCACTTTCTCACTTCTAACCTTAGGGTCAATTTCAAGCTTGATTCTCTCTCACCATCCCTCATAATTAAGGTCCCCTCATTAACGTCTATCAGTGCCATGGCGGTGGCGAGGAATGGGCGACCGAGTATGAGAGGCATATCCGAGTCCTCGCTTATATCGAGAATCACGAAATCGGTCGGATAGCAAAACTTGCCTACTCGCACCAACATGTCCTCCATAATGCCTCTCGGGCTAAGGACCGAACGGTCGGCTAAAGTGATGCTAAGCTTAGTGGTCTTAAGTTCATCTACTTCTAGCTTTTTGAAAAGCTTGCAGGGCATCACATTAACACTAGCTCCTAGGTCCGCCAAGGCATTGTCTATATAATGATTACCAATACCAAGAGGGATAGTAAAGCTACTTGGGTTGGACCTCTTTTTGAGCAAGCGGTTGAGGAGGAAAGTCGAACACTCCTCGCCAAGAATCACGTTGGCGAGGTGACACGCTTTTACACAACACCAAACTACGACCAAGTATAATCGCATTCTGGAAATGCATAATAGTTGCAAGTTCAATTTATCAACCTGAGGTCTAGATCTACTGCCTACTCTGTGACTACCTGTTATCTAGCGGGACTAAGTGTAGTGAGAGTGATTGCAAACAAAAGCAGTAAGAAAGCAGGAAATTGTCGAAGTTCTTAAGCAAGGGAAGAGTCACTCGGGAATGAATCCCCCTAGCTCCTTAGTTAAGTCAACGTTGTAATTCCCTTAGGTTCATTTATTGTCGATTAAACTACCGAAGATCCTAAATTAGTTTGGAATCTCTTAAGCTGACCAAGTCCTCTTAGACATAATACCCGGGCAGGCGACTAGCCTTCGCCGGGATAGACTACTAAGGCGATTAACTTAGATCTCCACTACTAGAATGAATTCCAGTACAAAGCAGTGAATTGACTAACTCTCGTATAATCAATTCACTACTACCGGTTGAAGAAGCTCTAACAAACTAATCAGATTCTATCTATCTCAGGTTGTAGCAGAAATCAAGAAAAGTTGATCATGCTTCAATTGACTCAATAAATCATGCCTCAATCGATTATAATCAAGCAGTATAGCAATCCAAAATGTCATTACAACTCAAATCCCTAACACATGGAACTAGGGTTCTTCATACCCAAGTGATAGAGTTCTACTCCATAGAGAAAGAGAGAGAGAGGAAAACAGAATACAGAGTAATCATACTCATAATAATGGGAAGAATCTGCTTTGGGGTGATAATCTTCACTCCAGGGATGAAATCCAAGCTTGATTGATGAAACCCATCTCCAAAATCACATCTAGGGTTTGTTCTTCGCACTTTCTCTCTCTAGGACTCTGTTTTTGCTCTGGAAAATAGTTCTTCCCTCTCCAAAACCCGAAATTGATTTTTTATGCAGCTGCCCGCGATTGCATGGCCAGAGTGCACGACCGTGCAATCCCATAGACTGCCCGTGCAACCCCAAAATGCGTCGTTTCATTTACTTTGCCCAGGAGGGGTGCACTACCATTGCACGACACGTGCAATCCGAGAGCCTGGCCGTGCAATGCTCTCGCAGAAATCAGGACGACCACAATTTCTTCGTGCACGGCCGTGCGGAAAACAGGTTCAGGGCCGTGCAGCTTCTCGGTAAATCCTGCATGGCCATAAAGGCAACCATATACGGTCGTGCGCTTTCCCCTCCTGGCCGTGCAACTTGTCTGCTCTCCCTTCGCTCGTCCCGATTTCGCCCAATCAACCCCAAACTCGTGCGCAAACCTTCATTCACGCATTCTTTCATGTTATTATCATCTTTGCTCTATTTCTTAAGACTTGAAATGTCATAAACAAGAACAACCTGGCGTAAAATCGGCTTAAAACCCGAGATCCGAGCCTCAAACAGTATAAGAATGGTGGACAAAAACATGTGCAAATATCGAGTCGTCAAATTCCCCTACACTAAACTGTTTGCTTGTCCCCAAGCAAACCTGACTCAAACTAATGCAGCTCTCCAGACCTTTACAACAACAAGCAACCCCGATCGTCGCAGAAGATTTCCTAGATCATTTAGCAACTTACGAGATCAACTGGTCTTCTAAGACGTCCTCTATCTCTCTCAATGCGAGTACTAGACTCAATCCAGGATCATGAGAAGCAGTGGAACTAAGACAGTCAGTTCATGGATAAGGAGACTCTCACAATTTAACGACCAAGGACTGTTTGTATGGGGTGCTCTTCCATTTCATCTCACTTGTATGGAACCCATTTCCTTTATTATTTGTTTCTTTTTGTTTTCTTTTGCTGGGGTTCCAACTGCAGTTTTTATGCGCGGTTGAACGATTTGCACTACCCCACCAAGGATCACTAAAGTCTCTTCCAACTGCATCTTTTCCTTTATTATTTCCACCTGTTGAACGATTTGCCTACTCGAGGATGTGTTTTTAAGGGCACAGATAGAGCTTCCGACCCCCTTAATTTCATTGACCCTCCACACGAAGTGAGGAATAGGAGTTGAAAGAAGTACTCTGGCGAGTGACAGATGTACAGAAATTGCTCTTGCTCACCTAATACGGGCAAACCGCGCATAAAAACTGCAGTTGGAACCCCAGCAAAAGAAAACAAAAGAAAAAGAAACAAATAATAAAGGAAATGGGTTCCAACAAGTGAGATGAAATGGAAGAGCCTATTATGTACATCTGTCGCTCGCCAGAGTACTTCTTTCAACTCCTATTCCTCACTTCGTGTGAAGGGTCAATGAAATTAAGGGGGTCGGAAGCTCTATTCGTGCCCTTAAAAACACATCCTCGAGTAGGCAAATCGTTCAACGGGTGGAAATTTTACTTGTACTAGAGACAACTTAGCTTCACCTTGTAGGCCTACCCCACCAAGGATCACTAAAATCTCTTCTAAAACCCGATTTTGTGAAATGAACGGTGCCACGCACGTTGGGCTTACCCATGTTTTAGAAATTTCAAATTTTTTACATGGAGGACCAACTGCTTTTTTTCTTTTCACACTTGAGCACCCTTTTTCGATACACGAGTCCACAACATAACATAAGGAGAGTCATCAATACCACATGAATCAACGGTCCTAAGACGGGCAGTAGCGGGACATGAATTTGTTGAGAAGATCGTCCCATGAGGTGATTGACTGAGGTGGGCGGTTTTTTAACCACCGGAGTGCTTTCCCTGCAAGTGAATAAGGAAAAAGCCTCAATTGCAAAGCTTCAGCCGGCATACCATTGATTTTCAAGCTCCCCGCGAGCTCCAAGAATCTCTGCACGTGGTCTCTTGGTGACTCGCTCTGAAGACCGTGGCACAAAGCATTGTTCTGTATCATAGTCACTAGAGCCGGCTTGATCTCGAAATTGTTTGCTGCCACGGGAGGGTGTAGGATTGGTGATTGAATGTTCGCCGGCCGTGGGGCCATATAGTATCACATTGTCCTCGAGGCTTCCACTTCCGCCGCCGCACCGTTTAGGTTACGAGCTTGGGTGGCTCCCTCTTGTCTTTGGTTCCCCGCCATTTCTACTCTAACGACGGGTTCGACTTCCACTTCTTCGACTTCTTCTCCACTAACACGGTGACCAAATTGTCTTCCCCTTTCTTCACCTCTTCTCCTTTCCCCCACTAGCTCTCTCTCCCATGCTAGGAGCCGGAGAGTTCGGTTTATGTCCTCGTCACGGGGTAGCAAAGGTGTTGGATTGATCCGGGTCATGCACCTCCCTACACACAATCAGAAAACAACACCAAGTCTAGCACAAGCAAAGCACACACAATTTCAAAACTGAAAATTAAAAGCTAGATTAACACCAAACAACTTTTTCAAAATATCAAACCGTTGTCCCCGGCAACGGCGCCAAAAACTTGACTCGCTCCGAATATCACAATTAATTCCCGCCTAAGGTCCAAGTATAAACCTTAGTCGGGTGTAATACATGGCAAGTATATTTAAATATCGACTCGGGCCGGTCCATGTACCCCTACTTCAGTCATTTGAATCATTATCTAGTGAATCGATTTTGGTTGAAAAATTTGCTAATTAAAGTAAAACAAGGCAAAAGTATATGGTTTTGAAAGCTCTTTGTGAGAAGGATCACTCGGGTGTCGCTTCCCCCTAACTACTACCATGGTATGTGAATCGAAGTGATTGCTATGGGCAAGGTGACCGCGAACCGCTAGAGGATGCAAATATGGTCGTAGACCACACTCCCGATTGCCAACCGAGGGATACATTATAGGCTATTCAAGTGGCCCTCTCGGTTAAGGCAATCTATGGTTGACTTACTCCCTCACTCAACCCAATGGTTGGTCGGCTTAATCGCGCTTAATAAAATTTCTTAATTCAACATAGAGGTTTACCCTACACTAACCTAGATAGGTGGCTTGCATAGTTAGTAAATACTCCGTTTAATACACGTATATGTACCCGTACATATTTTATCCGTTTAAAACTTCCGTATACGTACTATTGTCAAGCCGTTTTATTTTTTTCCGTTCATTTGATGGCTCCCGTACTAAACACGTATAAAACCCGTATAACACGTTTAATATCTGTATTTAATGAATTAAATTGTGAACTTTACTATTATTTATATATTTATTTTTAAAATAATTTATTTTTATGTATTTATGACTATTAACGTACTATTAAACGTAACATTAGCTTACAGACAACGTAAAATACTCGTGCCGTATTTTTTACGTAAATTTCCCGTGCCGTATTTTACTAACTATACATGGCAAATAGTTAGGGTTTCACAACACCCAAGTGAAAAGGAAACTACTCCATGCTAGAAAGGGGAAGAACACAAGAGGAAGAGGTAGAAACCATCATGGTGATGCCTCCAATCTCTTTTGAGCTTGTGTTGATCTTCTCTTGGGGAGAATCTTCCAAATTCACCACTTGGAGCAAACCCTAGCCTTCTTTTTTCTTTGGTTCGTTCTTTCTCTCTCTAAAATCTGAAGAAGAAGACACTTTCTCTCTCTTGGGCTCTCTCTTTTCCTTTCAGTTCTCCTTTTAAATAGGGATCGGGCTCAGTTCACGGCCGTGAACTCTTGAACGCGTCCGTGAACTCAAGGTTGGCATTGAAACGCACTACTTCGCTTGCAGGTTCACGGGCAACAGCTCCAGTTCACGATCTTAGTGACCGTGAACTCACTCAGCGTCAGTAACTTCAGAATTCGCCCTGGACGCTTCGATGTTCACGGGCAATAGCTCCTCTTCACGGTCTTAGCAGACCGTGAACTTCCAAGAGAAACCGTGAACTGCCGATTTTTCACCTCTTCTCCCAGTTTTCGCTCCTTTTCGTCCAACTTCCGACTCCGGGGCTGGTTTCACCTGTTAAATCCTGAAACATTCTAAAACACAAGATACCTCGCGTAAAACCACCCTTTTAGGAGCACAATTGGCATAAACGCCTAAGGAAAACGGGGTAAAATATGTACAATTAGGCCCAAATCAGTAATTTTTGTAAGTGATGTGTATTCAAGATCCTTTCACAAATATTGTACTTTTAAGGTGTTATGGGGCAATCCAAGTACCACATCGGTAATACAAGGAAGAGACCCTTGTATATAAGAGTCCACCTAACCCAATTAGTACGAGGCCTTTTGGAGAGGACACCCAAAAGTAAATCCGTGCGGGCTTGGCCAAAGCGGACAATATCGTACTAATTGAGCGACCCGGTTTCGACAAGTGGTATCAGATCCTGGTTCTGCAGATCCGGGGCGGTGGACGTCGGTTTGGTGGGACCCTCATCCAATGACCTTAGGATTTGCGATCTACGTTTGGTTTGGTGGATCAACGAGAAATCCACGTTTGGGCTACATCTGGTTTGGCGGATCGAGGGAGGTCCACATTTATCTGGTGGAGAGATCCACGTCTGTTTGGCGGATCAAAGAGAGTTCCACGCCTGAGAAAATCCTTGTACCGAGAAGCCCATCGATACAAGGTGTCTTGCGGATCAAGATAATCGCTGATGAGAGGACACGAAGTTCGTGGTCCTTGTCTTGAGGGGAGGATTGTTATGGGGCAATCCAAGTACCACATCGGTAATACAAGGAAAGGGACCCTTGTATATAAGAGTCCACCTAGCCTAATTAGTACGAGATCTTTTGGGGAGGACACCCAAAAGTAAATCCGTGCGGGCTTGGCCCAAAGCAGACAATATCGTACTAATTGAGCGGCCCAGTTTCGGCATAAGGAATGAGAATGAGGCAGAGAGTCGATCCTTAAAGTGTTATAAAATTTGGAAGGGAAGGGTGCATGTAGGAAAATTGTCAATATTAAGTTATGGTGATTTAAGGTTTAACTGATAACTACTACAGGGTCTTGTTTGACGGAAATTGTTATACATATGTAGGAAAATAGTCAATCGAACTTGGAAAGGATTCTATCTTTGGGTGAGACGGGTACTTGCACTAGTCGTTTCTTGACTTGAGGATGGCTTGCTAAGTCGTGACATATTAATTTATTTAGCGACCCGTCGTTAACAAAAATCTCAATATATTGTTAAGAATCGTTATGCCTTAAAGCTTTAATCAGCTTAACCCTAATAAACTTACTTGCAATCGCAGCTCGACCTTCCAATTTGTGTGCAATGATGGGAGAGGTTGCTTAACAATGAAAATGTTATGGTACAATCCACTATCACGTCGTAAATACACGAGTATGTAATCCTATATATTAGTGTCCACCTATCGCTATTAGTATGAGGTTTTAAGGAGAGGATACCCAAAAGTAAATTCGTGTGAACTTGGTCCATAGCAGACAATATCGTAGCAATGGAGCTACCTAGATTGTTCTGAGACAATCCAAGTATCAAATCAATAAAAGGAAAAAGACCCTTGTATATTAGTGTCCACCAAACACATTAGTACGAGACCCTTTAGGGACGATATCCAAAAGTAAATTCATGCAGATTTGGCCAAAAGCTGACAATATCAAACTAATGGAGGTGTCAGTTCAACAAGTGGTATCCGAGTCTGGCTGGAAATACAAGTGGATGCACCTTTGTATATTAGTATCCACCTAACCCAATTAGTACGAGCATTTTAGAATGAACTCATAAGTAAGACCGGACAACATCATTCTAATGGGGCACCCGATGTTGAGAAGTGGTATTAGAGCCTCGTTCGGATCCAGGCCAGTGAACGATAGTTTGGTGGATCCTCGTTGACCTCGGGATTTGAGATCTTTGTTTGTTTGGTGGATTAAAGGAGATTCATGTTTGTCTGGAAGACCTCTAGAAAACCGAGTGGATATTTGAGATATGTGTCTATTTGGCATATCAAAGGAAATTTGCATATATCTAGCAGATCTAATGGAGATATGTGTCTGTTTGGCGGATCAAGACAATCGCTGAGAGAGGACACAAAGTTCATGGTCCTTCTCTTGAGTTTTGGATTGTTATGCTACAAATCAAGTGTCAAATTGGAGATACGAGGGAAAGAATATAAGTATCCACATAGCCCAACTAATACGAGACATTTTGGAAAGGAACCCAAAAGTATATTCATGCGGGTTTTGGTACTAAGCGGACAATATCGTACTAATGGAGCAATTCGATATCGATAAGTGGTATCAAATTTATTGTTTCCGTTGTCGGATTTATTAATTGGGCTATATGGACACTTTTTTGTTATGTTACCCAGGAATCTCATGTCCATGTGTCACTTTGTGACAACGGGGCCTACTAAATCTGGAGGCCACCTGCAATCAATTCGACGTCAACGGGGCTTCGCTCTCAGCAGTCTCATACTTTTGGGAACACCAATAGACCTTGCTTGGAGCGAACCTAGATCTGCAACTCTCAAACCTTAATTCTTACCGTTAGCCTAGGTATATGGACACTTATTATCGACCTATCATGTTGCATGCATGTATAACATGTATATCATTTCTAAAAACTGTACGAATTCATATTAAATTTACGCAAAAACTCTTTTATAAAGTGTTTTCATCGCCCTTTGTAAAATTTTGTTAAACTAGTATTAAATCAGAACTAGCTGAAGACAGAAAGTGATCAGAAAACGTGTTGTGGGTGCTTCGTCGTCTTTCAAACTTTAATTACTTAGCTTGCCGGCAGCAGACATGAAGAAGAAGAAGTTAACCTACTCCATCATTTTTATAGATCTGAATCCAATTCCATTACTAACCATCCTCTTCACTTTCTCTTTAAAAAAATAAGACAACTTTTTTTGTATAATGGTTTTCCTTTGGCTTTTCCTAATGGCAAATGGATTTGCCATCATGATCGATAGACTGTGTTATTAAAGAAATGAATGGTCGGCGTGCCACTGCACCTTGACAAGTCTCGGTTACCTTCTCGCAAAAGGGGTTTATTTTATTTATATATGTTGATCTCTACTTGATTATATTTTGAGATTATGTATTGATCAGAAGATTTGACTCTTCCTAGATTAGGTACTTGTACGTCTGGTACACGTACGATAGGTGTGTAGTCACTAGTCGTATACACAATATCCCTTTGTTTGTTTTTTAAACAATTGTAGAAGATACAAACGAATTATTAGGTGGATAGTATTTGAATTATACTCATACAATGAGTGTACGATAATTTATGTATTCTAAGATACCTTTATTTAGAACACGAACTAAACCGGTTTTGAAGTATAATATTATAATCTAACCTTTAATGGATAAATCCATGGTCCCGATTCTCGAAATCCAAACTCAAAGTTGATCGTTCAGATTCTCGAAATTGGGGTATGATACCACATGTAGTAAAACGATAAAGCTTCAAAGGTTAGACTCGAGTATATTGCATTCCTCTCCCATCGGTCGAGCATATTGCATAACCTCTCCTTATACGCTCTATAAAAGAATTCTGGACTCATTTTTTGTTTAGGACCCCCCCCCCTAATCGACATTACGATATGTGTATCCGGGAAGAGTTGTTTGGAAGCCTAGATCGGGGTACGGAGTTTTCTCTATTTTGGAAGAAAAGAAGCGGCTTGAATGAGTGAATTATATATAATTAAGAGGGATTTCAGGTAGAATAATTTCGGGATTGGGATGAAGAAATTTGGGAAGAAACAAGGAAGTGGTCGACGGTCCTTTTGGGAGAAAAAGAGATTATCAGTGTCTGAGAGAAAGAGGTCGAATTAGGTTTAGATTTTAGAGAAATAACTTTGTTTTTATTGATTGATTTCTCCACGAGAAATACCGAATACATTAATACTTTTTTTTTCTTTACTCCTATTCTCTCTAATTATCCCAATATATACAAAAATTATAGAAATTGTTCTAAAATGACATCAAACATAAAACGACAAATGTTTTAGAAAGCATGTTTTCATTGACTCTATATGACTATTCAATATCCATCCTAATTAAACAATAGTTTATTCTAGGCCATAGGCAACCTGTACACACTTGACACATGGATCCAATGAGAATGTCAAAATGGATAACAAAGAGCAAATGCTGGCAAATACTTTTAAAGAAAGAAAGAGGGATAGTGGACCAACAACAACAACAAAAGCCCACTCGCCCAGTCCACATATTTTCTGAAACCAGTCCATTTCTTGTATGAGTACACATGCATTTTATGTGTTTAAAATGTATATTTTTTTATTAATTTGCATTGATTTGTTTTTCATTTGATGGTTCTCCTAACAAATAGTGTTGGTATTTAATGAATTAAATTTATAATTTTAAAATTTTATATACATTTATTTATTTCTGTATGAATTAATTTCATATACTTTATGATAACTGACTTACTATTAAACGTATCATTAATTCATAACGAAATAAATTATTCATATAAAATACATGCTCACTCATAACATATTTTACCAACTATGCTACCAACTGTAGTTATTAATGTTTGAATCAAAACATGATGGATGTCATCGTCCTATATTATTATGGAATCAAACTCTTGCATAAAGTTTTGTTTTTTTTTTTATCTAAAAACTCAAAATTTTAATGGAGACAAAATTGGAGGGAAAACATTACATGTAAAATTGACTTTGTTTGGAAAAAATTGGATAACCAGAGATATTGTGTGTGTAGACCACTCCAAAAGGAAGATTCACACACTTTAAACATTGTGGCTGTGGGTGCAAGTGTGTGTAGTAGAGCAGAGCAAAGTGCTCACTGCCTGTGGGGCTCAAGGGACCAAATTGAAGGCAACCCATCAAGCAAGCTAAAGCTCTCTATAAATTTGGAACCAATCCCCCACCACCTTCACCAAATTACAAACCCACCTCTCTCTCTCTCTCTCTCTCTCTCTCTCTCTCTACCATTTTCTTGGAAACCAAGCAGCTATCTTTCTTTCTTCCTTCCTGCTCTTCTTTTCATTCCTCTCCCAACCAGAACAACATGGAAATAGAGGCAAGGAGAGATCAGAATTGCAGCAACAAGAGCAGCAAGACCAACAATGATGGCATTAGTGGTGCAGAAGACACAGGCTATGTAGATTGGAAGGGCAGACCTTCCAACCCTCACAAACATGGTGGAATGAGAGCTGCATCCTTTGTTCTTGGTACATCCTTCTTCTTCTTTTTTTCCCCCCACACTTTCTACTACCAGGCCAGTTAGCTACTGCACAAAAGAAACAGACCCTACCGCATATGATTCTATATCAATAGATCACAAACCACCACGTAGTCCGTGTTGGTATCTTGTCTTCTTCTGCATTTTGGCTTACATATGCTCAGATTTTGTTTGCTTCCTTCCTTCCTATAATAGTACTGTTCCATAGAGCAGTCATGATATGCATAAGAGTTAAAGTTTGTTTGGTTGTAATCTTGTTACATTTGGGGTGATGGATAAGTTGTATGTGCTGACGTTGTTGGGTTTCTTTTTGTTACTGCGAAACTACTGTAGGGCTGCAGGCATTTGAGATCATGGCGATAGCGGCCGTAGGGAACAATCTGATAACATACGTGATGAACGAGATGCACTTCTCGCTGTCCGAGTCGGCCAACATCGTCACCAACTTCGTCGGGACGGTGTTCATCCTGGCGCTCCTTGGTGGCTACCTCTCTGACTCTTATCTCGGCTGTTTCTGGACCATGCTCATCTTTGGCTTCGTTGAGCTTTCTGTAAGTCGTCTGCGTCAATTTTTTTTATATGATATAGGTTAATATCATAATTAAATGCAATTGAACTAATTCGATCCTAAAACCTCCAACAGGTTCAACAGTAATGGTATTATCACTAAACCAAATCTTTTTTCGCTCTTAATCGTCATTTATAATGCCCAGTTTTTTACATTATTCCCTTTCCCCCTTGTTTCAAACCACCCATCATTGTAGCTTTAGTTTGGCCCAGCCCCTTCTTCTCCACTTTGATGTTCCTTTTTATTTATTCCAGTTTTCTATTCTCCAATAACTTCTCAAAGTCAAAGTCTTAACCTTCAAAATCCCACATCCACAATAGTGGCTTGCCTTCCTCTTCTCTCCCCCATTATCTTATTCATTCAACTATGTACATTATAAGTACTAATGGGTATTACCAAAAGACAAATGTCACATGTTTATGGCTTGAGATAAATGGTAATCATTGTTCAAAGATATAAATGAGGATTCTTTCATACTCACACACATTTAATTAATTTTTTGGGTGTAGGGATTCATCTTGCTGTCAGTCCAGGCTCATGTTCCACAACTGAAGCCACCCAAGTGCAACAACAACACTAGTGGAGGAGGCATGGAGCACTATGATTGTGAGGAGGCAAAAGGGTTCAAGGCATTAATCTTCTTTGTGGCCCTCTACTTAGTGGCATTAGGGAGTGGATGTGTTAAACCAAACATGATTGCACATGGGGCAGACCAATTCCAGTTCCATCATAATCACAATCATAATCAAGATCAAGATAATCGTAATCATCATCAAGTCACCAAAAAGAAGCATCAGGATCACCAGTCCAAGCAGCTCTCCACTTACTTCAACTCTGCCTACTTCGCCTTCTCAATGGGTGAACTTGTAGCTCTCACCCTCCTCGTTTGGGTCCAAACCCACTCTGGCATGGACGTTGGCTTTGGCGTCTCGGCTGCTGTCATGGCCATGGGCTTGATCTCCTTGGTCTCTGGCACCCTTTTCTACAGGAACAAGCCCCCTCAACGCACCATCTTAACACCCATTGCCCAAGTAAGCACACTCTACTACACCTCTATCTCAATCTCATCCAACTGCCATGCATGCACCATGTCGCAAAACCAACTGGTACCAATAATTCGAGTCGTTGGAAAATATCCATGTATGGTACTTAACTACTTTCCTACACGTCGGATTTGTGTGCTTTAAAGATACCAATGAATATTGAGGGTCATGAGAATTTGAAGTCGTAAACCAACTGGTATCAATAACTCGAATTCGTTGGAATATGTCTATAGCACTTAACTACTTCTCTACGTATACATCGAGTTTGTGTGCTTTAAAGATATCAATGAATATTGAGGGTAATGAAAACTTGAAAACGCAAGACTCAAAGACATCTATGTATAATACTTAACTACTTCTTTACGATATCCATTACTTTCAGGTGTTTGTGGCTGCTTTCTTGAAGCGAAATCAGATCTCTCCATCCACCCAACAAAACACGACAACCACCAACAACGTTGTCCACGCACAAAGATTCAGGTTCCTCGACAAGGCCTCCATGAGAAGCACCGAAGACAACGGAACAAGTCGTGAGAGCCCATGGCGGCTATGCACCACGAGCCAAGTGCAACAAGTGAAGATCCTCATCTCCGTCATCCCAATCTTCGCGTGCACCATCGTCTTCAACACCATCCTCGCCCAGCTCCAGACCTTCTCCGTCCAACAAGGCCGCGCCATGGACACAAAGCTCACCCCTTCCTTCGACATCCCGCCAGCTTCCCTCCAAGCCATCCCTTACGTCATCCTCATCGTCCTCGTCCCTCTCTACGACGCCGTATTCGTCCCCGCAGCCAGAAAGCTCACCGGCCACGAGTCGGGCATCACCCCGTTGCAAAGAATCGGGTCGGGCCTCTTCCTCGCCACGTTCTCCATGGTGGCGGCCGCCGCCATGGAGAACAAGAGGAGGGAAGCAGCGGTTGAGGACAACGTCAGGATCTCGATATTTTGGATCACGCCGCAGTTCCTCGTATTCGGTCTGTCCGAGATGTTGACCGCCGTAGGTCTCATCGAGTTCTTCTACAAGCAGTCGCTCAAAGGGATGCAGTCGTTCTTGACCGCGATTACCTACTGCTCGTACTCGTTCGGGTTTTACCTAAGCTCGGTTCTGGTCTCGTCGGTCAACAAGATCACCTCGAGGTATTCTTCTTCGGGTCATGGTTGGCTCGGTGACAATGACCTTAATAACGATAGGTTGGATCTTTTCTACTGGATGCTGGCGGTGTTGAGCTTCCTCAACTTTCTCAACTATCTCTTTTGGGCGAATTGGTACTCTCCTTGTGATGACAACAAAGGTGAAGATCATATGGGTGGTGATGATGAAGCCATACCCTAGAAGAAGGGTTTGGAGGACCAATGAGAATGAGACAGCTAGCCCTAGCTGGCTTATTAATGATGGTTACTATATTGAGTGGTTGTACTTTTTCTTGACACATGAAGTAGCTACGTGTATGGTATGTTTTTACTAGGGTTTGTAACATAATGTTATGGGTAGCTAATAGGGTGGTGACAATTATTGGTGGTGGAAGGGAAAATCTCGCTTCCATTATTAAGATTGTTTATTATGGTCGATCGATGGATGGATGGATGGATGTATCTTTTCCTGTCTTGCTTTTGAGTGGCCATGTGGCTAGCTAGCTAGCTTTGCTGCTATATATCTCTATGAATGTTTTACAGAGAAACTATGTGTAAGTGACTGAAGACAAAAAAGGGGTCGATTGGCTTGGAAATAATGATGATTGTTTAGTGAACAGACCGACGAGCGACCAACATTATTTTTCTCTTCAACCAGCAATCTCAAGACATGGAATTATTAGCTCTAGTTATCTAGGTTGTTGAAAGCTATAATAAGGCCTAAGGGTAAGGGGTATATATAACCTTTTAAAAAGGCTCCCATTGGATTGGATGTGTGGAGAATTTGGAAGAAACAGCCCATTTAAGACTGGTTGGAGTGGAGTCATCACATTTTTAGAGACTTGGTAGTTGGTAGATTGATATATTGTTTTGTATTTGTTTAATTAGAAGATTGGTCATACATGGTGTGGAATTGGGCAAAGATCAAACTTTTGATAGGTATACATATCGAGAAATTTTAGCGATTTTGACATGCTACTAAAGAAAGTTTTGTAGGGGATATATATAAGTACGAATTTAATTTAGAATTCCTTAGACCTATTTGTACGATGAGGGGTGTTTTAATTATTTTAACATAAATTGACTACATGGTGGTTTTGTTGTTGTCGTCGTCTTTGATCTCACAGTTTTGTATTCTCAGTCTTTTAACGAGAGTCACAAATTCTCTCTCTTGTTAATACACAATTGCATCGTTCATAATAAAAAACAATTTTTTTACTATATAAAAACATAAATGAAATGAAAGATCCATTATCATAAAAAAAAAAAAATATTCCCTTCATAGTGGGGGACCTCATCACTTTCTCCTTTGAGTGGTTGAAAAGGAGGGAATATACTTACTCAAGTCAAGTGCTTGAGAGGGCCAGACTCAAATTTTCTGCAAATAATTGGTGCAAAATTTCGTACTAGCTAGTGTAATAGAACATCATGTTGAGACTCTTGGCTTAAGCAATTAATTTGAACTCATAGGAAATTCATGTGAGCTCATAAAAGCTCATAGGAGTTTCTATGTACAAGAGACTAATTCAGCCCAAGTAGGAATAAAGGGTCTTAAGGCAAGCACAAGAGAGCTTAGCTTGCACTACTTAAAATGATTGAAAATGGATTTTGGCTAGCTAAAGTCAACTTAGAAAGGTTAAGTTTACCTCACACTAGCTAGTACAACTTAAGCTCAATCCAATTCAATGAAACTTTTCTAGTAGCTCAAGTCCCTTGGACTTAGCTAAGAAAGATTGAACCTTAGGGAGGCTAGCTAGTTGGAATAAGCTAAAAGTGGTTAATAAGTGATGTTACACAAGTGAAGTCAAGAGTTCGGATTCTTTTTCAGTGATTATGTCATATTGGGATTGTGCCTACTCATTAATGTGAGCAATTGAGTGAATTTGATCATATAAAGACGGTGATGCTTGGAAAGAAATTTAAATTGCGAGATATATGTGGAGGAGGGTGACTATTGAGTACCTTATTTAATTCTAATTGCCTCAGACATAAAGTATATGTCAAAATGGACAAGGTTGGTTACTCTTTACCAGTGTGTTGGAAACAAATTAAATCATTTTTCTCTCCTTCAAACGTCCAAATTCTCGCAACAAAGTATATATTTATCTCCTGACTTGTTATAGTGACCATTTCCTAGAAGCAAGATAGGTGTTGAACGTTTACCAAATTTGATCCTTAGTCGACTTTAGGCCTAGAAAGAACCGAAATCATCTTTCTCACCTTCAATATCCAAACTCTCATGATAACACACACGTGTCTCTTTCTCTTAACTAGTACATGATCGAATTTAGAATATCATGTTTCTTAGATAAAAGTAGGACAATATATCCAACAAATGCGAGGTCACGAATAATGCAATCCACTTCGATGAAAATCCAGATCCCTCTATAGGACAGTTGAACAAATTATATATCCTCCCTCATTTAGGCTGCTGATTCAGATGCAACAAATAAAAGCATACTTAGTCATGTCATAGCATTGTTCTCTTTTGAGTTTCTGTCTCTTTCCTTTGGTTCATGAACATGGAACACAACTATAGGTAATAAAGGCTAATATGTTCCTTCACCACAAAAAGCAGAGAGGATTGCACAGAAATAAGAGTGGGAGTAGTGGATGGAAAGCTAATAGTCAGTAACTTATGATTTTTAATCCAACAATTGTGACAAAGAGACATGTTTTTTCTCTTAATGTCGGAAGCCAGGCCCCTACCCCCATTCTTCTCCAATATCTGAAAACTCTCTCTCTAGCTAGCTAGAGTAACTCATTGATTGTGAAACTATATCGAAGATTATACCGGAAAAAGGTAGTAATAAGGTATTTTGTACTAAAATCATGGTTGAACTGCAGTTCAATAATTTCATCCTATTAAACCCACGTGCCGTTTATAATTCAGTATCCAATATTTCTGATCCGACCATATGGTACGATAGGGTTTCTAAACATTGCGGAGTAACTTAAAATTCAACTGATGTGATCACTATACATATAAATCAAACAGACTGGCCGTGGATCTCGTGAGTTAACAATGTCGGGTGAGAGGGGAGCATGTTCCACTACCACATAGTTAAAAGACAGACAGTGTTCTGTTTTCAAGTCGTTAATGGAATCATTCATGTACATGTCTTCCTTTTTGTTTTATGACGATTGAACAGTTGTTAACATTGTGTGGTCGATATACAAATGGATTCTCTCTTCTTCTTCCTCCTCTTCTGCTCCCTCAACCAACCAAACTGCCTTTTACCCCTCAACTCAGTTCCCAAAAGAAGCTAGCTGACCAAATATGATATCATTCCGTTCCCTGTTGCCTCTCATTTTCTCCATTCGACAAAGTACTGGAGAGTTTGATTAGGAAGGAAGACTCCCCACATAATGGAGCACTACAAAAGGTGTTGCAATGGAGCAAATAATCGATAGAGCAAGAGACGTAAATGACGCACTAACATGAAATGTGCTAGTTAGTTCACTTCATGGAGAACATATTTCCTATTTTGAATTAAGTTATTGCATACCGTAATAGGGTTGCAGATTTATGTACAAATTCTTCTCGTAACCCAAAATGAAATAGAGGACTTTTCTGGTTGAGCAGAATCATCACCTCGCTCAACTGTCGTTGAATATCTTGCCTAATGGTTCTTCCCAACTCCATTTTTTGGTAAATCTTCCTAATGCCCTTTTGATCGTCTTTAGTATTTGACCATGTCCGCCTTAATTAATTATTACAATCTATATAAAAATAATGACGGAATTGTCCCACACTAATTTGATTTCATCCATAACTAGCTAGATTTTGACACTTTCACACTTTTTCCATGTTCATCTTAATTAATTATTAATTATTCAAAATTCATAAAAAATTATGAATTTTAATTTAATTGGTTCAGTTATTACTTATTACAATTAGCGGTGAACAAACACACTCACAAACTGACCCACCCGTCCAATCCGACCCGATCCAACCGTATTTATCGCTAAAATGAAGGTTTGGGTTGGGTGAGGGTTTTCTTTTGTGCAACCCGCCTCTTTTGGGTTGGGTTTGGATTTTGGATTGCACAACCCGTAGAACTCAACCCAACCCGTGTTTCAGTTATTCGTATGAGTTCGTATCCAAAAAACATTTATGTTGTATATAGCCATACTCATGAGAAAATTAAGATATTTCGCCATGTTTTTCTCTCGTGGTCTCCCTAATTTAATGCATTCTTCGACTTAAAGTTTAGACATAAATTTAATATAGTTATGATTCACGTAATACTTTTTCATGTGTACAATTTTAGTAGAATAACATATTATGGATGCGTTCATTTATAACCTTTTTATCCTATTTCAACAAATATCGTGAAAAAAACTAGACATATGTTGAAGTAAATCATATTTTATTGAAAATCAAACAACATTTGTGAATTTTGATACCTTTCATCTCGGTTTATTCATTTGAAATTTTAATTAGTTACAAAATATTTTTATGGTGTAGAATAATTACATACTTTTTGTTGGGTTGAGTTTTTAGTTAAAAATATCGCCAACCCGACCCGACCCGACCCGACCCAACCCAATTAGAGACAAATCGTTGGGTTTAAAAAAATTTTGGTGGGTTTGAGTTTAATATTTTTCAAACCGTAGTGCATGGATCGGATGATTAAAATGGCTAAACCCGGACCACCCGACCCCTGTACACCCCTAATTACAATCAAAGCCCTTCCCCAGTATGGCAGCATCCAAACTCGACCCAATGGTCTACAATCTACAAGGCCCAAGCTTGTCAATATCAAAAGTCAAAGAACAACATGGACTCCTGAATCCTGGTCCAATAGTATAATGCGTGGCCTTCTCCCTTTTGCCTCATGTCACTTCCATGACTCAAGTCCTTGTGGCTTTTTTTTTTTTTTTTAACGTAATAGCCTCCCTTCCATGACGTTACAGACTTACAGTAACTAACTACCCTTTCATCCCACACGAACTAGGTATTGATTGATATTTGATTAATTGATTGTCGTCGTCTTCTCGCATCAAACTCGTAGGCTTCAATTTCTTACACGATAAGAGAAACTAATTCAGTTGTCGATCATCTAGCTAAACCCGGACACCGGTTACAACACTTGTGAGCATTAGATAAATTGGGAGAGGGAACTGTCACAAACTCGAGAACCAGAGGGCACTGCAATAATGCGCTCAACTACCTCAATGTTTTTGCCACTTTCAATGGCCTACCCGAGCACCCGTGACCATGATGAGAGGTCTTTTCTTTGCGTTTAAACAGTTACCGTCACAACGAGGGACTCATATGGACCCTTTAACAACCACACAGCAATAAGATCGCAGATTCTGAAGCACGAGAAAAACCCCAACATTGAAAATGTCGGCAACAAGGACAATGGCTGATCTTGCTGGAAAAAACAAAAACAAAGAAACCAACATGGCTTTCTAAAGTTCAGTGGGGAAGCACGCATACGGCCATCCAAATTCACATCAGACAAGAATCTCAGTTAAGTACAAAGCCTCCCACCACCAGTTTACTCATACGCAGAGAATATTAAGGAGTATTTGACTCAAGAGTAATAGACAACATGTGAGCAGAACAGCTGAAGACAGCAACCACTCTCTATTCGTCGGTTTCTGCAGATCCACCCTTGAGATGTAAATGCTTCTCCCTCCTCTGGAAATCTGTCAAACCTTTCCCACTCCCGGTCACACCAACCTTACCCTGTGGATCATCTGGAGACTTGAATATGCTTTCTCGTTTCCTGCCCGAGAAGAAACCGATCTGGAAAATAACAAAGAGTTCAATATTCCAGAAGACCTTCATTCTCAGCCAGCCACATTTCGTTAATCCGAAAGGCCTCCAGGTATTAGCAAACAGTGAACAGTACAAGTACTCAAAATTGGTTGTTGAACAATGCATGTGAGAGATTTGGTTGGCTCCGAACAATCTTATCTCAAGGACTATCAACTTCAAAGTAGCAGGACATTCAACAAGGTTTGCTATGATAACAAAGGAGAATGGTTGCTAGCACATGGAAGAGTTAGGAAGGAGGAGACAAGCTCGTGGTATGTGGGGATGTCAGTGCAACAAAGACCATGTCCCTAATAGTCTCTTTAGTTAGCTGGTTTTGGAATCTGTTTGCTGATGTGCTGTCATTGATTGTTGGTTGCTAATTTGATTTTCAGCACATTGGATCCCTGTTGGGATGGTAGTATGGACTCTATTCTACAGGTTGTGCCTGGTTTTTCTCTTGATCATTTGGGATGTCCATGCATAGTTGTTAGGCTGGCCGGTCCACTCCTAGCGGATCTATTTCATTTTTTTTTTTAATCTGTAGCTTGTTTCTTTTTTCTAATAAAAATTTTCATCATTTATCAAAAGAAAAACAATGCATGTGAATAAATTACCTTCTTAGTCTTCCCTTTAGTAGTCTGGAACTGCTGCCATGCATTTTGGCGTTTATTCTGTGCAACTTCAAGTTGCTCGACCCTCACCTTGGACTTGAATGCATGTATCTTCTTCCGCTTTGTCACTTTCACATCCTCTGGATCCTCAGGTTGTATTCGAAGCTTTGCTGGTAAAGTGCGTGACTGGTAATCAGATGAAGCAGCCTGTGCAATCTTCCTTTTGATGGCCTGTTTTGTAGCTTCCGCTAGTCTTTCAGCCTCAACCAGAGCATTGGTTTCAACTGGTCTAACATTGTCAGGATCCACCTGGCAATCACCCCAACAAACAATAATGATCTCTCTCGGTTAGTTCCCAATGACAGCTTAACTGTAAATTCGGATGCACAGAGAAACAGCAAAAACACACCTCTTCCTTATTTCCCCATTCATCATAGGCGACATAGTAGCCATTGGTGGTGATTGCCTCGACCGTCGCATCATACCTGAACAATTAACTAATCAAACACAAAGAAAAAGAAGGTAAAGCAAATGCAACAAAACAAGACGCTGAATGGTCAAATATAATCTGCTCATGGCCTTATACATACCATTCTCCATCCTCACTCCACACAGCCTGAACTCTAGAGCCCACAGGAAATTTCCCGATTTGATCAGAGCTGTCTGCTAATTCCTGGTAGAGGAAAGAAGAAATTATGTATGTACATTTCGAAGAACAATGCTTACATCAGCTTATTTGAGGTCATCGATGTAATCGTTCTAAGATTCTTGGCTTAGGAAAACAACATCTCCCGGGAACTAAGAACACAAACGTTTTAAACAGTTAACAAAATGACAGAATAGGAGTGCTACATAATTGCTACCAACCTTAGATTGACCAAATGTCGGAGACACACTACTTCCAGCACCAATGTCTGATCCAACGACCTCACTCTGCTTTGCAGTTTCAAGGAGTTCTTCGGTTAAAGCAATGACCTGCAACGCCCAGAATGTTAGCTAATCCCCTGAGATACAAAAACAGGAACACCACCACTGCTAATCATTATTTGTAGTTTCTGTTAACAGAAACAGAATCCCAAGATCTTTAACACGTGGCGTAGAGAAGCAGGCCTGCCCTTCACAAGACATCTAGCAAACCTGCAAATTGGATCAAGATAGGAGTGATGGGCATTTTGTCGAAGTTCTCGGTCTCTAATATAGGTTCATGTTTTAAAAATCTCTTTTCTACATAAGAAACCACCCTCACCTTTACTCAAATACGATACGATATCAGAACTCCATTGAGATATTAGCAGCTAATTAATGTTGCTTGATGAACAACATTTTCATTCCTTCAAGAGAGACATGGAAGAGATAAAAAGAAGGAAAATAAATTTCATGAAACAACTTATCGACTAAAAAGTTGCACCAACTAGCCAAGTACAGTTATAGTTCCTAATACTAATCATATAGGGGATCTTCACACCATGAAAGTAACCAGTATGCGGTCAGGAAAACTTATCAAACACTGAATAGAAGCCATAATCAACCACCACCATCTTAGTCCCTTGAACTTATCCAACACTACGAAGAAGAAAAAACCAATTGAATCACATTTATGTCAGCAGATCACCTCGCCAAGTTCCTTCTCCATGTCTGCATATTCAGCATTGTCAGGATCATCAGCCAAAAGTTGCCGAACCTAACACACAAGCACAAAAACAATACAAGAGTCAATCACTCAATCTACATATACACAACAATGAAAGATCTTACTCCAGAAGCAAAGAGACGGCTTTTATACTTGAATACACATTACTTGCACTTCCTAGTAGCATCTTATCATAGAATGCCCCACTATCTAGAATGATTACTAGCTATCCGCTGAAAAGAGTGATCTTTATACATACCAACAGCATAATTAATCAATACAACAAACACACTTAGATGAGGTTATAATGTTGACAGTGAAGTTAGTTAAGTCGACGCAGCTATGCAGCTGCAAGAGGCGTTAAGCATACCCAGGATGCAATAGAGCTAGCATTCTGAAACGATGAAAGACTGTTAACTACAGCCCCCACAAAAATTAGGGAAAAGACAAAACCAGATGACCCAATACAAATATCCCGAAATTCAGCGTTACCCTATTGCCTATTAACTCTCGAAAATCACAAACAAACCCGACTAGAAACCCTAATTCGGCGAACCCAATACACAAAATTCGAATAGGCAATTCAAAGACGCTAATTTGAAGGCAAACTTAAAGAGAAACGGAAAGGGAGTGGGTTTACGCTATCAAGCTGTTCTCTGTATGTAGAGAGATTGGAAGCGAGCTCCTCCATGCTGAGTTCTTCGCTCTCACCCTCCATCTTGCCCCTCTGTGTAATCTTCCGTTCCTTTCACCAAGCTAATCCTAATCGAGGGTTTCAAATTCTAGGGTTTTGAATTAAGATTCCCCCCTTTTTCTTTCCTTCGATAGATTCTGATATTTGAAGGAGACACGCACCGCAACTAGAGAAGAAGATGATGACGAAGAACGCAAAGAGCATAAATATCCGAAATTCGCATTCATACGCCCCAGCCCCCAAGCCCCCAACTTCCTACTTGAACTTTCGGAAAAGGAAACTGGAAAAGGGTTAAATTCCTATTTGGCACCAAATGTTTATATACTTTAACAAATTGGTACAACATCTTTTAAGTTTGTAGTTCCAAATGTTTATATCAAGGTTTAAGAAAGTGTTGGGCGTAAAGCGATCGTTGAGGCTCTGTCTTGCACCTAGCATGCTTAGGCATCGCTTAGACGTGTTTACGCGTTAGATGCAAACGTATCAAAGTATCTCACATTTGTCTATGATCACAAGTTTATGAACCAATATCATCGCATCCACCTCTCATTTCTAAACTTTCACTAACAACACATGGTAAAACAAATAAAACATAGTTGGAGAAATGAGCAAGGAAGAAGAAACTGGAAAATAGTGAAGCAGATTGAGAGCGAAGAAGCACAAAAATGAAAGAAGAAACTACTCTAAAGATGGTAGTCTCTAACTATATCCTAGCCTAATTATAGAGAAATCAAATACAATACTCCATTCTAGTATATCAAAAGGTAGAAAAAATACATCATGATATCATTTTGAGGCGCAACTTAATGCTCACTGGACGCCACCGAGGCCACAACGTGATTATGATGCCTTCTTCACTGCTTTTTGCCAAGGCGAGGCGTTGTCCTTCTTCACTACATCATGATATGAATTGGATCTCATGTGAAATATTGTGAGTTGTGAATTGCGAACAAAGTTGAAAGTTGCAACATGGGTCTTAATCAAGGTGGATGGGACGGAATTAATAAATGTAAGAGAAATGAATTATGAAGAAATATTTAATAAATATACAGGTCCATCACATTAATTCGAGAGCAGTGCACCTTATCAATGTGACCCAAATATTCTGGCTTAGCCATTTAGATAAACTTCTCACTAATCAGTTCCCTCAAAAAAAAAAAAAAACTTCTCACTAATCTAATGACTGTATAGTTGGTACTTACTAATCTAATGACTAATCGTAACCGGCTTCGTGAGTGAGTGCGTGCTACTTTTTTATATTATCTCCATTAGTTACTTACCATCCTTAATATATTTTATTTTTGTAAACATGTCTAATTAATTAATTAATTAATTTCTGAAAGCTGTAGCGTATCTATCCGTTGCCCCAAACAAACGCGATGCATCATCCAGGCGCACTAATCATCCAAACCCGATAGACTAATCAACTTCCTCTCATCAAATCAAAATACAAATATTTGGAAAATTCATTTCTTTCAGGAAAACTGATTCCATGGCCTCAATTTGATGCCAGAAAGCAAGGGACGGGAAGAAGGAGAGGGAAGGAACAAAGAAAGGGAAAGAGAGAGAGAGGGACACCACAGCTGGAGAGAGTTGCGTCACGAACTCACCGTTCTTTTTCTTTTTATTGGTGGGAATACTCACCGTTCTTTGGTTTGACATTGTACACGTCTAAACCCCGCGGCCTCCAGGCTTCTTTTTATTAAGATCTGTGAATGCCCTAATGCTAACTCTCGAGAATCAGGAGAGGGAGGGAGAGGGAAAGATATTTTTGGCAGAAGGGTTGAGTGTTGGATGGGTGAGTTGATGGTTCGAGGTAGAACCCACTGTCTGTTTTCTAGGAAAGTCTCCATTTTTATGTACAAAATTTTCGCTGTCGGATTGATTGTTCTGTCTGGGGGGTTCAGTCGATAAGCACGGCAAAATGGAATGAATTATTTTGGGGAGGGAAGGGTTGGATTATATAGAGGGAGAGGGAGAAATTGGTGGTGGACATCACAGTTGAGTGTTTTTCCTTTTGTAGAGAGAAAGGGTTGAAGAAGATGGAAGATCATGCAGAGGACCATGATATAGAGATAGAGGGATATGGAGGGATCGGAGAAGAGAAGGAGTTCGGGTCAATGAAAGAGCCGCTCCTTCTCAGGAACAGGCAGAACAATACTTCACAGATTGCCATTGTTGGTGCCAATGTTTGCCCCATTGAAAGCCTTGACTATGAGTAAGCCAATTCCATTCCCCACCCAACATTCTTTAATTATGGAGTTTCTTTGTGATTAGATTTCAGTTGCTCGGTGATTGTGTGTGGATTACTGGTTGGTTTTTAGCCATTCTTTTCGAGGGCTGTTTTGTTTTCACTTTGTGGATTTCATGGGGTTGATCACATAAGTTAAGTGAGATGCACTTTTGCCTTTTTTATCCATTTCTGTTATAAAGTCAGCTGTATGCCTGTATCACTTATTACAAGTTGTACTTGATTTGGCTGTGCCCAGGAGTTGAAAGTGGCCACCTTTTGGTGTGTGCTTTTCTGCTATATACTTGGATGGGGAGATTCATCCAGATTTTCTTGGGATTGATCTTGGTTTTCTGACTTGGCAGGATTGTTGAGAATGAGCTGTTTAAGCAAGATTGGAGGGCTAGAAAGAAGAATGAGATAGTTCAATATGTGGTCCTTAAGTGGACACTGGCCCTTCTGATTGGATTTAGCACTGGGGTTGTTGCCTTTTTCAGCAACCTTGCAGTTGAGAACATCGCTGGTTTTAAGCTTCTGTTGACGAACAGTCTTATGCTTCGGGCCAAGTAAGCCCTTGTTATCTCCTGTGCCTGCATTGCCTAAGTTAATGCTGCAATCACACATTAGATATTACCTTTTCGAGACTACGATAATTTTCATGTAACTGTGAAGTAATTGTTATTCCAGTACAGTTATTACCAGGCATTCGGAGCATTTGCTGGTTGCAATGCCGTTTTGGCTGTCGCAGCTGCTACCCTCTGTGCTTACGGAGCCCCTGCTGCAGCAGGCTCTGGCATACCTGAAGTTAAAGCATACCTTAATGGTGTAGATGCTCCTTCTATTTTAGCTCCAAGCACTCTCTTCGTGAAGGTTAGACTTCTGTCTTTCTGAATCTGTCCTCAAATTTTAAAACAATCTTTTGCTCTTCCACACTCTTGTTTTTCCTCGACACATGGTTGATTCTTTTGTTTCTTGTCGCTCCTTCGAATTTGGCAGATTTTTGGGTCCATCTTTGGAGTTGCAGCTGGTTTGGTTGTGGGGAAGGAGGGACCTATGGTCCACACTGGAGCGTGCATAGCTGCCTTTCTTGGACAGGGTGGCTCTAGGAGGTATCATCTAACATGGAGATGGCTGAGGCACTTCAAGAATGATAGGGATCGACGAGATCTTGTGACTTGTGGTGCTGCAGCTGGTGTAGCAGCTGCTTTCCGAGCTCCTGTTGGTGGTGTCCTATTTGCCCTTGAAGAAGCTGCTTCATGGTATCTCTCTCGCTCTTTCGCCACTTTTGGGGTTAAATTATTGATTGTACTATCGATATTCGTAGGTAGGAACTTTGAACGAAATGCTAGGTAAGATGGAACAAAATAACTAAAAATGTGAATTTTGCAGAACCAATGCAGAAGATTTTAGGACATGTGCTGTGCTACTTAATGGCTCACAATTTTGTTTGTCGTGTATGGCATGTGTTTTAGTTAGAAAGTAGTACTAAATGTATTGCTGCAAGCGGATGGCAAGACTTTCAATAGTTAATCCATTTTTATCTCTTATTTCAATGGTTAATCCATTGTTCTATGGCAAAAAAAAAAAAAAAAAAAAAAAGAAGTTAATACATTATTTCTAAAATATTTTGACTGTTTTGGGGTTCTTCAGGTGGAGGAGTGCTCTACTTTGGAGAACTTTCTTTACAACTGCTGTCGTTGCAGTGGTGTTGAGAGGTTTCATGGACTTCTGTAAGTCTGGAAACTGTGGGTTATTCGGGGAAGGAGGACTTATCATGTTTGATGTCAACTCGTCAACTGCCAATTATGGCACCCCAGATCTATTGGCAATCATCTTCCTTGGTGTGCTTGGAGGCCTTCTGGGAAGCTTTTACAATTATCTTGTAGACAAGGTCCTTCGTACTTATAGCATCATTAATGAGTATGTCTAAAAGATCCTTTATTTTTTCTCCTCGTAATCCTTTTGTGAAATGTTTAGTTATCACAATATGCCAATTGCTTTCTCACAATGGGTTTATGTGGTGTGCCATTACAGGAAGGGACCAATATTCAAGGTCATACTTGTGCTGTGCATCTCCCTTCTCACTTCGTGTTGCTCGTATGGTCTCCCATGGCTCTCAGCATGCACTCCCTGTCCTCCCCACCTTATGGAGCAGTGTCCCACTGCAGGTCGGTCCGGTAATTACAAGAATTTCCAGTGTCCGCCACACCAATACAACGACCTTGCCTCTCTTTTCTTTAACACCAACGATGACGCCATCAAAAATTTACTCAGCCCGGGGATCACAAAACAGTTCCATATCCCAACCCTCCTTGTTTTCTTTAGCGCCATATTCTTCCTCGGCATAGTTACATATGGCATTGCAGTCCCTTCCGGTCTCTTCATTCCTGTCATTCTTGCTGGAGCGTCTTATGGCCGCCTCGTTGGTCGCTTGCTCGGTTCTATCTCTCAACTTGATGCAGGTCTTTTTGCTCTCCTTGGTGCTGCATCCTTCCTTGGTGGCACGATGAGAATGACGGTCTCACTCTGTGTCATACTTCTCGAACTCACCAATGACCTGTTGATGCTTCCATTGATGATGCTGGTTCTCCTCATTTCCAAAACCGTGGCTGATTGTTTCAACAAGGGTGTGTATGACCAAATCGTGAAGATGAAAGGACTGCCGTACATGGAAGCTCATGCAGAGCCATACATGAGGCAGTTGGTAGCAGGGGACGTTGTTTCGGGCCCATTGTTCACTTTCTCCGGGGTTGAAAAAGTGGGGAACATCTGGCATGCCTTGAAGATAACCAGGCACAATGCATTTCCGGTGATCGACGAGCCACCTTACACGGATGCACCAGAGCTGTGTGGGCTTGTGCTCAGGTCTCATCTCCTTGTGTTGCTCAAGGGGAAGAAGTTCACGAAACATAAGGTGATGACCGGTTCAGAAATCATGAGGAGATTCAAGGCGCATGATTTTGCTAAAGCCGGGTCTGGGAAAGGGGTGAGGCTGGAGGAGTTGGAAATCTCAGAAGAGGAGATGGAGATGTATGTTGACCTTCATCCTATCACCAATACTTCCCCTTATACTGTCGTCGAAACAATGTCATTGGCGAAAGCAGCTGTGCTGTTCCGAGAGCTTGGTCTTCGGCACTTGTTGGTTGTGCCAAAGACCCCAGGGGTAAGCCTCTTATTCTCTCTAGATGTTGGCAATCACCTTGTGCAGGACTCTAATGTTGACTGTTCATGTTGCAGAGGCCTCCAATTGTTGGGATACTTACGAGGCACGATTTCGTGCCAGAGCACATCTTAGGGCTCTACCCCCATATCAATCCTCACAAGTAGGAGCCAGGGGGTAGACGAGAATGAACAGAAAGCAGGCAAGCAAGAACTTCTTTGCTATACCCAATATACCTTTTGCAGTCTTCATCGTGCAGTGTACAAGATTTATTTTTGTAAAGCCGGGGTTGGCATTGTGAATTTTGAAATGCTATGGTATAGTTTTGGGGTTTGAATAAGAGATTGGTAAATGGGAGAGACAACATTGGATACATATTATAGAGAGGAGGCCAGTGTGACACCCTCTTATACGAGAGGTGTGTAGATTATTGGAAACATTGCTTCAGAGATGAACGTTATTTTATTTTGATCTTTTCTTGTTTCCTTCCGTTCCTTGTGTATAGGTGTATTATGTTGGGAAACCATCCTCGTTATGTTATTTTTTTGGGGGTGTGAAACGTTTACAGTGTCTGGTGTGCTTGTTTAGTTCTTTCCAAGTTTCATAGGAGGAGAAGTGTGGTTCTGTTTCAGTAAGGTTCGATGGCAAGGACGACGAGCAATGATACTCGATGAACAATATCAATGTGGTATGGTGGTGAAATTGATGGTGAGTTTGGAAGGAACCTTGCAGCAGGGCTCCTACAGCATCGATATTGGGAGTTCACGAGCTTTGTCCAAGGGAAAGGAAAAAGAGAATGGCTAGTCGAGTTGATGAAGATCATGGGATCTCGAGACAGCAGCCATGGTTGATCATAGTCTTCAGTGACAATTTGTGTTCAGTGCAGCCATGGTTTATCTATATTCTTACTAGGAATGACTTCTGCAGAGGAGAAACAGTACTGATGGAGTTTTGGGAATGGTTGCAATAGTCAAGGGGATTAGCCGATTAGGAAAAGAAACGAAACAATGCACAATGACAAAACAATAAGGCTATATTGACCCAAAAGATCAGAAGGGGATTAGGCAAAAACACTACAGTTTCAAGTTTCAACAAGGCACAGAGAGGAAATCAATCCTCGGGAGTCAGGAAAACCAACTTCAAAGGGGAGCTGGTAACACAATAATTAAAAGGAAAGCAAGATCACTGCTAACAAAATGAAATCAATCTGTCTAGGAAGTACTGCAACAAGATTTCTTTGTGTTCCCTTCAGATCCTCCTCCCACATCAATTGTCTTCCCTTCCTTCACACTAACTGGCGCTGCCCCTTCCTCCGACGATAGTGACTTCTTGCTTATGATACGGTAGATCTCCGACAGTATCGTCTGGAAAGCCTTCTCCACATTCACTGCCTCAAGGGCAGATGTCTCGATGAAAGACAATCCTTCTTTCTCTGAGTAGCCTTGTGCATCCTCAGCAGCAACTGCTCTCAGGTGCTTGAGATCTGTCTTGTTCCCAATAAGCATGATCACTATGTTGGCATCTGCGTGGTCCCTCAACTCCTTGAGCCACCGGCTGACATTTTCAAACGTGGTTGGTTTCGTGACATCATATACGAGTAGAGCTCCAAGGGCACCCCTGTAGTAGGCACTGGTTATGGCTCTGTACCTTTCCTGCCCTGCTGTGTCCCATATCTGCGCTTTCACCACCCTTCCCTCCACCTAATAGAGGAAAAGCCCACAACTTTATGTCATACTATAGTGGCAAAAGGAAAAGGAATAACCTGGAAACAGAGTGACTATCTAAACTTGCACAAATGAAGTTAAACCTGTAAAAGTAGAAAGGCTACACAAAATCACTAGTTCGTTCGATGTACATACTATACAATTCCAAGGCAAATATAAGACCATGAACCTTTCTGTAGAATGATGGAAAGTCACACTGCATCATTTCGACGAAGTACGAACATTCCAATGCCATGAAATCTACTGAATGATGGGAATTATGATGAAATGTAAATCCATGTGTGGAAGGTGGGGATTGTTTAATTTCATGGTTATTCTCACCCAAATCCCCTTAACCAAACATCATATTCACATCAATACCAAAATTGAACGTTTGAATTTAACATTCCATCTTAATATATGTGCATCCAAATGATAGAATCTCCACATTCCTCTCTCATCACACTCAACACAGTACCCATTCCATAGATTACCGAAGCTTATGGGTTCCAGTCGATTCTTTCAAACTGTTATTGGACACAAAAGGTAGGATCTCACATTAGCAAGTTTCATACTTTCAGTATAATACTCCACCATTCTTCATCAAATGATACCAAACAGCTCCCACAGAACAAACACAGTTAAGACCATTTCATCAGGCAAGTGATACAAGTTCTTCTATAGATAAAACCCCACTTCCAACATCAAGGTCCAAACTTTAGCAAGAGATTATAATATATGACCAAGTTTTGAACCTCTTCATGCAGCAACTCAAGAGGAATTGTAAGGATGAGTTCGTTTTGAACACATTTGCCAATCGAACACTTCAATGAGCGATGGATCACTGCCTACCAAGTAAACCACTACACTTAGTCGTCTAACATTGATTCAACTAAAGGAATCAGATCCAGGTCATGCTCAGTGGATTCGGGCTGGTGGGTGTAATTCAAATTTCAAAATTCAGACTCAAAACCGAATAGATCCTCTCCGGTCAGCAGAATTCAACTCCTAGTCAAACACCGAACTAGAACAAACACATCTCCAGACAAGAGCATAAAAAAAACTCGAAATTCTCTACGGCAGTGGCCCAGATCAAAACAGGTAAGTCAGAATTGGAAGCGAAGCAAGGGATCGATCAAGCGGCAAAACGAAATAGCAGAGCAAGAAACGGGTTTTTGCAGAGAGGAGGGGAGAAACCGAGAGAGGGGGTGGGAAAAGGAAGTTACTTGGAGGGTGCGAGTGGCGAATTCGACGCCAATGGTGGACTTGGACTCCAAGCAGAACTCGTTGCGAGTGAAGCGGGAGAGAAGGTTGGATTTGCCGACGCCGGAATCCCCGATTAGGACAACTTTGAAGAGGTAATCGTATTCCTCGTCCGGCCGCCTTGCCATTTATTCCCTTTTCAGCTCTGGTATACGGGTCTCCGGTGTCGTTGCTGCTTTTGCACAAGGAGAAGTTAAAAAAACTGAAGACCTGGGGCTGGGGAGGAGGAGCAGCAGAAGAACAAAAAAGGGAGATTTGACCAAGCAAGAACAGAACAATAATAAAGAATATTTGACTACAGTAAAGGTAAGTTGGGGGTTACAAGAAATATCAAACATGCCCCTTCCCCTTCGTTCGCTCGCCCGGCTGTCGCTTACACTATGTTTGGCAACAGGGGGTGCAAGTTCGAGGGGAGTGCAAGTTCGAGGGGTAAATTGTTGGGGGTGCAAGTTAAGGGGTAAATTGTTGGGGGGTGCAACTTGGTGGAGGGTGTAAGTGGAGGGGTAAATTGTTGTTTGGATGAAAAAGTAGGGGGGTGCAAATAGAGTAAAAAGTAAGTAATTATATTATTATAAAATAGATTTATCAATTTATAAAATATTATCACAAAATAATAACATGAAAATTCAATATATAATAATAAATAATAAATAAAAATAATTTTAATAAAAATAATTATTATATAATAATGCTCAAATATAATTATTTATAATAATAATAATAATCATTGGTCGAGCAACCTCGAAACTCGAAATCCAACTCGTAACTGGTCATCCTAAGGGGGTTCTCGTGCCTAACTTTAAATTGAATATGGTCAAACTTAGTCAAACACGTTCGAATCTGTAAGTTTTAACTATTTATTAAAGTAAATCGAGTTAACTAAATTGTTCCTCTCTATCTTTTCAACAAACGCTTCTTATCTCTAATTTTCAATGCAGATTCGAGTCAACTAAGAGATATCGATTTGACTAGGCGAACATTGACAAACTTGCTCTCTGAGTCAAATGGTCAACCCCAAACAACTTCTACACTAATATAGATATAAGAAAAAATTAATAATATTAATTATTATGTAATTATAATCTAATTAAAAATCCATAATTCCCCTCCTCCCCCTTCCCCCTCCCTTCCTTCCTTCCCTTGCACCCCAATTTGGGGGGTAAGCCGAAATAGTGAATTTACGCTCACGTTTTGCACCCCCCTACTGTTACAAAATAACCAAACGGGGGTAAACACCTTGGAACTTGTGTTTACCCCCCAAATTTGCACCCCCCCTTCCATTTACACCCCTTCCCAAACATAGTGTTAATGATGACAGCACGGCAGCTGCCGTAGCGCCTGTTTATTTCTTCGAGTTTTATTAGACTTTTGGAAAATATTTTGTATCATTCCAAAAAAAATGTTTTTTATTTATTTCATGAATTCATGGGGGAATATAAAATTTGTATAGTGTTGAAATATAGCAAGTCAGAATTGATTCCTTCCTTGACCAAGACCGTTGTTGATTTGAAGTTGTCCAGAAATACAAAAGGAAAGCGCTTAATTGAAAGAATCAAAGGGATTGTCCCATTTGCTTTCAACGGCTAGTCTCTGCTAGCTATTTATAATCAGAGGAGGTTGTTGATTGATTGTACTTTTGTGGAAAAGAAGCTTTGTGGTATATGACTAAACTTATCAAAAGGGGTGACACAAGAGAGGTAGAGGGTCTCTTGTGTCGTGGCTGAAACAAATTAGACTGTGATCTGGGTTGTTCAATTTTTCCTTTCGTGTTTTTTGTTTTTTTTTTTGTAGTATAGACTGTAATCATGTTAATTGAGTCAAAACAGAAAATCAACAAAGGGTCTCCCAGACTGTATTCTGGGACATGGAAGCACACCATTGAACTTGGGCGAACCACGTTAAAAACTTATTGTGTTCTTGTTTTCTGCACTTTTCTTTCTGCTCTGTTTCTTCCCCTGTTTCTTCTCTGTTCTTCGACAATCTTTTGCTAGAATGGCTACTTCTAACTTCTAAGTGAGAAGCAAAGAAGCGAGGCTGAGCTCAAAACCCTGTCTATTCCTTTAGCCTTCAGTCTCTGCAAATCGTTTGTATTATATTTGCTTGGGCCCGTTATATTGTTAGGCCCACTTTCTTTGCTCCTTGGCTGACTAAAATAGCAAACAGAAGAAAGCTTTTGGCTTTCCTTCTCTCGATTCATTCTGCTATTTCATCAGTCTTTCCCTTCTCTCTGATTTGAAATCAAAACTCTATAGAATGGCTAGAGAGAGAGAGAGGCCAGAGAGAGAGAGAGAGAGGGCTTGGCAGGCTGAGCGGAGCGAAAATAAGTAGCAAGAGTGGAGATTTGGGTAGGGTTGAGAGGGTTGTTTTTCCTTTGTCTTGCAGGTCACAACTTTTGGATGGGCAGCGTGGAAGCAGCACGACGGAACAAGTTCGGCGGCAGACTCGAATGGGATCCAGACTGGTGTCTCTTTTCGGAATTAAAGTTGGTGAATCATGGTTGTATAAGCTCCAAGTCAACGAAGGTTAGAGAAGATGGAGCGCCGTGATGGATATGGAACATACCATGGCTCCAAGGCGTGTTACAAACGACGGTGATGAAGTGTTGGTCTTTCCCTAGCAGGTGCATCAAGACAAGCAACTCGTGCTCGATCCATGTCGGAAAGGGAACCAATCGAAAGGGGACGTACCTTCAAATATCCGAACAGGCTGGAAATGGGAAGGTTTACAAGATTGTTATACCGCAGGCATATATGACGCTAGGTTGGGCCAGGCTTACTAATCTGATTCGAGAAGTTTACTCGGTGGAGCTTCAATCTCGAGTTGCATCTCCGCCTGAACATGTTCAGCCTCATCTGGTTACTCCGGGGATCTCATTTGCTGATGCAGTCAGATACGGGGGTTTCTACAGCGGAGGGAAGTGCTCTATCAAGTCACAAGGGGGAGAGCGCTTTATTGATGTTGAGGATGATGAAGTGAAGGAAAGACATAAGCTTCTTGGCAGAAGCCTGGTTATTAGGTTCTCTTCAGAATCGAAAATCTTCACCCGCAATCAGCTTCACGAGTTCAGGTGTTGGGCGAGTAAGGCTTGAAATATAATGAAAATTTCGGGATGGAAGAACTTTCTGATGGGGACTAGTTACTAATTTGCCCCGATCCATCCGAAGCTGCTCACATTAAGGAAGTCGGTCATTTATGATTCTGCAATTTTAAAATTTCTCTCTCACTCTGGAACCCGAAAATGGTCACAACATCATCTCTTTGCAGGATGTGACATGGATCCTGGCCTAAGGAATCCCCCTCCATTTAAAGAGTGCTCAACTCTTCAAGTCCATCGGTGACGTGTTCGTCGATATCGACTGGAATTCCTGGAGCACTGCCTTCATTAAGATCAGAATCCGGGCGGTAAGGTAGATTCCAGATGAAGTACCGGTCTGTTACAATGGTCGGATATTTCCGGTCAAGATCTTGGTACCGACGGTGAGCATCCCCTCGTCGAAAAGCAGTAAGCGCAACCCGTTATCTAAATGGAAGGGGAAGAGTCGTTTCAATCTTCCAGGCAATTCATTCATAGCGGCCACAATGGCTTCCTCGAGCTCTGGGATGTGCGTTGGGAAAGTCTCCTCGGCATCCGCTACGGATAGCTTGCAAAGATCTACGTCCGCTCCTAGGGATGCTAGTCGCAAGCAATGGATACGTAAAGAACGGCCTATATGGATCAATAAGGCTCTTGACCATGTTGGGCCGAGTGGATTAAAAAAGAGACAAGGAAGGGAGGATGGGCTTAATCTTTATGATAAGGCTCGGTCCAGTTGGGACGGACAACCTATTTGGGCTAATGGTCTGGTTGGACTTAATTTTAAGACTTTGAGCTGCATCGTTGAGGATCTTCTCGCCCAGCCCTTACTCTGAGCAGCCCGGTTTGACCTTGGTCTGCGAAACCAGCTATGTACCCTGAACCTCACTCATATCTCTGTTCCTTCGGGTAGTTATCATAAATGGTCACAAACCTATTTACTTTGTACAAAACGGTCACAATTCTTTAATTTTGCACGTTTCAATAATAAACGTTTGAGTGAATAACAAAAAGGTCAATCCGTCCACTTCCGTCCAAAAATCCGTTACATTTGCCCAATCAGCATGACACATCATTAAAAATATTAATAAAAAATAATTGAATCATTCAAATTAGCCACACAACCCTAACCGATTTAATCACTCGGTTATGTCTTCCACGCGCGCTTCAGCTTCCCCCTTTGTGGTCTTCCATCAACTGGATTCCACCTTTCTTCTCCTGAGTCCTCTACCTTTTCTACCTCTTCTTCCTCATATCTGCTTCTCTTTCGCTATCGTTACCGGAAAGGAAAAGCAAAACCATTATTGTCCCATGATGACAATTGACTCCCAAACTACATCTACATCTACATCTAAAATTCTTTCCATACTGAAATTTTTTGCAGACTCTGATCTCTCTATCTCAAGTTCTGCGCTTTGCCTTCCAACTACTAATTGACCTCGCCGCAGGATACCCTACGCTTCCTTTCTTTACTACGCTTCCACTCTCTCTTTCTCTGTTGTGTGTATCAGAATGAATGTGCAGCTGGATTTTGGTTGGTGTGGTTTTTTACCTTTTCAGATCAGATCTCTGATCAATTAGGAACAAGGACAGCACTTCCGCCAACGAAAATCCCCTCCTTCCTCCGACTGCTTCCTCGACGCCTTCTTCTCCACCAATCCGCCGCTGCTCCACCGCGACAAGGAAAGCGTCCTTGCCGCCGTCGAGGACACGAGCTGAACTAGGACAACATCTTCTCCACCGACGATTTCTCTTTCGATTCCTCCCGAAACAAACAACAGAACACCACTAGCCCCGCAACGCTCACCCCCACCCCCCCTACTCCTCCGCCTCGACCTCACCGCGCCACAAGTCCTTCCCCGATTCGTCGCTGCATTGCCGGAGAACAGCTCTCTCGCAAAAAAGTGACCTTTTGTCTGTCTTTACTTTCTCCAATACGGGGTATTAGCTAATGGCTGGTGGGTACCAACCTATTTAACCGGTTAGGGTTGTGTGGGTTAATTTGGATGATTTAAAAAAAATTATTAAATTTTTTAATGATGTGTCATGCTGACTGGCCAAAAGTAACGGATTTTTGGACGGAAGTGGACGGATTGACCTCTTTGTTATTCACTCAAACTTGTATTACTGAAACGTGCAAAATTAAAGGATTGTTACCGTTTTGTACAAAGTGAATAGGTTTGTGACCATTTATGATAACTACCACTGTTCCTTCCCATCTCTCCCATCTCTTGATCTTTGCCATTTCTTCAACCCTCGCTCATCTTCCAATAACCAATGCAAACCCAAACTTCATTGAAACCTCAGCTTCCCAGAATCATCAAACCCCCATCAATTCCCCAACAGAATCACAAGAACCCTCCACCCCCTCCCTTTCTCCAGTACCAACCCGGATTTGGTCCCATGCACCCCCCTTGATTCTACCTACTCTCCCCCGATGTCCCCACAGTCATCCTCACAAAATACCTTTGGCCTTTTCTCCTCTCCCCAGACCATTGTTCAATCGACCCTGTCCTATTAATTGCCATCCCCTTCCTATGCCCTGATCCCCGAGAGTGAGTGGAATCTGAATTCATTCTCCTTTGATATTGATAGTCTCGCGTCAAGAAGCTTGGCCCTTGCTCATATATATGATCTAATTCCGGAAGAGAATGAGAAGACTGAATTGCTAATCGTGGAAGTCGCTAAAACCACCCATAGCAGAAAGATCCACCCTTCTCGCTCTAAGCTTGAAATGGAGCTTCATCGTCTCGGACCCTGCGCCTCCTCTCCTGCTGGATCGCGAACGGGTAGAAGTGCTCATAGTGGGTTGGGTAACAACTCTTATGCTGCTTAATGGGCATCTCTCTATTTGTGTGGAATGTTAGAGGCTTGGGTGATTCCGATAAGAGGGATCGTGTAAAAGGCATTGTCAGGAGAAGGAACGCCCAAATTGTGGCGCTTATCGAAACTAAATGGAGCAAGTGTAGTCTGGATTTAGTTACCAGTTTTAGCGGTGCTAGTGATGTTGGTTGGATCGCTAAAGAGGCTAATGGGAGTTCTGGAGGTATTCTAATCTACTGGGACAAGTTGTTATTTAAGGAAATTTCCAATTATACTGGGTCCCATATTCTATGTGTTAAACTCGAAGATGCTATCTCTACTAAAGTTTGGCTGCTCATTGTTGTCTATGGTCCGCAAGAAAGAATCGACAAACTTGGCTTCCTCTCTGATCTTCAGGATTATTGCTCTCTTATCTCAATTCCTTATTGTGTGGTTGGGGATTTTAATTTAATAAGAAGCCATGAGGATTACAGTGGTGCTAGAAGAAGTTCCGACCTGATATCTGAATTTAACGAGATGATAGATGAGTTGGCTCTGCTTGAATTACCTCTGGGGGGTAGCCGTTTCACTTGAAGCAATGACTGGGAGAGGGCTTCTCTCTCTCGTATTGATAGGGCTTTTGTCTCTGCTGATTTTGATAATTTATTTTCTGATTGTTGTCTCACTGCTTTGGAACGGATTGAGTCAAATCACAATCCTCTACTAATCTCGTGGGGAAGACAGGACAATATTCGTCGGCCATGGAGGTTTGAAAACATGTGGTTGCAAGATGACAGATTTATTATTAGTGCTGCAGAATGATCTGGAAGAAAGAAGGGATCTGCAGGAAGCTGAGTTATTAGAAAGAGAGGGATGGAAATTAGAGTTGAAGAATACTCTCAACCTTTAGAAAATTTCTTGGAATAAAAAATATAGGGAAACTTGGAATCTAAAAGGGGAAAGGAACACTAGATACTTCCATAAGATTGCTAATTATCGGAGGAAGATTAACAGTTTCAACCGGATTCAGATTAATGGGCTATTTGTTGAGGGAAGACAGGCGCTGGGCGCTGGTATCGCAGTAGGTATGCTTCCTCTAGGCTGATTCCGCAAGAAAGCAGTCACTTGATTCGGGCCTTTAGCGAGAAAGAAATATGGGATGCATTGGTATCGAGTGATGGATCTAAGGCCCCCGGGCAGGACGGTTTTACCTTTGACTTCTACAAGAAATGTTGGATGCTTTGCAAGAATGAGGTGGTGCAGGCTTTTGGGGATTTTCATGAAACAGGATATTTGCCGGATAGCATTGCTCATGCCTTCATTTGTTTGACTCCGAAAGTGGATGTAGTGGAATGTGTCAAAGATCTCCGGCCGATTTGCTTAATGAACAGTTTTAATAAACTGGTGAGTAAGGTGTTGATGAAGCGGCTGAGCTATGTTCTTCCTAAGCTGGTCACTCAAAACCAGCATGCTTCTGTTCGTGGGAGGCATATCTCTGAGGCTGCTCTCATTGCGAACGAGCTTGTTGACAGTAGAAGAAAGAGTAAGAAGCCAGGACTCATGTTCAAACTCGATATCGAAAAGGCTTTTGATAACGTTAGCTGAGAATGTATGTTCAGCGTGATGGATAATTTGGGTTTCCCGAGCAAATGGTAGCAGTGGATTAAAGGTGATCTATGTTCTCCAATGACGTCCATCCTTGTTAATGGGGAAGCTTATGGCTACTTTCATGCTAGCAAAGGGGTTCGGCAAGGCGATCCCCTCTCCCCTGGGTTTTTCGTGTTGGTGATGGATTTACTGTCATATATGATCTCGAGGCTTCTGAGGGTGAATGGTCTTTCTGTTTTCTTTATGGATGAGAGCAGGGGAAGAGGCGAGGTTACGCAACTTCTCTTCGCTGATGATTCCCTTATATTTTGTGATGCTTCTGCCGATCAAGTTCTTAATCTCCTTGCTACTTTGGTCTGCTTTCAGTCGGTTACAGGCTTAAAATCAATCTCGACAAGTCTTTGATGTTTACTGTTGGAGATGTTCCCGAGCCTAGTTTTCTTGCTGCAATTTTTGGTTGCAACTGGAGTAGTGAACCTACGAAATACCTTGGGCTTCCTTTGGGGGATAGGTCAAACTCTATATCTATTTGGAATCCGGTTATTGGTAAATATCAAAATCGGCTACAGGGGTGGAGGAGTAGATTTCTATCCTTGGGCGCTAGGCTGGTTCTGAATCAATCCATCATCAACAGTTTGTCTGTCTACCACTTCTCTTTGATGAAAGCTCCTAAAACAGTTCTTAACACAATGGAGAAGATCCAAAGAAGGTTCATTTGGTGCGGATGGAACCAGGAAAGCAAGTTTCATTTCATTAGGTGGGACCTTTGCAAAGCATCAAAACATAAGGGTGGTTTAGGTGTTGTTTATCTCGATAGCTTTAACAATGCTTTGCTTGGGAAGTTTTTGTGGAAATATGCCACTGAGAGAGAAAGTTGGTGGAGGCAGCTCATTGGTGTAAAATACTCTAGTTCTGTTTCGGAATGGAAAACCAAAAAGAATGATGAAGGGTTTAGCAGTTCTGTGTGGGCTAACATTTGCAAGGTGGGTGACCTGTTCTGGAAAGGTGCGTCTATTGAGCCAGGTTCGGGTTCTGCTGTCTCTCTGTGGCATGATGTGTGGATCTCTGGAGTCTTGCTGGCCAACTCCTTTCCGTGGGCAGCTGCTGCTGCTGCTCGTCTGAACGCTAGTCTGCTTGACTCCATGTCCCGGTCAGGTGAGGAATGTGTGTGGGATATTTCTTTTTCTTTTTCTTTAAGGGGTGGGGCTGAAATTGAGAGAGTGGGCTGTTTAGATAAAGTTATGGCCAATTCCTTTAGAATCACTAATAGACCTAGTCGTATGGTGTGGAACCCAAATGCAGATTGTTTGTTCTCTGTTAGCTCTTTCTACAGGTTTCAAATGGATGGCAAATTTGTTGGGGGATGAGAACTTCAAGTACAAATCCGTTTGGAATAGTGTGATCCCAACAAAAGTTTGCGGGTTTCTGTGGCTTGTTTGTCACAAGAAGATTCTCACTCCCAACAACTTGAAGAAACGAGGTATACAACTGGCCAATCAGTGTGTTCTCTGCTACACGAAAGAAGAATCAACCAATCATATCATGGTGGAGTGCTGCTTCACCAGGAGAGTGTGGGAAGAGGAGTTTAGAAACATTATTCGTCCAGACTTGTCTTTGGGAGATATCTCTAGCATTGTTAATCACAAGAACCCTAATCTGGAAGGTGTTGAGGCCTGGTTCATCTCCTGTGCCACTCATGCGATATGTTGGTATGTGTGGAAAGAAAGAAACCAGCGCACAAGAAGATCACCAGATCTATTGTTGACTGGATCTCTGCGCACAAGAAGATCGACAAGCAGCAGGGGGTGCGCTTCCTTCAGGATCGCCTCACCCACTGGGATTCTTCTGTTGGGTGATTTGCTCCCTGGCCTGCTTTCTTTCCCTTTCTTTTGTTTCTGGTCTCTTTTCACCTCCTCTTTTTACTCTCGTTAGAAAGGATACTTTGGCTTTTGTTGTCTTTTTGCCTTTCTTTTCCTCTCGTCCCACTCCTCATGGGTCTCTGCACCTCTACTTTCGTTCCGTTTCATTCATTTAATTTGAAGTTCATCATCATTATAAAAAAAATCTTCTAATTCCATCTTCAAGTTGTATCAGATCACTACCTTGACGAAGCTCACTACTGCCAAGGTAATCGATTCAATGGCGTCTGGCTCATTCGGGCAAGTCACTCTGAATCATCCACCCATTTTCATCGGATCAAATTATACTACCTAGAAAAAGCGGACGAAGCAATTCATGTGGGGAGTGGATAAAGAGCTATGGCTAATTGTCCAAAATGGACTCGTTCAGATGGATATCAATGAAAAAAGATAATTGGTCAGCAGATCAGAAGAAAAGCGCCTAGCTGAATCAAAGAGTGATGCATGTCCTACAGTTTGCGATGAATCCAGATGAAGCAGATCAAGTTGAGAACCGTGAGAAAATGAAAGAGATCCGGGTTGCTCTGGAAAGCACCTATGAAGGTACTTCTAATATTAAAGAATCTTGTGTTGAACTTTTAATGCACGATTATGAGACTTTCAATATGCTAGATGGTGAAGGAATACATTAAATGTACTCTCGATTTACTTTTCTCATCAATAAACTAAAGGGATTAGGGAGAATTTTTCAAGCAGAGGATTTAAATCGCAAAGTTCTTAGATCATTGCCTAAAGAATGGCTGCCAAAACGTACTGCTATTGAGGAATCAAAAAATTTGGCAACTTCACCTATTAATGTACTAATAGGATCCTTACTCAGCCATGAACATGTTATTAGGCAAGTTGGGCAAGAAGATGAAAAACGTAAAAAGAACTTAGCTTTTAAATCTAAAGTTGTTAGTTATGATTCTGATAGTGAGAATGATTTTGACAAGGAGTTTGCTCTGGTTAGCAAAAAATTTCATCGGCTGTTAAAGTATAAAAATGAGTAGAAGCAATACTCTAATGATTTGAAACCTTCCTTTTATGATCATAACAAACATGGTTATCAAGATAGGCTGCTGCAACAGCAAACCAGATTTTCTAAGATAGATCAGCAGGAAAGAGAACCCCAGGCATGCTACAAATATGGAAAATTTGGACATATTAGGGCACACTGTCCACATACATTGAAAGCTAAAGAAAAGGCGATGAAAGCATCATGGAGTGACTACGATTCAGAACCAGAAGCATCTAAATCTCACGAAGAAGCCTACATGGCTACAGAAATCACTAAGTCAGAAGAAAAGTTTGCCCTTCATTCACAACAGCCTGATCTAGATGATAGAAAATGGTACTTAGATAGTGGGTGCTCCCATCACATGTCTGGTAAGAAATCCCTTTTCACTTCAGTAAAACCAATGAACGGTGGTAAAGTTTTATTTGTGGATAATGGTCATGGAAAGATCAATTGACGTGGCACTATAGGTCAACAACCCTTACCGTCTTTTCGAAATGTTTTACTGGTTGATGGGTTGAAGCATAATTTGTTGTCTATTAGTCAACACTGTAGCAATGGTAATCAAGTTGCCTTTAAAGCTGATCATTGCACTGTCGAGAGAATAAAAGATGGAAAGATCCTATTTGTTGGTAATAGAATCAACAACATATATGTTACCGATCTAAATGATTTGAATGCATTTAATTAAACCTGCTTTGTTACTTCAAGTTAGCAAGAGCTGCTGTGGCACATGAAAATGGGTCATATCTAGGGATGTCAATACAACCCGTAACTATGGGTACCCTACCCGACCGTAACCGGTCAACGAGGGTAATTACCCGCTTTGACGGGTTAAGGGGCGGGTACGGATAATACCCGGTTTCAAAATAAAGGGTAGGGTATGGTAATCGATAATACCCGCCTCGTTATACCCGCCCCGCTAACCAAATGATCAATTTCCCTTGAGAAATTTATTTTAGCTTGAGAAATTGAGTTTAGCTACCATTATTGATGATTAAGATGTAGACGATTATTATGTTTGTGTGAATTGCAGAAGCAAGAAAAATTATTATGTGTTTGCTGTTTTTATTTGTGTGGATTGTTGAAGCTAGAACAATTACAAGTATTGAGAATTTTTAATGGACAACAATATGTATGTGCATATATGTGTATAAGTTCATAGTTTAGGATTCGTACCCATGGTTACCCGAATACCCGTGGTTACCCGATGGGTAAGGTATGGTTATATAATTTTCATACCCGGTGTTTATTTGGTCGGGTATTTTAAAAAGCTCTACCCGTGTGCGCGGAGTTCCTGTTTTGAAAGAAAAAACTGGTTTTTTTGTGAAACTTACATTTTTGGCAAACACAGCAGGAAAACATTTAAACCTAAACCTGATATAGTTACTAAAGGTGTCTTTGAATTGATTCACGTGGCCTTTTTGGTCCTTGCAATGTGACCAGTTTAGGTGGAAAGAATTTTGTGTTTGTGCTAGTAAATGACTACTCTCGTTATTCCTGGGTATATTTCTTATCCCATAAGGATGAAACCCTAAGTGAATTCAAAATCTTTGTCAAACTCTATGCTGATCAAATTAAGACCATTAAGAGTGACAATGGAGGTGAATTTATTTCAGACGAGTTTGAGATTCTTTGCAATGAATCTGGGATAACTCAAGTATTTTTGGGCTGAAGCAGTTAGCACGACTTGCTATGTTCTTAACAGGGTTGTAATTCGAAAAGGTCTAGGAAAAACTCCATATGAGTTAATGAAAAATAAAGCCCCGAATTTGTCATACTTCCATCCTTTTGGTTGTCCTTGTTTTACTCTCAATACCAAAGATCATCTAGGAAAATTTGATGCCAAGTCTGATAACGGTATATTCCTTAGATATTCCATTAAGGGTCAAGCATATCGTGTGTATAATAAACGGACCAAGAAGGTCGAGGAATCTGTTCATGTTGTTTTTAATGAGTCTAATGGCTATCTTGAGAACTCTGAGCAGGATCCATTAATATATGACATGCTTGAGCTTACGCGAAGTATAGACAACAAAAGTCACGAGGAAGAATCTAGTAATGTCATCACAGAAGTGCTTCCTGAAGCAAGATCTAGTGAAATCCGAAATTCCACCGAACTTCATTCAACTGCACCTCCTCACATACTGTTAGGGTACAATCCAAGTACCACATCGGAAATACAAGGGAAGGAACCCTTGTATATTAGTGTCCACCAAGCTCATTAGTACGAGGCCTTTTGGGGAGGACACCCAAGAGTAAATCCGTGCGGGCTTGGCCCAAAGCGGACAATATCGTACTAATTGAGCAGCCCGGTTATGACAAGTGGTATCAGAGCCTGGTTCGGTGCGGGGCGGTGGACGTCAGTTTGGTGGACCCTCATTCGGTGGCCTCGGGATTTGCGATCTGCGTCTGTTTGGCGGATCAAAGAGAGTTCCGCGTCTGGGAAAATCCTTGTACCGAGAAGCCCATCGATACAAGGTGTCTGGCGGATCAAGATAATCGCTGAGGTGAGGACACGAAGTTCGTGGTCCTTGTCTTGAGGGGAGGATTGTTAGGGTACAATCCAAGTACCACATCGGAAATACAAGGGAAGGAACCCTTGTATATTAGTGTCCACCAAGCTCATTAGTACGAGGCCTTTTGGGGAGGACACCCAAGAGTAAATCCGTGCGGGCTTGGCCCAAAGCGGACAATATCGTACTAATTGAGCAGCCCGGTTATGACACATACAAAAAAGACATCATATTGATCGAGTTATAGGAGATCTGAATAACAAAGTGCGAACTCGAGGTAAGTACATTCCTGGCCAATACGCTTTTGTATCTCAGTTTGAAACTAAAATGTATAAAGAAGCGTTAAAGGATGAGGAATGGCTATTTCTATGCAAGAAGAACTGACTCAGTTTGAGTATCTTCATGTGTAGGACCTAGTGCCTCGGCCCTTGAACCAAACTGTCATAGGAACTAAATGGATTTTTAGAAATAAAACTGACGAGGAAGGTTTTATTACTAGAAATAAGGCTCGTTTAGTATCTCAAGGATACTACCAAGAAAAAGGTATAGACTATGATGAAACATTTGCTCCTGTAGCACGTTTGGAGTCTATTAGATTGTTATGTGCTTATGCTTGCTACATGAACTTCCCTTTGTTTCAAATGGACGTCAAAAGTGCATTTTTGAATGAGGACATTCATGAAGAAGTTTGTATCTCTCAAACCCCTGGTTTTATCAATAGTCAATTTCTTGATCATGCTTTTAAGCTGCAAAAAAGCCATATATGGGCTAAAGCAGGCACCACGTGCCTGGTATGAGCGCTTAACCTCATTTCTTCATGAGCAAGGTTTTAAACAAGGATCGGTTGATAAAAATCTTTTTACTAAACAAGAGTCACATGATCTTATTCTAGTTCAGATATATGTTGATAACATTGTTTTCGGGTCTACTAATAAAGATTTGTGTGCTTCATTTTGCAATTCCATGAAACAAGTCTTTGAAATGAGCATGATGGGGGAGTTACAGTACTTCCTTGGACTTCAAATCAAACAGACAAATTATGGAACATTTATATCTCAGTCCAAGTATGTTTCTAATATGTTGTCAAAATTTGATTGCATTCTCTAAACCCTGCTCCCTCTCCCATGACAGCTACTGCCAAATTAGACAAAGACGAGGTTGGTGTTCCATTCGATGAATCAAAATACAGAGGGATGATTGGGTCACTGATATATCTTACTGCTAGTAGATCTGACATTCAGGTTAGTGTATGCATGTGCGCTAGGTGATAGACCGTTAATTACACATGTTTTCACCCCTAGTCTTGAGCCGTTTGAGGTGTTGATTTTCGTGTTTTAGGCCGATTTCACGCTAGGTTGTGCTTGTTTGTGATATTTCAGGTCCTAGTACGTGAATGGAGGCTTGGGAGCGAGTTTGGGGTCAATTGGACGAAGATCGGACGCGTGGCGAGGTGCTAGGGAAGCCGCAGGGGCATTCCTGGACATTACACAGCCGTGCAACTCACATTTGTGGCCGTGTGATTTTCACCGAGAGCAAACACGGGCAGGATGGAAATCCCACACGGCTGTGCGACCCTGGCCGTGTGGGAAGCCTGAATTTCGACTTAATGATACGCCGCGTTTTGACTCGCACGGGCAACTGGGTGAGCCACACGGCCATGTGGCCTGCCCGTGTGAGTCGGGAAATCTTGGTTTTTCAGCCAATTCCGAGCCAAAGTGAGGGAATCGGATTTTCAGAGCAAAACAAGAGCCCTAGAGAGAGAAAGTGCGAAGAACACATCCTAGAAGCTATCTTGGAGCTGGGTTACATCAAATCGAGCTTGGAAATCGTCATAGGAGTGGAAATCATCATCCCAGAGCAGATTTTCCTCATCTTTATGAGTATGACTACTCTGATTACTGTTTTCTTCTCTCTCTCTATGGAGTAGAACCCTTCTCTCACTTGGGTATGAAGAACCCTAGTTCCTGGTGTTAGGGATTTGATTGTAATGACTTGGGATGATTATACTGTTTGGTTTTAATCGAATGATGCATGTTTATTGAATTGATTGAAGTCTGATCAGCTTTTCTTGATTTATGCTGCAACCTGAGATAGATAGAATCTGATTAGGTTGTTAGAGCCTCTTCATTCGATATCAAGAGATTGGTTATACGAGAGTTAGCCAGTTTACTGCTTTGTACTGGAATTCAATTCCAGTAGTGGAGTTCTATGCTTATTGCTTCAGCTTTCTATCCCGGTGAAGACTAGTCGTCTGCCGGGTAGTTAGACTGAGAGGGCTTGGTCAGCTTAAGAGATTCCAAGCTACTGTCGGATCTTCCGCAGTCTAATCAACAGTAAATCAACCCAGGGTAATTACAATTGAACCTAACTAAGGAGCTAGGGGGACTCATTCCCGAGTGACTCTTTCCTGCTTGAGAAAACCGAATAATTTCCTACTTTCTTACTGCTTTTGCGTTAAACAACAATCACTCGACTTAGTTGGCTAGATAATAGATAATCACGGAGTAAGCAGTAGATCTAGACCCCGGGTTGATAATAGAACTTGCCTGTTACTGCATTCCCGGGCTGCGATTACACTTGGTCGTAGTTTGGTGTTGTGTTTTGGCATGTTAAGTTTTTGGCGCCGTTGCCGGGGAACCTCTAGGTTATTGGGGAAACGTGAGAATTTGTTACTCTAGCTTTTTCTTTATTGCATTTTTTCTCTTCCACCTGTGTGCCTTCACGGGTTGCTTCTGCTGATTGTGTGCAGGTAGTGCATGACCCGTAGCCAGTCGGGAGAACTACTACCATTAGACCAGGAGCTTGAACGAACCTGCAGGAACTTCAAGCGGGCTCTAAAGGCGCGACTGGCTGCGGAGGAGGCGCTATCACAGCTGCAGATCGAAGAAGAAGAAGAAGAGATGGCTGATCCACAGAACCATGATGTGATCAATCCAGAGGAGCAGACCATGGGATCCTACTGGACCGCTAGAGCTGCGGATATGAGGTCACCCATTCAACACCCTCATGTCCCAGCCAACAATTTTGAGGTGAGCACCTCAGTAATCACCATGCTGCGCGGTTCAGTAGTGTTCCGTGGTAAGGAGGGGGAGTGCCCCCGATCACATCTCAGGCGATTCCACGAGCTCATTGATGGAATCAAGATCAATGGGCAAGCCAAGGAGTGGCTAGACACTCGACCTCCGGGCTCTATCACCACGTTCGCCAACCTGGCGGACAAGTTCCTCACCCGCTACCATCCTCCATCCAAGACTGCTGATCTTCAGAAGCAGATTACCCATTTTGCTCAGGATGAGGATGAGACCATCAGGGATGCTTGGGAGAGATACACCAGTCTTTTCCTCAGGTGTCCCAATCATGGTTTCAACGATGCATTCAAGGTGGGCACCTTCTATCACGCCCTCTTCCCGGAGGACAAGCAACTGATTGACTCGGTTTGTGGCGGGAACATGCTGACCAAAACACTGCCACAGCTGAATCAACTCTTTGAGGAGATGGCGGAGAACGGGTACGATTGGGGCACTGCCAGGAGATCGAGACGAGCACCAGGATGGGGTGTGGATGCTGTAGGCACCCAGTCATCTGATTTGGTGCAGGTGGTATCGAAGCTGGTTTCAGCTATCGATCGTTCTGGTTTGATTGCAGGTACAGGACAGCCGCAGGCGATGCACTGCCAGTGGTGTGAGAGCTCCCATCACACCGTAGAGGACTGTAAGGCGATGAGGGAATCGTCTAATCCCCAGGAGAAGGTGGAATTTATCAGTAATGCCAGGCGCTTCGACCCCTACAGCAACACCTATAACGAGGGGTGGCGCCATCATCCTAACTTTTCTTGGGCTGGGGCAAATCCAAGACCACCAGCTCCCCAGGGACCACCTGGTTTCCAGAGGCCTCTGTACCAGCCCAGACAAAGGCAATTTCAGCAGCCACAACACCCACTCTACCAGCCCAGACAGGGGCCAGTTCCACCTCAGTCACAGGTGCGACCATTTCAGCAGACAGGGGCAGCACCTGCAGCCCTAGTGTAGAGTGACCAGATGGCGGAATTGAGAGATTTGGTGGGTTCTCTAGCCACCTCCAGTGAAAATAAGTTCAATAACATTGAGCAATTGATGGAGAAAGCTTCAGGCAAATTCTTGGAGCTAGAAGCTGGTCAGAGAAACACGCAGGCTGTGCTGCGGGATATACAGACCCAGCTTGGGAGTGTTGCCCAGGCTGTAGCTCAAAGGACTCCTGGTACCTTGCCTGGTCAGACCATTCCTCACCCGAAGGACCCGAATGCCAACTGCAGTGCCATCACAACCAGGAGTGGCAAGGTGACTGCCGATCCACCTGTTCGGGCAGTGGAGGGAGAGACCCCTGCTTCAGCACTTCCAGCTAATCAGGAAGAAATGGAGAAGGAGGTTGAGGTGCCTGCTCCTAAACCGCAACTAGTGGTGAAGGAGTATGTACCACAGCTTCCCTTTCCTACTCGGTTGCACAAGGACGGACTGGAGACTGAGTTTGCCAAATTCATGGCAATGCTGAAGCAGGTAAACATTAGCATGCCCTTCGTGGAGGCATTATCGAAGATGCCCAAGTATGCCAAATTCATGAAGGATCTCCTCACCAACAAGAGGAAGCTTGGGGAGCTGTCAACGGTGATGCTCAACGAGGAATGTTCTGTCATCCTGCAGAACAAACTACCAGAGAAGCGAAAAGACCCAGGGAGTTTCACTATCCCTTGCATGATTGGTAGTTTGCATGTAGGGAAGTCCTTGGCGGATTTAGGCGCTAGCATAAATGTCATGCCATATAAACTGTTTAAAAAGCTAGGCCTAGGTGAACCCAGTGATACTAGGATGAGCATCCAGCTTGCTGATAGATCCATTGTGTATCCTAGGGGTATTGCAGAGGACTTGATAGTCGCAGTAGGACCATTTTCATATCCTGTTGATTTTGTGATTTTGGACATAAATGAGGATGTTGATGTGCCATTGATACTGGGTAGACCTTTTCTCGCCACCGCCAAGGCGCTTATTGATGTGAATGATGGAAAACTGATTTTGAGAGCTGGGGGTGAACAAATCACCTTCTCTGTTTCTGATAATATGAAGCACCCCCAGCTCCATGATGATCTAGATTACTGTGATGTTGTTGCTGATTTTGAGACCGCACTCGCCATCACGAGTGCGGGTACTGATGATTTCCTTGAGCGTTGTCTTTTGCTAGGGGAACAGGCATCACAGGATGTGCAGCTGGAGGAGCAGCTTGCGGAGCTGGACGAGGCTGCGATCGAGGGGCGAGAGATACCATTCAAGACGATCCCCATCTCGCCCCGGATCGCTACATCATTGGAGGAGCCACCAGAGTTGGAGCTTAAACCCCTCCCATCTCACATGGAGTATGCATTTCTCCGGGAGGGGAATAAGCTCCCGGTTATTATTAGCTCGGATCTGACACCCGAGCAGAAGAGCAGGCTGGTGGCTCTGCTACAGAAGTATGCCCGGGCCATGGCATGGAAGATCACAGACATCAGAGTCATTAGCCCATCCTTCTGCTCCCACAGAATTTTGATGGAGGAAGAGGTTAAGCCAGTCAGGCAGCCATAGAGGAGATTGTCTCCTAACTTGGAGGCAGTGGTCCTGGCAGAGATGGTGAAGCTCATGGATGCAGGGATCATCTTTGCTATATCTGATATCAAGGGGGTCAGCCACACTCAGGTGGTCCCGAAGAAAGGCGGGATGACTGTGGTCCCAAATGAGAAGAAGGAGTTGATTCCGATGCGGACCGTGACTGGCTGGAGAGTCTGCATCGATTACCGGCGCCTGAATGACGCCACCAGGAAAGATCATTTCCCCCTACCTTTCATTGATCAGATGCTGGAGAGGTTGGCTAGCCATGAGTTTTATTGCTTCCTGGATGGCATGTCTGGTTACTTCAATATTCCTATTGCACCGGAGGATCAGGCGAAGACCACATTCACTTGCCCCTTCGGTACTTTTGCTTACCGGAGGATTCCATTTGGGCTGTGTAATGCACCGACGACCTTCCAGAGATGCATGCTGGCGATCTTCGACCGACTGGTTGGAGAGATCATGGAAGTCTTCATGGATGATTTCTCGGTATATGGAGACTCCTTCACTCACTGTCTCCATAACCTGGAACTCGTTCTGAAGAGGTGCGAGGAGACTAATCTGGCACTCAGCTGGGAGAAGTGCCATTTTATGGTTCGTGAGGGTACTGTGCTCGGGCACAAGATCTCCAAGCAGGGGATTGAGGTGGATCGCGCGAAGATTGAGACGATCAGTCAGCTACCTCCTCCTGTTTCTGTGAAGGGGATTCGCAGCTTTCTGGGTCATGCAGGCTTTTACCGGCGCTTCATCAAAGATTTATCGAAGATTGCCCTGCCTTTGACCAAGTTGCTAGAGAAGGATGCACCATTCCAGTTCACTCCCGAGTGCACCGCTGCATTTGAGACTCTGAAGGAGAAGCTTACCCATGCACCTATCATGGTGACTCCTGACTGGTCTCTTCCTTTTGAGCTGATGTGCGACGCGAGTGACTATGCAGTCGGAGCAGTTCTGGGTCAGAGACGCGAGAAGCACTTCCAGCCCATCTATTACGCGTCGAAGACCTTGAACGATGCACAGGAGAATTATACCACCACAGAGAAGGAGCTCCTCGCTGTGGTGTATGCATTTGACAAGTTTCGACCCTATATGGTGCTCTCCCATGTGGTGGTCTACACTGACCACTCGGCGATTCGCTACCTGATGAGCAAGGCTGATGCTAAGCCTAGGCTCATCCGATGGATCCTGCTGCTGCAGGAGTTTGATATCGAGATCCGGGACAAGAAAGGAGCCGAGAATGTTGATGCAGATCATCTCTCACGGTTGGAAGCCCCTCCGGTGGACAACTTCGTGGAAGAGATCGACGACTCCTTCCCGGGTGAGCGATTGTTGGCGATGACACTGGTGGACAGCGTGGCCCCTTGGTATTCTGACTTTGGCAATTATCTGGTGGGCAAGCAGTTACCCAAGGGGATGGCTACTCATGCAAAGCGCAAGTTCTTCTCCGATCTGAAGCACTACTTCTGGGAGGATCCTTACCTCTTCAGAATTGGAGCAGATGGCGTGATCCGGCGCTGTGTCATGGAGCATGAGATGGGAGACATCCTGTCTCAATGCCACGAGGGACCTACTGGAGGTCACCATGGAGGAAACCGCACGGCGCGGAAGGTGCTACAGTCGGGCTTCTATTGGCCCTCGCTCTTCAAGGATGCAGACACCTTCGCACGACAGTGCGACCGCTGCCAAAGATCAGGTAACATTTCTGCCCGGGATGAGATGCCCCAACATATCTCTGTTATTTGTGAAATTTTTGATGTTTGGGGTATCGATTTCATGGGCCCATTCCCTCCATCTTTTGGCAATCTGTACATATTGGTTGCAGTGGACTACGTCTCGAGGTGGGCAGAAGCTCAAGCCATGCCCGCCAATGATGCAAGACAGGTCTGCTCATTTCTGAAGCAGCTGTTCTCCCGGTTCGGGACACCTCGCGCCATTATTAGTGATAGAGGAACCCATTTTCAAGGGCAATTCACTAAACTCCTCTCTCGCTATGGCGTTAAGCATCAGGTGTCGGTGGCCTACCATCCCCAGTCAAATGGGCAGGCCGAGCTGACGAACCGGGAGTTAAAACGAATAATTGAAAAGACGGTGGATCAGTCCCGCAAGGATTGGTCCACCAAGCTCGATGATGCTCTCTGGGCGTATAGGACTGCCTATAAAAATATGATTGGCACTTCTCCCTATAGGCTTGTCTATGGGAAGGCGTGCCATTTGCCAGTAGAGCTAGAGCACAAGGCCTTCTGGGCCATTAAGCTGCTAAACATGGATTTGAGTGTTGCAGGTACAGAACGTAAGTTGCAGCTGCTGGAGTTGGAGGAGTGGCGTTACCACGCCTACGAGAACACCCTGCTCTACAAAGAGCGCACCAAGCGTCTCCACGACGCGAGGTTGAGGGGCCCGAAGGAGTTTCAGGTAGGTGATCGTGTTATGCTCTTCAATGCACGCCTGAAACTCTTTCCGGGCAAGCTCCGTTCGAGGTGGTCGGGACCCTTCACGATCACCCAAGTTTTCCCGCATGGTGCGGTGGAGATCAGCAATGCTCAAACCGAGCCATTCAAGGTGAATGGCCACCTCCTAAAGTTGTATTTGGGAGGTGCTGTCGAGCGCGCAGAGCTGCTGATCAAGCTCGAGGACCCTTAGTTCCTCTACTGGCGTCCAGCTAAAAGACGGTAAAGAAGCGCTTGTGGGGAGGCAACCCCACCGAGGTTTGCAATTTCTTACTTTTTTCCTTGTGTTTTTGTGTTTTTTGAGTCTTGAGATGTTGTTCCAGAGTCAAATGTCGTTTTGGAGTGAAAACAGGTTGAATTCGGGGCTCCAGCAGGTTCACACGGCCAAGCCTGAAACTCACACGACCGTGTGGATTTTTTCCATTGGCCGTGTGAGCTCTCGGCAATTTCCACACGGCCAAAAGTGAAACTCGCACAGCCGTGTGGATCGGCCTGGCCTGGCCTGGCCGTGTGGCCGGCACGGGCAACTCGTCTGCTCGCACGGCCGTGTGGAATTTTTCCCCTGGCCGTGCGAGCTCTCGGCAATTTCCACACGGCCAAAAGTGCAACTCGCACGGCCATGTGGAATTCCTCGGCCTGGCCGTGTCGGCCAACACGGGCAAACTTGCACCTCGCACGGCCGTGCGAGCATGCCCTTGTGGCCGAGCCACGACCTATATATTCGGCCAGCACGACCGAGCAGGTCAGAAATTTCAAAAATCTCGCTGGAATCCTCTGAACCTCGCCGGAAAACCGCGACAAAATCACCCTTTTCGATTTTTTCGGCCACTTTTTATCTTTTTTTCACCAAACCAACAACAACCCCACCCTTCCCACACCAAAAGCGGCCTATCCCTCCATTTTGAGCAAATTTGGACGACGTTTTTGTCGCCGGAGGCGATTTCCGGCGAGACTCCGGCGAGGCTCCGACGAGCACTTCCGGGCTCTTTTTCGGCGTTTCGTCGCTTCCATCGCCTTCCCCTCATCATCCCCTACACCTCTACTTGAGTCTCCAGGTTTGATTTTGCCCTTAACTATGTTAATTGTGGAGAATTGGGTGTTAGGGTGCATGTTTAGAGAACCTAACCGAATCTTGTGATTTTTGTGCAATTGATTGAGGGGAATGCATGGAGTGTGTTTGAATTGTGTTGGGCAAGGTCCCCCTTGATTGTTTGAGCCCTTGTGTGCAAGAATTTTGCCAATTTCATGCTTACCCTCATAGTGCACACAAGGTGTTAGATGAAATGCCTGTTTTTCATGCCATGTTGTGGGCATCGGTTGTGGCCCTTAATGATGTGCTTTGAGGGTGTATTTGCTATGGATGTGAACCTCAAGTTGCCTACTTTATCGTGAATGTGCACCCCCACTCAGATTATGCTTGATTTATCGATTTTTTGACCCCCGAACTATGGATGAAACCATGGTTAGGCTGTTTTCTGTTATTAAGTGTGGTGGTGTGATTGAACTTTTCTTTGGCTCTTTTGGTTCCACTTTGGGTTGTTCTTTTGCAGGACAATGTCAAAACCTGACCTCAAGCACCCGTTCATCCGGGATCTGAAGCGGGGCCCCGACGAGGTTCGCTTCAAGCAGGTCCTAGCATGCTCGTTTGGGCAGCACCACTGCTGGTCCAAACGGGAGTTTCGGAAATTGCACTGCTATGAGCAACTCTCCGCCGTCGTCACCAACCTCCAATGGGGCCGTCTGCTCTCCATCTGCGAGAAGGTTTACTACGAGCCCGTGCTTGAGTTCTACACGACCTTCAGGCACACACCCACGGACGATTGGAGAGACGGTGCAGCCGTCAGATTCAGGCTAGGTGGTGCCCCCCGGTCCATGAGCTACCACGAGCTGGCCGAGGCTCTCGGCCTCGACGACAGTGAGAACTACGTCACCGAGGTCAACGACCCGCTGGAGGTGGACTTCAGGAGGCTGTACACCCGCCTGGCTCGGCCAGGCCAGACACGTCCCTTCTCGGCCGGGAGGACGAAGGCGACTACCCTGCAGCTCGACAACCGCCTTCTCCACCACCTGCTGGCGAAGTCTTACACCCCAGCTTCAGACAGTGCCAGCGCCATCACCAAGAGGGCCATGTACTTCATCGCGTCGATCCGCCAGCACGACCATCCTCTCCACTTAGGTTCGGTGGTGGCTAGGACCTTCGAGAAGACTGCGTCGGAACTGAAGAGCCTCCACTGCACCCCCCTCATCACCCGCCTGGCCACCTACTTCGGGCTTTCACTGCAGGGGTGCACACAGCAGGGGGACACCATCGTCTTTGGCAGGTCGACGATCAGTCACATGCACCTGTTGCGAGAGAACCACGACATTCTATGGATCGAGGGGTTTCCGGAACCTCAGATCCCCGCCGAGGACCAGCCGGAGGACCATCCAGAGGTCCAGCCAGAGGGCCAGGAGGAGGAGGCAGGTGAGGATGTCCACCCAGATGATGTGGACGCTGTTGTTGATCCAGCACAGACTGACTTCCATTACGGAGGTGGCACCTCCGCTTTCCTGGGGCAGGATTACTTCACCTCCCAGTTCGAGCAGCTGCGTCTCCAAAACCAGCAGATCCTCGACCATCAAATGCAGTTCCAGCAGCAGTACGCGGCTCACCAGGCCGAGTACCACCAGAGGATGGCTGTTTATGATGAGCGCCTGGACATGATCCAGACCCAGCAGGGGGTGACTCTCGCACACATCGAGCGGGAGAAGCGCCGCTCTAGGCGCATGCAGGAGGTTCAGCAGCACTTACTCCAGCTGCTACCGAGCGAGCAGCCCGTCTGGAGGACTCCTTGGGAGGACTCTCCACTTCCACCTCCCCCAGCGGATGGTGATGATGGTGCTGATGGTGATGACGCCTTCATGGACGACATCGACCTGGATAATCTTGGCGACGAGTAGGCTGTACTCATTGCCCATCTCAGTGTGTTTTTTGTTTTAGACTTTTGTGTGTTTGCTCCATGTGTGAGGAGCTTGAACTTAGTGTCGTTTGTTTTTGTTTTTTGTTTTCTTTTGTGGATTGTTTATGTTGTGGCCGTCTGGGCTAACACTTATCCCTAATGCACAGTGTGCTAGTGTGTTCTTGGTGTTTGATTCGTGCAGAACTGTCCATCTTCCCGTTTGTTTCTCGCTGATTGGTCCACTTCCAGTCCCCCAGCAGTGTTTCAATCCGGTAACATCGTTCCCCTTATCTCTCCCTCTACTCCATTGAGGGCAATGTCGTGCTTAAGTGTGGGGGGGGGGTGCTTTGTATCGGTTGGAATATATATTTATGTGCTTGGAGCCTAGTCCGCTGTCCGAATCTTACGATTTGAGGGCTACAAGTACTGCTGTTTGATCATATTGGCATTGTGTTTTGATTGATGAATTGAATGGTTTTCGGATTGATGCATGACAGCTTGATTGTGACTAGGACAACCTATGATGAGGACTGAGACGTGCAGTAGAATTGTGTAGGGGTTCAGTTCTTTCAACTGTTTGCTTACCAACTGTGACTTGGATTGATCACTTGTTCTTGACAGTCGTTTATGCATCTAGTTCAGGGAATCAGAATGTGAGATAGAGCATAAAGGTAGCCATGTGATATTTGAGCCTGCTCGTTTCTTTCTTGTGCGATAGATCCCTCTTCCATGATGTGTAGCATTCACGTTGTCACTAGCTAAGATGATGGGGGCATAGGATTAGCCCACGACCAAATTGACTGTCCTGATGTGTCATATACCCTAGTCAGCCCCCTTGAGTCGTGTGTTATCCTTTCTTTTGGTCTATAATGAAAAATCACCCTTTTGCATCTTTTAGAAGGTTCCACAGAGTGGTTTTTACAGATTCTCTGCTGTTTCTGCTAAATTGAATGTGAGTGTTGGAGGTAGTGCTTAAAAGTTGGGCAGGTGTTTGAAATATGTGCAGAAGTGGTGGCTATCTTAAGAAATGAAAAGAAAATGAAAGAAAAGCAAAGAAAAATTGAAAGAAAAAGAGAGCCACTACCAAAAATCTGAATAATGCCCATTAAGTAGTGTTTCTTAGCAGTCTGGCTTGGAAATGCTAACATTTATACCTCCTTCGCTGTTGTGCTCTTGAGATATTGAGTAATGCAGAATAGCAAAAAGGAAATACCGGTTTGTTTGACTGTGATTGTGTGGGTTTGGAAATGTGGAACCTTGTGCTATGAATACTTCCACCACCTTAAAGGCCTTTTCCCCATGTCCAAGACCCTAGCCAGTCATTTGAACCTGTGTCTAAGACCTCCGGATTAGTTAGTGGTGACACTCCATATGTGAACTCTAGCATTTAGAGGCTGCCATCTTGGTGAAGAGATGTTAGGGATTGAGAGAAATAGCATGCGCATCTTTTGCATCAAATTGTCCTGACCCCACTGGTCGAGAGTGAGTGATTCATTTTCATATTCTATATACTCTTGTACCCCGGTGAGGACCTAGATTGCTCGGTCTCTATTCTGATGTCTTGAGTTGGATGCATGAGGTGACTGTTTTGAGTAAGTGGTTGAGTCAAGTCTAGGTTGGTTGGTGAACAGAAGGGAGACTCTTCCTCTACTCGATTTTGCTGCGCTCGAATGTCCTTTGTGGTGGTTGTCCAGGTTGCTATTGAATTTGTTCATGTGTTGATGCTTGAAAACCATACGATTCACGTGTTCTGTGCCTTTATGACTTGTCCCCAATGTTGATTGATTGAAATGTGTAAGCTTACCTTGTGTCTGACTTGGTTTGCTTGGGGACAAGCAAACGGTTAAGTGTGGGGGAGTTTGATAGACTGTTAATTACACATGTTTTCACCCCTATTCTTGAGCCATTTGAGGTGTTGATTTTTGTGTTTTAGGCCGATTTCACGCTAGGTTGTGCTTGTTTGTGATATTTCAGGTCCTAGTACGTGAATGGAGGCTTGGGAGCGAGTTTGGGGTCAATTGGACGAAGATCGGACGCGTGGCGAGGTGCTAGGGAAGCCGCAGGGGCATTCCTGGACATCACACAGCCGTGCAACTCACATTTGTGGCCGTGTGATTTTCACCGAGAGCAAACACGGGCAGGATGGAAATCCCACACGGCCGTGCGACCCTGGCCGTGTGGGAAGCCTGAATTTCGACTTAATGATACGCCGCGTTTTGACTCGCACGGGCAACTGGGTGAGCCACACGGCCATGTGGCCTGCCCGTGTGAGTCGGGAAATCTTGGTTTTTCAGCCAATTCCGAGCCAAAGTGAGGGAATCGGATTTTCAGAGCAAAACAAGAGCCCTAGAGAGAGAAAGTGCGAAGAACACATCCTAGAAGCTATCTTGGAGCTGGGTTACATCAAATCGAGCTTGGAAATCGTCATAGGAGTGGAAATCATCATCCCAGAGCAGATTTTCCTCATCTTTATGAGTATGACTACTCTGATTACTGTTTTCTTCTCTCTCTCTATGGAGTAGAACCCTTCTCTCACTTGGGTATGAAGAACCCTAGTTCCTGGTGTTAGGGATTTGATTGTAATGACTTGGGATGATTATACTGTTTGGTTTTAATCGAATGATGCATGTTTATTGAATTGATTGAAGTCTGATCAGCTTTTCTTGATTTATGCTGCAACCTGAGATAGATAGAATCTGATTAGGTTGTTAGAGCCTCTTCATTCGATAGCAAGAGATTGGTTATACGAGAGTTAGCCAGTTTACTGCTTTGTACTGGAATTCAATTCCAGTAGTGGAGTTCTGTGCTTATTGCTTCAGCTTTCTATCCCGGTGAAGACTAGTCGTCTGTCGGGTAGTTAGACTGAGAGGGCTTGGTCAGCTTAAGAGATTCCAAGCTACTGTCGGATCTTCCGCAGTCTAATCAACAATAAATCAACCCAGGGTAATTACAATTGAACCTAACTAAGGAGCTAGGGGGACTCATTCCCGAGTGACTCTTTCCTGCTTGAGAAAACCGAATAATTTCCTGCTTTCTTACTGCTTTTGCGTTAAACAACAATCACTCGACTTAGTTGGCTAGATAATAGATAATCACGGAGTAAGCAGTAGATCTAGACCCCGGGTTGATAATAGAACTTGCCTGTTACTGCATTCCCGGGCTGCGATTACACTTGGTCGCAGTTTGGTGTTGTGTTTTGGCGTGTCACTAGGTTTCAGAGTAATCCTAAAGAGAGTCATGTAAGTGTTGTGAAACACATATTTCGATATCTTAAAGGCACTTTCGATGTAGGTCTCTGGTATCCCAAGCATGATAATTTGATCTCATAGGTTACAGTGACTCAAACTATGCGGGAAGTCTCACTGAAAGTCGTAGTACTATAGGAAGTTGCCAATTTGTAGACACATCTCTTGTTTCCTGGTCCTGTAAAAAACAGGGAGTTGTTGCCTTATCTACTGTAGAAGTTGAATACATTGTTGCTGGTAGCACGTGTACTCAACTTCTCTGGATAAAAAATCAAATCTTTGACTATGGTGTCAATGTATCATCTGTTCCTCTTTTTTGCGATAACACTAGTGCTATTTGCATGTCAAAAAATCTTGTGCAACATTCACGTACCAAACACATAGGCATTAAATACCATTTTATACGTGAATTAGTGCAATCAGAAAGCATTAATCTCCAATATATTAGCACTGAGTATCAACTTGCTGATCTGTTTACTAAACCTCTTGCTACAGATCGGTTTACTTTCCTATGCTATGATATTGGATTGAGATCTGCTCAATTTATTCTTGATTGATCATCTTTCTCTATTTTTTTCTTTTTCTTTCCTTTGTTTGTCGTTTTAGTTTCCTTTCTTTTAATTTCCTATTCTATTTTTCTTGGGTGTTTATTGCTCCTTCCTTCTTTCGGTTCTTACCTTGTTTTCTTTTCTCTATTTAAGTGTGTTTTAGACCTTCGTTTAGACTCACCTTTGTGAGTGTTTTTATAGTGGTTTGTGTGTTTAGAATCTCTGTGTGTTTAGAACCCTCTTCCATGATCCCATCTCTTTGAACTTTTCATCGCCACACCCAATCCTTTGCTCATCATCCTATTTCTCCTACTCTCCAAATACCTTTTCCTGGCTTAGATGCTCATGGTCTAGAAGTCCGCCACTGGGTGCTTAATCTTGGGTAGGGCTTCCTTCTTGAAAATCATCCAGCCCTTATCTGTCCTGAAGCAGTGCGACTTTTCTTCTCAAATATCCGGTATTTTGTTCTCCAGTCTCGTACCCTCTCGTCCTTATTTTTTGGTCGTCTGGTTACCCTTCTTGTCAACGATATTGGTCGCCTTCTCGATATTCCTGTTGTTGGTGGGAACCTCGCCCACAAGTCCGAGCTGCAACTTTTCAACTTCAACATTGCAAAGGAGGTTGTTCAGTTGACTGGTCACTACCCTGATGAAGACTTCACTTTACCAGTGGTGATTCTCCTTCCATCCATGAGGGTCTTTCACTACTGCATTACAAGGTTGTTCCTTCCGCACTCTACCCAGCTCGGCCGAGTTACTCCGTCGGACCTTTGGATCATGGCACACGTTGTTGCAGAGGTACCCCTGAACTATTCTCCTCTTCTTTTTGGGGCTCTTATTCCGTTCATTGATCATAATCACTCTGCACCCCTACCGTTTGGTGCTATGATCACTCGTTTGTTGCTGGCTCTTCCCATCGATCTCAATTCCTTTCGGTTCGAGTCTCCTCCTTTGGCCAATTGTGGACCACATTCTTGACGATCAGGATATTGCGATTGAGGGGAGAGGTGAACCTGATCTGGATCAGTGACTCTGACTCAGATGATTCTGACCATGGCGATGATCCTGCCCCTGTTCCCCTTGAACCATTTGTTGTTGCCCTCTTGGAGCTCTATGAAACCGATTCTGAGTCAGCACCAAGCCATCATACTAGATCATACTTTGATGTTGCACTCGAAGATCTGTTGTTTGGAGAAGCAATAGATAATTGATTATGTTGCCGTGAGCTGAGAGTGTTTTGAAACCCCTTGTCCTTTTGAATCTGTTTGGTTGTTTGATTGTGCTTTGTTTGATCTCAGGGAGAGATCTTACTGTTTCCATGTTTTTGGATGCTTGCTCTTAGGGAGAGTTCTTTGCTTTAAGTATGTGCTTCAGGTTGTTGCTTGTTCGAATTGTATGTGCCTTGTGTGTTTGGCTGGTGGTCTGTTCGTTTTTTAGGTTTTGGCAATCGTCAATATCCGACTTAGGGAGAGATTGTTGAAATATAGCAAGTCAGACTTGACTCCTCCCTTGACCAAGACTCTTGCTTATTTGAAGTTGTCCAGAAATACAAAAGGAAAGCGCTTAATTGAAGGAATCAAAGGGGTTGCCCCATTTGCTTCCAACGGTTAGTCTCTGCTAGATATTTATACTGAGAGGAGGTTGCTGATTGATTGCAATTTTGTGGAAAAGAAGCTTTGTGGTATAGGACTAAGCTTATCAAAAGGGGTGACATAAGAGAGGTAGAGGGTCAATTGTGTCGTGGTTGAAACAGATCAGGCTGTGATCTAGGTTGTTCAATTTTTCCTTTCGTGTTTCTATTTCTTTCGTAGTATATACTGTAATCATGTTAATTGAGTCAAAACAGAAAAATCAACAAAGGGTCTCCCAAACTGTATTCTGGGACGTGGAAGTACACCATTGTACTTGGGCGAACCACGTTGAAAACGTCCTATGATTTAGCTTTCTACAGTTTTCTTTCTGCTCTGTTTCTTCCCCTGTTCTTCGACAATCTTCTGCTAGAATGGATACTTCTAAGTGTGAAGCCTTCAGTCTCTGCAGATCGTCTGTATTTTATTTGCTTGGGTCCGTTATATTGTTAGGCCCACTTTCTTTGCTCCTCGACTGACTAAAATAGCAAGCAGAAGAAAGCTTTTGGCTTTCCTTCTCTCGATTCATTATGCTATTTCATCAGTCTTTCCCTTCTCTCTGATTTGAAATCAAAATCCCTAAAAATCTTCTGATTCCATCTTCATATAGAGAGTTTCACTCGATCACACAAAGATAGAGGGATATGACTTATGACTAATTTGAAAAATATAGCTTTGAATTTAATGTGGTATGATAGTATTTTATAACTGGCATTGGAAATACTGAATACAATACGGTGAATTTGAACATCAGTGACTTATTAGCCTCATTTGGAAGAAATTAATAGTTGAAAAGAAATTCAAACGCAATTAAAATAAACTAACGATGTTCAAACTCATTCAAATAGAAAATGAGACAATAAAGAGGTCGTTTGTTTGTAGGATTTTCATCATGAATTTTGGATTAAAATCTCGCACCCATGGGATTATGCACAAATTCCATGTTTGGTGTTAAAGTGGTGTTCAATTATGGTGTGTCAGCCCCATGTATGTGAGATTATTTTGAGGTCAAAATCTGTGGGGTCTACGGATTATAAAATCTCCTATTTAGTTGGGATTTTGTGGGAGGCTAAAATCTATGATGGTAAATGATGGGTCTATCCTCATCTCTTTTCAATATTTCCTATATTGAACATGAAGGACACAAATCATTAAAGAATAAAGATACAAATGTAAACTCAGTCTATAATTAATAAATTCCAAGGGGCTAAGATCAGGTGACTAAGGGGGGGGGGTCCCTTAGTCACATGACTAAGCCAATCTCAGCCATTGAAGTTCATTAAAATCCAATGGTTCAGATTTATCTAGTTTAATGAAGGGTAATGTGATAATTATAGTTTTTATTTATGAATTAATTAAAACAAAACAATAATTCAAGTATGTGCGCGTCACTTTCTGTCCGCTCCGTCCGCCGACGTCCTGCTTCCCTTTCCGGCGGGAGAATTGTTTTCAGGCAGGCGGCTACCTTTTCCGGTGGGGGACCAGGGAAATTTTTTTCCCCATCCCATGCAATCACGCACGAGAGAGAGAGTGTTAATTAATTCACTACCTTTTGCGGCGGGGACCAGGGGAATTTTTTCCCCCATGCCATGCAATCACGAGAGAGAGAGAGAGAGAGAGAGAGAGAGAGAGAGAGAGAGAGAGAGAGAGAGAGAGAGAGAGAGAGAGAGAGAGAGAGAGAGATTTTTCTGGCTGGAGAAAACTTTTCCGACGACGGAGAAGAATTTCCCGGCGACAGTGCTAGTTTTGTGATGTTTGTTGACATATTTTGTAATGTTTGTACACTTTGTTATTTTGTAATGTTTGTCGGTTTTATTTGTAATGTTTGTAAACTTTGTTATTTTTGTGCACCATGTTTATCTTTTTTTTCAACCATGTCTGTAATGTTTTTTATGTCTAAAAAACAACCTGGGTGACTTTTGGATGAAACTCCTCTATATAGGGATGGAGCCTCCAAAGTCAATCCGGGTGTTTTTTCCAGTTCGTATAGATTGTCGGTCTAGTTTTTCATTTTTGTCCACCATGTTCGTAATGTTTGTATGCCTAAAAAACAACCGGGTTGACTTTGACACGGAGCCCTCTATATAGGGATGAAGCCTCCAAAGTCAACCCGGGTGTTTTTCCAGTTTGTATGAATTTTTTGTCTAGTTTGTCATTTTTGTCCACCATGTTTGTATGTCTAAAAAACACCCGGGTTGACTTTGGGAAGGAGCCCCTCTATATAGGGATGGAGCCTCCAAAGTCAACCCGGTTGTTTTTTTCTTTTTGTATGGTTTGTATTGTTTGTCGGTCTAGTTTGTATTGTTTGTACAGTTCATACGTTTGTAATGTTTGTAAATCTGTTTGTATGTTTTGTCGTTCTAGTTTGTACTGTTCGTATGTTTGTATGGTTTGTACTGATTGTAAATCCGGTTTGTATACTTCGTAATTTTCCATAATACCCAAACTACCCCTGTCATTAATTAAATAGCCCTTCCCACTTTTTAACCATTGGATTGAAGTGTCCAGATCTAAGGGCTGGGAGGGGCTTAGTCAAGTGACTAAGCACCCCCCTAGTCACTGGATCCTCTCTCATTCCAAGGGCACAAATCCAATATGAAATCTCAAACAAGCACTTTTTAAATCCAACACAAATCCAAGTGATAAAATCCCATATAATCCTTCATCATAAATCCAGTGTTTTACTTAAATCTTTCATTTTTTTAAAATCTTACCAGCAAACGACCTCTAAAATTTGTAGATTCATCGATTTAGTTCATTATATTATCGTTCAGATGACTACTCCAACAATCAACAAATTACTAATGGTTGAAAAGCAATGAGAAAGTATGTCAATTCATAAATGTTGAACTAATTTGTAATAAGTTCTCACATCTCCTTCCACCATATCTATCCTTGTCCCAACTTACGTCTCCTTCAATCATTTCAATTCTCATAGCATTTCTACACTACTTATAATCTACTCTAATTATAATACGTTGAAGTCTAAAACTGAACCCCCATTTCAAAATTGCTGCCTCGGGAGCGTTTCTCGGAGGGGTATTTTCGGACACGGAAAAAATACAGCGAGTCATATTGCGTTGAACGGGCCCACTGGCCCACGAAGAGCCAGAGTCATTGTCGACTCTCCTTCCAGTCTCGCCGCTTCTGCTTCCACCGCAGGCGTGCATAACCAACTCCATCCACTCCCATCGAACTCTAGCTTGGGAGTCTACAAATCGTTAATCTCCTCTTTCCCTCTTTCTGTTTCCCTATCGCATCGGGAGACCTGTACTAGCCGAAATCTGCCTCCACCGTCGCCGCATCTGCTGCCAACGCAGCTGCAGACCACCAACCTCCTCCACTCTCCTCGAAGACCTGATACTCCGGCCGGGGAAGCGAGGAGTCGTCAATCCCGCTGCCTGACACGTTGGTTCCTCCGTTGTGACCAGGAATCGAGCCCAGAACGATTATTGTGCAGGCCCAAAAGAAACAACCGCATCGTCCAGTTCCACAGCTGTCTTCTTGCTTGCTGCCAATTGATTGTAGCGCTCTATAACAGTTGTCTCCCTCATGCAATAGCCAGAGGATTGATAATTATCGCTAAACGATTGATCTCCGATTCACTTACAGCAACCCCGCCGCCTATAACGACCCTCTACAACGATTCTGATTGTTCGAAGTGCACTCTCCAAAGGTAAGGTTTTTCCTGTCGTCGTCCCGTATTGTGCTTGCGTCAGTTCTTATTGGATAGGCGACTTCTGATGGAATTCAAATCTTAGTTACGCTTATTAGTCTTCCATAATTCGGTACTTACCATTGATTATGCGCCACTGTTTGTTCCGTGGAACTGGGTTTTATATTGGCTTTGACAAGTCTTTGTGCGTTGTATAAAATCCGCACTTCGATCAACAACGGGGCCGAGGAAAGGTAATTTCAAGCATTTACTGGTCCTTATTTCCAACTTACTGTCTCCCTGTCACTGTCTCTGAATTATCTATGTCACCTTCCACCATCCAACAGCTCCATTCATCAATTACTGCATTTCTCAATTCTCCGGATTGTTTGTTGTTTGCGTTTCGCAGGTTCCTATTTGTTTGCTTTTAATTAGTTTTGGGTTCATACCACATTCGTCATCCCCTATGCTTTACCTTATTACAACCGATTAAAGATGCCGACTCATCTCCAATGCAAGGGCAATGAAGAACATTGGGTGGTTATTTTCCTTTTCCAGGTATCTCTTTTGCTTTTTTATATATTTTGCGGGCTTGCTTGGGGATTCCATGTATATCAAGGGCATCAGATCTAAACTAGTGTGTGTGTTCTGAACAAATTATAGTTTTGCAAGGATAACAAGAGCGTGAATAAGATTCATACGGGCAGGCTGAAGAAAAGATGAACTGGCTGAAGAAAAGAGAACATTAGGTAGTTATTTTCCTTTTTCTAGGTTTACCTCTTTTGCTTCTAGGTAGTTATAGTGACTATATAATAAACATGGACAAACTACGGAGATGTTTAATGTTCATTCTGCTGACAGTTCCCTACTTCCATTCTTGCTATCAGTAGTAAGATAGGAAACATTGAGGAATTCGTTTACTAGGATTTCCATATACCAACCACAGCCTTGGGAGGAGCAATGGTTTCCACTTTTTATTCTTCTTTGTCAGTTGGTTGTCGTGGTGTTTTCAGCTTAAGCATTATATTGAGCATCGAAGCTGTCTCAATCGTTAAATATAATAGCTTCTTTCATGCTGATATAAATGTGAAGTCATCTTCTCCTTCCTAAACTAATTTGTGTTTTCTTACAGCTGGAGTTTCACAAGAATGCCAGTTCTAGAGTTTAAGTTTTTGAGCATTACAGGTCAGTTTTCATAGCACTCATTTGAGTGTTAGATGAGTGCTTTATATTTTGTTTTGTTTTGGCATGTTTTGCTCCACTGGTTTTGCCTTAAATGGTGGAATCTTATACTTCATTGTGAATATGATTATGAATAGCTCGATTGCTAATTCCAATCCTTCACTTTTATCTATATGCTTAGTCTTGATAACAGGGTTTTAATGCAATTTCAATTTCAGCAGTTGGGTTTGAGAAAGAATTACCTAGCCAGTGAATTACACTACCTTTACCCTTATACATGCTTTGTTTATTCAGAATTACCTCTCTCTCTCTCTCTCTCTCTACGGTTTTGTTCCACTACCTTTACCCTTATACATGCTTTGTTTATTCACTATTTGTCAGCTCTTATTACTGGTTTTACACTTTACAGGGAAGCATAAGCCAACGTTGACCTGGTTGGGTAGTGGCCATTCAGATTTGAAGCAAGCCCATTTTGATTCATGGTGGTCATTCCACTTTTTTTCTGGTTATGCTAGAAGTATAGGTTGTAATGGTCGGTGGAAGTATAGAGAACTCTTTCTGCTCATAATGGTCATTAGCAGTATATATTATATACTTTAGTTTTGTTTGTATCTAGGGATTTGTGGTTTATCCATCTGCTTTGCTTCTGAAGTTTGTAGCTGGTCTACTTTGATGTAGCAATCAGGGTACTAGGAACAATGGATTTGGAGCCTGGAGGTATAGTGATATATAACTCAACTTACGTGTGAATTGCATCGGTCAGGTCTTGACTTGGAACCATTTCAATGGGGTGTAAGTGTTTAGAGTGCAAGTTTGTTGCACCATGGAGATGGACTTTGTGGTTAATGATCTTATGGTAGTTTTTGGAATTTTCCTTTCTGGTTTTGTTGCACCCAATGTAGGTTGTCACAATTATGTATTGAATGAATTTATTTAATTTGTATTGGCATATTTATTTATTCAAATATGTATAAGCATGAAATATGGGGAAGTTCCAATTTATATAATTAATTTTCCATTTCTTTGAATCATAAGTAATTTGGTCAATGAACTTCAAATACAAAAAACTGAATAACAAGTAGCATAACTGGAAAACATTTTTATGGGTAATCATCAAAATTGCAGTGAACCTCTAGGGTGTTAGCTTAAACCAAGCCCCCTCTCAAGGTTTACAAGTGTGTACTATCATCTATTCAAATGTATGCCCTGATATGTAGTCACTAGACTTGAAAATTGAAACTACTAACTCTGTCTAACCGTTCTCTATAACCTGCTGCGAACAAAAGAATTTCAACATGAATCCATAGTCGAGTTTCTTTCGTCATTCCATAGTAGAGCTTAGAAAATTTACTATATTAAAAAAGTGTTATGATACAAAATTTTAATTAAAGTTTTTTGTTCTCGATTCAACGTTTCGGAGAGTATCAAGATATTCACCAACAACTTCACCGGGGAATTGCCGTTGGAGATGGGTTTACATTCACGGCTCGAGATTTTCGATATCGCGATTAAAGGATTCTCAAGCTGGCTGTCGACGAATCTCGACGCTGGAAGGATGCTCGCCGGGCTGGTTGCTCAATCGAACAATTTAAGCGGAGAGTAGCTATGAGTAAAATGGTGTCTGTTAGAAGAAAACCATTGAACTCCTTTGCAATGTTGATATTATAAGCATGGATCATAGATTGGATATGTGATTGTGTATTTATTTTCTCGTTCATCACTCTTTCCCAGTTATGATTATATAGACTTAGTGCATTTGAATTTTCAAACTTGCAAGTGATTATGTGCTTTACAAATGGAATCTTTTCCTACTTACTTGGAGTTACTTTGCCAGTTTTTCAAATGGCAACAAATTGTAAAAGTACGAACGGTGTTAAAAGTTAAAACATGCCAATTTTAATTTATGAAAATTTTTCCTAAGTGATTACTTCATCAAATATTCAATTGGATAGATACATGTCCATGAATAATTTATAAATTTGGCTCAATTTCTGTTGAAGTAAAATTTCATATTAATCAACCAATTTGATCACCAACTACATGATCAACATGTGTACGAGTTCGAGAACTTTATGTTCAAGCTAACTAAACGAGACTATTGATCAGTAGGGAATGGATTGATGCTTGACTTCACAAAAGAAATTACTAAATGGTAATTAGATGACGTAGAAGAAGTGATTAGATTCACCATTCACTATAGCTACTCCGGCCAACGGGCCGGGTCCAAATTAGTACATTTTAAAGAATTTGATTTGCTCCATTTCAAATTTCCTGCAACGAGAGTGAAAGTAGGAAGGGTATTTTCGTCAACACAATCAATTTTTTTTATTTCACATAAAAATATATTAATGCTAGGATTTGAACCATGGTCTCTTCCATCAAAGACAAGAAGTGTAACCAATTAGACTAGACACATTCGTTGTACTTTGTTAATACAAAATATAGAGGAAGTTAAAATTATGAAAAACAGAGTACTTTTCTATCACGGTTAGTTAGCCCGCTAAGTCTCCTATAAGTATTTTGTGGTGTTTGATAATTCTATTTTCATATTTTAATAATTATTTTAGAATTTTTTCTAACTTATAAATGAAGAATAATCTTAAAATCTCAACACAAATATCATTGGTTGGAATATTGCGCATTGAATGGAAGTGTTGAATGAAGTGTTCAATGACGACATAAGAACATTGGTACCATACATTTCAAGAAAAATAAACATGATAAACACCGATACCAATTATCTCGACAATCTATGCTAAAATTTGAAGTTGTTTAATCATTCAATTTGAGTGATAGTTTAGTCAAAGCAAGCAAATAATTCACGATTGCGTATGAACAAAAATAAAAACATATGTATTGTATTATAAAAATGTATTTATTTTAAGAATCTAAAAAAAAACAATCAAGACTTCCATATACAACCCCTTATTTCAGCATTGTAATTAATGAAACAATTTTTATCAACATGATGCAATGTTCAAACTAAGGTCCAATTATTAATCACCAGTATATAGTATTCAGCTTAGTGAACTATTTCAGTATCCACAACTAACAATTAATGATTACTTGCTTTCTGTTTGAGGGTTTAATGTAACACTCTCATGCCTACACTCTAAGCATTTTTTTTTCTTTTTTCAATATTTTTTGCAGTTATTTGTTAAATCAACTATGTTTCTAGCTTTCCATTCCTAATTATTCATTGCTTCCTACCAACTTATGGGAATGATGATTTTTTTTCATGTATAATCTATTGACTATGAATGTTGCTTATTACTTAAATTCAACGGTATCCATGTTAGGTGTGAATATAAAGTACTGAGTAGCTAAAACTCTACTTGAGTTAGTACGATCTTTTGTGCTATCAATTAAAATTCAATATATTATTATCTTATTACAATTTAGTCATACTAATTGTGCAGTAGGGGACATCTTATCAAAATCGTATCGAAAGACTCCTTAATTGATAAGTTTCCGGATGTAATCAATTATATCAAATAGAAGTGATAAAATTTATAGGATGCTCTCAATGTTTTCTATAATTATTGAGGTTCAACAACACGTTAGTCGTAAGATAATCATTGGGCATTTGTCTATCTCCTAGCTCGACTAGACACGCTTAGACGTTATAATAAAAATAGTAATTTTTAATAATGATGAATGAAGTAACAGTTCTGAAGCACTTTCATACTTCAGTTCAAATAATTTAACAACAAGCAAAATAACTCTCTAAGTTTATAATTTTTTTATACCAAATGGTGTAGTTAATTCATTTATGAGCTGAAATAGCTAATTATAAGCACTTAAATTTTTAAGTTAAAACTCATATGATACAATTGTTTGACGAAATGGTTTTTATATAGAGTGGTTCTATCGAGAGAGGTCTCTAAGAAACATGGCTTACTTTATTATTCCTTAGGTAGATATAATACATATCTTCATCGTTACTTTTAATTGGATTCAATTTAGTATACTTTTTCATTTAGATAGATTTTTTTAATGATTTTTTGGGATATAATATATCATTATTGTATGATGGTGTAGGATATTAGTTCCTCTCATTTTAGGTTCAAATTGATGCATTTTCCCCTTTATCGTTCCCTTTTATCAGTTAATAATTTTTATGATATTTTTCACTATGAAATATCGTGAGCAGAATCTATACACAACAATTTGTGTTTTTTTTTTTCCGTTTCCTCTTCTCTTGATTAGATATTGTGTCCATATTGATTCTTATATTGATTATTGAATTACTACTTTTTTGTTCTGAAGTTTATGAAACTAAGATGCATTTTTTTGAGAAACATGAAACTAAGATGCATTTTTTTGAGAAACATGAAACTAAGATGCATATCGATAAAGAATGTAAGGTGTCATCTTCCCTCTTAAGGCTTAAGCACTACATATCATTGTTTACCTACTGTTAAATCAAAGTCTTTCTAACTTGAGTACGAGCTACAATGACTTTTATTGTTGTCGATTTTTCTCAAAATATTAGGTATGTTGCTTTTAGTTTTCGCATTCTTTTCAGTTTGATTTAGCTTTTTATGTGTTGCTTGATAACGATGAAATTGCACATGTTTGCACCCTTAGTTCTTATCCGTTTGTGGAGCATAGTCGTATATTTTTGGCCTGTTTTACGCCGGGTTGTGCTACTTTGTCACATTTCAGGTCCCGGACGTCGAAGGAAAGGCTGAGCACAAGTTTCGGGGCATTCGGAAGTCATTTGGTCGAGCTAGGACCAAAACACGGGCAGGAGGCTTGCAAAGCACGGCCGTGTTCCTGGCCCGTGCTTTTACTGCCGAGGCTTCCCCCACAATTGTGCTACACAAGCTTAAAACACGGGCGGGACCAATTCAGAACACGCCCGTGTTTCTCCCAGACCGTGGCCGTGTATTTACCACTTGGCAAAGGGCACGGGCGGGCTGGAGCAGAACACGGCCGTGCCCTCGACCGTGTTTTGCCCAGTGATGCCCTTTTAGGCAGATTTCAGCCAAAAGAAAAGGGGAATCGGATTTTGAGAGCAAAAAACAGAGCCCTAGAGAGAGAAAGTGCGAAGAACACATCCTAGAAGCTATCTTGGAGCTGGGTTTCATCAAATCGAGCTTGGAGATCGTCATAGGAGTGGAAATCATCATCCCAGAGCAGATTTTCCTCATCTTTATGAGTATGACTACTCTGATTACTGTTTTCTTCTCTCTCTCTCTATGGAGTAGAACCTTTCTCTCACTTGGGTATGAAGAACCCTAGTTCTTTGTGTTAGGGATTTGATTGTAATGACTTGGGATGATTATACTGTTTGGTTTTAATCGAATGATGCATGTTTATTGAATTGATTGAAGTCTGATCAGCTTTTCTTGATTTCTGCTGCAACCTGAGATAGATAGAATCTGATTAGGTTGTTAGAGTCTCTTCATTCGATAGTAGGAGATAGGTTATACGAGAGTTAGCCAGTTTACTGCTTTGTACTGGAATTCAATTCCAGTAGTGGAGTTCTATGTTCATAGCCTCAGCTTTCTATCCCGGTGAAGACTAGTCGTCTGTCGGGTAGTTAGACTGAGAGGGCTTGGTCAGCTTAAGAGATTCCAAGCTACTGTCGGATCTTCCGCAGTCTAATCAACAGTGCATCAACCCAGGGTAATTACAATTGAACCTAACTAAGGAGCTAGGGGGACTCATTCCCGAGTGACTCTTTCCTGCTTTAGAAAACCGAATCATTTCCTGCTTTCTTACTGCTTTTGCTTTAAACAACAATCAATCGACTTAGTTGGCTAGATAATAAATAATCATGGAGTAAGCAGTAGATCTAGACCCCGGGTTGATAATAGAACTTGCCTGTTACTGCATTCCCGGACTGCGATTACACTTGGTCGCAGTTTGGTGTTGTGTTTTGCCTTGTCATTGCTCTATTAGTTGAACTTGCCAGTTGGAGATCTACATGCTTTGACTACATTAATGTCACAGTGACTTCTATATGAAATGCCACTCGAAACATGAGTATGTGATTTAGTTTGTTTCTTATTAAGGACACTCTAAACATATACTTTGTTCCATTATATCATTGAATACACTAAAGTCAATGGAAAAGTCGAAACATTTTATCATATACTGAAGATTGATTATGCATGTTTGATGTAAAACAACTCTTACCATTGTTCTTCTTAGACGTTTTTATATCAATACGACTTCTTTTGAAAATATGTATTTATGTTAGTGTAGTTGGACGTTGTTCGTCATTTTTAAAACTTCGTTAGTCAAATACATCAAATACTTTCCATTATTATTAATGGAGAACTTACCAAACTAAATAGTTATACCCCAACGGCCCAACAACATAAACCATAACAAAAATATATACCTATAAACATGACAACATGAGAATCAAACTCTACACTTATACATAACAACAAATCAAACTCTCCGGCCAAGAGGCCGGACCATAATCTAGTTTTATATTGTTCCTCTTCCATCTTTTTAGGTCCAAAGTGGAAGAGATGCAAACATAATTACATAAGGCTATCATAACGAAAGAAGTTATAGATAAGTAAACTTATCAGTAGAAGAAAGTGTTTTGCTCCTTTTGTATCATGCGATTGTCCAATGACGAGGATGTTCCATACGCCGCACCATCAGTAGCTCGTATTCGATCCAATATGACCTTGAAAGAAGTTACTTATGCTATCCCCATGCTAATAAGAGGAATTTGACATAAAGAAACGTTCAATTTGAAAACTATCATCAATAATAACATTAGATCAAATTCATATACGCAAATTATCCATCTAGCCGACGTGGTTTATATTAGATCGGTATGGAAAGAAGGTAAGCAAGAGAAATGGGTAGAAGCCCATACCCGCTTTATATGATCGGCGGGCCAAACACGATCCAGTCAACCGCAGGTTCAATTCTATCTGTACCGGCCTCCCTTCTCTTGACCGCATCGCTCGCGCGCCGCACTTCCAGTCCATGGTAGTTTTAGATTTCAATTAAAAAATTTGACCTTTTTTACCAGAAAAACAAAACAAAAGAAAAACAGCGAAAAAGAGTTGTGAATTGTGATAGGGAAGTCGTGGTGTGGTGGGGAAGCACTCCTCATTTATGTCATGTGAAAGTGAAACCCGACCTCTCGACAGAAGAAGACGACCCTGCCTTGTTTTCCTTTCCCTTCTACTTTACCCTTTTGCTTTCACGAAGAGGAAACTCCTTCAACCCTTCGAAGAACTAACCTGCATTCCTGCATCGAAAACCCATCTTCAATCATGGGCAGCGAATAGTAACCCCCGTTTATCCCTTGTCCCCTTTCTCTTCCCCTTGTACTTCGATTCTCTGCTTGGTTATTTTGTCGATTAACTTTTATCTGTTTTTCTTTGCAGCGACTACCTCTTCAAGCTTCTGCTAATCGGGGACTCCTCCGTTGGGAAATCCTGCCTGCTCCTTCGATTCGCTGTAATTTTGACTCCCTTTGACCTCCCTCTCCCTTACTTTATGTTTCTTGCTTTCGTTACTGTGGGTTGGTTTCTTGGCGGTGTTGGGTAAAACTGAGCGATGCTGGTAGGTTTCGTCGTCTCTGGAGGAATGCGGATATGGGTTTTATGTTTTACAGTGTAAAGTTTGTTTCTTTATTCGTTTGGCGGCTATTTGAGAGGATCAATAGCTTCCAATTTGACTCCTCTTTCGTGGGTTCTGTTTCTTGTCCACTTTCAGGATGATTCCTATGTGGATAGCTACATCAGTACCATTGGGGTTGATTTCGTGAGTCCCCTAAAAACTATCCTGTCACTGAAGTGAAATGTGCACTTCACCGAACTTTTGTTTGTATGTTCGTTTTGGTTGCACCAAATGGCATAAGGTTAGATGATGAGTAAAGACTTTGGAATGTTGATTGGCTTTTGTAGAAAATCAGAACCGTGGAGCAGGATGGAAAGACAATCAAGCTGCAGATTGTGAGTACTCTGACCTGTTTTCACTTGACAGTATGATTTCAGTTCGTCTTGCTCGTGTATTCTTTCTGTCGGGTCCCCTGTCTTGTTTGAATCTGATGAACTTTTGAGATGAATTTTGATACTGGAGTCGGTAGCCAATTTATGGGACAGTAAAGCAGAAAAGGCATGGATTTGCATAGAAATGGAGAGTTTGATTGCACTACAATTTGCAATGTCCCGGGGGTTTGAGTTTTGCTGTTCGACTATTTTAAAATCTGATCTTTTATTTATGGCCTCATTGTTTTTGTGCTGTCTCATGGTGCATTGGATTTGGCAATAAGAAAGGGATGCATATATTTTTCGATGTACAAACTGCTATCTGGTTTTTGCTCTTATACGTGAAATTTATGTTCATATTATGCAGTTTTTATGGGTGTGGTGCATACCATTGTTTCATAATGTCACAGAAGCTTATACTTCTTCTGGTTCTTGTCTTTCTAGTGGGATACTGCTGGTCAGGAGCGCTTCCGAACAATAACAAGCAGTTACTACCGAGGGGCACATGGAATAATTGTGAGAAACTCTGATGGGCTATGTGTCTCTATGTGCAGAACATTATGATCATTATTTTGCCGTGAGATGACCCTTTGGGACTTTTGGATTTGTATTTCAACAGATTGTTTATGATGTTACTGAGATGGAGAGCTTCAACAATGTCAAACAGTGGTTGAGTGAGATTGACAGATATGCAAATGACAGTGTCTGCAAACTTTTGGTCGGGAACAAATGCGATCTAGTTGAGAACAAAGTTGTAGATACGCAAACAGGACAGGTGCACTCTATAAGTCTGTTACCCTTCTTGTTATTCTTCATGTTCATTCTTATGTGGTAGGAAGTTCTTTAGTTATTTTCCTTCTTACTAGCTTGGATGAAGGCTGCTAATATTTGATGACTTCGGAAATTTTACCCTGCTTTGAGACTATTCCATGCGCCTCACCAAAATCTCACTGAACTACTAATAATTTATTGCAGCTACTAAATGAGTATTTGTATTCTGTCCTTCCAAAGTGTTAGAAATAAGTTATTTTCTTGTTCCAGCAGCAAAATGGTGTCCTTTTTGTCCAATTTTCTCAACTCAGTGATTTATTACTACTGCAGGCGCTAGCGGATGAGCTTGGCATCCCTTTCCTTGAGACCAGTGCTAAAGATTCAATAAATGTGGAGCAAGCTTTCTTGACAATGGCTGCAGAAATTAAGAAGAAGTATAACTCTTATGCTCGTTGCTTTTACTCTCACCTTAGAGTTGAATACTAATCTTATTTTTGTAAAGCTCCATAACAAATGCAAATACGTATTGCTGTGGACTTAATCATACTGCTAACATCTTTAACAAGAATATCTAGCCATGATACACTACCTGTCATGCATTGGTGGCTGGCTGCTAGGAAACGTTGTCCAATTAACCATTGTTCAGCAATAACCTCTGATGAGGCATAAGATCCTTCCTGCTGTAGAAATTGATGATTGTTGTTCTGATTCATTCCCTTCAAATTTCTTATGGCTTTTGAAAGTGTCAATTCCATGATGCATGAAGAACTCACCAGTGATCTCATAATTTTTTTGCAGAATGGGTAACCAGCCGACTGCTACCAAGGCAACAGGAACGGTTCAAATGAAAGGACAGCCAATCCAGGAAAAGAGCAACTGCTGTGGTTAAGTGAGCGGAGTCGTGGTATTTTGCTCTTCCAACAGAAGACTTGTTGGATGATGGACATTGAATATGTGTTTTTTACATTGTTTATATCGCCCGTAGAAGAAACTGTTGAACTTTTATGCCTCTACCTGCCTAACTTAATGAACTCGAAAGAGTTATCATAGATTCAGTTCACAGATCTTTCATATTGTTATTAGAGTGGCAAAACTGACCTAATGCATGTATTGCCCCTGACTTGCAACTCAGCCAACCCGAGTTCGTCGATTATTTGGTAGTCCGGACTCGATTGATCCTTAGCTCGGTTGACACATAATCTGGTTTATGTGTCTATCATCTAATCTGATTGGCATGTAGATAACTCATAATTGGTTATCGATTCGACCTGACACTTAATTTGATGTACTCTTGAGTTCAAGTTATTTAAGATCGTAATGGGTATTGTAGACATCTGCAACTAGTTGAATGTTGCTTACAGCTTACTGGCCAGGCACTTTACATGAAAAAAGGAGAACAGAGTGGCTCCCGAAGTATCTCAACGGCAAAGTCAGAAGATGAACATGTACTAGCTAGCGCCTAGCAGGCATGATGAAATTCGGGTGTGAAAGCGTTTCATATTATGCCGGCGCCCGATTTGAAACAGAGACAAATTGCAAGTGGTGGAGCCAAGCACTATTATGGTCATGGATACATCTTTGCATTATCTTTCACCAATAGGAGTTAGTGATCGCATCCAGAAGCTCACAAGTCACAACAGATAAATTAATAGAAGGGATAATATACCATAATCTGAATTTTAGAAGGTTCAATATGATCCGACATCCGAGGACACGGAGGATTATCCATCGTCAGCAATACAGTTTAATTTTCTACCAACCATTCATCTCAATATACAAAATTTGGGTTTAAGGGGTGTATCACAACTTATAAATTGATTAGGTTATATTGCAAGTATGAGGATTATTTCCGGAAGTGGATACAAAATTTTATTTCAAAACACAAAATTTTGCATTGGTGGTCTATCTATGATCACAAACTGATGATTCTACGAGTAAAAAAGAATTCAATGGTTTTATAATGAAACATTTTCAATGTTAGAAGTGATCGACTAAACATGCATTGTGTCTACCACCTCAACCATCTAAAGTCCAAACTAAGGGGTTGTTTAGAGACTGAAATTTTAGAGGAAGTATTACATGTAATGATGAAAATTTATCATTTTATTTTATTTTATTTTATTTTATTTTGAGACATAATACTTGCATTTACCTTTTTCATTGAACATCGATAATTTTTTATGTATTCTCAATCTCAATCAAAAGATTAGATTGGAGTTAATTGCATGGTTGGTCACTGAAATTACAAAAAACGTTTATGTTTGGTCACTCAAAATATTTAAATCCATTCAGGTTCACTACGATTAGTAAAACAATCCAAGTTTAGTCACTCTCTGTTAGTATCCGTCTGTCTCCGTTAACGGCGTCAGTTTTCTGCTGATGTGGCTAATAGACATGTCTGGTCACCCAATTTAACCTGCCACATCATATGACCCGACCCGCCACGTCAAACTACTATATAACCTAACCCAACCCAGTTCAACAACCAAACCGACCCTTCCTTCTTAACGTTTCAGGCAAATTAACCTAAATCTTTTTTTATCAAAGAAATTATCCTAAATCAATTGCCTTCACTTTGACATCACAAACTCTTCGATTGCCTTCATTTTGCATTAGGAGAATCATCTGTTTGTGGGGGAGCAGCTCTGCTTCAGGGTCAATCGAAGAAATGGAAAGACCTTGGAATCCCTCTTTCTCATCATCGATATCGTCAAAGTCAGACGATAAATGGAAAGACCTTGCAATTGTTGCGGCGATCAATTCAAGCACCATTCAGACCTGGTTGTTGAAGGGAATGCAAGAAAAATGAAGAATTAGAGTTCAGATTTGGAAAGGAAGAAGGGATAAACCCTTATTTTGTTTGAGTGGTTGGTTCCTGGGTAGGTGGGTCGGGTTGGGATGGACAAAATGACATGGCGGGTCGGATTTTACTATTTTTTATTTAAATTAGACTGACTTGGCGATTCTGTCTGCCACGTCAGCACATAACGGTCTTGGTTAACTGAGACGGATGGAGACTAACGGAGAGTGACCAAACTTGGACGGTTTTACTAATTTTAGTGACCACGAATGGATTTGAATATTTAGAGTGACCAAGCATGAACATTTTTTGTAATCATAGTGACCAACCATGCAATCAACCCAATTAGATTGTGTGAGATTGTATTTTTGGATTAAATGCAACCTTTTCTTTTGCATTTTCCAAATTAGGCAACTACTAAACAATATATTCTAAAAATTAATGTATTTATACAATTTCTTATTCCAATGCTTATATGCTATAAATGCAATTGGTTAAAAATAGTGGCACATACTAGGATTTCAATCAATAAGCAATTCCAATAGGCAAGCCGATGAAGATGCTCTAAGGAAAACAAAAAGTTAGAAGGATACAAGAAGGTTTGCTATATATGGAAAATTATTAGCCTGTTGGGTGTATATATCGAAAATTGGTGGCTTGTTAATTAGGTTTCACACTTTTTAGCATAGTTAGTAAAATACGGTACGGGAAAGTTACGTAAAAGATACGTACGTGCATTATACTTCATCTTTAAGCTAAAATTACGTTTAATAGTACGTTAATAGTCATAAATATATAAAATTAATCATTTTAAAAATAAATAAATATATAAATAATAGTAAAGTTAACAATTTAATTCGTAAAATACGGATAATAAACGTGTTATACGGGTTTTATACGTGTTTAGTACGGGAACCATGAAATGAACGGGGGAAAATGAAACGGCTTGACAATAATACGGATACGGAAGTTTTAAACGGATAAAGTACGTACGGGTACATATACGTGTATTAAACGGAGTATTTACTAACTATGCTTTTTAGTATACATTTGTAATAATCTATTATTTTAAATTCATCAAAATGATACAATGTCGAATATATGAAACACGATATGCATAATTTATTTTCATTTTTATAGAACTTCCAATATAAATGCACTTAGTAAAAATGATTTTGTTTTGCTATACATAACCGTGCATAATGAAATGGGGAAAAAACCCTGCATGTAATTAGTTAAGATAAATCACCTCGATGTACTATACATCAGACGACAGTCGACACACATGCCGAGTATCTTACTTTTACATATTGAAATGAAATGTAAATGAGAGAAGGATACAAATTTCTATATATTTTAATTATTTCATTATATAAGGATGCATATATGATCATTTAAGTATATCATATGTACCACATTGTCATTGATAAACCATTACAAAAAGGCTGTACATATTAATAGACAACTTGTAAACTCTACATCAAATATTTGTAAATTCACCTGTAAGGTAGTTTACAAATTATTTTTTAAAACCTTAAACTCTTTCTCTAACCATTTACTAACCAGAGAAGAGAACAATGTATTGTATATCCATGAAATAGAGGGCGTACCTAATTATAAATAGGGATTCCTATCATAACTTGAAGTAAGGTAACATGATTTTTTTAGGGAATTTAATATCCAAACCTTTCATTTTAAACAATATAATAGCCAAACCTTTTTCAAAAACAATCTAATATCAAAATCGTCAACTTTCCGTCCGTTTGACCGTTAGTTGACACTTCAAAAAAGTTCGAAGTACGACACTTCATCAATATCCATCGATATCTTCTCTGAAAAACCACCAACATATTGTGGTTCCAAACCCGAGAAGTCCATGACTCCACCATGATGGTATAGAATATCTAAATATTCAGTCATCTGCAATGCCAAAACAAGAAAACAAAGTTGTATTGTGACAATTTCCCCTAAACAAAGCTTTTTTGAAGTGTTAACTAACGGTCAAACGGACGGAAAGTTGACGATTTGGATATTATATTGTTTTCGAAAAAGTTTGGCTATTATATTGTTTAAAATGAAAAGGTTTGGATATTAAATTGTATTTACCCATTTTTTAAATGCTATAGCAATTTCACAGGTTGCGTTATGTAAAATACAATAGGTATTACGTAATGGTTACGTAACGTATGGTCATCTTATGTAACAGTTGTAAAATGTCAGTATGGAAACCTTACGTAATGGACGTTTATTTTACGTAATGAATAACAACATTGCATTATGTAAAGTGTAAAGTCATTACGGAAGACTTACGTAACACTTCCGATTTACTGTTACCAATGCAGTCAAAATCGGGATTTTGATCTTAAAATCGTAGGATTTTAGGATTTTACTTAGGGATTTCGATCCTGATTTTACTATAAAATCGGTGGACCTTAAAATCGTTCAAAATCGGGATTAAAATCTTTAAAATCGTAAAATCGTACCAAAATCGGGATTTTGATCCTATGTGAACAAATAGGAAGCTTGAGCCAATTCAAAAGAAGTAGAACTGTTTCGGTGGAAAGGGCAATGACGGTGATCTTCTCATATATTTTTCCTATTAAAAGAACATTTGAAAAAAATATTCAACGAAAAAAATGAAGAAAAAAAACTAATTAGGGTTCGGTCAACCCCTTTCCCTTCTTCTTGTAACTCATCGGTAAAACAATTGTCAGAATATTGTAAGAGCATAAGAATTAACATCATTAATAACAAATTATTTGATTAATGAATATATTTGTACCAAACCAATAACATTACTTGTTTTATTGGATTTTAGTTATTCTTAGTTTTAAATCATGCTTAGTAGACAATGTCGGAATACTACTTTTAGTTAAACTACCTAGACACAACATGAAAAACAAGAGCCAAACCCCATGAGCTCTATCCTTTCCTCATAAATTATTTTGAGTTACGCATTAAATAACAATTAAAATGATGATTTTGGAATATTAATCTTGAAAATTATCACTTTACATGTTATAAGTCTTTGTAGTATTAATTATTTACCTTATTATATTTTAATTTCTATATGGTACTTAAAATCCTACGATTCTATGATTCGATTTTACGATTCCGATTTTACCCCAGTTTTCGATTTTAGGTAAAATCCCGATTTTAACTGCTTTGACTGTTACATATGAAATAACTGCCATTCTTAACATATACGTAATGGAAGGGCCTTTTACGTAATGAGTATTAACCTCGTGTTACGTAAATTGCTAAGTCATTACGGAAGCCTTACGTAACGCTTCTGATTTAACTGTTACGTAAGACATAACTGTCATTCTTAACTTTTACGTAATAGAAGGTACTTTTACGTAATGAGCATTAACCTCACGTTACGTAAAGTGTTAAATCATTACGGAAGTCTTACGTAATGCTTGTGATTTAACTGTTACGTAAGAAATAACTATCATTTCTTTACATTTACGCAATTGATGTGTATTTACATAACAGTTGTAAAATGTCATTAAGGAAACATTATATAATGGAAGGTCCCTTTACGTAATGAGTATTAACTTTGCATTACATAAAGTGCTAAGTCATTACGAAAGCCTTACGTAACGCTTCTGATTTAACTAATTACATAAAGTATTAAATTATTACGGAAGTCTTACGTAATATACTTCTCATAAAATCAACACTCAATATCATTAAAGATAAAAATGAAAAGAATAAAAAAAAACACGGAAAGTTAGAATCAAAACAGGTTAAAAGGAAAGGGATTCTATGGGTGGGTTTCGATGACAATGAGAACTGGTAACCTGCAGACAGGGGCAGGGAGATTATGGGAGGAGGTGATAACAACATACCTCTTTTCTTTGATTGACAAGGAACAGGACTAGTGGGAGGTCATTATGGCTTCGAAGATTAAAGTCGCCAAATATGGATGATCTGGTAAGGCTGCTTTGGTGAATGCTATCTGCCCAGATCAGATAGTGGATTTCTCGGTTGAAGACATGGAGATTAGTATGAAGAGGGCGAATTCGAGTATGCTCGGCCGCTTGTTCATGGAGAATCGCCCAAGCTTGTCAGTTATCCAGCGCATTGTGATGGGAGCTTGGAACTGTAAGCAAGTTACGGTTCTGGAAGCAGAACACGATCTGATCCAGTTTCTGTTTAATGATCTTGAGGACAGGGAGTGGGTTCTTTAGCGAACTCCATGGCCAGTGAAGGACCGAATCTTACAGCTGCAACCTTGGGAGCCAATCACGGAGGTTGTAGTGGAATCTCTTGCATTCGCTCCCTTCTGGGTGCAGATGTGGGGAATTCCCTGCCATTGTCGTACTATAGCATTAGGCAGGAGGATGGGTGGTACCAAGCTTGGTCAAGTACTTGATGCTGGTCTGTATGGCATCAGGGGCGAGCCGGGCCATTTTGTGACGACAAGGGTGCTGATTAATGTGTTGGAACCCTTGCATTCTAAGCTATACGCAAGAAATGATAGTGCTAGGGAATTCTGTGTATCGCTCATCTATGAGTTCCTACCTCAATTATGCTATCATTGTGGCAGGTTTGGCCATATGGAGAAGAGTTGTGAGTTCCCGGATTCTGAAGGTGATGAGGAGTTTAGCTAAGGCATGATAACAATAATGCAGGGTTACAAACTGAATGATGGCAGCCTGATATCGGATAATAACCAACAACCGATTCAGAAGACTGTCTGGATTAATCCCAATGTTGGAGGTCCATCTAGAAAGGTGGAGATGGAGGAATGGGGCAAAGGGCATGAAAAGAATGTGAGTCTGAAACGTGACAAGGGCGGGAAGAGATTGACAAAGAAAGGGATAACCATCTCTGGGTAGGTTGTGTTGGGAATCTCGGCTTCAAGTCAGGGCGGGGCTAGCTCGAAGAAAAAGGAAGGAGATGCTCCGGGTCGGCGGGAGGACAGGTTGGGGAAGGGTAAAGAGACTGTAAAGGCTGCTGCCCCCAAACCTTCTTCGGCTGCAAAGTTAGGCAGAAAACAGAAGCTGGATGCAGGGGGTCCCTCGGGAGGTTCGGGGAAGATGGGTGTTGGTGCTGACTCATCCGGGACGAGTAGGCGAAAGGTTGCAGCGGTGCCGACTCGTAAGGTGACCGCTACTAGCATACATCAGGAGCCCGAACAAAGGCAGGTGGTGTGGCTGCTACATGACTAGAGGCTGGAGATGAATCCACCGGGTAAAAGCCACCAAAACTGGTCTCTCCTCATTGATGGACAAGGTGGTCGATGTGGCGACTGAAGCAATGCGGCAGCCTGCGGAGCATTTGAAGTTGGATGAGTATGGGTCCAACTTGGTCCAAGTTTTCCATATGAAGGCTCCATATGAGGGTGAGCTAGAGGAAAGAAAGAGACATGCGGATACAGTGGCAGATTTGGCTGAAGCTCCGACGCTAACCAAGAAGGTGTGTTTGCCCGAAGAGAAGAATGATGCAAATGATGCGGTGGAGGTAGGCATCCCAAAATGGCCCCAGTCGCCCAAATGAGGCTTTTGTCATGGAATGTGAGAGATATCGAGACTACTCTCACATTTAAGTCTTTGTTAGGATTAGTTCGGTCAAAATAATACGGATCTGGTTTTCCTATCAGAAACTAGGTCTCGTCGTCGAGTCATAGCACGTCGTATGAGACGGTTAGGTTTCAATTTCGAGTCTTGTTATTTTGTTGATGCCATTAATTCGGCAGGTGGATTAGTAGTAGGGTGATCTCCCGATGTGAATGTTTCTATTCTTTGTAGTTCGTCGTTGTTTATTGCAGCCTCTAATAATAATAATAATAATAATGTTTCGCAGTATGTCATCGTGTGTGTGTCGCTAGTAGTATTGCTGCTATTCGTCGTGTCCAATTGGAAGAACTTCGTGGTATTTGTTCGAGCATTCTAGTTCCTTATGTGGTAGTTGGAGATTTTAAGTGTATTATGATCGACTGAAAAGTCTGGTGGTAATGCTTGGACTCCTACTCAATCTGAGGACTTTCGGAACTTTATTGGTGTCTTGGGGTTGCAAGACTTGGGGTATCAAGGGAACTCATTTACTTGGACGAATAAGCGAATGGGTGACGCTTGTGTAATGGAACAGTTGGATCGGGCGTTGGGATATGTACGGTGGATTGATAGCTTCCCTCATTATGTGGTCAAACATTAAACGGATCGGGGTTAGATCATAGAGCGCTCATTGGGGAGATAACACGGAGGTTCGACCCTTTGTCCAATATGTTTGGAACCAAGAGATCAGAGGTTCTCCGATGTACCAATTATGGCAAAAATTGAAGCAGCTATGTCGTCTGCTATATGATTGGAGCAGACCTGGTACCACTAACTCGGCTAGATTGATTAGAACTCTACAGACAAAAATAGAATGTCTTAAACAATCAGCGCCTATTGATTGGGACATGATTCGTCAACTTGAAGAGGAACTGTCTAAACAGTGGGAGGCGGAGAAGGTTTTTTGGCAACAGAAGTCCTGTGTGTGGTGGTTGAAGGTAAGGGATTGTAAAAGCTCTTATTTCCATGCGGTTACTCGTAATCGGCGTCGCAGGAATTTTGTCGAGAAGTTGTGCGCGCTCAATAGCGAGTGGGTATCGGAGGAGAAAGGTAAAGTGAATATGGCGACAAATTTTTAAAAGCATTTGTTCACATCTGAGTCGATAGTGGAGGATATGGCAAGCTGGGTGGCCGAGTTGACCATCGAGAGGAATGTCTTGGGAGGAATGAACACTGAATTGACAACAGAAGTCTTACCTAACGAGGTCAGGAAGACAGTTTTCTCGATGGGTGTGAAACAGGCACCGAGATCAGATGGCTTTACTGGGAAGTTTTACCTGCTTTTTGGGATATTGTGGGACAGTTTGTGATTAAAGCCGTGCAATCTTTCTTTCGAGATGGTCGCATTTTATGAAGTTTCAATCACACCTGGCTAACTTTAATCCCAAAGGTGGAAGAGGTGGAAACTACTGGGCAATTACAGCCGATTAGCTTATGCCAATTCGTGTATAAAATCATCGCGAAGATTATGGCAGAGCGTCTAGCCCGACATTTGCCCAGTATTGTTTCGACCGGGCAAAATGATTTCATTAGAGATCAGCAGAGATTGTAGACAATGTCCTTATTGGATATGAATTGAGGCATTATCTCAAGATTAAGAAAGGGTATATGACTTTGAAGGTTGATATGGAAAAGACCTATGATAGAGTGGAGTGGTCTTTCTTATTGGCAGTCTTGGAAAAGATGGGGTTTTGTCCAGTTTGGATTCGGTGGATACAAGAATGCCTATCATCGGCCTCATTTTCGGTGATGATGAATGACCCTCCATCTGGTTTCTTTAGTTCTTCGAGGGGTCTTAGGTAGGGCGACCCTCTGTCCCCGTTTCAGTTTGTCCTGTGCACGGAAGGATTTGTGGCTCTTTTTCGGAAGGCTATTACAGAAGGACAGTTTGTGAAGGTTAGCCCTCGGGCTCCTTTAGTTTCTCACCTCTTTTTTGCCGATAATTCTTATCTGTTCCTGTGAGGGTCTCTGCAAGAATGTGATGCTCTACTTAGTGTGTTGCGAGTGTATGAGACGCTTAGCGGCCAGAAGGTCAATTTGGCAAAATCAACGGTATGCTTTAGTCGGAATATTCTAGAGCAAGATCGTTCGGCCATGGCGACTCGTCTGTGGTTTGGAGCGGTGGGGGTGTAGGACAAGTATCTAGGTCTCCCCACTTTGATTTCCCAATTGAACACGGATACCTTCAATTTCCTCGAGGAGACTCTCCTTGCCAGGTTACAAGGATGGAAGTTGCGTCACTTATCGTGGGTGGCTAAAGAAAAGTTATTTAAGTCGGTGGATGCGGCTTTGCCTATCCATGTGATGTTGTGCTTTAAACTCGCTAAGACTCTTTGTCGTAGACTTGATAAGCTGATGGCTAGGTTCTGGTAGGAGGCGGGTGATGGTTCCCTCAGAATCCATTGGATGTCAAAGCGGAGACTTGGTCGTAGTAAGCATGAGGGGGTCTGGGATTCTGTCACTTTGAGGAATTCAACCAGGCTCTTTTAGCTAAGGTTGGGTGGCGAATCCTTGAGGATCCGGAGTCATTACTAGCACGGGTATACAAAGGGAAGTATTTTAGTAGAACAACTGTGCTAGAGGATCGTCCGGGCTCTCGGCCTTCCTGGGGGTGGCAAAGTGTTTTGCAAGGATTGGATCTTTTGAAGCCGGGCTTCGCTGGCAAATTGGTGACGGGGAACAGGCAGATATTGGCGCGTATGGTTGGATCACAGGGGTGGAGCAGGTAGCTTCTCCCTTCCTCGTGTCAGCACCAATAGATGAGACAGAGAAGGTTGTCGCGTTCATAAATTCGGGCGAGGGTACTTGGTGTCGAGACTGTTTGAATGCTTGCTTCCATCCTGAATGAGTGTCGGGGATTTCGGCTATTCCTTTGCCTCGTTTGGCAATTGCGGATATGTTGGTTTGGCAGTGTGATCCGTCTAGTGTTTACACTGTCAAGTCAGGGTACCACCTGGCGTTTGGACAGAGTCGTACTTTGGGTCGGTGGAAAGAAGAGGCCAGTTGGATGGATCTTAAGCTCTAGAAGGAGATCTGGGAGTTGAAGATTCAACCTAAGTTGCGATTTTTCCTTTGGATGATCTTGAGTCGTATTTTTCCTACGACGGAGGCTTTATTGGAGAGGGAGGTGGAGGTGTTGGTTCTTTGCTCGGTTTGCTGGGCGGAGTTGGAAACGATAAAGCACCTCTTCCTTCATTGTCCGGTGGCCCAATCCTTATGGGCAGTGATGGTCTTCAAGATCTGATGGTCGGAGTGGATACATCTAATCTTGTCATTTTTTTGCGTCGGATTCTCGAGCGTATATCATCGTTAGAGGCGAGCATCGGGATGGTGGCAGTGCTATGGCAGATTTGAAAGGCCCGTAACTGGATGGTGTTTGATTTCAAACAAGTTAATATGCAGGTGTTACAACGGCAGATGCAACACCAGATCCTGGAGTGGCGTGGCACCCTCCCGTAGGTTGTCCCTGGGAGGTCGGCTGGCCAGGGGGGACAGGTGGTGGAGTCGCAATTAGGTTCAGAGATGGGTATTCTATCTGCTTTTGATGGTGCCTTGTGTTGGGAATCCCATCCGGCTTATGGATTGGTCATTAAGGCTTGAGACGGGTGCGTCAATAATGGTTAAGGCTAGGCACTTGGAAGGGATTTATGAACCGGAGATGGTAGAGTTGATAGCTCTTTGGGAAACGTTTCATTGGTGTGTGGAAAATGGCCTCAGTTCGGTGCGGATACAGGGGGACGCTGAAGTGATTATTGACAGGGGTCAATGCGTGTTGCATGGCTAATGCTCAAAGTGGCGCCCTTTATCGTGAGATCCAAGCTCTCAGACGTGAGTATTTGGTGGTGATGGTGCATTTTGTTGGAAGCCAAAATAATAGGGTTGCTCATATGGTGGCAAGGAAAGCTCTTGTATTGTCTGCTAATGATGTGCTATGTTGTGATTTTTCAGCTTGGCTCCGTATGGAGTTGTAAACGTAGGATCTATGTTGTTTGGTAATGCAAGCTATCTTTGGTTTTAAAAAAATCAAAGCAGGAACCCAAATGTGGAAATAAAATATATAAACGGAAGTTCTGTGAAAAAAAGAAAAGAAATAAACGGTAGCTAATGGGGAAAGTAATAACCGACGTTGCCGGAGTTCAATCTTTATTTTTTTAGTTTTTTTCTTAATCAACGGCTGAAGATGTTCTTAATGTAATTGAATGGTCTAGATGTATGCAAGTTATCTAACTTGAAATTTTACCCAAGTTACTGTAATAAATTTCATTATATATATCAGAAACGATTAATGTTATTTCACATGCGGTGGTACACAGAGCATTAACTTTGATTAATAAAGGCAGGTCATGTATCACCGTTTGTAAAATCATATCGTATTGGTGGCTCCGATCGGGGAAACCTTCTACCAGAGTTTGATTCGATAGGCAATTTTTTGCGACATGAAATAGTTAGACCACAATTATACGATATCATGATTTCAACGATAGAATATCCTAGTACTACTGGCTTTTCGTGTACAAATTTTCGGTATATTTTTGTTTTAGGTTTTAGGCGTGCCGGCAGGCAGCCATCCTACTATCACTGATGATACTACAGCGTGCAGAAATTGGAGGACAGCGAATGAGCACCACTTGGCCGGGGCCCCTCGGCCCGCAAATGTATCTATCGTCTTCTCTAGTGGCGGACTAGAGACTACTATACCAATACTACACTGTTCTCTGTTGCACTGAGTCTGCACTTTTTGCAAGTCTGGCGATCATGGTGGGCTCTCTTACTAGCGACACTTTTTTCCCCATGTGCCCTCCAACCACTCCCACTTAGGGCTGAAATGAACCGAGTCGAGTCAAGTTTTACTCCAGTTTGAGCTCGGCTCGTTAATAAAAGAGTCGAGCTCGAGCTCATCTCGTTTATTAGAGCTCATCTCGTTTAATAACGAGCCGAGTCGAGTCAAGCTCGAGCTAGCTTATTTATTAAAATCTTAACTTTTATTTGGTACTTCATTTTGTATATCATGATACATATGATTTATTTTGTTAGTTAATCTCATCTTATACTTTATACTTTGTTGGTATCATATATCGTTTATATATGGTTTAGTTAATAAATTTTAACTACTCCAAATCATGTTATTTCATTGTATCGAAGCAATCTATTATGCATAATTTCTTTTTAAAGTAGAAAATAAGATATATTTGCTCACATACTCAACGTGCAAAACTTTATATATGGTGGGATATATAAATTAACAACCATATGAATTAAAATCATAAGATATAGATTGATTCGTCCATAAGTTGGTAATTCATGAGTTGACTCTCTAGCCACATGTTAAGACATATCATGAGCTTTAAACGAGTCAGCTCACGAGTTTAGCTCAACAACTCACCGAGTCGAGCTAGCTTGCGAGCTTCACAAGCTGAACAAAGGTGAGCTCATGTTCGACTCATTTATTAACGAGCCGAATTTCTAACAAGGTTTTATCGAGTCGAACGCCGAGCCGCTCGCGAGCAGCTGGGCTAATTTGCAGCCCTACTCCCACGCCCAATAGCCAACGCGGTTTTCCCACACCTCCACTCCCCTATAAATACCCACACTCCTCGCTCTCCAACCCAACCAGCTCTCACACCAACTTCCAAAACCAAAACAACATCCAATATTCTTTCAATTCTCCGCCATGAAAACTGATCACAAGCTCCTCGGAGCATTTTTCTTTCTGTTCGTGGGCTTGGGCATTGCCTCGGCAGCTAGAGCCCTCTTCACTCTCGATGGAGGTGCTGGTTATGGCGCTGGCCAAGGGGCTGGCTACGGTGGAAGTGTCCACGGCTACGTAGCAGCGGGAGGAGGCGGCGGGGGAGGCGGTGGCGGTGGAGGCGCCCCTGCGGAACACGGTGGCGGTGGGGTGGGAGGTGGAGAAGGTGGCGGCGCAGGGTATGGTAGTGGTGGTGGTGCAGCGGGGTACGGCGGTGGAGGAGGGGGAGGGAATGGTGCTGGCGGAGGCGGAGGTGACCATGGTGGTGGGTACGGTGCTGGCGGTGGTGAGGGTGCTGGGAGCGGGTATGGTGCCGGCGGTGGGATTGGGGGTGGCGGTGGCGGAGGGGCGGGTGGAGGCGGTGGAGCGGGAGGGGCTGGTGGTGGGTATGGTGGAGGGGAGGGTGCTGGTCATGGAGGGGGAGCCGGTGGAGGAGCGGCCGGGGGAGGAGGTGGTGGTGGTGGGAAGGGAGGAGGAGGTGGTGGCGGTGGAGGCGCCAAAGGAGGAGGTGGTGGGTATGGTGGAGGAGAAGGAGGTGGTTCTGGAGCTGGCGGTGGAGGAGCGGCGGCTGGTGGGTATGGTGGTGGCGGCGGGAGTGGAGGCGGTGGGGGTGGTGGCGGAGGTGCTGGAGGGGCGCATGGAGGTGGGGCTGGAAGCGGTGGTGGTGAGGGAGGAGGGTATGGTGGTGGAGCCGGAGCGGCGGGAGGTGGCGGCGGTGGTGGAGGGACTGGCGGCGGCGGTGGCGGCGGTTATGCACCGTGATTGAGTGGGGTGATAAATAAATATGGGAACCATCTAATGATGATCAGTATGTTGTTGCATGAGGTGGTGAAGTAAAATGATGAAATGGGTTTGATGTTGTTATTATTACGTTATGCTGAAAATGTAATTTGGCAGAATAAGATTTGTGTATGTGATATATGTAACCAGAAAGTGTCTAATATGAGAGGATCAGGTACTGTAATCTATAGTTGATCATTATTCTATGTTGAGCAATGAGCATTAATGTTATTCATGGCTACGTGAAGTGGCTTGCTTTTGGGTTCATTATATTGAAATGTTTTACGTGTATACACTAGCTTATCACGTTGATCCAACAAACCGGGAAGAGAATAGAGTCGCGGACTGGCTCTCGAAGAACAGTCTCGTCTATCCCCTTTGGTATGTATGAACTAGAAGATCCTCCAACCGGTCTTGATAAGATACTTTTGAAAGATATGATTGGTGTTAGCTTTCCAAGGATGGTTAATACGGGATAACTTGATTTCCAAGCTTTTACTAGTTTGTTTTCCCCTTAAGATTATTCTTCTGTCTTGGTAGTCCTTGATCCCCTAGACCTGACCGGGTTGTGGTCAGAGTCTCGTAAGTTTGTATCTGAGTGTTTGTTTCTTGGCTTTCAGCCTCCTTCATTCAAAAAATGTTGATCCAACAGCCCATCGAATTAATTAATCACCACAATTGTTTATAGATTTTCATATAATATAATGAACAATTTGTTTATAGATTTTCAAGTGGTACCACATTAATTACAAAGACGTGCAAACAAAACCCCAATTTCTTATTTCTTGCTTTCTTTGACCCCTCGTTTCCGACGGAGCGAAAAAGTCAAAAGACTTCACTTTCCTTCTTCGAGACCTTGTATTTGGATTACTGATGAGTACATCCACATTCATATAAATCCCCTATGGTCGTTCGACGTTGACATCCTCCGTCTCTCAATAAGATTGATCAGATCATTCAACTTAGAAGCCACATTAAAGAATATTAATTAATGAGCATATATATGCAAAATCATGTATATTATTTTAACCATCGACGACGTCGTCATCATCATCGTGATCATGGAAGTTGTTGTTCTTGGCGGATCTCGCTTTCCTGACTGCATGTTGGATCCTCCTCTCGTGTTCTTTCAGCATCTCTTCAATGTTGCCTCCTGCGGTCATCAATGGCCCCGAGTGATGCATATGCATACTAGTACTACCCTTCTTCACGACCACAAAACACCAACAACAATCAAACCAATCAGCTGAAATCATCACTTAGATGAAGATCGATATATATATATATATGGGCGGAGTTGGTACGTAATGAATCTTACCCTTGTGGAATCCATGCCAGAAGAGCGATCACCCTTGCTACTAGTACTGTTGTTGTCTCTAATCACTACTGAGTTCGAAAACCTCGATAGCTTATAATTAGCTGCTGTTGATGTTGTTTGGTTTGATGAGTTCCTTCTTGCAGCTACTAATTCATCAAGTGAGTTTGCAGCGTTTCTTGTTGATGTGGTTCCATTGGAGTTAGCTTCATGATCATGTGCCTCTTTCTTGTTCTTCGGCCTTTCGTTGTTCGTCGTTGCTTTCTCCCTTTGGTCCCGCTCTTTTCTCCTCTGCTCATAGATTAACTTAATCATCAGTACCAATTAAGTGCCAGCCCCATGCCAATAGTACAAACTAAGTACAAAAGCAGAGAGGTTTATATATGTCAACAAACGGTTGGTTCGGGAGCAGATCGGGTGAGTAACTGATGGGTGAGTAACCCATCAGTAACCCCCTCTCCTCTCTCCACGTGTCAGTTACTTTTTTATTTAAATTAAATGCTAAAGGGTAGTAAGGTAAATTACACTTATTCCCTCTTCATTGCTGACGCGGACTTTTGACCGACCACATCAGGACCTCCTTCTCTTTCCTAGAAAAACCTTTAATTTTCCTTCCCTTAATCTTTAACGGACGATTTCTCACTCGTTTTAAGTCGAAATTTAATTTTTTTTGCACAGTTAGATCAGATTAATTATGCTCTTCAAAATGATATCCACTTTGATATTGTTTTGACACAAAAAAAATTTCCAGTTATTACCAGTCTATACCATATGGTATCGACTATACCATAATACCATATGGTATTGACTGGTATTAAATAAGAGCATACCATATGGTATGAATTTGCCACATCAATATATATTTCGTTACCACCCAATACCATATGGTATAGTGTGGTAATATCAATATATATTTCGTTACCACCCAATACCATATGGTATAGTGTGGTAATATCAATGTATATTTCGTTACCACCCAATACCATATGATATAGTGTAGTAATATCACACAATACCATATGGTATAGAGTGGTAATATCAATATATATTTCGTTACCACACAATACCATATGGTATAGAGTGGTAATATCAATATATATTTCGTTACCACGCAATACCATAAATTACCATAGGGTATAGTGTGGTAATATCAATATATATTTCGTTACCACCCAATACCATATGGTATAGAGTGGTAATATCAATATATATTTCGTTACCACGCAATACCATAAATTACCATAGGGTATAGTGTGGTAATATCAATATATATTTCGTTACCACCCAGTACCATATGGTATAGAGTCATAATATCAATATATATTATCTAAAAGGAAAAAAAAAAGAAGGAGGGAGAGAAAAAAAATCGTCTTCTGATGCCTCTCATTTCCTCTTCCCCAATCAAGAACACCAAAATGCCAAAAAAATGAGAAAGATCGGAATTGAGTCCAACGAGTTGATGAAGAGAAGAAATGCAATAAAAGAGAGTGACTACAATTTTTATGCTAGAGAAAAAAAAATGAAGATGGAAGAGAGCAGATCTAGATTTGAAAATGAGATTGTGAGAGAAAAAGTAAGAGAGAAGGAATAGAGAAAGAGAAAGGATCTGGAAAGAGATTGTAAAAAAGGAATAGAGAAGGAAGAAAGTTGAGTTGCAGAGACAAGACTTCTCTCTCTTTCATTGAAAAAGCCAGCATTGAAATGCGGAATAAATAAAAAAAGTAAAAATACAAAAACGGACAAAAATGCCCCTCAACACCCCGCATCCAGCCCAGCCACACGATTGCTCCATCCCCAAATCTACGGTCCACGTGTGATTACTGATGGGTCAGTAACCAGTGGTTACTGACCCTATCTTGGACCGGTTGGTTCAATTCGAACTATTTGGATAAATTTAATAATGAATTTTATACCACATACTAACACGTTCCATCAAACGAAGGATTGAAATTTGCACAGGCATCGGACACCATATGCTCACCAATACGGAATTTATATATGGTATTCGACCAGAAGACCTCGGCCACATAAATCCCCAATACCACATCAAGAACCAGTTGATTCTATTAACTTCAAATTGTCGAGAGAGATTTTGCAAAATGAATAGATCTTATACCAGCGGTGTGAGACTGATAAATAATTACCTTTGCTGAGATATGCACGTCTATATTACTATTAATAGTTGCAATGACTTTAGCCCCTCTTGTGAATATCCGTTCTGATTCCCTTCCTTTGCCTTTACCTCCTGCTACTCTTTTCCTGCGTTCCCAAAATTCGGTTCATTACTTGGTATCAATCATTCATTCGAACGGTTGAAAATTGATATCTTATTCCACTCTATCCTACATGTACCTTAAAAAAGCAAACTCATCACGGGCTTTAAGGTTGTTCAGGCCCACTATATTTTGTAGTTTAATCAAATCTTAATATTGTTGGGTATCGTGGAGATTCCAATACATAATAATTTAGAGTAAAAGAACTATGATACTATGTCATAAACCATTTGATGATTGAGGGGAAATTAATTATCAATCGTATACCTCTCTCTTACAGTAGAATCAAAACATGTGCAAACAAAGACATACAAGAAGATGGTGAGGGAAGAAACCTTTTGTTTTCATCTTCCCGGAGCTTGACATCGAATTCCTTGGTTGGAGGGTAGTTGGGCAGGCTAGATGGCTCGCAGGGAAGAGGTTCTGTCGTGAAAAACTAATCAAAACAATAGTTAACAACTCCTTTAGTGGATCATATATATACGAAGCCATATTTATTATTTAACAAGTTGCATGCATGCATGCATGCAGTTTCACAGTTTACCTACGTACGTACCTCACTAGCAAGTGCTGAAGCCGTGGAGCCACGATTTTCAGGATCCACAGAAAGCAGCACCTCAACAAGCCCTAGAGCCGACGACGGCAGCGTGTCCTTAAACTTCTCGCCAACCCTCCTCTCGTAACGCTGCCGAGGTTTAAAAATGGCGGTGTGGGACAGCTTCGACGTCTTTGACTTCCAGTACTCCTCGCTGGGGGACCCACAGAGCTTGAAGATCTTGTGGATCTGCTCCACCTCCGTTCTTCCGGGCAGGATCGGCTTCCCGCCGTTGAACAGCTCGGCCAGTATGCATCCGGAGCTCCACAGGTCGACTTCCACTCCGTAGTCCGTGGAGCCGAGCAGGAGCTCCGGAGGCCTGTACCACAGCGACACCACCCTGCTCGTCAGTTGACGACGATAAGGCTTATCGGTTCGGTTATCGGTTGTTGTAGTCGGTTTGGTTGTGCGGAAAGTTGCTAGTCCGAAATCAGCGATCTTGAGATTCCCCTTGGAGTCGATCAAGAGGTTGGCTCCCTTGATGTCGCGGTGCATGATTCCTCGGCTGTGGCAGTGGGCCAACCCACTGAGCAGCTGCTTCATGTAGCATTTTATCTACCATGTGTCAAATGGGAAATTTTGTTACTATAGTAGAAACACCCTTTTATTATATAATCACATGCATCAAATACTTGTTTGGAAGTTGCGATTGTTAAATGGATATATTGTTGTGAATACATGTATAAAACAAATGGATATATTGTTGTGAATACATGTATAATATTATACATGTATTGTCGAATTTGATGCATTGTAGAATACAATGTTTGGTATGTCTGATTGTTTATGTCACATCAGCTAAAAGATGAGACAAAACAATCTCAACTCAACTATCTCAACAATCACAACAAAAAGTTGAGATATAACAATCACTCATTTTGAGTGATAGTTTTCGTCACATCACATAAACAATCCATGCATTGTTTCTGATAAAAAAAACAAAAACAAAAAATGATGCATTCTAAACAATACATGTATGGTAACAATCTCAACAAAACAATTGCAACTACCAAACGACCCCTTAGATATCAACTTCAAAATTTTAATAATCAAATGCTTAAAAAGCAAGTAAATTGTACGTAATTTTCATGTAAACTCTTCCAATAATTTGTTCATCGTATCATGAACATTAAAACAAAACGACAATTAAAAGAAAACGTGAATACCGCGAAAACAAACTGTACTATAGATTGTTTCGCCTTAAATAATAACTGGGTTCTCGCAAAATTACGATAGACTTATTGATCTTTCAATTACCTGTGATTCAGTAAACTTGGATCCTGAACTTGACAGCAGTCCAGAGAGATCATGATCCATGTACTCAAAAACCAGGTACAAGCTACCAGACGTTGTCGTGGTAATAATGCCTTCAAGTTTCATCACGTTAGGATGATCAAGCCTCCTTAGAATGATGATTTCTCTGGCCATGAACTTCACGCTCTCTGGATCCATATTCGCAAACCGAACCTTCTTTAGCGCAACTATCTTCCTCGATTCTAAATCATGTGCCTTATAAACACTACTATACGTCCCTTGTCCAATCTACACACAAAATGAAAGCAATTGACATAATTTGACGTTAGAAACCTTCCTTCTATACATTAACATTACCGTTATATATAAATACCAACCTTCTCCAACTTCTCAAAGGAATCAAGCCTTCTTGGGATCCAACCATTGATTGCTTCCCCAGCCACCGCAGTCAGCCAAGAAGGCCAGCCGGCGACGACCGGAGCAGCTTTCTCCCCGAGGGCCACGCTCGAGAAATGATGATTGGATCTGCTCTTCTTCTTCTTCTTCTTGCCATCCTGATCGTCGTTAGGGGTCAAGGGGAAGATCCCAAGCCCTCCGTCGTAATCTTCGTCGGTGTCGATCTCCTCGTCTCTTTTGGACGCACTTCGCTTGGAACATATCTTGCCCTTGTTGTCTTTGCTCTTGCCTCCGCCGCCATTTTTGGGTTGTTGACCTCCTTTGGAGCAAATGCAGCCCATAACACCAACCCACGCCATCTTGATCCCGAGCAGCTTCAGAAATCTCTTCCGGCTCAATGGAATCATGCATGCATGGATCGGGATGATGGCTCTCACGTCGAGCCTTTTTATCGTCTTCTTCGAGATGACACGGGCTCGAGTTAATGAATCAACCATCACGACTACTTGTCGATTTTTTACGTTAGGGTTTGATGATATTTCTCAATCAGGAAGGGTCGTGCGTAGCAGAGCCCTAATCGAAGAATCGATATAGGGAAGCTAGCCTAGGGTTGCACCTCCAATTACATTGTTTTATTAGCAAGAGACCTTGATACCGAAATTTTCACATTAATTCGTCAATTGATGTGACGATGTATGCCCAGGATAATGTTAAACAATAACAAGATGAAATTTGGGGGCAATGTTTAGATTCAACAATGAAGAAAAGAGGGCCTAAATGTAAGGAACGTGTATAGATGATTTAAAAAACACTTTATGAAATATTCTAGAGAGGGTCATCAACCAGATATGTTCAAAGATTATGAAGGAAACCAAAAAAAAATGGAATTTTTTTACTGAGAAATAAAGGGACAACAAAATGACAATGAAATTTGTCAGATGGAGGGGAAGAGAGAATTGAAAGGAAATGTTAATAGTTAAAAAGATAAGAAGAAAGAAAGATAATGAGGATTATTTTAACTAGCTATAGGATGTCAATCTGGAGGCAATATGGGAAACAATTTCTTCAACTTGCAAAAAGATGTTTAAGAACGTAATCAAGTGGAGGTTGGTTCAACAACTCAAAAGCGCCTTTCTTGTTATTAGCTAACGGATAGTTTACTTTGTGCATTTGAAAAAAATGAGAGTTTTGGTAAAGTTTGGTTTTTGAAAAATCATGGATATATGATGGATTTAGGGCATTATGAATTTGAACAAGTCTATTGTTTGTTTGTTGAATTTGATTATGAATTTTGTTTAATAAGATTTTGCGAATATAAAATACAAATTACCTTGTTACCTTTATATAATTATATTTCTATATTATAATCCAAACAAATCCAATACATACAAAGAAATTTTACTCTTTACCGATTCTCCCCAGTTCTTCATGTTCAAGCTAGATTGGGCACTCAAAGCTTCTATTTCACGGCAGTTTATGGCAACCCTGCATTAATTCAACGTCGGTCGTTATGGGCAGCTTTGAGAATCATTGCAGAAGATATGAATGAGCCCTGGCTACTGGCGGGAGACTTTAACTCTCTGCTGCATGCTTCAGATAAGCTGGGAGGCGCACCGTTCGACGCCAGCAGGGTCAAGGAGTTCCAAGACTGTGTATTGGACGCTGGACTTAGTGATTTACAGTTCTCGGGACCGCCCTTTACTTGGTTCCGTCGGGGAGTGAAGGAGCGCCTGGATAGAGGGTTAGCTAACTACCTATGGTCCACTTTATTCCCGGAAACAACAGTTTACCATCTTCCTAGGATGAAGTCGGACCATAGACCTCTGCTTATTAAGCTGAATCCCAATGTTCAAGCCCAAGGTCCCAAACCGTTTAAATTTATTGCGGCGTGGCTTACGCACGAGGAATTTCAAGGGATGGCTGATTCGGCATGGGCCAAGGGCGCTGATTTTCCCAGCAGTGTGGAGACCTTTGTCGTGGAGGCCAAACAATGGAACCGGAACACGTTTGGCAATATACAGCGTAGAAAGGAGAGGATCCTGAGGAGAATAGAGCAGCTGGAACAGCGGTTTGGAGGGGACGCCGAAATCGAGTCCCTGCACAATCTTCGGGATGAACTAGAAGACATCCTACTACAGGAGGAATTGTTGTGGTGTCAGAAATCATGCATGGAGTGGATTGCCTCTGGAGATCGGAATACAAAATTCTTTCATGCACGAACCATGCAGAGAAGGAAACGAAACAGAATCCTGGCCTTAAAACTGGAAAATGGCGATTGGTGTGAAGATCAAAACCAACTACAAGAAATTGCATGGAATTTCTTTGCGGCCCTATATCTGGATGATGGAACTCCTGTCACGCCTATTCTTCACAAGTTCCCGGCGCTGCCGCAGCAGGACTGGGTGGCAGTTGACGGCCAATTCAATATGGAGGAACTGCACGCTGCAGTAAAGGGTATGGGACCACTGAAAGCCCCGGGCAAGGATGGACTGAACCCCCTCTTCTATCAACGTCTATGGAGTATGGTGGGTACTAAATACAGCGAGTTCGCTCAAGGGTGTTGGGAGGAACCGTCGAGGATCAGTGTGATAAACGAGACTATCCTGGTGTTAATACCGAAGTTAAAGCAGCCCACACTGATCGAACAGTTCCGGCCCATCAGTCTATGCAATGTGGGGTACAAAATCATCACAAAATGCCTTGTGGAGAGACTAAAACCGTTGATGCAGAAGCTCGTGCACGAAACTCAGACGAGTTTTGTACCGGGAAGACATATAACTGACAATATCTGTGTTTTGCAGGAAGTAGTACATTCAATGAGAGCCAAGACGGGCAGAACGGGGTGGATGATCCTGAAAGTGGACCTAGCCAAAGCGTACGATCGTATCAAATGGAGCTTTGTTCAGGATACCCTACAGGCAGCAGGGGCCCCGGAAAGGTTCATAAAGCTGGCGATGGAGTGCATAACATCAGCTCGTATGAGGATTCAGTGGAACGGTGGCCTTTCGGACGAGTTTACTCCATCCAGGGGACTACGGCAGGGCTGCCCGCTATCGCCGTACCTATTCACGCTCTGCATGGAGCGATTAAGCCACCTAATCCGAGATGCGGTTGATCGTGGTAGCTGGAAGACTGTCAAGATAGCTCATTCTGCACCAGCTCTATCACACTTGTTCTTTGCAGATGATCTGATTCTGTTTGGAGTGGCCTCAGGCTCGCAGGTTCAGTTGATTAATACCATCTTGGAAGAGTTTGGAGCCGCATCGGGACAACAGGTGAGCAAGGCCAAATCCCGAGTCTTTTTCTCAAAGAATGTCACATCAGAGTTAGCTGCAGAAATCAGTAATGGCTTGGATATCCCTGAAACGAAGAACTTGGGAAGATATCTCGGAGTCCCGGTCATCCACGACCGGGTGTCCAAGGCAACCTTTGTGGACCTTATTGACAAGATTGATTCACGACTCGCGGGATGGAAGGTCTCTACGCTCTTGCTTGCAGCACGTATCACACTGGCGCAGTCGGTCCTAGCAGCGCTGCCAGCCTATACGATGCAAACAACACTCCTCCCGGTGAGCGTGCGCGAGTACATTAACAAGAAACTTCGTGCTTTCATATGGGGGAGCTCGGAGTCGGGAAGGAAGATCCACTTGATCGATTGGCAAACGATCTGTCGTCCTCGCATTGAATGCGGTTTGGGTATGCGGGATGCAACCAAGATGAATGATGCATTCATGCTCAAATTGGCTTGGAGAATTTTTATGGAGCCAGATGCTTTATGGGCTCGCTTAATACGAGCCAAATATCTAAAGCAAAGACCTGATGGTTTGGAGCCGAGAACGACAGGGCGCATTTCGAACATGTGGCGAGGGATTCTCCGGGTTATACATTTGGTCCCCGAGGCGACGGTTTGGAATTTGCGGGGTGGTCATCAGGTGAATTTCTGGACGGATCGATGGCTCCATGATGGGCCTACACTTGCGGAGTCCGCCCCGAACCTGCCAACTACAGCAAGAGACATTAAAGCCTCGGAAATGGTTCTGAATGGGTCATGGAATGTGGACTACCTCAGGGCCTTTTTACCGGAGGAAGTTGTCGCACAGATCCTCTTGCACGACGCCCCGGCAGGTGTGGAGGCGGATGTCCCAACCTGGCGCTTCACCCCGACGGGAAACTTCTCTGTGAAGACAACTTATGAACTAATTGCTGATGCAGGTCAAGAGGGAGCCGGATTTCACGGATGGAAGGTGATTTGGAAGCTACCAGGTACACAAAGAATCCGAACTTTCTTCTGGGTGGCCTGCCACGATCGCTTGCTGACGAATGTGGAAAGACGGAGGCGTCACCTTTCAAATGAGGCGGCCTGTAAAATTTGCGGCGGGAGTGAGGAGTCACTGCTCCATGTTCTGAGAGATTTCCCATTCGCTCGATGGGCGTGGGCAGGGCTGCTTAGTGAAGAGTCAGATGAAAACTTCTTTCAAGAGGATTTCAGGAGCTGGGCTATGCACTATCTTACAGGCAGAGGTAAGGATCTCGATGCTACCCTCTTTGCCGTGATGTGCTGGCTACTGTGGAAGAATCGTAATGAATTCGTGTTTGAGGATTCTTTGGCACCCTTTATTAAGATGTGCAATGAGGCTAAGAGGCAACACAAGCAGATCACAGAGGCATTTGCAAAGGCCGAACACACTTTGGGCGTTCCAGGAATGGCCGAGAGGAAGATGATTTCATGGAAGCTACCGCCCGAAGGCTGGCCATGCATTAACACGGATGGATCAGTGATCCTGTCTATTCAAAGCTCTGCAGCGGGCGGTGTAATCAGAGATGACAGTGGCAATTTTCGGCAGGCGTTCACAATGAATTTAGGAGGGGGCTCTATAACCCGAGCTGAACTGATGGGAATGGCGCAGGGACTTCGCTGTGCTTGGGAGGTGGGGATTCGGAAGGCTATCCTCCAGACAGACTCCAAAATAGCTATCCATCTCCTAGAGTCAGCAGCAACTACTCATCCTCATTTTATGATCGTGTCGGAGATCAGGCGTATTCTGCAGCGAGATTGGCAGGTACGGATCGAGCATGTCTTCAGGGAGGGGAATGTGGTGGCTGATTATCTTGCTTCAATGGGACATTCCAGTTCTCCGGGAGTGCACATCATCAATCAACCTAGTAGCATGCTCAATTATTGGCTCCTTTTTGATCGGGTAGGGGTTGAAACCCCTCGTTTTGTATCTGCTTGAGTTTTGGGTGCCCTTAGCACCCTGTTTCCCATCAAAAAAAAATTTACTCTTTACCGCTAGTTTGTGGGCTAATAATTCAACGACAAATATAGAAATGTATGCACTAATAAACAATTCAAAAAATCACAAAAAATATTTCACATAAACGAACACGTAGTCATAGGCGTCGAACAAGTATTTAAAGCTGACAAAAATGTATTAAAAGCGGTGACAAAGATGTATTCAAAGCAGTGACAAAGATGTATTTCAAATCGGTTTATGAAATACAATTGACCTTATTTCCCTTGTTTAAATAAAATACAACATTACAAATAAAATAAAATAAATCATTATACTTAAATATGACATTACAATGATAAATTATAATATTTTAATAAAATACAACATTAGTTGCATGCCTATTGAAATAAAATATGAGGATAAATTTGTAACTAAAAAAATAAGTGAATGTAGAAGAGTAAACTATCATCATGGATTTTAATCCATCGTTCAAATCTCACCTCAAGATGTGGAACTTGTAAATTAGTGAATCCCGTGGATTTTGTATCATAGAAAGCATATAGAAGTCTATGTTAGATAGAGAGAACATATGGTGGTCAATTTTCATTGATTGATAACCCTATGGTGGTCAAATTGCTTGTGCTCCGAGAGGCTATTATGTGGTGTCTGCCCTGGACCACGGTTTCACGGAAATAAGGTTTGAAGGTGATGCTATAGTGATCATCGACAAGATTAATCAGGCAGATACCAGTGATAACCGGATGGGGGCTATTCTTGAAGAAATTATGCATAACTTTGCCATCCATTCTAGGTTTAGTGTTTGATTTGTAGGTCGGCGTAGTAATAAGGTTGCCTATGTGGTGACTAAAAAGGCCCTTTCTTTGTACCCGACTACGAGTCATTTCTTTGATTTCCATACCTTGTTGAATTCCATAATGTAATTATCTATTTTTTGAATCAATATATTATTATCTTTTGTAAAAAAAAAACCTAGTGTATGTATTAGGAAGATAGAAAAATAAAAAAAAAATCCAACGAAGCTATTGAGAAATGGGCCAATTGCATCATTTTACATTAATGGGAGGTATTTGGAATTATAACGTATGTTATGTGAAGAATGTTAGTTAAATCAATTTTGTATTCAGTTATTGAGAAGAACATAAGTCATAATCCTCTAAACTCTAACTCATGAGTCCACTACCGTATTTCGTATACCCTATACATTAATTGAATTTTATGTACCGTATTCCGTATACCATATACATTAAGTGAATTTTATGTTTTTTTTTCATAAAATAAATTTTAAGGATGATCTTACACTCTTACTAAGTTGTGACCCATTAATTACAATCTAACTTTTTATTTTAAAATTCAGTTAACAGCTTCTGCTAGGCTTTGAACCGTGTACCTTAAATTGGAAAGACCATCACAGGAGCCAAATAGTACACAAAATTAATCTGTTACAATGGGAACGTGTTGTTTACTTGGTTCAACTGAAAGGCAGAGAGACCAGAAAAGTGACACGAATCCCTAAAATATATATTTATGCACCAAGATATATTATCTACATATAATATTTATGCATCAAAATATACTATGTAGTATTATCCGTGCCAATCGGGCGAGTTCAGGCTGGGTTAATCGGGTTCGGGTTAGTCGGGTTACGGGTCAAGTGGGTTGTGGGTCAAACGGGTTACGGGTCAGGCGGGTTACTCGGATCGGGTCATGTTTTGACACCTATACAAATAACTATAACCGTATCAAAGTGCAACAATTGAGAATTCTCTAACATTGTTTGGATGACACGATGAGTCAAGCAATTCGGTCAAATAGTAGTCTTGTTGGTCAACACGAAATAAGGATGCATTAATTGGTCAACACTATGAGTAACTAGACATTTAGATTTAAGTGGACCCAAAAAATCTAGATCTAAAAGTTGTCAATTAAAGGTATTTTATTTTTTCTAGTTTTACTAATCGGCTCTTATCTTCTTCGTTCTAACTCGGATTTCAATTTTTTTTTCCCACCGATGGAACGAGTTCGTTGTGCTCTACAAAATGAGATCAATTTTCAATATATTTCAAGAATTTTTATTACCAACTACATACCATATGGTAACTTCTTCATTTTTAAGTCGTTTTTGAAAACGTTTGCTCAGAAGGAACGAGTTCATCATGATCTATTGGATCTACAAATTTCTGGGTATGTGGGTGGTAACTTGTGGTAACTTGTAGTAAACAATGATGAAAATCGTAAATGACAGTTAGTACACTCCTACGATCATGTATTCAACATTCTTACCATATTGGTATGTTCATACCATCATGATACGCTTTCTTACCATATGGTATTAAATAGGAGCATACAATATGGTAATGATTGGTAAAAAATTATTCAATTTTTTTTACTAAAAATATATCAAAGTGGATATCATTTTAAATGCACATTTAATATGATTTATCTGTGCAAAAAAAATTAAATTTCAACTTAAAACGATAGAGAAATCGTTCGTTAAAGATTAAAGGAAAAACGATAAAAGACAAAAGACTTTCAAGAAGAAAGATACTAATGTATGCTGATGTGGACGAGTTACTCATGATTACTAACCTGATCCGTTCTCACAACTTCATTCTCACAACTTAAATTTTCTAATTGGTCTCATTAAAAAAATCATCATCTAAATGGCCCCAAGCCTAATTGCTCTAGCTATTAGATTTTCGCATAGATAAACGGGGCAATTTTTTTCAATTATGCCAAATCAACTTATCAATAGATATGAATTAAGGAGCATATGAGGATTATTTTTATTTGGATATCAATCTAGAGACAATATGGGAACAATTTATTCAATTTGCCAAAAGATGTTGCTTAGGAAGTAGGAACATTATCAAGTGGAGTTTGGTTCAACAACTCAAAAGCGCCTTTACAATAAAGGAGGTTACTAAATTTGACCCGATAAATGTAATAGGAAGATAGAGAACCAAAAAAAAAAAGACAATGGAGTGATTGAGAAATGGGTTGTATTGCTTCATTTTACAAAGAGACATTTTAATGAGAATTAAATGATTATAATTACTTTAAAAAAATCAATTAAAATTTTTCCAAGTATAAAGTCTATTGGATTTTGTATAGGTAAATGGGACAATTTGGTGTAATTATTTCAATATGAAACAATTATACCAAATTATCTTATTGAATTGCTAACTCAACAACTTAGATTTTTTTTATTTTACATGTCAAATAGAAGATTAATGTTGTTACTATTAGTTATAATATTATAAGTGAAGAAGGAGATACATTGAAGTAATGAGGGGCTATAGCTCACTAAAATTTAAACTAGAGTAAATTGCAAAGTTGGTCATTGAGTTTACAAAAAACGTTTATGTTTGGTCACTACAAATATTTAATTTTATTCGTGGTCACTAAGATTAGTTCAATAGTTCATGTTTGGTCACTCTCCGTTATTCTCCATTATCTTTTGCTGATGTTGCAATCAACATTTATAGTTGACCGTTTAATTAGTGACGTGGCTATTAAAAAATAAAAAAATTAATCTATAATAATTTCCACCTCATTACATACTCATTAAAAAATAAATTAAAAACCTAAAATTTCTAGTCCGCCTTTAACATCACTGATGTCGCTATAGTATATTCTCTGTTCATTGCCGGATGAGACTCATCGTCGTTGTCCTCTCCAGGCGTCGGTCCGACTTGGCCAGAACCTGAACCGGCTCCCTTGTTCATCAAATCCCCCGTCGCCATCTGCAACCGCGGCTCCCATTTCATCGCCGCCGTGAACTCCCAGCTCCAAGTCGCCGTCAGCGACTTCCGTCGCCAATCGCCGCCCTCCAGCTACAGCTCCACCTCAGGAAGCACAAGTCACCGCTGCCATCTCCCTGTCTCCAGTCCGTCGCCGTCTCCATCAATCAGCCGCCTTTTCTTTTCGAAGTCCCCCGTTCTCGCCAACAATCGTTGTCTCCAGCTCCCGGCAGCCCGCCATTGCCCCCATTGTCGTTGGAATCGGGATTTTCCGATTCAGAAACGAATCAAAGTGAGGCAGCCGGTAAAGAAAAGAATTAGATTGCGCGATTAGGTGATTACTTTAGGGCGATTAGGGCCCAATTTACGTTAGATTGTCCAATTTACCTGCTTGATAGCCAAAAGCTCTGTGGAATCAAGATTCATGCCCAAATAGACCTGCCCAAACGTGTCGCACCCGATCAACTCTCCTTTCTGGTAGCAGATCGGAGGAGCCATGGGAAGCGGAGGGGAAGACGAAGGTTGGCAAAGATTCTCGACTTCCGAATGCATGAATTGATCTTGTCGGCCAATGGACGAGTCCCCGTTAATGGAGGGCTTCCCCCGCTGTTGAGTTCCGCCTTAGTGCTGCTGCTCTCTACGTCAGGACGAAAGACGAGCGACCGCCCGACCGATCCGATGAGAGGGTTCCCTCGCTGGTGTTCTCTGGAGTTCGAGAGGCGGATCAATTCCATGTAGGGATGACAATTACCCACCCATGGGTAATTATACCCAAATCCAAGTAGATCCATTCATAATGGGTTGGGTATGGGTGAAGTGCATATGGGTTTGAGAGTTTGTAGATGAGTTTGGGTAAGGTATGAATATTGCTTTCATAATCTAAATGGGTATGAGTTGGATATGGATATCCATTTACTTGAGGGTGTTTTAACTACACATACAAAAATGGACCTATTTGCAAAACTTGAAAAAGTTTAGGTACCAAAATGTAAGACCAAAAAATTTAGGTACCAAAACGTAATTTTCCATCAATATTTTGAGGACTTATATGCAAAAAAATTAAATTTAGGTACTAAATATGCATATCCATTAAGTTTAGGTACCAAATTGTAATTTGCATTTGGGCATGGGTACAAACCCAAATTCATTTGTTATAAACCCGACCCAACCCAAGTAAATGGGTATGGTACAAACTCATCAAACTCTACCCATATCCATCTATTTGGATTTCACACCCAACCCAATTGGGTTGAATAGTAAAAAACCAATAGGTATGGGCAAAATTGTCATCCCTAATTCCATGCTCCGCTCTGCCATCCCCTGCTACTTCTATTGTTGCTGCTCGAGATTGTTGATCAATAAGCAGGAATTGTTGTTCATGAAACCAACTCCGACGACACCGGGAACGAGATTTTGGTATTTATATATAGGGTTAATACCCTAATTTGGCCTGAAGTTTGGCGTAAGTGTTAGTTTTGGCCCTAATTTTTCAATAAGACAGTTGTGGCCTACTTTTCAAATTAATGGACAGATTTGGCACTAATCTTTTTTTGACCGTTAATATTGACAGTCAAACAATTATTCCGTTAGTGACTCAGAAAAAATTGTTGATGTGGCTTATACATGGTGCCACATCATTAAATAATATAATTTTAATTTTTTCATTTAATTAAAAAAAAGAAAATTAACAAATTAAAAAAATTCCCTCCCATTATCCCATCATCCCAAAATCCCAAACCCTAATCTTAATCAACCATCATCGTCAAAATCAATCCTCCGACCTCCGTTGCTGAAGCCCTCTCTGCCCTCCAATCCTCCGGCCACCACGACACCGATACGATGTCCTTCCCCTTTTACCACTCCGCCCTGCCCTTTCTGAAATGGCGTCCCCCAAGACCCCTTCCCTACAAAAACTTCTCACCTTCTGCTAATATGAACCACATTCCAAATTACGCCTCAGCATCGTCCGACTGCGAAACTTCGAGCGTGGGAGAGAGGTCAAGGAGGAGGACGAGATCGGAGGAGATCGGGCGATAGTCTCTGGATCCATCACGACGACGCGCGGCGGAGTTGGAGGGGTCGCATGGGCCACGGAGGGAACTCATACACAGCTGCGGAGGACGGCGGTGGGACTCGAAGTCAAGGGTGTTGGTGGCAGGGACAGGGATGACGCAAGCAACGTCTTTTTTGTTGTTGTTTCACTTGTTTGGAATAATAAAAGGGAACTTTTTAATAGTAGGTAATTATTTTTTATTTGAATTTGAATTACAAAATTAAATTAAATTATTTAGTGATGTGGCACACGCATAAGCCACATCAGTCGTGTTTTGCTGAGTCACTAACGGAATAAGTGTTTGACCGTCAATATAGACGGTCAATGAAAATTTCGGGCCAAATCTGTTCATTAATTTGAAAAGTGGGTCATAGCTGTCTTATTGAAAGATTCGGTTCAAAACTGACACTTACACCAAACTTCTGGCCAAACTAGGGTATTAACCCTTATATATATGGTGTGTGTTTGTATAGGGTATTGGGGTGTGTAGAAGTGAAATTAGTTTTTTATTTTATTATTTTAATGAATGTAATAATGAGGTTGAAAATATAAAAGTTTATCTTTTTATTTTTAATAAGTTTTTAATTGTCACGTCACACATTTAACAGAGAGTGACTGTCACGTCAGCTAGAGTTAACAGAAATGGACAGAGAGTGACCAAACTTGAACCATTTAACTAATTTGAGTGACCAAGATTAGATTTAAATATTTCCAGTGACCAAACATGAACTTTTTTGTAATTTCAGTGACCAATCATGCAATTAACCCATTTAAACTATATGTAAAATTAAGTATAAAATTTGTAATAAATTTAGATGAACTTAAAGGAATTGGACTGCTGCTGACTAATGATGAAATAAATCTATAAAAGTTTAAAATCGTGATTTATAAGAAAGAGAAAAAAAAAATAATGGCAAATGTGATACAACTTTATAAATCAAGCGGTGTTCTATCAACAGGAATGGCGAGTTGTTGGAAAGGCCCTTACGGACATGGCGTTAGCTTTCTTCGAGAGTGGGAACTTGCCTGAGGCCATCTCGGAGTCCACGGTCGTTCTCATCCCCAAAGTTGAGAAGCCAGAATTTGTTCATAAACTCCGCCCCATTTCTCTGAATAATGTCAGTCTGAAGGCTATTACAAAGGCTATGACGAGCAGGCTGAAAGTGATCATGAAGAAGCTGGTCTCTCCTCGCCAAAGCAGTTTCATTCCGGGGCGGCAAACTTCAGATAACATTTTCGTCGTCCAAGAGGTGTTGCATTCCCTGAAGAAGAAGAAAAAAGGGAAGAAGGGTGGCATGGTGATCAAGATTGATTTAGAGAAGGCTTATGACAGGCTCCGATGGGACTTTCTGAGAGATACTCTGGTTGAAGTTGGCCTCCCCAGCTCTTGGATTCATTGCATCATGTTTTGTGTAGAACAAAACCGTATGAGAATCCTCTGGGATGGCGAGCTAACCCAGGCCATTACCCCCACGAGGGGAGTTCGACAGGGAGATCCTCTTTCCCCTTATCTTTTTGTTCTCTGTATGGAGCGCCTCTCTCATAAAATTGACCAGGCCGTCCGCGATAGGCTTTGGAAACCTCTAAGCATAGCGCAGGGCGGGCCGGCACTGACCCACCTGTTTTTTGCCGATGATTTGATTCTGTTTGCAGGTGCAGAAGGGGCTCAAGTAAGGATAGTCTGCCAATGTCTTGACGAGTTCTGTGAGAGCTCTGGGCAGAAAGTGAACTACTCGAAGTCCATGATGTACATCTCGCCAAATGTCTGTCCGCGGCGTGCGCAGAGACTTAGTGACAAGGCTGCCATACCTCTGACTAGGGCGCTGGGGCGGTACCTGGGAATCCAAACCATCCATGGCATGGTCACCAGGAGCAGATATCAGGAGCTGATTTTGAAGATACAAAGGAAGCTGGCCCCTTGGAAGGCGAAACGGCTATCTCTTGCCGCGAGACTGACAGTCGCTCGTTCTGTATCCTTGGCTATCCCTACCTACACGATGCAAACTGAAATGATTCCTGTGAATGTTTGTAACACCATCGACAGGATTAACAGAGATTTCATCTGGGGAAAGGAGGGTAATCAGGGGAAAATGCACCTGGTGGCGTGGGAGAAGCTAGCAGCGCCGAGAATGCAAGGAGGAGGAGGACTCCGGCCTCTTCGGCAGGCCAACCTAGCGCTTCTAGCTAAAGGAGGATGGCGTATCCTGCAAGAAAAAGATACCCTTTGGACTCAAGTCATGAGGGCTAAGTATGGTGGAAGGAGAAAGGATCTGAACATCTTTCGTCACTGTCAGGGAAGTTCCTTTGCTTGGTCTAGTATTAACAAAGCGTCTAGCCTTTTGAAACAAGGCTGCGCGTGGAATATTCATAATGGGAAAAACACTAATTTTTGGTTGGATAATTGGATTTTGCAGGGACCGCTTATTGGGTGCGCTATCCAACCTGTCCCGGAGGAGGAGCGATCGAGGACGGTGGCCTCCTATATAAGTGCTAATGGTTGCTGGGATATCTCTCACCTCTCCCAGTGGCTCTCAAATGACATCCTCCAGAAGATTACTGCTGTTATGGTTGACCCTTTGTCTCCAGATCCAGATAAAATCTTTTGGAAGGCATCAGCTGATGGGAGATTCACGACAAAGACGGCGTACCAATTGATTCAGCCCGGGAAATTAGAGCAGAGCGACCCGATCTGGAAGATCATTTGGAGGCTTCCAACTCCTGAACGGGTCAGATGTTTTACCTGGCTTGTTTCCCTTGGTCGGATTGCTACCAATGTGTTACGGTTTTGCAGGAAGAGCTGTGAATCCCCGGCATGCGATCGATGCGAAGGTATCCCGGAGACAGTGCTCCACGTGCTGCGCGACTGCCCGTCGGCACGGTACTGCTGGTCTCGATGGGTCCCGACGGAAAGACAGACGGAGTTCTTTCACGAAGAGCAAGAGGATTGGATCCGCAGCAACCTCAGTAACGAGGACGCGATGGTAACTGGATTGAAGTGGAATGAGTTCTTCAGCATTGCTATTTGGTTGATTTGGAAAAACAGGTGCACGACTTGCTTCAAAGGAGCTAGCAAAGCCTTCACAGCTCCGACGTTGGCCCACTCGATCCAGCATAAGTCCCTTCTTTGGCACAAGGCATGGGAGGCGCCCTCGATAAAGCCAAGTAAACAGGCTTTGCAAGGGGACAGGATCACAGAGCAGATCAGGTGGCAACCTCCCAGCACAGGTTGGAGAAAGCTGAATATTGATGGCGCCTCAGCCGGAAATCCAGGGACGGCGGGAGCTGGTGGGGTGATCAGGGACGAGCATGAAAGATGGATCACTGGTTTTGTGGCGAAGATTGGAGAAGCGACGGCAGCCCTTGCAGAGCTTTGGGCGTTCTATCATGGAATTGACCTGGCTTGGAAGCTGGGATGCGACAGCTTAGTGATTGAAACCGATTCCCAGCTGGCTATTCAGCTGATTAACCACCGGCGAGATCCTGTGCATCCTTATGCTGCTTTACTTGACGCTATCAGGAGGAAACTGGCCCAGAATTGGCTGGTTAGGGTAGTTCATACTTACCGAGAAGGGAATAGAGTCGCGGACTGGTTCTCGAAGCACAGTCTCGTCTATTCCTACGGTATGCATGAACTTCCTAATCCGCCAAGAGGTGTAGCTCAGATCATTAGAGATGATGTAATGGGTTTTGCTCTGAAGCGCCAAGTTAGGGCGCCTGTAACTCTGTAACCCCTCCCCTCCCCTCCCTTTTCTTGGCCTCGGCCTCCTTGATTACAAAAAAAAAAAATGTGCAATTCATCCTGTAATAACTAATAGTATTGGAAAAGAAAAAAGAAAAATAGAAACGGTTGAGTGATAGAGTCCAAAATCAAGTAATCAACTCGTTACTCTGGCTGGCGCACAAACGCATCAACTGATCAACAGCAACGCCGGCGGCCGTCACACTGCCTCTCCCGGATATACAGAGCCGACTCCTAGAGCTTACAACGAACCAGCAGCAAGATCAAATCGCAGCCAATCCAGAAGCTCTTGAAGATGGCCAGCACCGGCGGCGGGGAGCTCAAGTACGAGATGGCACAGAACGCCTACATCAAGCTCGTCCTCCACGCCCTCAAGCACAAGACCTCCGCCGTCAACGGCGTCTTGCTCGGCCGCACTTCTCCTAAGAACGAAAGCCTCGTCCAGATCGAAGATTCCGTCCCGCTATTCCACAATCACCTTGGTCTCCTCCCTCCCCTCGAGATCTCCCTCATCATGGTATCTTCCTCGTCTTCACCCGTCCTTCCCCTCTCGTTCCCCTTCCTCAATTTCTCCGAAACTTTTGATCTGGATTCTAGGGTTTGATTTTAATGTCAATTTAATGTCCCCAATTCCCTCTTCCTTCTTACCCATTGCCCCCGCTAACAATTGGGGAACTTTGCTAAATTGAGCTGCCTGATGGTTTCGTGGGAGATTGATTTTGTGCTTGTGTCCGCAGATAGAGGAGTACTATAGTGCTCGAGGTCTTGGAATTGTGGGGTACTTCCACGCGAATGAGAGGTTTGATGACACAGAGCTTGGTAATATATCGAAGAACATTGCTGATCACATCTCTCGCTATTTCCCACAGGCTGCTGTTCTATTGGTGGGTCATCTGTATTCTTTTGTGATGTTTGCTGTGGTTTTGTAAGCTTGGACTTTGAATTTCAGGCTGTTTGACTGACTTCCTCTTGATTTCATCTGTAGCTAGATAACAAGAAGCTTGAAGCTTTACCAAAAGGGAAAGACCGCAGCCCTGTTGTGCAGGTTCGTTTCTTATGCTTCTATGGCTTTTTAGCTTTCGAGAAGGGATCTTATCTGTACTGTAAAGCCAAATCAATTGGTGGTGGGAGTAACTAAGTTTTTGAAAAGTGAACAAAAATGGGGTTTTTTTAACTATTGCATTCTTTGATTGGGATATGGTTATTTGGTTTGAGAATTCCAAGCTTGTGAGTGATAGAAGTCTCCTGCTCCCTCTAAAGACGTCAGCTTATAGTGACTGAATCATGAGTTGATGCCACACTTGATTAGTATCATTGGCAGTATTCTAATTGCAAAGCCAGACACTTTCAATGTGGGGTTCCTGCATTCTTACAGAGAAGATTTGAATCCTTGCATAGAGAAACTATATAAAAGGATTAACATAGAATCTGCAGATTCAGCTAGATGGGCTTCCAGTGGTGAATTTGATCGATTAATGTGGTTATTCAAGCTTGTAGTTGTACATAGATGGAAAACGTTGAAGAGGTTGTGGGGAGTTGTTCATCAGTATACCCTTCAAGCAGTTAACACCATGATTGCACAAGTACAAGTTCTGTGTATACTGGTTGATGCAGGTTTTCTGAACTTTGGTCAATGCTAGTTGTTGTTTTTGGCTATTAGCCCGCTCTCTCTTTATTCTACGATCGTACGTGTAGTTGTTGCTTCTGAATCTTTACCCAAGGCAACTAAATGGGTTGTTTTCCTTATACTAGCTTTACACAAAGGATGCATACAAGAACTGGAAGCTGGTTGCGGAAGATGGGGGCATTCACTTGACATTTAAGGAACCAGCTGCAAATACCATCTTACTGGACTACATTTCTTCCGAGAAGTGGCAAGAGGTGGTTGATTTTGATGATCACCTCGATGACATTACCAAGTAAGCTTTTACATACAAAACGAGTATCTAATTTGGTTAAACATTAGCTCCATAATCACCTCGATGGTCCATCTATATTGCAGGGACTGGTTGAACCCAGATCTATTCAAGTAAAAGCACCTTGTTTGGATGTGCATCTTGGCTATGCTCCATTTTCACTTGATGGCAAGGTTGGCTGATCTTGATGTACTATGTCGGCATCATATCACGACTCACAGAGGCAACAAGTTCTTTTGCGCGTTCGCCGTGGGAAATTTTTGTAGCTTGTATTCATGGAAAAGAAACATCCTTTCCGTGCTTAACTTTACCAGACAAGTTCCTGGGTACCTTTGTTTTCTGAACTATAGCTTCACTGCATCAATCTGGTTAGTTAAAAGTTGCACCGAAAGTTACCCAAGTAGCATCATCCATGCTTAAATCTTAATGTAACTGACAATGAGATCCCAAACTTTTTTGTTCCAAGTGCTGCAGCAGTTCTATGGAATATTGTTTTGTTTTAATCAACATTCAGTTTATGACATCCAAGCCTAAATGTCGATGTTTTTTGACAAAAGGACAAAGTAATTCCATTGACTTTCGCTGAAACCAAGATTACAATAAGGGGATACAACATCAAGAATTTGAACCCATTCAGAAGGCAGTAAATTTTTGGCACAAGATCTAGCTACCCAATTAGCTTTGGAGTTGCTTTTTCGACCGATGTACTTGATCCGGATCAGAGGGTTGGAGAGCAATACTTGTTTGATAGTTCCTATCCATGCTGTCACTCGCCACGGCCATGACTCAAGATTGTCATGAACTGCTTTGACGAGGAGAAGGCAGTCCGAGAAGACCAGGCAGGGAGAGTGGAGACTAGCAGCAAGGCGAGAACCCTCAAGGAGAGCCTTGGCTTCAGCTTCAAGTGGGGAAAAACAGTGCACAGTCTCAGCTTTACCGTCACACACTTGACCGTGGCTGTTCGAAACAATGACGCCATAAGCCGCCTCCTGTGAATCGCTGAAGAACGATCCGTCACAGTGTATCTCAAAGTCATGAGTACTTGGCGGTGGTGAAGGTGGGTTCGGTAGATGGGGTAGCTGAGGGAGAGGTGGGGGAGCGGTCCGTACCTTGGGGCAGGAGATCCATTGGTGATGTGCCAAGGAAGCTTTTGTAATCGTAGCTGGTGGCCATGGTTTGGTGTTCTTGAATACCAGCTCATTCCTTGCTTTCCAGGTCAGCCAGATGAGAAAGATGATTTTCTGGATCGAGAGAACCGACACCCTGGACTGCAGGGCACTCAGCCACTCCAAGATAGGAGTAAGAGGGGTGGGGGAGGGGAGAGAGGGCCATTCCCGGAGCCATCCTTCCGCTGCGTGAGGACAGGCGAAGAGGCAATGGTGGATTGATTCCGTTGGGGAAGCACATACTGGGCACATCATGGATGGGGAGCAGTTCCTCAGACTGAGGTTTTCTTTTGAGGCAATGGCTCCTTTGGCGATTTTCCACACGAAGAACTTCAGCTTTGGGGGGATGGACAAACTCCACAGCCATTTCCACTTCCCTTTGGTAGCCTCCAATACAGATTCCCCATGGCCTTGGGAGGCTCTAAACCGTTTGTGGAAGTACAGGAAAGCCGACTTGACTGAAAACGTGCCTTGGTCGGTGAACCTCCAGTCCCAGAAGTCATCTAGAGAATCAGGTCCAATGGGAATGGCGGCAACCTGTCTCAGTTCGTGGGGACCAAGGAACATCTCGAGTATGTCAAACCTCCATTCTCTTGTAATATCATTGATCCAGTTATCACTGTAGATAGGTCAGGCCACTCGAAATCAAGCAAAGCCCCCGCTCTGTCTCTTCTCCAAGGATCCTGGAACACCTTGGTAGTCCTGCCATTACCAATAACCCTAATGATCCCCTGTCCCATCCAGGTTTTTGCCTCACAAAGGCTTGACCAAATCCACGAGGCTTTCCCTCCCTTTTTTGCATTGAGAAAATCGGTTTTAGGGAAATAGATACTTTTAAGAACCTTGACCCACAAGGCATCCTTGTTGGTGAGAATTCTCCAGGCCTGTTTAGCAAAGAGGGTCAGGTTGAAGATATGGAATGGCCTAAATCCAAGACCACCTTCATCTTTTGGAGCATACAGAACATGCCCGGCTCTCCAATGGATTGTTTTCTTTGTCATTGATCCCCCCCAGAAGAAGTTCTTTAGCATGGAGTCCATCTTTTTCGTTGAAGATCGAGGGAGCAAGAAGAGGCACATAATGTATGAGGGGACCGCTTGCAGAACAGATTTGAGAAGAACTTCCTTCGCCCCTGGTGACAGAAGGAGACTTTTCCAAGCTTCTCCTTTCTTTTCCATCCGTTGAATGAGGAAGTTGAAGGTCTCCTTCTTTGACCTACCCCACTCTGTGGGAACACCAAGGTAAGTGGAGTGCCATTAGATGCGGCGAACCCAGAATCGTGGATGATTCTTGCCTGTTCATCAGTGGGAACATTGAAACTAAAGAACATTGAGGACTTCTCCTTGTTAACTTCTTGACCTGTGACGGCCCCGTAATCCTCAAGGATGTCCAAAAGTTTCCTTGCCTCTTCCGATGATGCCTCCCCGAAAATGACAGTGTCATCGGCAAACAGGCAGTGAGACAAGGTAGAGCAGGACCTATTGATTTTGATACCCTTAATATCCTTCCTGAGAACCGCTTTCTCAATAAGAAAAGAAAGGGCATTGGATAATAGAATGAACAAGAGGAAAGATTAGGGGTCCCCTTGTCTAATGCCTCGAGTAGGTTTGAAATCAGGAGTGGGCTCCCCATTAACCAGCAGTCTGAAGCTCACAGTAGAAATGCGGGACTGAATCCATCCACACCAGACATCACTGAATCCATAGGCTCGAAGAAAATTGATGAGCAGATCCCACTCAACCAAGTCGAATGCTTTCCTCATATCTAGTTTCATCATCATCTCCTTCTTGTTTCCCGTTTTATGTGTTTTGAAGTGGTTGAGAACCTCAAGAACGATAATAATGTTGTCTTGAATCTGTCTTCCCCCTGTGAAAGCTGATTGCAACTCGTTGACCAGGTCAGGCAACCAAGGTTGTAATTTGTTGGTCATGATTTTGGTGATCACCTTGTATCTGAAATTACAACAGCTGATGGGTTGAAATTGGCCAATCAGCTCGGGTGCTTCAACTTTAGGAATGATGGTAATGAAAGTATCATTCCACTTCTCAGGCATGATTCCTGTATTGAAAAATTGGGAGACTTCAAGACAGAAAATATCACCCAAAGTATTCCACTATTTCCTGAAGAACAAACCAGGATAGCCATCAGGACCAGGAGCCCTGTCTGCTCCCAGTTGAAAAACCGCCCTGCAAATTTCTTCCTTTTCAACTGGTGCACAAAGACTGATATTGGCCTCCTCTGAAACCAGACAAGGGAAGCCATCAAGGATATTCGGATCCAGCTGTCCCTCCTTGCTCGTAAACAGCCTATGATAAAACTCCTTGACATGAACACCAAGGTCGTGGACGTTGGTTATCCAGTTCCCTTCTATGTCCTTGAGCTTTAAAATCCGATTCCGATTCTTCCTTTTTATAGTACTCGCATGAAAGAAGCCCGAATTCTGGTCACCTTCCTGCAGCCATGAAATCCTTGACCTTTGTGCCCAAAAGCTCTCTTTTGAGCTCCATAAGGATTCCAATTCGAGCTGGAGATTCTTTTCTTCAATCACTAGGATCGGGGACCTATATGTCCCATGTAAAAGCTGCAGTCTTTGTCTTATTTCTTTTTCCCTCTTTTGTTTTCTCAGTCTGTCATTTTTCGCCCAATTTCTCAAGTCCCTTTGGCAGTCGTTGAGGATATCCTGAACACTTCCCCCTTTGTTCCAACGGTTATTCAAAATTAGACAACATTCTTCGCTTTCCCGCCACCTCTTGTCAAACCGGAAGGGGGTATTGTGGGAGCGAGTATAAGAGTGTAGATCGATCCTGATCGGACAATTATCCGATTCCACAAAGTCTTCATGAAAAACCACGGCTGTTTCGAACTTTGTTCTCCAGGCAGTCGAGCAGAGTGCTCGGTTAAGCCTCTCCCTGATCAGATTGTTTCCTTGCTGCTTATTACTCCAAGTAAAAGTCAATCCTGAGAAGCCAAGATCCACAAGAGCGTTTCTAGCAATGAAGTACTTGAAAGGATTGACATTTTCATTTCTTAAGGGACATCGTCCCTGTTTTTCAAAAGGGTAGATGGCGACATTAAGGTCCCCCACAACCAGCCAGCTATCATCTTGGTTTGCCCTGAGACTCGTAAGTCGATCCCATAGGGCATTTCTCTCCACCACCGTGGTAGGAGCGTGCACAAAAGTGCAGAATAACTTAACCCCATTCCTACTAATACTAGTGTCCATGTAGGACTTACACGAATCCAACACAACGACTTCTACATCATCCTTCCACCAAAGAGCTAAACCACTTCCTTCCCTCCCTGGACCATAATTCTCCGAGTGATCAAACCTCATTGTTCTTCTCCTTTCTTCCATAAAGGAATCTTCTTTCTTAGTTTCCATGAGAAATAGCATCGAGGGGCCGAATTGTCGACAGAGTCTGCCGCAGTAGCTTCTTGTAAGAGGTTGGCCGAACCCCCTACAATTCCAACTTAGAATCCTCATTCCTGGGGAGGCGGCTCGAGGCTTGCCGCCGCTGCCCTCGGAGTGATTGATTCCCCTTCTCCGGATTGACATTCTTCTGCTGTGATTTCTGCCAGGCTCTTCCTTCTGATGGTGTGCCTCCTTCTTTGGTATGTTCTCCTATTTTCTCCTGGAACAAAAGACAGAGAATCAAAAGACAGGTTAGTGGGTGTTTCCTGTTGCTCGGCTGGGCTAGAGAGGCTGACTCTCTCTTCAGGCTTTCTCTTCTTCTCGGGCCTGGTCATCACTTCATCAGTTGCCGCCTCATTGGAGACAGCCACTAGGCCTTGGGTATGGGCCTGGGTGGTCATCACTTGGTTGTGCTGGTCCACTAAGGTTGGAGTGAGGGATAAATCAGTTGGTGTGTATGATGGGCTCGCCAGGGTTAGAGACTGGCCCATTTCAAACAGGCCCGCCATCTTTTCCCGGTTTCCTTCTCTACCACTTAGGTCGAGACTCCTCTGCATCGCCCTCGTTGTTGCCTCCATTTCGATTTCCAGGAAAGCTGTTTGCATGGTAGGTGTGGGGTTGCCTCCCTCTCCTCTGTAGACCCAGTCTGACCCTCTCCCTGAGTTTGGCAGTATGGCATATCCCTGTAGGTATGGGAAAGGTCCCTGCAGTGGGAGGCCTGCAAGGGTGATTTGAGAAGATTCACCTCGGGAGCCCCGGATTTGCTGTCTTGCTGGGTTCTGACTTGTCAGGCGGCGAGAGTTTGCTTCTCTTAACGATGCAGGAGGGGTATTCGCCGGAGAATCATGACTGGCCCTCAGTGCATCGGTGTAAACCTCCAACGGGTCAGTGCAGAGCCCTTTCCTCCTATTCTCTTCCCTTTCCAGGCAATTATGGATGAGATGGCCGAGCCTCCCGAAGAAGTAGCAAAAATCCATGATTCTTTCGTATTTGAAGCTCACCCAGACCGATCTCTCTCCCACCGGATACTCAAAACTGATTGGGATGGGGTCGTCGATGCTGACCTCCACCTTTGCCCTGATGAACTTTAACCAGCCTCTGAAGTCGAAGTTGGATTGGTCGATGCTGTGGAATTGGGGGAAAATGAAAGAAGCAACTGCTTGGACAGCCTCCTCATCTTTTAGGGACTGGGGAAGATCATGCATCTGCACTGTCACGGCCTTACTCTTGGTCGTGCGGCCCTAGCTCTCAATTCCGTTAGAGATGCTAGGCAGCCTTCTCACAAGCTCTCAAACTCACTCAACTCACAAGAACAAGACACAAGAAGATGGGAGAAACTCTATAGTTGTATTGCTCACAAAAATGATGGATGATTACAAATGAGGAGGAGGTGCTCCTTTTATAGGCCCTCCTCTCTTACAAGGTATAAATACCTCTCATAATGCTCTCCCCCATTAACACACCCTATTAAGTTTCCCCCATAATGTACACCATTATACCACCTCATAATGTGGCTCTTTATGTGCACCATTAAGCTCATATTCAAGATGGGGAATCCTAGGAGCATCCTATGCTACTAGGTCTTCCTAATGCCACATGTGCTTGACTTGTTCATGATCCGCCACATCATTCGCCATGTCGCCCGCTACGCGTGACATCCTCCCCCACCTATTCTCGCGATGCCCTCATCGCGTCCTTGCTACGAAATGTCTCCATCGACCTCGAGCAGCATCTCTCGACTCTTGAGCCTCGTTGGTGACAGCACCCATAGAGTGATTGTGTTGATGTCGGCTGATTCGGGCTTCTGCTCTCCATCCCATTTCTTCAGAGCTACGAGAGTGTTGCTCTCCCAAGTTCGATGTTATTCGTCTGAATTCAAAACATTGACTCCCAAGTTCGTAGTTTGTCTATTAAATTTCCACTGAGCGCGCAAGGGCGAAGTGAGAGCTTCGAAACTTAGTCTTCAAAATGCTTACCTCCGCATTTGGGCTTCACATGCCGCCCCTGCCGCCGGACACGAATTCTCCAGCAGCTCCAAAGAGCTACACACCTCATCTACTCCATAAATTCGATTCTCCAGCGGAGCTCAAACAGCTCCATGCCCACCTTGTCAAAACCAATGCCTCTATCTCCGTCCTTCCATTACCCAAAGTTGCTTCTGTTTGCTCCCGCGGCCGCTGCTTCCCCTACGCCCAACATATCTTTGCTCGCTCCGACAACCACGACACTTCCGTCTGGAATTCGTGCCTGAGAGCTCTGGCAGAAGGCGATCACCCCATCGATGCCGTCTCGCTGTTCTACCAGATGCGTACGTCGGGTGTCTTGCCCGACGCGTTCACTTGCTCCTTCCTTCTCAAAGCTTGCGTGAGCTTGTTAGATATCGCTAACGGTAAAATCCTTCATGGGGTTGTTGAGAAGCTTGGGTTTGGGTCGAATTTGTTTCTGCAAAACATGATCTTGAATTTGTATGGACTGTGTGGGGAAATGGCTGATGCAATGTTACTGTTCGATAAAATGCCTCAAAGAGATGTCGTCACTTGGAACACCGTAATAACCCAGATGCTCAAGAGGGGAGATATCGAGGGCGCTTCAAGACTCTTCTCCAGGATGCCGGAGAGGAATATCAGGTCATGGACGTTGATGATTTCGGGCTGTGTCCAGTGCGGGAAACCAAAAGAAGCCATTGATTACTTCCTGGAGCTGGAAGAAGAATCTGGGTTGCGGCCTAACCAAGTCACGGTTGTATCTGTACTTGCAGCCTGTGCTGATCTCTGCGCTCTAGATTTGGGGAAAAGGGTTCACGAGTACTCTAACAGAAGCGGGTTCAAGAATAACGTGCTCGTCTGCAACACCTTGATCGACATGTATGCCAAATGCGGTTCCCTGGAGGAAGCCAGCAGAGTTTTCGACGAGATGGAAGGAAAACGAACCGTGTTTTCATGGTCTGCAATGATTGTGGGACTTGCAGCGCATGGACGAGCTCAGGAAGCCCTGAGCCTCTTTTCAAGCATGCTCCAGGATGGAACAGAACCAAACGGTGTTACATTCGTGGGTCTGTTGCATGCCTGCGCCCATATGGGTCTTGTCGACGAAGGTCGAGCCTTTTTCACCAGCATGACTCGGGATTACGGAATAACTCCAGGGATCGAGCATTATGGCTGCATGGTTGATCTCCTGAGTCGAGCTGGACTAGTGAAAGAGGCTTATGAATTCATCATGGAAATGCCTATTAAACCGAATGGTATCATCTGGGGTGCTCTTCTTGGTGGTTGTAGGCTTCACAAAGACATCAAGTTGGCTGAGCAAGCAATTCAGCACCTCTCTGTACTGGATCCTCTCAACGATGGGTATTACATCGTGTTATCGAACATCTATGCAGAAGCTGGTCGATGGGAAGACGTGACGAGAGTAAGGAAGTTGATGAAGGCGAGAGGGGTGAAGAAAACCAGCGGGTGGAGTAAAATAACCCTGGATGACGGAATCGTTCATGAATTCGTGGCTGGAGATGAGAGCCACCCGCAGGCTGAAGGCATATTTCGAAAGTGGGATGAACTCGTTGTTGAGATGATGCTTAGAGGGTACGTTGCCAATACTTCACTAGTGCTGCTCGACATCGAAGAGGAGCAGAAGGTGAAGTTCATTTATCGTCACAGCGAGAAATTGGCTGTGAGTTTCGGGCTGTTGAACACTCCGGCTGGAACGACGATCAGGATCATCAAGAATCTACGTGTTTGTGAGGATTGTCATTCGGCTTTGAAACTGATAGCGGCCATCTCTGGTCGTGAGATTGTTGTGCGTGATCGTAATAGGTTCCATTGTTTCAAGGACGGATGCTGTTCTTGTGGGGATTATTGGTAATGCAGTTTGTTGAGCAATTAATCACTTGTTTCAAAAGACCGTTTCGGTCACATTCACTACAGCTCTTTCTCCACAGGCCATCCACTACCACAGTACCACTCTACAATCATCAATTCTTAGTCTTAGTGCCTACTCTGCCTACTGAGAAAGATAAGACAAAGTGCGTTCAAAAGGAAAAGCATAAAGGGCGAAAAAGAAAACAAAACAATCATAACACTTCCTCCAAAACCAAAATTGGCCACAAAATTGCATAATCTAATGACCTCTCCCAAGTCCCAACTACCCACCATTGAAATTCCGCTCATCTTTCATTTCTTCCCTTTAAAGAAAGTTTCACTTATGTCCCAGCAATAAGCACACACAAGCAGTAAATCAGCCAACCCAAAGAAGAAACCATTTCAGGGAGACATCCATAGCCAGTTACAGTCGCCAGAGAGCTCCGAGCACAAAATGCTAAAGCTCCTAACTTTCCTCCATATCCTGTCCCTCTCCCTCTTTCTCCTCCAACCCAGTTCCCCATTCTGCAATGGGTTCCCAGATTCGGTAGTTGAAAGCGGTGAGCTCCACGGCGGCGGCGTTGTTGGCGGTGGCTTATATGAAGAAGAGGCGGAGATGGAGTCGGAGATCAGCAGGAGGCTGATGCTAATGCAGAGGAAGTACATAAGCTACGCGACGCTGAAGAGGGACATGGTCCCTTGCGACAACCCAGGTGCTTCCTACTACGATTGTCACCCTCGTGCCGCCAACACATACAACCGGGGTTGTGAAGTCATTGCCAGGTGTAGAGGTATCAAAGACGTCTCTGATTGATTGATAGATCGATTTCTATTAAAAGGAGATGAAATGAAGTCAGTGGGTTGGGGAAATTGAGTCTACTTTTTCCTCCCAACCCCAGATTCGATGCAATTTTGGGGTTTCTTCTCTTTTTTGGGTGTTTCTGTATATTTGGAGGACCCTTCTTTTTGTTCTGTGCTCTGCTGCTAGCTGTAAGAAGTTGTTTAGATCCAAGTTTTGATTGGCAACAGATCTGGGGTTGGTGTGCCTCCATTTCTCAGTGGATGAAGTTTGATTTGTTTATGGGGTGTCATTTCCTTTTCGACAAGTCCCCTTGCTTTGCAATGCCAAATCACAACAATGCAATTTCTGTGGGTTTTGAAGGATTCTGGGATGGTTTTGCGGAATATGGTCTGCAATTTCCTGGTTTCGTGTTCCCGTCAGCAGGCCTGTGATTCTGCATTCTTGTGTATCAATTCAATCATCGGCTGACGGTCAACACGGCATGACTTTTTGGGATGAAACTAAAGGGCCTTGGTGTAGTTTCACTAATCTGGAAGTGCGACTCTGAAAAGATTCCTCCTTTTCTTTTATGAAGCCCCTGCTACGATTGAAATCTATGATCTAAGGTATGGGTGTTACCCAAAGTGGAACTGTGTTTTCTTTAAAAAGAAATTTCCCCTTTCATCAATCTCTAGTCTGGATTCTGGACACAAAGTGCTGTTTTGCTACTTCCAGTTGGGGCATGCTAGGAAATGGAGTCTGTATTGCCTTGTCTTTAAAGGGTAGCATCAGGCAATTTCAGAGGTGGTTGGGTTGGAAAATTCTTCCTCGACGTCTACTGCTGAGTTTGGCCACAAAATGGATGGGCTGTGGAGCGGATTGGAGTCCCTCCGTTGAAGGGTGGGTTGCTTTGATTTCCTCCTCTGCCTAATCAAATCTGCAGAGATGAAAAAGTGAACCATGCCGTTCTGTGCATCTTTTTCACCATCGAACATAGACGGAAGGCCAGTTGGTTCTTCTGTTTGAAGTGTCTGCAATACACATTACACGATCTTGAACTGTCGTCTATGATAGATTGCGTCGATATGATTTTCATCACGATTTCCTCACCGTCTACCTGTTAATCCTGTAAACTTCTGACTTTACTGACTTGATTTCTCTCCTACAACTTTTTTTTTTTTTTTTGACAATGATTAACAAATTTTATTCCAACAAACGAAGGAAGCGCAAACTCGGTTACATTCTTAGAGAAGATCAGAAATGAGATCAAGAATATTAATCCAATCATCAGGGAGCGAAGCTCGTGCTTTTGATCTTGCCACCCAATCGGCTCTGACATTGAGTGCCCTAGGAACATCCTTGACATGAATAAGAGGGTTTGTCCTCAAGATTGAAACAATCGATCCTATCCATGATGTACATCTCCATGGCCATCTTGATTGATTGAGCTTCAGGGCTTTCACTAGAACCTGACAGTTGGACTGTACCGTACATTCGGTCCCATATTCTTGAGCTAATTTCACTCCTTCCAGAAGTGCCTTCGTTTCTGCTTCAATCGGTGTGGAACAAAGAAGATTCTCCGCTCTCCCATCACACACTTGTCCATGGTGGTTAACAACCACAACACCATATGCTGCCTGCTGGGAGTCGCTAATGAACGACCCATCACAGTGTATCATCACAGGATGATTACTTCAACTTCACTAGTTGAATTTTGCTTCCCTTCTCGAATAAGTGATTGAAATGGTATGACTTTTTCTTTTGCAATGCAACCATTTTAAATAGACCTCACAGAACGACCGTATTATACCCTTAGATACACTTGAATCACAACAATCTATGATATATGTGATGAATTGATGATTACTCAAACTGACCTAGACGTCAATTTCTTCATGCTTAGGTTCTAAATGTCTCTAATAAACCAATCATCATCCCATTTATGGACCCTATCAAGATGAGTTCTAACTCACTACTGAGTTACTTAAACCTCCAGGGCTAGTTCTTTTAACAGTTCCATCTGATAATGATTTTCTAAGCAGATTAGTACTTGTCCTACCGGTATATCTTTGCACCAGCTGTGTTGGGACTTGGGAACCAAGAATACGACAGTATCGCCACACATGAAACGACAGCAACAACCATCCAATGACATGATAGTGAAGCTCAACAAATCTTCATTTTGTCTATCTTTTTCTGGTAAAAAATGATGATAAGCCGGCGCAGCACGCAGCAGCGGCACAAAATCCGAATTTGCAGAATCAAAAACCCAAAATCTATCTCACACAGCCCCATTCCCGATATCCGACCATTATTCTTCCAACTCGTTGTGGTCAAAAAGACCCAACCCATTCCTCTCCTCCTCCAACAATCCATTACCCTTTCCAGCCACAAAACACAACTCTAAAAGAGAAAAACCTAAACACAACCATTCATCCGAGTTCTTTTCCTGAATGCAAAACAAACCAAACAAACCGCACTGGTCTTCTCCAAACCCTCTCCTTTTGGTGGTATTGCTCAGTACCTGTAGTGAGCAGGCTTGTAAGGACCCTCGACCGGGATGCTGATGTAGTCAGACTGGTCCTTGGTCAGCTTGGTGAGCCTAGCTCCGAGCTTACCGAGATGAAGAGCAGCAACCTTCTCATCAAGATGCTTGGGCAGAACGTAAACCTTCTTCTCGTACTTGCCGCTGGACCTCTCGTTCCAGAGCTCCAACTGTGCAATCACTTGGTTGGTGAACGAGCAGGACATCACGAAGCTGGGGTGGCCAGTTGCGCATCCGAGATTCATCAAACGACCTTCAGCCAACACAATGATGCCGCTCTTGGTGTCGGGGAAGACCCACCTGTCGGTCTGGGGCTTGATTGTGATTCTCTTCACACCGGGGAAGGTCTCGAGGCCTTGCATGTCGATCTCGTTGTCAAAGTGACCAATGTTGCAGACAATGGCGTTGTTCTTCATCTTCCTCATGTGGTCGACCATGATGATGTCCTTGTTGCCGGTGGTTGTGCAGAAGATGTCAGCCTCAGAGACCACATCCTCGAGGGTCAACACCTGGAGACCTTCCATGAGAGCCTGGAGGGCGCAGATGGGATCGATCTCAGTGACGATCACACGAGCACCAGCCTGCTTCATGGCGGCAGCACAGCCCTTTCCGACATCACCATAACCACAGACAACTGCGACCTTGCCGGCGATCATGACATCGGTGGCCCTCATGAGACCATCGGGGAGGGAGTGACGGCAACCGTACAAGTTGTCGAACTGTAAGACCACAGATTGAAACCAAGCATTAACCACAAGCACAAACATCAGAAATCAATCGGTAACAGATCCAAATCATCATGAAAGTAGCTAAACATGCATATAACGAAGAAGGGTAATGGATATAACATTCAAACAATACCCTAAATGTCATCCTAGCAAAGGCCAACCAAATAAAGCTCGATTCTTTGTTACAATTCAAGTGCCAATTATTGACTTTATAAGAATATCAAATATATCAGATCTGAAAGACTGCAACCTCAATTAACTCAGGCAATCACAGAATCATTCCAGATCTACCAATCATGAACTGAACGAACGAGTAAGAACGAGAATGGATAGAGATTTACCTTGCTCTTGGTGACAGAGTCATTGACATTGATAGCAGGGAACAGAAGAGTTCCATTGGCCTGCATCTGGTAAAGCCTCTTGACTCCAGTGGTGGTCTCCTCAGAAACACCCACTAGTCTCTCCTTCATCTTGTGGTACTTCTTGGGGTCAACCTTCAACCCGTCCCTGATAATGGTGAGGACGATCTGGAACTCGGCATTATCCGTGGAAGCCGGATCGGGGACCTTGCCAGACTTGGCGAACTCCTCCTCGGCCTTGACACCCTCGTGGATCAAGAGCGTGGCGTCACCGCCGTCATCGACGATCAGATCGGGTCCGCCACCGGGGCCCCAGTCGAGGGCCCTCTCGGTGCACCACCAGTACTCCTGGAGGGTCTCCCCCTTCCAGGCGAAGACGGCGGCGGAGTCGCGGGCGATGGCGGCGGCGGCGTGGTCCTGGGTGCTGAAGATGTTGCAGGAGCACCAGCGGACCTCGGCGCCGAGGGCGGTGAGGGTCTCGATGAGGACGGCGGTCTGGATGGTCATGTGGAGGGAGCCGGTGATCCTGGCGCCCTTGAAGGGCTGCGAGGGCCCGAATTCGGTCCTGCAGGAGATGAGGCCGGGCATCTCGACCTCGGCGAGCTCGAGCTCGAGGCGGCCGAAGTCGGCCTGGGACATGTCCTTGACCTTGTACTCCCGGCCGGCGGAGGTTTTGTCGACGATGAGCGACATTGCGACGGGGAGGGAATTGGGGATCTGAGAAATTTAGGAGAGGGATGAGAAGTGAGGCGAGAGACAGGGTTGAGTGAAGGGAGTGGATGGGGTTTATAAAGAGGAAGGGTGAGGAGAGATGGACGGCTGAGATTGGATCTGGGTGAGGGTGGATTGAAACGGTGTCGTATGAAAAGGAGCTGGGATCTGGTGGGGGTTGGTGGATCTAGGTTGGGGTGGAAAAAGTATACGGATGCGGCGAGAACGCCGTGCTGGACTCCCACTTGTGGTGACTGAAATGGACGGTGATCCGGTGGGGTATTCGTTCGGGTCGACACGTGTCGTCTGATTGATGGTCGTGTGGGAGGATGTGTGGTGTGGGGTCTGAGAAGTGAGAAGAATTAGGTCTGGGCTTTCTGAGTTTTTAACTTTTTATGTTATTTACATTTTTTTTCAGTTGTAAATTTATTTATCTCTATTCTCTAACAAACAAATTTAGAAAGTTGAAGAAGATCCAGAAATCTGGGGAGGATCATTAGATTTTCCGTTTTAACATCCATAACATGAAATTTTTGAATGTGTAGTTGAAGGAGAAGAAGAAGTTTCAGTGGCTTTTCCGCACAAATTTATGTGTGTCTTGAAGTTGATGTTCAAGTTTTATTTTGTATAAATGGAACCATTTACGGGTCGTTTGCTTGAGGGTTTTGATGATGGATTTGGTCATGGAAATCTATCCATCATGGACTTTAACGGAAATCCATCGTTTGCCTTAGGGAATTAGGGAGATGGAATTTGAGGGTCCCGCCACTTTTGGGGTTCCAAATCCGTGGACCCCACGGACTTGGAAGTTCCACCTCTTGAGGTGGGATTTGGGTGATGGATTAAAATTCATGATAGTAAATTACCTTTCTACCCTTACTTATTACTTTAATTACAAAGTTGTCCTACTTTAATTCAATGGTCATGCAATTATAAACTTTTATAATGTCGTATTTTATATATATGAGAATTTTTCATTTCGTTTTGTAATATCATAGTTTATTTAAATATGAATGTATATGTGATTTGTTAGATTCAACTATAAACATCTTATGCTCGTCTTGTGCATTATTGTTTGATTGATTGTCGGATTCCAAAATCGGGGAGTTAGCAAGAAGTTGATGAGTTGTAGCAATAAAGCGAGCAATTGGTTGCAATTGATACATAATATTGCGTACATTATTAGATGAGTTGTTAATTAGTGCCAAACTATGATACATTTCTATATTTGTAGTTGAATTATTAGTCCACATAGTGGTAAAGAGTTTAAAATTTCATTGTATGCGTTGGATTTTTTTAATGAAATTTATGGATTATAATATAGAAATATAATTAGATAAGATAAGGGTAACAAGGTAATTTGAATTTCATATCCACAAATCTATTCAAACAAAATCTATAATCAAATCCACAAGCAAACAATAGACTTGGGGGTCGTTTGGATGAGGAATTCTAATGGATCAATCTGACACAATTGTCTCGTTTTGAGTCAATTGTGCTAGATTGATCCGTTTGGCAGCAGAAAATTTGGATGAAGCAATTTGGCTGGGGAATTCTGAATTGACTCATTTTGTGCCAATTACAATTGTCTGGGGTGGGGGCAGGTAATCTGAATTGACTCGTTTTAAATGACTCATTTTGTAAAATGAAACAATTGGTCAAATTGTCTCGTTTTACAATTGATCCATCCAAACGACCCCTTGGTCAAATCCATAATGCCACCAAATTCATCATATATCCATGGTTTTCCAAAACCCAAGTTTTACCAAAACCCTCATTTTTCAAATCCATGAAGCAAACGACCCGTTACAATCACGCTATATTTTTAATCAAATGGAATTCAAGGATCATAACACTATCATAGTTTATCGAGCAATTTTGTACTTCAATTGGATCATTATTAATAATGAAATGAAAGTCCAAAGAGAGTTTGTACCTTTCTTTAAAAAATCTAAAAAATTCCATAAAGTTTTCTCTTTACACACGAGATATACAAATTTCATAAATTGCTTGAATGAGACAATATTTTTCAAGGTTCGACTCCTAAAGTTTTCTCGTAAGTTTTAATGGCAATTTGGTTTTCATTATCAATATTCGATTTTTCATCCTCGCTGATCTCCGCCCTTATTAATGGAGAAATCTTAAACATTAAATAACATCCAAATTTTATTCTAAACTAAATGGTCAATAAGGAATAGTTGTATTGTGACGTAACTTGGTATTTGTAAATCAATCACCGACTGTTGGCTTCATTGCAGATATACAAAGGCCTGTGTATAATAATATAAAAAAACTAATTTGATCTATCGGTTTTCATTGGAATTCCAAGTTCTTTTTAGTAGTTTGGGTGGAAAGAAATTAAAACCTTCCCTAGTTTTCTTATCGGCAAGTATGCATGGTTGCATTGCTATTAAGTCTCGAAATGAGAATTAGTGTCTCCACTTTCCTTTCATTGATTTCACATTTCAGATTCCAAATACGAGTAAGTATGAAGTGCTAACCCACTGAAAACTATATATTTTATGCACATCTTGTAAGAAAATATAAGAAAATACATACAAAAACAGTACAACAAATGGGATTTGGTGCAAATAGCAATGAGTTATACTTTCATAACACATATATAACATATTTAAGAATTTTAATAGTGTATTTATTTAGTTGTTCTGTTTCATTTTTGGATTTTGTGTGGTGCTGCCACGGGAGAAAAGGTCCATTTTTTAGGGTAAATACAATTTAATAGCCAAACCTTTCCTTTTAAACAATATAATAGCCAAACCTTTTAAAAAACAATATAATAACAAAACCGTTAACTTTTCATCGTCAGTGGACGCTGAGGTGACGGATTTCTGTACACGTCAGCCGGTAACTTTTTGTTTTTGATTTATCAAATTATTATTCTAAAACTAAAAAAAGTAGAAAAAAAATGAAAACAAAAAATGTTCATTCAGCCATTGGCTTATGCACTTCGGCTCCCTCCTCTTATACTCATCTTTGCCTCATCCGCCATTTTTTCCGGCGATGTGGTCCGTCTCTCCAAAATCGAGCCAACAGCTAGCTCCGCCTCCTCCCTTCCTACTGCCACACATTCCATTCTGCCTGCATCGGCACCTGCTCCTCTATAACCAAATCTACCCTCTCTCCCGCTCCCATCTTCATGTCTGCGATTCCAACATCCTCAAGCTCTCTTCCTCAGTTCCCCGACCAGAATCTCCGTCGACTCCCGATCTGCATTGGACTCCTCTTCTCCCCACTCCCCCGTCCAATCATTTCTCTTCTCTCCTCTGCTCTTTGGCCTCCTCCTTGACCTCGCGGGAGTCGGCCTCACCAAATTCAACTTCCGTCGTTGACGAATTTGGAAAGAAACGAGCGTTTTTGTCAGGCCAGGTTCAGATCTGTAAAGTAACAAGCAATGAGTGGGTGGGAGCTCAGCGGATCTACACTTGCTGGTGTCGCCCTCTACTCTCTCGTTCATAATCCCGCCGCCGCCGAACCTGTAAAGAAAATAATGTCTGGACGGCGCTTTCCCTTCTCCTGGCTTCTGGTCTCGACACCTGCTAGGAAAAGAGGAGGAATACGATACAGGAGGGTCACAAGGGTAATGACACGGCGGCGGCGGTCACAAGGTTTTTGTGAAGTTATGGGCAAAATCATAGAGGTTCATTTTGATTCCAATTGTTGGCGATGCTGTGCTTGCTTGGTGGTGGCCGCGTTCAGTTCGCCGGAGTGTCTTGCTTGGCTAACGAACGATGAAGAGTCCCCTTACCGCCGGAGAGGGATTTGTATATAGAAAGAGGAAGTTGAATGGATGGATTAGAATAGAGAGAGAGAGTTGAATGTATAAGCTTCATCTTTATTTTTTATTTTGTTTTTCTAATTTTAAAAATAAAAAATTAAATTGTAAAAAGAATAGTAATCCATGTCACATGGTCAAATAATTTACATTCTGCCACATCAGCAAAAAATTATCCAGCTCACTTAAAATTTTGCCACGTCATAGTCAACTAACTGTCAACTGGACGGAAAGATGACGGTTTGGCTATTAAATTGTTTTCGAAAAGGTTTGGTTATTATTTTGTTTATAACGAAAAGGTTTGGCTATTAAATTGTATTTACCCTTTTTTTTACTTCCAATCTAAGTTTACAGTAGAGGTCCTAACTAGAAGTATGCAAGTGATGCACAAAGACTGGTATGGAACTTCATGGTCAGCATAATTTTTTTTTTTTTTTTACAAAGGGATTACTTGCATTGCACTTTGAAAAATCGATTACAAGAGAACCAACAAAGCAAACTAAAATCAGAACAAAGGACAGACAAACTCAAGCACATGGATCATCAATCTGTGCTTCAGAGATTCAACAAGAAAGAGCACAAAACACAGAAAGAGTATCCCAACAATGGATCTGAAACACTTGAACCAAAAGCAGTAAACATCGAAAGCTCTCTTGCAATCAAATCAAACAAAGTAGCACCAAGCGCAATCAGCTCTTCCGATCCGACCGAGTCCATGACAATTGAACACAATGTCATATGCCGCCTCCTGGGAGTCGCTCGAAGACGCTCAACACAGTGAATCTCGAGTGAGGGATTACATGGCGGTGAACAAGATTGAGGATCGAAATGCTCCGAGATGAAGAGGCAGGGGGAAACGAGGCACCAAGACTTGGTCAAGGGAAGAAGAAGAACCCAAATCCCCCAGATCAAAGATCCGAAACCACGACCAGCAGGGCTAGACACCGCAATCCATCCTCCATAGCCCACCAAGATGCAGAACAAACCACCTGGGAAGAAACGAAGGGGAAAACCAGTGAATCGATTCACCACACAAGCTGATAAATCCACCATCAAGAGGGAAAACCCAAGATGCATAACTCAGCCCCCAAGGAGAGCAAATCCCAGCAAAAAACCCAAGAACAGGGCAGCGAATTGCCAAAATGGCTGGAAAAACTGAAAAGCTGGAATCCTGGAACAGGAGAGTGAAAAACATGAAGACAAAGACAAGGAAACTGAAAATGGAAGCAAGCAGAAGGGAAAGGGGTGGGCTACCGCCGGTCACCAATAGATGCCGGTGGCAGCCCTTAGAGATCTACACCGCCCAGGAAAAAGTTAGAGAGGGATGAGAGGAGAATTTGAAATAAAGTAAGAGAGATCTTGGTCAGCATAATTCTGCGGGTGATATGTAGCAAACTCAAGGTTGTCAATCCTCGGGTTGCCCGGACCCGGTCGAGCTAGTGGATCAAGGGTTAACGGGTCACCTGTTTTAGCCCAAAAATATGGAAAGAGTCATTATATTATACTTATCTTGATAAATTATATCAAATCTCGACAATCATCGTATCTAACTTGTCAAATGGTTTAGACGCGCTTGGGTTTTTTCTCTCGTTTAGCGAGAGTTTATCTTGGCGGCGGAAAACCTAGGGTTTCCCACTACAACTCGGCGACGGATACTGGATTCAGAGAGAAATACTACATCCAAGACTCTATAAGAGCTTCTGTAAGAGCAGCTAAACAAAGTCCTTTCAAAGTATTGCATAGCGAAGGCCTCAGCAACATATTTCCGCCCAAACCCTAAGCGTTTTGACGGCGCTCTCTTTGAAACGTATTCTCCAAGTCACATAGCGTGTGACCTCCTTTTGAATAGATCTACAATGACATCCACCAACCAAAAGGATGTTGAAGCAGCACTCAAGGAGGTTGTACAGGAAGGGGTTGATCCCACAGCGGCACTTGAAGATCAGCTAAACCATATTACCCCGGCCGAGGATGATGAAGAACCACTAGAAGTCGAAGATGCTGATGTTGATGTGGTAAGAATGGAGGTGGTTCGACACCTAGGGCTTATAGCACGCCTGGTGTTAGACAAAGAACCCAATATTTAATCAATGAAAATAGCGTTAACAAAAGCCTGGGGATTGAAGAAAGGGTATCAGATAACTGTTCTAAGTAACAACCTTTTTGCTTTCCAGTTTCTTGAGATGGATGACCGTAATAAGGTTTGCTACGGGGGGCCCTGGCACTATGAGAACAGTGCTATGTTATTCATGGCTAGCTGGTGGATCAAGAAACCAGTCCCAGCAGACATGCATAGGAGGAGATATGGATAAAGGTTAAAGAATTCCCAACAGAGCTAAGAACACTATCTATGGCAGAAAAGATAGCAAACATAGGGGGTGAATTTGTATATTTTGATGATAGCTCTGAGAAGATGTGGGATGATTTCATCCGGATAAGAGTTAGTATCTCGATCAATAAACCACTGAGGAAAAATAAATAAAGCTCAATGTTGGTGGAGAGCTAAAGGAGTTCCTGATAAAGTATGAGAAACTCCCTCTCTTTTGTCACTCTTGTGGCAGAATAGGGCATGTGAAAGTTAAATGTCCGAAGCCATCCCACCTGGCTGTTGATCCTTATAGCTTCGATATGAGAGTTGCACCTCCTGCTCCAAGAAACTGGTTGTCACATCGCGCCAAAAAGGAGGAGGCAGACATATGGAAACACCTAAGAAGGAAATTTGACCTAGAAAGTTCAGGCTCTAACTCAGATAAGCTTGGTAAGCAAGGAAAAGAGGAGAAGCAGACGGATGCTGAGTCGAACCTACAAGAGAATCCGGTTGAGCCTACACCTATGGATATAGGCAAAGAGATGGGAGCATAGATCAGGATACCAGGCAATCAGAAGTGGCCAAAGATCATGTACAGGGTAGCTCTCTCCACAAAACTGTGGCTGCCCAGGAAGGAGCTGTGAAAAAGTTCACGGCAAATCAGGAACTTGAGCAATCCCTAAAAAGGAGGCTAGGGAAGGTTTGTAAAAGACAAGATCAGGGGAGAGCGAGGGAAGCCCCCCAGATGCAACTTACCCCTAAAAAACGGAACATCAATTCACAAGATGGGGCCACATCAGGAGGAGACAAGGAAATCAAAGATTTGAAGATAGCAAAGACTATTATTTTCCCAGAGACTCAAAATGCAGAATTCTCTAAACAACTTTACAACATGGTTGGCGGTAAGACGGACCCTGCAAAGGAGCAGGGTCGCCCAGCCCAATGAGTCTATTGAGCTACAATTGTCGGGTACTCGGGAATACCCCGGTAGTTGAAAAATTAAAGACGCTACTGCGTCAAACGAATCCCGATGTTGTGTTTCTTATGGAAACATGTCAATATGAAGAAGAATGGAAAAAGAAAATCAAGGTACTCAGTTATAACGAAGGTAAAGGGGTTGCGACAGCAGAAAACAAGGCAGGTGGGCTACTAATGATGTGGAAGGAGGAGATTGAAGTTGAAGTAAAAGATTGTGATCTACATTTCATTGATGTGCAAATAAAAATGTCATGCTCTCAAACCGCGTGGCATCTTACAGGCTTGTATGGATGGCCACAGAGTCAAAATAAGAAGAGAACCTGTGAGTTGATCCAAAGGCTACACAGGCAAGTGCAAATTCTGTGGCTGGTAATAGGGAATTTTAACCTCCTGATGGATCATTTAGAAAAAAGTAGTAGATGTAGCCCAGATGAAAAGGAGATGGAGATGTTTCGTGACTGCCTGGACAATTGTGTTTTGGTGGATTGTGGCTGTTATGGTAGAACTTTCACGTGGGAAAACAACAAATCTGAGGACAACTTTATAGAGGAAAGACTCGACAGAGCTGTGGGAAACAAAGAGTGGATGGATTTATATCCATATATGCGACTGTACCACTTAGACAGATGTGGATCTAACCACATCCCTATTCAACTCAAGCTTAGTCTGGAGGAGGAAGAAATCACTTGGGGGTGGAGCTTTCGATATGAACCGTACTGGGAAAGGCATGAGGACTGTGGAAAAGTGGTGGAAGAGGCTTGGATGGGAGTAGGGGCAGGCAATCTGATGGATCAAATCCAAAATGTCGAATCATAGAGCTTGGACTACTACAGCTTTTGGTTCACTAACTGAGAGAAGAAAGCAAGCTGAGAAGGCCCTAAGAGCACTTGAAAGGAGGAAAAGGACGAAGGTGGTTCTACTTCAAAGGAAGGTAATCGAGCAAGATTTGAATGATATTATCCTTCAACAGGAGATTAAGTGGAAACAACATTCCAGGGCAGACTGGCTCAAGGAAGGCGACCTGAATAATGGCTATTTCCATCGTAAAGCGTTTGAAAGAAGATGACGCAACACCATCAAAACTTTGCAAAATGACCATGGACAAACTTTTGTCGGACAACTGGTGTTGAAGTGTGCCTGCTAGACTACATGAAGAGACTCTTTAAAGCAGGAAGCAGGCCAGAGGTTAGTAAGATAATACCAGTGGTTCAAACAAAGGTTACTGAAGAGATGAACCAGGAACTTTTAATACCGTTCTCGGATGAAGAAATCTGGGCAGCACTAAAACAAATGGGGCCAAACAAGGCGCCAGGAGCAGATGTTATGCCAACCAGGTTTTTCTAAAAACACTGGAATGTGGTAGGCCAAGCGGTAAAGGAGGAGTTAAGGGGTTATCTGGAGTTGGGAGAATTCCCACAACAGCTCAATCACACGCTTATAGCTCTAATACCAAAGATTAAAAAGCCAAAGACACCTTTAGAGTTCAGACCTATAAGTCTTTGCAAAGTTCTCTACAAAATAATGTCCAAGGTGCTGGCAAATAGATTGAACAGAGTACTGGATCAGGTGATTGGTGAACAGCAGAGTGCATGCGTACCAGGTAGGTACATTACTGATAATGTACTTATTGGGTTTGAATGTTTTCATGCAATGAAGCAAAAGAAAAAGGCTAAGAAAGGATTACTAGCAGCAAAGCTTGACATATCCAAGCATATGATAGAGTGGAATGAGATTTTCTCGAAGCTATGATGAAAAAACTTGGTTTTGCGGAAATATGGGTGAAACTCATTATGCATTGCATCACTACCGTGTCCTGCTCGATTTTGGTGAATGGCCACCAATCTGAAACTTTTAAGCCAGAGAGAGGACTTAGGCAGGGAAATCCAATCTCTCTTACCTTTTCCTCATGTGTGTAGAGGGTTTATCTGCTATGACATCAAAAGTTGTGGAAGAAGCAAAGATGCATGGGATGAAAGTCTCAATTCGTGGCCCCTCTGTGTCACATCTACTATTTGGGGACGATAGTATATTCGTATTAAGGGCTACACCTCAGGAATACTACCAGTTAAAATAAGTCCTTTAGTGTTATGAGGTTGAATCATGACAAATGGTGAATATACAGAAGTCTGAACTCATTTTCAGTCCGAGTGTGCAAACAGAAACAAGAAATGGTTTGGCTGCTATACTGGGGATGAATTAGGTGGAAAATTACACCAAGTATCTGAGCCTACCTACGGTTATTGGAAGAGAAAAGAAGGCAGTTTTGACGTTCTTGTCAATAGGGTGCGCAAAAAAAATTAAACACTGGAAAGTGCTCACCCTATCAATAGCTGCAAAAGAGGTTTTGATCAACGCTGTGGTGCAATCCCAGACCACATATATGATGTCAGTCTTTTTGATTCCGCAAGGAGAACTAAATGAGATAAGAAGAGCAATTTCAAGCTTCTGGTGGGGCCAGCAGAAGGAAGAGCGCCGGATTCCATGGAAGGCATGGAAGGAGGTGTGTAAGTCAAAGAAAGAGGGTGGAATGGGGTTTCGTGACTTACAAGCTTTCAACATCGCGTTACTGGGGGAAGCAAATCTGGAATCTCCTAGTCAATCCAAAATCCCTAGTAGCACTCATTTTGAAAGCCAAATACTACCCCAATACTGATATTTTACAGGCCAGGATTGGTCCCAACCCGAGCTATACATGGCGAAGCATCATGGCTGCCCAAGAATTGGTTAAAAGTGGTCTAAGATGGAGGATAGTTAATGGTTCTAATGTGAAGATATGTGGAGAAAAGTGGATACCAGAGACAGAAGATAATGGTTTTAAGGTCATAACACCCGAAGTGGAATCAGATGAGGTGAGAATGGTTTCTGATCTTATTGATCATGAAAACAGGATGTGGCGAAGTAATGTCCTACAAAACTACTTCAATCCGATTGATAGGGGAAGAATTACTGGAATTCCCATTCCTCGACAGCCTGCTGTGGATGAGAGAGTATGGAGCCACGAAAGAGCAGGTGTTTACTCTATAAAAACGGCATACAAATTGGCCTATAGAATCAAGAACACTACTGCATAAATAGATCCTCAGAACGATGAGGACGGGGAAGAGGAGATAGGGCAAGGGTGGAATCTTACGATCCAATGAATTGGAAGCAAATTTGGAGACACACGATCCCAACAAAGGTAAAAAATTTCCTGTGGAAACTAGTGCATAACATATTACCTACGGGTAAGAACATAGAGATCAGAAAAGAAGAAGCAGCCACGGAATCCGCTTTCTGCCACTTAGAAGAAACTCAAAATCATATCTTCCGGGAGTGCCAGTGGGCGATTCGAGTGTGGAAGCCTTCATCTTTTTACCTCTGTTCGAGATGGAATCGGATTTTTCGCCAGGAAGTTGGATGTGTGAGGTAATGGAGAAGGTGGACAATGCAACATTAGAACAATTTGTGCTAATTCTCTGGATGATGTGGAACGAACGGAATAGCCAAATGTTCAATCGAAAAAAGGCGGAGGAATGATAAGTTGTTGGGAAGGCCCTAGACTACTGTGATGAATTCAAATCCTATCATACCAAAGAGCAGCAATATAGAGAAGCGGAAGAAGTTACCTGGATAGCGCCTCCACAGGGATGGGTGACTCGCTCCTACCGTCACTCTAAAAAATGGCCAAGTGTAACCACCTCCTAAAATGTAGTATAGCGGGTTTGGGTTTTAATGTCAACCCGGGTCCTAGATGTGATGACTACTCCGTGAGTTCTTATTATTTAGCGGTGAAACTTTAGTGAAGGTCCAAACAAGCAAACAAGCAAAGCAGGTAAAAAGGTTGTTTTCAAGTCGAGAGAGGTCACCCGGATATGGTTCCCCCTAGACTACAGTTAAGCCGGATTGTAATTTACCAAGTTCGAGAGAGGTCACCCGGGTCCTAGATGTGATGACTACTCCGTGAGTTCTTATTATTTAGCGGTGAAACTTTAGTGAAGGTCCAAACAAGCAAACAAGCAAAGCAGGTAAAAAGGTTGTTTTCAAGTCGAGAGAGGTCACCCGGATATGGTTCCCCCTAGACTACAGTTAAGCCGGATTGTAATTTACCAAGTTCAATTTCAATGATAGTTATATTGCGGGAGGTTCTTAAACAGTCTGCAGTCTCGACTAAAGGTCTCCATACTCTCTCAATCTTAGTCCCCAGTGGGCGACTAACCTCCACCGGAGTAAACAGGTTGAGGCCCTAACGAACCAAACCTCCACTACCGAAATAAATCGGGTACAGAATAGTTAATTGACTCCTCGACTAAAGTTGTCAATTCACTACCTTCAATCAAAGATGCTCTATCAACCTAGGCAGATATTCTCATTCTAGGTCAAAGCAGAAATAACATGAATTTGATCAGGATTCATGTCATTCAACAATTCAAACCTCAATTGAATATAATCAAATCATAGAATCTGTACTTGGGTTCATACAATCAGACCTAACATACAAATCTAGGGTTCTTCATACCCAGGTGAATAGGAAAGTTACTCCATAGAGAGAGATGGGAAATCTAGCTCAGATGCGGAAATCATACTGTGGAGAATGATAATCTGCTTCTGGCACTCAATCAGATCTTCTCCAAGCTCAAGCCGGGCTCCAATGGTGATGGAGATCGATCAAGGACACTTGCGGACTCAGGTTCGTCACTTTCTCTCTCTAGATCGCACTTTTTCTCTCTCTAGATCACACGGCCAGGCCACACGGCCGTGTGACTTTCCCAGCGTGCCGTGTGAGTGTCCAAACGCAGCGTTTCGATTATTGGGCTTCCAGGCATGCTGCACGGCCATGGCCACACAGCCGTGTGGATTCCCAGGCTGCCCGTGTGGGATTTGTCGAGCCTTCACACAGCCACAACAGGTCCCCTATACGGCCAGTGTGGCTTGCCCGTGCAATTTGGTGCCACACGGCCAGGTCACACGACCGTGTGGGATTTTAGGCGTGCCCGTGTGGCTTCCTCAGCTTCTCGCTAAACGTCCAATCTTCGTCCAATCGACCCCGAACTCGTTTCCAGACCTTCATTCACGTGCTAGGAACTGAAATATCACAAAAAGAACAACCTAACGTGAAATCGGCCTAAAACGCGGGAATCGACATCTCAAATGGCTCAAGAATATGGGTAAAAACATGTACAATCAATGGTCTATCAATGGGTGAAAGTAAATGTCGACGCGACGATGATGAAAGAAGGGACGGGGCTGGGAATGGTTCTGCAGGACGAGACTGGGGCTTTTCTGCGTGCGGCGATTCGACGAACGAGAAATTGCTGGCCGCCAAAGATAGTGGAGATGAAGCCGGTGGACTTTGGCTTACAACAGCTTGAGCGGAGTGGTTATCGCCGAGCGATGGTGGAAATGGACTGTCAGACGGCCGCTTTCGCTCTCTATAAGATGGAAAAATCGAGATTGGAAGCGGGTCAGGTTGTCAAAGAAATTCAAGAGGAAGCCCAGCGTATCGAGTCAATTAGATGGAGTTTCATTAGACGGGCTGGGAATGAAATGACCCACTGTATGGTCCATGTTTTGTGTGATTGGGAAGTCGAGGAAGAATGGGTTTGAAGACCCTCTTTTTTTCCTCCAAAGCCTTTTGGCTAAGGAGACTCTAATTCCTTAATAGAATACAGGTACCTTACCATAAAAAAAATTATATCAAATCTCATCTACCATAAAAAAAATTATATCAAATCTCATCTAACATATAAGTAATAACATATAACATTACACTAAAGTAACATGTCGTACTTAGATCCAACATGTAGTGAAAATTCTCACACACTTATATAACATCAATATTCAAATGTTCAACTAAGAATTCCAAAGATCGAGTTAGATGAAAAGAAAAATAAGAAAATAGGCATATTTCGCAAAACAAAGAAAAAAATGACACAATTTGACCTCTAACCTGATGCCTTGTAGGGTGCGATTCGTTTTTCTTACCGGGCCATAATCAAAGTGGGTCTACCCGTGGGTCGACAACCTTGAGCAAACTTAACGGAGGTTCAAATGCTCATCCTGCTGACAAAGTGAAGAGAGTATGCACTATGCAGAGTAGGAAGATTGGACTGGGCTCCGGAGCATTGATCTCTAATCGGGGCCGATCTGGATCTGGTCGGGGCGATGTTCGCGGCCGTCGGGACCCAATTGTTTACCGGTGGTGGGCCCGATCTGGGTGGTGTGGGCCCGTCTATGTCGTGCAAACCGACAGTGGAGGAGGAGGGCCAGCGAAGCACAGATCTCGCCATCCCAGAAAGGTACAAAACGCTTGTGAGAAAGGAAATGAGGAAGCACGTCGTCGGTGATCTGGGCAGGGAAGCCAGTCAGCCAGCCTAAATAAGTAAATATCTTTATTATTGTTAGGAGGAGAGAGAAAAATATCTTTCGGGATCTGGGAGATGGGGAATTTTCATGGTCTAATAATAATAAAACCCTGAAATTAAACAAAATTAAATTAAAGAAAAAAAGGAGAAAATGAAAGGAGAAGGCGTCATTATGATGACATTCCAGTTCCACTTTTGGGCCTTGGTTGGCACTGTGACTGGACTGGAGGAGCGGCATGAATGAATGAATGAATGGCATGTGCATTTGTTTTCATTTGATGGAGGTGGAGTGGACTGCACGTTATCCCCATCACCGTCAACCTGCAGAAAGGATCTGATTCCTAACCAACGAACCCAGATCTACCAATGGAATGGTTAGTGGTACTGGCTGTACTGCTTACTCCTCTTCCTTCCTTATTTACTACTATTATTATGGGACCTTCATCCCCTGCTTCCTTCCTTCCTTCCTTCTGCACCAAGTCAAGGCGAATAGTACTAAGTTAGGTATGCTGCCAAGTGCATTACACAAAATTCTATGTCCCATATAGTTTAGAGAAGCTTGGAGGGACGAGTGGGAGTTCTAATTATTTGGTTCGGGTTTTTTTGTTTTACCCGCAACCGGACCGTATAACCTGGACTGGGACTGGACCAGAACCGGAAGCAAACAATCCAATTCCCTTTTCGGGTTTAGATTTGAGATAAAAAAATCGTTCGGGACCTGACTGGAAATCGGATAAAGACCGGATAAGAGAGCCCAACACACAAAACCTAACCAACTCCTCACCCTTTTAGGCCTCAGCCCACTCAAATCCCCACAAGATCAAATCTAAAATCAAGATCGGATTGGGACCGGACCGGGTCAAAACCGGAATGTAACTAATCCAATCTTCGGTTCTCATATTCTCAAAAAGACCGGACCGGTACCGAATCAATTCAGGTCAATTTAATCGGAATGTACTGTATAGCCACCCCTATCAAGTACAATTAATATTCCAGCATGCATGTTCAAACAACTGGAATTTGGTATCATAGTCGTTGGAGATTCTTTCAAATACTTTCTTAATAATACACAAAAATATATTGCTTGTATTGTTGGCTTCGATTACACAGATATTGATCAACCACATAGGTCATAGGCGGAGTGACAGGGAGTGGGAGTTGTCACGGGCCACAAGTAATTTTTTGGTTTAAAAAGTTACCTCCTATATGTCCATACCAAGAATGTGACTTATTTGCTTCAAGTTAATATAACAGTGTTCTACCACTACACTACAAGTAATTTTGATTTATAAGCTAACATCTAAATACTTATCACACTATAAACAAAATCTCCAATTGAAATAAACCCGTAATCAATCGATATCACTCTTCTCCTTAGGTCAAATCGATTTTGCGCAAAACCAACTATCCCTGTAGTAGCCAACAGTGAATCCACCTCCATCTTCGTTGTTTCCTTGTTGGCGGTCGCGACTAGCTAGCCCTCGCTTCCTCTATTTAAGTTATTATTTATATTCTGAAAAAGAAATACAAATACTTTAAATCGAGTCCGTGATAACCAATTTTGGAGTTTGGAAAAATTGGAATATTCATTACCTACCAACATATTTGACTTCCAAGTTCCAACCTAATTACGTGGGTCTACTCTATATTATAGATTATTCACACAACAACTCCACCCACACCCACCAATATACACATTGGAAAATGAGTAGTTGAATCATAACAAAATATCGTAATGTGATCCTTACTAGTTACTTGTACGTTTTCTAATACTTTAGTTTATTCCCTTTTCATTTTCTCCTTGACTAGTCACAACATAGTTTCTTGCTTCATCTCAAGAGTCATGAGAGTCAAAGTTCATCCACGTAATGACACAAAACTATTAACCAATCACACAAAGTAACTTATATTTCTTCACATAATTTTATCAATTTTATAAGAAAGTTAACCTTTTTCTCCATGTTTATCTCATCAATTTCATTACCAAGAGACGAGTCAATGTAACAATGGGAAAAAATCCAAAAGTACCACTGTTTAGAAAAAAATTTCCAAAAATACCACCCAACCCAAAAAAATTCCAAAAATACCACCCTTTTTCAAAAACCGCCACCCCACCCAGCGGTTTGGTCGAAAACCGCTTGTCGGGGGCGCGGTTTTGGACCAAACCGCGGGCCTAGGGGGCGGTTATAAAAAAAAAAAAAAAAATGGACCAAAACCGCTGGGTGGGGTGGCGGTTTGGCCCAAAACCGCCACCCCAACCAGCGGTTTGGTCCAAAAGTTCGGTCGAAACTTCAAACGAACGTAACTTTGCACTCGGGTATCCGATCGTAGCGATTTTTTTTTTCATTTCGCATAACTTTTCAAGATCTACAACTTTTTCTAGGATGAAATTTTCAAAACAGGAACTATTTGTGGATATACGGGACCTTGAGAATAACTTTACCTTTACTTTTCAGAAATCCATGTACATTTTGAAATTATGATTATATTAAAAGTTGTAGATCTTGAAAAGTTATGCGGAATAAAAAAAAAGTTCATAACATTCGGAGTTTGTAGCACAAAGTTATGGCCGCCCAAAGTTTGACGAAAGGCGAGACCCGGCGGTTTGTGGCTTGCAAGATCTCAAAAAGTTTGCGGCCTCCATTTTTTGAATCCGAATCACTTTTTGAGATCTTGCAAGTCTCAAACAGTCGCGTTCCGTCTTCGTCTCGAAAAAACGTCATTTGCCACCCCAAACGGCATTTTTTTTTATTTCGTCAAACTTTGGGCGGCCATAACTTTGTGCTCCAAAATCCGAATGTCATGAATTTTTTTTTTATTCCGCATAACTTTTCAAGATCTACAACTTTTAATATAATCATAATTTCAAAATGCACATGGATTTCTGAAAAGTAAAGGTAAAGTTATTCTCAAGGTCCCGTATATCCACAAATAGTTCCTGTTTTGAAAATTTCATCCTAGTAAAAGTTGTAGATCTTGAAAATTTATGCGAAATGAAAAAAAGAATCGCTACGATCGGATACCCGAGTGCAAAGTTACGTTCGTTTGAAGTTTCGACCGAATTTTTGGACCAAACCGCTGGTTGGGGTGGCGGTTTTGGGCCAAACCGCCACCCCACCCAGCGGTTTTGGTCCAAATTTTTTTTTTTTTTATAACCGCCCCCTAGGCCCGCGGTTTGGTCCAAAACCGCGCCCCCGACAAGCGGTTTTCGACCAAACCGCTGGGTGGGGTGGCGGTTTTTAAAAAAGGGTGGTATTTTTGGAATTTTTTGGGATTGAGTGGTATTTTTGGAATTTTTTTTTAAACAGTGGTACCAAAGATTTTTAAGAAATTGGTGACAATGAATGCTACATGCCAAGGCAGTTTTCTTCTCTCCCTCCCTTTTCTTGGTGAGGAACTGGGGAGTCGTTGTCGACAAAATCAGTGAAGAACAAGCTACTCTTAATTAGACTAATCAGGAGAGGGGTTGGTGAGTGGTTGGTGAAATTTTTGGTCAATTCCAACATAGCCAATATGTCGTAGTCACCACCCACTTACATCCTCACACTCGATTACCCAAAATGTTGGCTGTATTTTCTTTTGTATATGTTAAGGCTAATTTTCTAGTAAGAAATAATTATTTAATTTGTTGCTTTCATCCACGGTGGGCATCAATTTGATCTACCACTAGAGGTGAACAAAGTAACCCGTGACCCGTCCCACCTCCGAACCCAAACCAAGATGGACGGTTTCATTAACTGTTGGGTGGGTCCCGATTGTATATGGGCGCTGAGCCGTATTTGGGCCGGCACGGTACAAACACGCTTCAGGCCCATTTATTTCGTGCCTCGTTTGGCACGACTCGTCAGTTTTCGTGTCGTGCCATGCAAGCCCATTTGTTAACTTTGCTAGGCCCGACCCGGATACGGTTCGAATCGTGCCGTGCTTATTCGTGCTCGTGTCATGCTCGTATTCGTGTTTAACGAAAAGGACGAAAACAAAAGAGAGAATGAAAAAGAAGGTGAAAATTCGACGGGGGAAGATAGTATTAACCGATAATGTTTGAGAAAAGTAACAAATAAGGGGGAAAAGAAAATTGGAAGTATAGCGAGTGGGATTTGGCTTTGTTTAATTCTTTGTCCATTTTTACTTATGTTATTAATTACGTATATATTTTTATGACACTTCTAACAATAACAAATAATTATTTTTCTACTTGTGTTTTATAATATTTGAACCTATAATTCTTTTTATATTTATTTTCTATCAAATAAATGTTATTTTAGTGTCATGTCCGTTCTTATACTCAATAAAGTCTCGAAAATATTATGCCTGACATCACCCACTTATATACCGTGCCCATAAAATTTAGACCCAACACGACCCATAAATTATTCGTGCTCGTGCCGGACTGATCCATTTATTTTGTGTCCGTACTCGTGTCGTGCTCTAACAGTCTAACCGGCACGGCCGGTGCCCACGTACAGTCCGTATCTTGTAGAAGGGAAAAACTGCAATAGGGCGGGTGCGGGTTGAAGGAATTTTTGTATATTATCACCCGACCCAACCCATCAACAAAGCCCTCTCTGTGTGTCATTAAATGAATAAA